>OW026522.1:23189536-23839536 GCA_932274085.1 Protocalliphora azurea | reverse complement strand
CTAGTTATTCCACTACTCGAGAAATGAAAAAATAATGACAACCCATTACCAGATAATGAGTCTAGTAAATAATAGTCATTACCGAAAGCCAACAAATTTTTGCTAGACATTTTCCATTTTGTAAGAATTATTTATACACCCTCTGTTATTTATCTTTTGTTCTTCTATATAAACATCACCTCAAACTTTTGAATACCGTGAATAAGTTTTGATTGCTTTTCACCCTTATGTTTATGCTTAAAATTTTTGCCATAAAGAATGAAAAGAACCTAGTGCCCTAAAATGTAAAAATGTCTGGATAAAAATACATTTTTTTTCTAACACCAAAAATACATGAGTAAATGTCTGTATGTTTATGCCATAGTGTAATAAGAAAGTGACCTCGTAAGCCCAACTGATTTATAATTGTTGCATGTACATACCGCGCAAAACTGTTAAATTGTTTTTGTATTCGTGTGTAATATTTTTTGCGTGTGTAATCATTTTCTGATTTTTGTTCATAGCATTTTGACATTATGAGCTTTGGTTTTACACTAATAAAATACAAGTAATTGTTGTTTTTGTAGATGTGCGGTGACTTTATAATTACATTATGGTTTATGTTAAGAAACAAAGACCGAGTGATGGACGGACGGACTGACAGCCAGTTGTAAATGTTTGAAATTTATTTAGTTATTTATTTTTGTGTAATTTTTAGATTCTTAGTTTTTGTTAATTTTAAAAATTAGAGTAAAATACAAGTGTTTTTTTTTTTTGTTTTTTTGGTTTCTTTTTAAACGTGTAAAGAGAATTAGAGAAAATTTGTGTAAAGAAAAATATACAGGTTGTTGAAAACTTTAATTCTATTTGTGTATTTAGAAAATAGCGGGGAGTACGAATTTTAAAATTAGAAAAAGGCTAATGTCTGGCATTTTTAAATATAATTTAATTGACTCATTTAAATTGGTTGGATGCAATGACCGAAATTTATATAGAATTTAAGAGAGTTGCATCAGCAAAATGTTTATAATATAAGATTTTTACTTTATTAAAAGTATAGGAAACTATGATAATATTTAATATTTCCTAGTTGTATTTAATATTATAAAATTAGAAAACGAGTATTATAAATAAATTTTAAAAAAGTTCTAATCGGCAGCTGAATTTGTTTTTCTGTTTGAAGCTACCAAAATAGAAATTTTGGACTATAATAAGTAGAAAGAAATAGGTATTTTTTGAGCCACAACACTTTTCATCTATTTATTCCCACTTAGATTTCGTTGAAAACTAAAAAACATTAGAGAAGTGTTTAAACTCTTAATTCCTTTTCAATACTCTATCTTCCAGTGAGGTCCAAGACTAGCGCAAGTCTCTGAACGAGATCTGCAACCTTTACTTAACTTTGATGACGGGACAAAATAACATAGAACGTAACATGAGCTCACCAGAGAAGTTAATATAAATCTTTCCATATAAGAATAAGGATCTGTGTTGTATGAACACATATAAGGAAACTGATTCTGTGAAAGGAAAACGATAGTTGGACAAGTTGCCAGACGTCTTTAGTCAGAGTTTAATTCAAGCCGATCTAGAATTTTATCGTGTCTTTTGAAGCCATTCTCCCTCGTGGTCATTCTCTCAGGTTATTGTCTTACTGGTAGACATTCCCTCAGACCTAGGATTACACATTTTTGTAAAAGCTACTATGACGAAAAGAAGTAGCCTGAATGTTAAGTGGACCTTTGAATTTACTAGGAGTTTGGTATAGTTTTGATATAAATATGATGTTTTCTAACAAAGGTTAAAATTTTTGTCCTAAGTGAATTTGGACTTCGGTCCAATGGCAGTTACAACATAACCCAGACACTTCCTTCTTATTTAAAGAAATTGTGGACTTTTCTTGTCAGGCTGAGTACCGAAAGAAATTTGATTCTTATGAAAAATACGAATGGAGTCATTTCCACTCAGGTTTCGTTAAAACCTTTACAACTTTAGAGGAGTGTTTAAAGTCTTTTTTTTTTGAAAATAGTGTTCTCCTTCCTTTTCAGACTGTATCGCATCTCTGTCATTAGCTATAAGAGAAGAAATTTTCCTCATCCAAAAATATCGCATGGAAGAGAACAAGATAATCTCAGTAGTCCTATCTACTAATAATAAACTAATATTGAAGCTCTTCCCGCTTGGTTTTCTACTTCTTCTCGTGTTTTATTTGGAGCTTTCTACGCAATCGGATTATTCGTGTTGTGATAGATTTAGTATCATCCAAGATCTTCAAATACAATTTCGGAGTTCCCTAGGGAACATCTATCACTCATATTAATTTGACCATAGCTCGGAACCCTCCGAGATTTAACTCTCCAGGTTCTAAATAGACGACTCCCTTAATCATGATCTCACCTTAATTCAAGTGCTTGGGATTTCTTCATCCTCATCCTATTTCGGGTATATACCACGCGGCCAAGTTTGAAATGAATAGATCTTGTTTAAAGGAGATCACTAAACACTTCTCTGGAATACTGTGGGAACGGTGATTGTTTATCTTGTTTTATAGGTAATATCATAAAATGTGTTCAGAGGAATCTATTACATGGATCCCATCCATTCATAATTGACTGGAATATAGGGAAAAGTTTTTCTTCGGACGAATAAAAAAAAAAAAAATTTAAATTAAAACGCCCATAAATAATATTTCTTCTATCCCTCTCCTAATACTTATATTACCTTTAAATCCTTCTTCTTACTACATTTTCAATGATTCTGTTTAGAACTTCATAAGATAATTTTAGTCATATTGTTGATATTCTCTTTCAAAGCTTCCAGAGATGGTGCTTTGTTTATATAGAACAGTGATTTTAAAAAATTCCCAAAACAAGAAGTCTGGTAGAGTCAACAGAGAGAGAGAGAGAGAAGGAGATTTTACTTGCAACTGCAAAAGTTCAAATGCATCGTTCCATATTACTAATGTTTAACAATCTATGAAACTTGTTGCATCTTTTTGGTGGAAACTTATGATTTCCTGTCTCTATTCATATATATTCACCATGCTTTTGTATTGATCACCCATAATACAACCAGTCCCACGATTTTGAATGAAAAATTACTGCCTGTCCAACGATGTTCAACGAAAAATTCGTTTCGACTAATTGTATGGGAAACAACGAAAATATATTAAATTTATTTTTCAATATAAATTGTAGAAACGAATTTTTCGTTCGACATCGTGGGATAGGTAGTTAGTTTTGAAAATTTATATGGAAAGCAACAAATAAATTTCAATATCTCACACAATTAGTCAAAACGAATTTTTTATTCGACATCGTGTGACAGACAGATAATATCCGTTAGATATTATTAGCTAAAATTAAAACGATTTAAACTAATATTCCTTTTTTTAAAGGCAGTCACCTGGATTAAATATGAAACGTTTCAACTTGAAGCTTTTTACACTTCTACCAGAAATGGGTCTCTTGATGGATAATTACGATCTATGTACAACACAAAATGTCCATCAATTTCATTAGCGTCTTTTTCCACTTTGCGCAGCTTGGTGGAAAAAGGAGACAGCCAATAATCTGATAGTAGCAATAAAATTTACAATTTTCATCTGTTCCAATAACGTCAAAAGATAAATCGAGCACCAAGTATCAAGAGCGAGCTTTAAAATCTTCGTAGACCTTTCTCCCTAATATTATCAGGTTGTAGCGAATACAGCTCTACTGATGTTTCGGTTAGTTTAGCGGAAGAAAATTAGCTGTCTACTAGCGTTCAATTAAGCTTAAGCTCTCCGACTATGATAAGAAGGTTTCCCAAAAGAATAGTTGTAAGGTGACACTGAATTTCTAACCAAGAACTTCACTTCAAAAAATCTATAAACCTCCTTTGTATTGGTGGCTTCAAGCTGTGGCCAATACAGTGCAAATTTTGAACAAATAAGCTGCGAACATGATTTTGGGTTCCTTAGGTACACATTCCCTCCACCCATAGAAAGATAATGGAAGTTTTCTTCAGAGTGCTTAAAAAGAAACTAGGACTTTCACTACAATACGAGAAACTGAATGGTATTAGCTTAACATGAACGCAAAAGCTAATAGTCTGTCATTGTTCATTTGAACATCTGTGGGAAGGCGGCTATCTAGACTTGGTCTCTCTTGAAGGTATTCTGCACTGACCTAGAGATGTAGAAAAATTAAGTCTAATTTGACTTGAAGTAAAAGGAAAAATCTTAATTTATCTGTGAGAGAGAACTCTCTCTGCTCTCTCAATTTCTATTTGTCCATCGGTTGCTTTCAAGTTTCGTCATGCAATTTTCATTAGTCTTTTATTGTGCGTCGTTTAAAAACTTTGTCATTTGTTTTTAATTTTTTTAAGTGCTATTTTTATAAATATGTGAAATTAATTTCTATTAAAGCTTTACATCTAAATGACGATTTACGCCTGCTCCAACTCTTTAAAGAGTTCAATTTAGAAGCTTATTTTGTTAAAAAGAAAAAAAAAACTTAGGGCATGTTGCATACATGAAGTATTTTGAAAATAAATTTACGTTCAAGTACAATTTACTATTTATTTATCACCATAATGGTAATTAAATAAATTAACAAAATATGCAGAAAGACAAAAAATTCTTCCTTAGAAACAAAAAACTTTTTAGTGTTTTTACAACGACCACTTCATTGATTAAGAAATTATGTCTTGATTTAAGTACAATTTCTACTTACATATTACATGGTGTTAACGGAAAGGGGAAGGGTAAAGCAAATTTAATTATTTAACAAAATACGCAGAAAGAGAAAAAATTCTTCCTTAGAAACAAAAGACTTTTTAGTATTTTTAAAACGACCACTTCATTGATTAAGAAATTATGTTTTGATTTAAGTACAATTTCTACTTACATATTACATGGTGTTAACGGAAAGGGGAAGGGTAAAGCAAATATAATTATTTAATGAAAATATAATAAACAACGGATTCCAATTTAAAAATACAATTGGTATATAAAAGAACAACCATAAATTTATATTTGAGAATATTGCCTGTGACTTCTTGCGATCTTTTAAAATATTTGAAAAAATGTGTATTAGCAATTTGTTTTTTAAGGTATTGGCAACAAATTTTTTTATACAAATGTTACACTAAGATTGGTGTGATTGCCACGCTAACCTTTAAAGTATTCTTTATTTTAATAAAATTTGTAAAAATATGTTCGAAATTCATAAAAAAAAAATAAATAAAATTTTTTTAAGTATGAGAGTGGCCTTGCCTACTAAGAGAATATAAAATTTCAGTCCAATATCTCCAAAACTGAATTTTTGTCGCTCTATAATTGCCAAATGTGACACTGTGGTATGGTTTAGTAGATAGAGTACGTCGGTATCGTCGATAGAGGAAAGAATTTTCTTTAAAATGCTAGATTATTGTATAGTTCTTCAAACTAAGATCTCGGCTTCTTAAAGAGATGTAGATTGGCTAATCTACTAGGGAGTAATCAAGGAGTATATTTGTATAGTCAAGCTGCAATTAAGTCTCTCTTTGGAGTGTTTTCAACATCTAAATTCCTGAGTAAATGCCAGACACCTTTAATGAGTTGGCAAGACATTCAAACTGCAAAACTAGTTGCCATGTCATTTTAAATATGTGACTGACGTAGGTATTGAGGAATAGAGTTTCCTCTGGTATGGGAATAGAGTTTAAAATGTTGAATTTGTGTAGTGCTCTTGAAGCTTAGATATCGCCTATTAAAAAGGCAGTAATTTGGCAAATGTATTACTGGCTATGCGATGATAATGTCCGCAATATATTCGATATACGAATTGCTGCCGAGTTGTTGGTATTTTTTAGTTAGATAGCAAGATATTCTAATCTGGAGCTAATGATACAAACACACCAGGAAATATTATTGCCGACGAGAAGGTACGATTGGTTTTATCTGGACCTGAGATGGGGCATACAAATGCTAATCTAATCTACTTACTAATTTAAGTTTTATTTAGTTTTCCTTTGTTGCTAACCTAAATCAATAATCTACTTTCTTATATAATTTCATATGTATTAGAAGATTTTATTTCTTAGCCTTGTTTATTTTTATTAAATTTGCAATAATTTTTAGGTCAATTTTGCATTAACACGAATATTTACATTACTCTAATTAAATTTTTATTTAATTTAACTTATGTATGTAATTGTTCTAGTGTCATTATTATTATTATTTTTTTTCTGACACGTGTTGTGTGCGACTCTTTTGAAATTTGAATTATAACCATTTTGTTCTTTTGAGTTTAGCCTTTTTAGTACTTAAGTAAATATGAGCATTTTTCTATGAGAGGATGATGAAAGAAAAAAAACAAGTACAAAAAAAAAACGAGTAAAAATACTTAACTATAACAACGATAGTTTAACATGAAAATCCTGCTAAGAGCGATGACATCAGCGATAAAAAAAACATACGGAAAGAATTGTTTTGTAAAGTTTGAAAACAAAGAGGTGATTGTCAGAAAAAGTGGGGGCAAAAAAATAAATATATATTTCTTTTTTCGTGTCTTCCTTTAATTTTTAAGTCCTCTAAATGGAATACAATTTTAAAGATTTGATTTCATTAAAGTTTGATAACTTCCAAACGATTTAAAAATTACTTTAATTTACGAATTAATTTCTGAGCTAACTTTATGATAGAAATAAAATTGAAAATTTTTGTATTTTTTTTTTTTAATTGAAGCCTTCAAAGTCCTAAATCTCCTCTCATAGAATTTCCTATTTCTCCTTTTTAACCCACGCCTCTGCCTTTTGTCAACAACAAGTACAAAAACAAGCAAACTTCATTGTATTTAACATGAAACTAAGCAGCCGCTCTACACCAAAGAAATCATTTTAATTTCTTTTTTTTTTTTCAACCACATTATCACCATCACTACCACAACATCACCACCAACATCAAAAGGACAATGACGCATAGTAACAAGAATTCATATAGAAACTACGAACAACCACTTTCATATTATGAAATTATTGTATTAAACAATAAAGAAACGCTTTTTCAGGATAAAAATTTCCCAGAATTAAAAGAAGTACTACTCATCAAATATTTCGTATTACGCAAATTGTGGCGTAAAGATTGAAAACAAAGGCTGACAATGATATTTTTTTTTTTTTTTTTGTTAACAAAAAAATAATAAATGACAAAAACAGAAATAAAATTGAGGTAGGACTTGAAAATATTTTAATACTTCAGCTTTTTTGTATTATATTAGAGGTAGGTTTATTAAATCTGTTATGACACTGATGTCATGTTAATATTTTTTAAAAAAAGGGATACATTTTTTAGAGAAAATTTCAAGTTTAAATAATTAACATAAGAACGATTAATCTTTTGGTGTAATCACGAAAAGGATGAAGATAATTCTCTGAATTTTCTAAAATTAAAACACACTGGTGCGTATTCCTATCAACGCATTTAAAATTTTTGTTTTTCTTTGAGGTATATTCGTTTCTCTTAAACAAAAACAATGTTGTGTTGTTACAATAACTCACGCTATAAAGTTACTTTTTTTTAAGTAAGAAATATTTGTTTCTTGTTTTTGTTGTTTTCTTTAATTTAGCAGCCGAAAAAATTTTTTCTAAAAAGTTATTGAAAAAAAAAATATTAAAAAATTTTAACAGTTTTAGTTGTTTGTTTCACTTAAGGTAAGTTCCTGATGACAACATCTCTGTTGACTAGGAATATTCCTGTTTTAATTAGGAAATTTCATCAGCTGAAAGGATGCCCAAAGGAAATTTTCTTACAGACCAGGAAAAAATTCAAATTAAGTGCTCAAGGCTGTTCTAACAGAGAAATTGGACGAAAAACTAACCGCTCGGAAGGAGTTATTCGAGGCTTTCTTAAGAAGGGGCAGAAATACGGAGTGTGGAAACCAACAAAAGGTAATAAAAAATTAACAAAAAGGCAAATTAATAAAATAAAAAAAGAAGCCATCCGTAATAAATTAAATGCTACACAAATAAAAAAAAAAAAAACTTGACCTTCCTGTTTCTTCCAAACATGTGGCTGAAACAGCATCATAAGGAAAATCGTTTAAAATTTGCGCGCAATTACATGAAAGGGACAGATAAGTGGAATAAAGTAATCTTTTCTGATGAAAAAAAAATATTCATTTTAGACGGTCTCGATTCATATTCTTGCTATTGACATTGGTTGGTTGGTTTACGTGGTAATCTTACGGCCAATCAATTAGACTCGTTAGAGTCCGTTTTGATGGAACCACACTACTCGCCAGGTGAATGAGTTGTATTGAGTCTGTAATGAGATATAAGTGTAGGAAAGAACAATGAGAACATAAATTAATTAGATCCAGCCTGTGGCATTGAGATATTTAATGATGTCACTGAGTCTAGTGTCAACATATCTCACAGAGGTTGTCTAATTGGTACCCTCCCAGAAATTTATGTCTGCTTGCGTTCAAGGCTGGGCATTCACAAAGAAGATGAAATACTGTCTCCTCCTTCCCGCGATTGCCAAAACTACGACAATATTCATTGTAAGGGAGACCAAGTCTGCTTGCATGTTTTCCGATCGTCCAGTGACCTGTAAGCAATGCTATTAGTCTCGAGATGTTTTTGCGTTTGTAGCCAATGAGTTGCATTCAGCGTTTTTCGTTGTAGGTAGGCCAAGTTTCTTTCGCGACTCTACATTTGTCCAGATTTCGCCATCTATTTTTTGCCTTTTCTAGAAAGTGTTTTTGGATTCTGCTTTTGACTGTTCCTAACGCGATTGCGACAGAAACCGATAAGGAGGCATTCATAGCAGAGCCTGCCCGGACTAATTCGTCTGCCTGTTCATTACCATAGTAGTCCCTATGCGCAGGAACCCAGACTATAGTAATGTCATACAGTCGACTTAGTCCTAGCAGTTCCTCTTTACATTGTCTGACTAGAATAGAGGTAGTTTTCGGTGATTTGAGCGATAGTATTGCCGCTTGACTGTCGATAAATAAACCAATATTCCCTTGAATATTTCTATCGCGAATTAGTTTACACGCTTCTCTGACTGCTAGTATTTCCGCTTGGAATACGTTTGCCTCATCAGGGAATCTACATGAGTGTCTAATTCCAAGATCATTAGAGAAGACACCAGCGCCGACACCGCAGTTCATCTTTGAGCCGTCAGTGTATTGACATGATTTGAGGTCCAACGAAATACGTATGTCGAAATGCAATTTCGGTGGAGGTAGGTGTTATGGTTTCGGCAGCCTTTTTTTGCTGCAGGAAAATCAAAAATATGTTTTGTTCCAACTAAAATGCACAGTGCAATTTATAATGAACTGTTGAAAGATACTCTTCTCTTATTTATGGATGAAAAATGGATAAAGATTGTCTCGAACCAATCTAAATCGTAGTTCAATGAATATAGTATTCCACTTTTTGGATTGGCCAGTGGAGAATCTGTGGGGGTACATGGCATGTAAAGTTTACGCAAGAAATGCACATACTGGCAAATCATAATGACAATAATGGAGTTAAAACTAGAGACTAAGCAAGCCTGGAAGAAATTGACAGTAATTTTCTTCAAAAATTAATCGAATCAATGCTAGACCGAATTTTTTAAGTTATCCAAAATAAAGGTTCATCAACACATTATTAATAATGTTAAATTGGTTCATTGGTTTAAGTGCGTATATAGGAAAATGCCATAAAAAATGGCATTAAACTACTAAAATTACAATGAAAAAAAATTAATGTACATTTTAAGTTTTTGTTATTAATTTTTTAAGTGAAGTCAATAAATAATTAAAAAAATTTATTATATTTTAGACCCATTTTTGGTAAGTTGTTTAAAAAAAATTGTTGTGCATTTATAAGAATATGCACCAGTGTAGTTTTTAGTGAAATTTTTAACATATGAATGATTAATCTTTTTCTAAATTTAAAATATATGATTATTTGAAAGAGAAATAAAATGTTAAAATTTATCTTAAATCTAGCTTAGCAAACTTAGATAGTAAATTCAATTTTAAATGATATTTATTTTAGGACAGTATTTAATTGTTTTCTTCTAAGGTTTTTACAACGTTATTTTTTATTTGATATGGCTGAACACTTTTTTAACATTTGCCTAGTCTGACCAGGCCAAATGACCAAAATGACGTTACAACTAGATTTTTGATAATTTATTTATTTTTTTTAATTAGGAAACTATGTTTTAGTTATTTGTATCTGTTTATTTTTGTAAATTACATTTAAAATTAAACAATGTTAAACAATTATTTTGTAAAACAAGTGGTCACTGATTTTTTTATTTGCCAAGAGTGAATATAGCTTTAGATCTAAAGACATCTTAAACATCTTTGAAAATCAAATGGTATTAATTCTTTTTATTGAAAATAAAAAAAACAATGATTTGACTTCTGAATCTGATTTGAATGTTGAGGAAAAGCACAGCCCCATTCAGCAAGTTTTTCAAGTTATTATCTATTTTAAATTTGAGATCTGAAAGAATTGAAAAACTTACTGGCGAACCTTATAAAGACCATTATATAAACTTTTCGCATGAATCTCTAACAGCCCATCTATATGTAACAGAAAATGTAAGATTTTTCTGTCAGAAAGTGTCCGCCACGGCGGCTTGTCTTCTTGGATAAAATCTTTTCCTTGATGTATAGCTCAAACGTGGTAGAAAAAATCCTGTCATGTTACACTCTAGGATAACTTCGGTCCTAGAGAGCGTAACAGTTTGGCAGATACATAAAGGTGCACCATTGCCTGGACTTGTCTGTGGGTCTATAATGGAAGAAAAGGACCTTCGGGGCCTGACCAGAGACTTAACACAATCTGGTACCACGGGAGCCAGTAGCCCCTGGTGCGGCAACATCGATTCGGTGTTGTCGCACTGGACTGGCTGTTGGAGAGGCCCTTCGGGGAGTCACGTGGTGGCTGTGGTTTAAACCTAAATCGCAGGAAGGGGTTTATAGTCCCGATGTGGTGTTGCATAGCAACACGAGTCGCCAATAGTGCGGCAGGAGGTTAGATAGCTCCAACTCCTAAGCAAGGGGGAGTGGACTTATCCAGACAATGAGTCTCTCGAATTGCCACCTGTGTGTTCTTAACAGGCACATGGGGGCGTTGGTTGGCGCATTGTACTCACCCGGTGGTGAGACCACCGTGGGATAAGGCCGTCATGGCAGGTGCCCACGTTAATCTCGACCACATCTGTCAGAAAGTGTCCCTCCGCCACGGCGGCTTGTCTTCTTGGATTAAATCTTTTCCTTGATACGTGGTAGAGAAAATCCTGTCATGTTACACTCTAGGATAGCTTCGGTCCTAGAGAGCGTAACAGTTTGGCAGGTATAAAAAGGTGCACCATTGCCTGGGCTTGTCTGTGGGCCTATAATGGAAGAAAAGGACTTTCGGGGCCTGACCAGAGACTTAACACAATCTGGTACCACGGGAGCCAGTAGCCCCTGGTACGGCAACACCTGCTTGTCAGTGTTGTCGTACTGGACTGGCTGTTGGAGAGGCCCTTCGGGGAGTCACGTGGTGGCTGTGGTTTAGACCTAAACCGCAGGAAGGGGTTTATAGTCCCGATGTGGTGTTGCATAGCAAAACAAGTCGCCAATAGTGCAGCAGGAGGTTAGATAGCTCCAACTTCTAAGCAAGGGGGAGTGGACTTATCCAGACAATGTCTCTCAAATTGCCACCTGTGTGCTCTTGTAGGCACACAGGAGCGTTGGTTGGCGCATTGTACCTCACCCAGTGTTAAGAACACCGTGGGGTTAGGCCGTTATGGCAGGTACCCACGTAAATCTTGACCACATCTGTCAGAAAGTGTCCCTTAGATAAAATCTCATCCTTGATGTATAGCTCATACTTAGTAGAGTAAATCCTGTCACGTTACACTCTAAGATAGCTTCGGTCTTAGAGAGCATAGCAGTGTGGCAGGTGTATATAGGTGCACCCTTGCCTGGACTTGTCTGGGGGGTATAATGGGAGAATAGGACCTTCTGGGCCTGGCCAGAGACTTACCACAATCTGATACTACGGAAGCCAGTAGACCCTGGTACGGCAACAGATGTGGTCGAGATTAACGTGGGCACCTGCCATGACGGCCTTATCCCACGGTGGTCTCACCACCGGGTGAGTACAATGCGCCAACCAACGCCCCCATGTGCCTGTTAAGAACACACAGGTGGCAATTCGAGAGACTCATTGTCTGGATAAGTCCACTCCCCCTTGCTTAGGAGTTGGAGCTATCTAACCTCCTGCCGCACTATTGGCGACTCGTGTTGCTATGCAACACCACATCGGGACTATAAACCCCTTCCTGCGATTTAGGTCCAAACCACAGCCACCACGTGACTCCCCGAAGGGCCTCTCCAACAGCCAGTCCAGTGCGACAACACCGAATCGATGTTGCCGCACCAGGGGCTACTGGCTCCCGTGGTACCAGATTGTGTTAAGTCTCTGGTCAGGCCCCGAAGGTCCTTTTCTTCCATTATAGACCCACAGACAAGTCCAGGCAATGGTGCACCTTTATGTACCTGCCAAACTGTTACGCTCTCTAGGACCGAAGTTATCCTAGAGTGTAACATGACAGGATTTTTTCTACCACGTTTGAGCTATACATCAAGGAAAAGATTTTATCCAAGAAGACAAGCCGCCGTGGCGGCCTGGTACGGCAACACCTGCATGTCAGTGGCTGTGGTTTAGACCTAAACCACAGGAAAGGATTGATAGTCCCGGTGTGATGGTGCATGGCAACACAAGCCGCCAAAAGTGAGGCAGAAAGTTAGATAGCTAGAACTCCTAAGCAAGGGGGAGTGGACTTATCCAGACAATGAGTCTCTCTAATTGCCACAAGTATGTTCTTAACAGGCAAATGGGGGCGTTGATAAGCGCATTGAACCTCACCCGGTGCTAAGACCACCGTGGGGTTAGGCCGTCATGGCAGGTACCCAAGTTAATCATAGACTGTCCCGCTACGGCTGCTTGTCTTCTTGGAGCTGATTTCCCTTCTTGATGTATAGCTAATACGTGGTAGAATAAAAAGCCTGTCATGTTACACTCTAAGACTTTCCTTTCGGTCTAAGAGATCGTATCAGTTTGACAGGTACAAATAGATTTACCATTGCCTGGATTTGTATGGGATCTATACTGGTAGAAAAGGACCTTCGGGGCCGGACCAGAAGCCTATCACAATCTGGTACAACGGGAGCCAGTAGCCCCTAGTACAGCAGTACTTGCTTGTCGGTGCTGTTGTACTGGACTGGTTGTTGGAAAGGCCTTTCGGAGAGTTTCGTGGTGGCTGCGGTTTAAACCTAAATCGCGGAAAGGGGTTACTATTTTCTGCCGGAGTTACCTCACATATTATGTCGGCGTTAATCTCAGTAATAGACCTGGAGTAATATATATAATATATACCATCATGACGACTGCTACTTCTGCGTTGTGAAAATAAACGGAATTAACCATGGAAATCGTAGAAAATTACCATATCCATAGCACATCTAAATCTTCTAATGAACCAAATCTCTGTGAACCCGAACGAAATATATCAAGTGAAGACTCTAATCCATACTACAAATTTAGCCTTTCAGAACCTCAACGATTTAATCGGAAAGAACAAAATGACTTAATAAGAGATCTGAACTTACCGAAATTTTAGCATCTCGTTTAAAAGAAAAAAATTGCTTACTCCAGAAACCAACATCACATTTTATCGTACACAAGAAAAAAACCTGTTACCGTATTTTTCTCAAGAGAAGGATGGGTTTAAAAAAGTACCAATGTCTTTCCATAGACAGCAGCAAAAGAAGTGTTTTTTGCTTCATAACGGTAACAAGTACAGATCCATACCTATTGCACATTCGACGACTTTAAAAGAAGAATACAAAAAAGTTTCTAAGGTTATGGAAAAAATTAAGTATCAAGACCCCATCTGAGTTATTTGTGTTGATCTGAAAATCTAAGTTGAAGTTGAAGTTCGTTTTGTTAGATACGTATATAGTGAAAATAGATTGCTAGTAAAAATACGTATTTGTATTTCTCCACAAATACCTATTTCATAAAATTTTTAAAATTTGCCAAATAAATCGTCATTACTTTATAAATGAGGAGCAAATTCCATTTGCTGCTCATTACTTTTCACATGAATTTCTTCTTGAATCGAAATTGTTTGTGTCAGCATTTGTGAAAAGAAACTGACAAAATTGAAAATCAAAATCATCCAAAAAGGTTATTATATCAAAAGACGGAGATTTCCTTTTTTTTTTTTTGGTTATAGACTTGTAATTAAATTAAAAAAAGCAGATAAAAGTCGTGAAAGTAAAACCCGTTTTCGTAAATAGTCGTGATTACAGAACCTTCAATTTTAAAAATTAAGCCGCCGCGTCGGGCCGTCGGGATAATGGGTAGTCGCGAATACCGAGAGATTTTAAAAAATTTTAAAACTGCAGATTCCATAAATTCAATTTGCGTGAATTACAAGTTGCATAAGTACTCGGTTTACCTCATTATAAAGCAAGAAAAATTTTTAAAAAGAAAATTTTTTTAAAAAGTTCGTACGTACAACAGTAAGTGGCTCTGGCAAACGTTGCACCTTAAAGGAAGCTGAGTACCCAAGTATGGAAAAGTGATTTATAAGTCGTCTGTAAAACAAAGGTAACGATTTTACGTTCAAAAACCAGTCATTAGTATTCCAAAATTTATCAAACCAATTCAGGTTTCAATGCCAGTGAAGGAAGGTTGAAGATATTTGCAGCTCAAACTAAAAAATTTCAATCTCAAAAATGTAGTTCAAATTCTAGCTACGTTCTGGGATAAAATATCAGTTTCGGTAGTGAATGTAGTGAAGAGGATAACATGCCCTTAAATATTTTACAAAATATAATTCAGGGAGAAAACGAAGATCTTTCAACTATTGGTACATTTGTAGCTCAAATTGGTACGGAACATCTTTTCACGAATGCACAACTGAATTCAAGAAGAATTTCATATGGAAAGTAGTGAGGAGCAAATGGAATTATCAGATACGGCATCTTAGGATTTATACGATAGTGGTCATGAAGAAAACAAAATTAAAGTGGATGATTGTATAACATCGATAAACATATGCACACAATGGGCTTTGGAAAACTATAAGCCGACAACAGTACTATATGAACTATGCCAAAAAAGCAACTCAAAATCTTCAATTTCTTCAAAAATGTTTAAAATGTAAACATATCAATAAAAACAATTATAATTTTAAAAATTAAATAAAATTTTGGGTTCTGTTATCGCGAAAATTCAGTTTTCGTGAAAGGTCTGGTTTTTAATTAGTTGCGAAAATCGAGCTTGCACTGTATTTGCTTTGTATGGGAGCTACTACTCTCTCTAAAATTGTCCGCCCTACCTTGATCTCAACTATAGAACTTCATAAGAAAATTATTCCCACCATATCAAAAAATTCGTTTCGTTAAATTATATGGAAAACAACAAATAAATTTGAAATATATTTGTTTCCATATAACTTGTCGAAACAAATTTTTAGTTCGTTTTATAAAAACAGGGGGTATTTATCTTGATAAGAAAATTATCGCAACAAAGTCTTAAAACTTTCATTGCTATAGGTCTTTAGATATGTATTAATTAAGATTTACTTTGTTTGAGAGCTCCTAGACCTACCCGCCCCATTTTCATTTCAACTATTGAACTTTATAAGAAAATTATTTCCACGAAATCTTAACTCTTTCGCTATTGTAGCTCATGCGATAATTAATATTTGCTTTATATGGGAGCTACTACTTACCCCAAGACCTAATCGTTCTATTTTCTTTGTGTATCTTAATAGGAAAAAATTTCCCACAAAATCTTAAGAATTAATATTTGCTTTCTATAGGGGCACTCCCCCTTGACTTGTCCGCACTTTCTTCATCTCAATTGAAAATCTTAATGAGAAAATTATTTCCACCAAATCTTAGGAATTTCTCTGCAATATTTCTTTAGATATATTTTGTATGGGGGCTATCACTCCTCTTGACCTACCCGCCCCGTTTTTATCCCAAATATGATAATGCTTAAGAAAATTATTCCCACCAAATCTTATAAAATTTCTCTACAGTAGTCCTTTACATATACAATAATTAAGATTAGTTTGTATGGGGGCTACCACTTCCCGAAGACATGTTCGCCCTATCTTCATCTCAATTGATGATGTTGATAAGAAAATTATATAAGCAAAATGTTAAGACTTTCACAGTTACAAGTCTTCAGATATGTATTAATTAATTCCCCTACACCTACCCGTCCCATTATTACCTCAACTATGGAACTTAATAAGAAAATTACTTTTACAAAATCTTAAGACTTTCGCTATAATAGTTCTTTAGATATGCGATAATTATTATTTACTTTGTATGGGGGCTACCACTCCCCCTAGACTTGTCCGCCCTATTTTCATCTCAATTGTGAACCTTAATGAGAAAATAATTCTCACCAAGACTTAAGAATTTATCTGCAGTAGTTCTTTAGATATGCAATGATTAAGATTAGCTTTGCATGAGGGCTATCACTTCCCCTTGAACTACCCGCCCCATTTTCATAAAAACTATGGAACTAAGACTCCCGCTATTATAATTCTTGAGATATGCGATAATAATTATTTGTTTTGTATTGGGGCTACTATTCCCCCTGCTCCTATCGAAAAATGAAGTATTCTATATTAATTTTAGATATCACAGAATGATAGTGTGAAAATTTCAAGAATCGATACAAAGGTTTAGCTTTCTATAAATCCCAAAGAAAGAAGCACACAAAAATAAAATCTTTAAACAAATTTTAAGTTGAAGGATATTATTTTGAAATGATTTTCTTTAAAGAAATCACATATTTATTTATGTACAACCATAAATCATCCATTAAAACTTGTTAAAAATTATGGAATATTTAATTTATTTGCTATAATTAGTGTAAACAATTTATGAGTTCTTTAAATATACTATTTTTAATGTTTGTTTTTTTATGATTTTATTTTAATATTTATTAAGTTTAGAACATTAAAAATCTGGGAATAATTAAAATAAATTTAAAAATTTCCATTAATTTTTAACTATTTGGTGTGAAAATTTTTATATTTTGGCCTGGAAACTTTTGTTTGAAACTTAAGTTTTTAATTTAGTCATTTGAGTTTATATTTTAAAATTTTTTGTTTTTCTTTACTTACACAATTTTTATGTTTATTAGCTTTTTTTATATTTTACACATGTTTATTTTATTTAAACTAATTTATTAAAATTTTTTTTAACACTTTTTTGTAATTTTTAATGATTTTTCTTTAAAAATTTATTGAGATATTTTGCTTAGCAAATGGCTTAGGGTGACAGTTCAAGGTATTGAAAACATTAAAATTTTTCTTATTTTTCAAAAATATATTTTTTATGTAAATTTTTATTCATTAACAATAATGGACAAAAAATCTTAACAAATGTTGTTTTCTTACAAAACTTTTGTTTAGTTTGTTAAATATTTCATTCTCAAATAAAAAAATTCACGTCACTGAACTTTATTGACACTTTTCTAACGCAACGTAAACGACAACGATGGCCACGAAAGAGAGCAACCAGAACATGTAGATTTTCCAAACATATACGGTTGAATATTTTATGCGAACTAAAACTTTATACAAACAAAATCCAAACAAAAGCAAAATATTTCTCTTCTTCGAGTAAATTCTTTGTTTATTGTCCTTCGTTGCTCTTCTTATGCTTTTTTTTATATCTTCAATACTCTCAATAAAATTATTATTTGTATTTTGTTTTTTTTTGTTTTTGTTTTTGTAATTTTTTGGGGGTTTTTTGTTTTGTTTGGTTTGTATTTCTTCCTCAACCATAAAGACGACGTAAACAAACGTTATTTCATAGAAATATATGTTGTTGTTGACATTTCAACCCCTAGCAAGTGTCAAACATTTATTAAGGGTTGAGTGTTCGGTTTAGTTCTTGGTTTTTATTATTTAGTTTTATATAAAAAAAAACTAAAGTTGTGTTGAGCTCCAAATGTGAATAAACTTAGAATTTTTCATATATTTAAACCAGGGATGGAAAATGAAAAAATTTTTCATATCAAAATAAATTTCAAATAATACTTTTTTCACTCCTAGGGTACTAAAATTCAAATTTATGGCATTATTTATTTTATATTTAGTGCAAAAATGCTAAGAATGTAATTTGTATCTAAAAAGAAGGATTAAATACGATACCAAATCATTAAATAAATGATTTTATTCTGGTTATATATTATAATAAAATATGATGATCTTAATAAAATGTGACGGAGAAAAAAGTCGTACAAAATCAATTCCTTAAAATCGAGCACTTCAGCTTTAGTTTTGTTAAATTATAATACATTATCAGATGTCTTAGAAATTCAGAATATTTTCACTTCAACTTAATTTACAGAACATAGAAACTTATAGTTTTTAGTAGTGATTATACCTACAACCTACAACTCAAATGCTTTTATAATGTAGTTTGAATTGTCCTAATTACCTGTCTAATTTTTTTGGGGAACTCGTAAAACCGGCATTTAATCAGAGATAGTGCACATTACAATTACAATTTCATTTAAATTGTAAATTTAAATCAAAGGTGTTAAAAAAAATCATTGGTTTCTATTCGAAAATTATATATCTTCAAAATATATTCTCATTTAAAAAATTTTAATTCGAATTGTGGAATATTAAGCTAATCGCTTGATGGTATCAAATGACTCACTCGATGGAGTACTTTGGTACTTTTGAATCTAAATAGTATCAAAAAAAAGTATTATAGTATCAACTTTTCCACCCCTGATTTAAACAGACAGAGAGAGAGAGAGGGAGAGTAAAGGAGAATGAGAGTATGTTGGCAAAATTTTCAATTTTCTAATAAGATTTTTTTCTAATATAGAAAGAGTTAAAGAAAGTTTTATGTTAATGTAAAATCACCAGGTGTTATTAACTTAATAAAAAGCAGAGTGAGTGATTGAGTAAGTAATAAATAGGGTGACCAAATGTTATGAATAACATAAAATCAAATAAGAAATAATTTGTATGATTTATGTATTTATTATTCAAGAACTTAAATTTTTAAAGCAAATCTATAAACTTTTTTTAAACAGATTTTCTTTAGTAATTATAAGAGAGAATCTATCAGAGCTCTAAAGTTAAAGTAGTAACCCAGCAAAAACTTTTGGGTTCTCGGTAATAGCAACTACTTATTAAAGTAGTTTCTTGGTAACAAGGCGTCATTATTATTTGTCTACTCTATATTACATAAATAAGTACTCACCACGTGGATCAGTTGGCTAGAGCGCTGGATTAACAACCAGAATGTTGTTGGTTCAACCCCATTCTGATGCTGTCAGTTTTTTAACAAAATGTCTAAAAAGATATTTTTTGTCACTTAGGAAATTAAGTGCTAGATGGTGTACTGTAAGACTACATGAATTTGTGGACAACTCGTACAAAAATAACTATTTATTCAGACAAAAAAGAAGTGGTTTATTTTTGTTTTCAATTATACCTGCTAACTTACCAGGAAAGCAAAATATAATGATATTCATTTGTGCAACTCTTCTGTACGTCACCTGTACGTACGGGTCTAAGAACGAAACTAAAAATAGAACAACGATTGGGAACTTTATTGTTGGAGAAGCGCAAAGGGAGAAAGCTCGAACTTAAAGGCCATTTTTTAACCCTGAAATTAATGTAAGTCCATGACAGTCTATGAAAGAGTTGCCTAATAATAAATCTCCAAGACGCTTAACAGATTTTGTAAGAATTTATTTTTTTTCTTTGCCTTACAATAGGGGATTTTTCTTCTACATTGTCCTACAATAGCTATTAACTGGTTAATCCATACATTCCGATATACGTCCAATCATTTGGTATCTTGTACGTAAAGCTACGAGAAGATTTATGGAGATTCTATCAACGGATAACAAAGGTTCAGTTCTTTTTTGCGACCGAATAGGCCATATAATTCTTCTTTGATATTCTACAAGTGATAATCGAAGACCACCCGAGTGTCATTTCGCCAAAAGTCCATTCATATATTATATTCGATACAACAAACAAGGGAGTGAGAATGTCTGTTATCGTTTCATCTCCATTCGTCATTTAAACATTTTTACTTTATTATGTTGGAATTTAAAGCCTAAACTGCGACTAAATTGTTAATAGTCGACGTGCGAGAATAAAATTCCTGATTTAGCTTTGCTAAAATATTGATGATATAAATTTCAGCTTTTAAAACCGTGCATGAATTTTACAACCCGAAAGATGATATTCACCGCACAATGTTCTGTAGATGCAATCCTAATGCTGTAAGTACGCCCAAAGTTTGTCCTCGCTATAAAATAATCAATGCCCTGCAACAAAATAGGCCTACCTAAATTGCATAGGATAGTGTTATGATCAACACGATTAAGCAAAAATTCAGCCAAACCTTTGAACTATAGGACGGACTTTTAGGAAATTTTTACTTTGTAATGAAAATATCAAGGAGAAGGAAGTTTGTAATCGGTCAATCGTTACCGTAAGACAAGGGTTCCCAAATGGGATCTGTAGTAACGTTTTAGTGGGTCCGCGAAGAGGTCTCAAAACAAGAGAGGTTTCGAAATAAGAGGGGAATAAGAGATCAAAGCCGATCAAAGAATCCACTGAGGTATTAAAATCTCTAATAAAGTCATTAAATCTTGTGTATAATGTCTAGAACTCGTGAGAGTTTACCGAGGAATAGACGACTGATTGGGAAGTTTTACTCTATTTTTGTTCTGATTTTAGAAAAGCAATGCGGATAGCCATCGTATTTTGGTGCTTTAGTTGAAACAACTTGTCGTGTATGGTTTAGACGACTTAAAAGTGGCGATTTCGATGTATAAGAAAAGTTTGAAAATGAAGAATTGGAGGCTTTGCTCGATTCTGGCTCATACCAAAAGTAAAATATGCTTACATAATAATTGGGAGTAGATCAAGCAACAATGTTCAGGCTTGAAAAGCACTTGGATTTATTCAAAAGCATTAAATTGTTAAGGGCAATAAAAAGGTGAACCACTCTGATAATTCAAAGAGCGGCTAACCAGGAAAATCGACATGGCAGCCAAGTAATCCTCTGTATTAAATGGGTTCAGAAATGTGTCGTCTATTCGCAGCTAAAACAGGTAAAACGATCATGAGGGACTTCTGTTGAACACAACTGATCAGTATGAAAAGAGCTTTGAACGAAAAAAAATATACGACCACGAGTCCAAGACTTTCCATTATGATCATGCTCGGTCTCATGCTTCGCGACCAGTTAAAAAGGGTTTGGAAGTTTTTTTTTTGTATTAAAAAACAATGGAATTCATGCGTATACCAATATATTTTCTGGACGACGCTACAAACATTTTTTTTACTCATTTTGCATTTGTAATATTAAAGAATTCTAATATGTCTGGTGGTCCGCAGAAAAATTAAAAATCCGGAAAGGTTAAACAAGGTGAGTTAATTAGCATTAAGAGAGCTAGGTATGAAAATGATCCCCCTACAATATCAAAGAAGTCAAAGAAACTGATGAACCTGGAGGAAGACTTTCAAAGCGGTTTTCATTAAAGATTCTGACTGTTTGGCCACAGATATCAATTCATTCATACTCTCGATTTTATTCAAAGATGACAAGGTTCATCAGAACAAGGTTTTTTCATAAACGTGAATCAGAAATATAGGAAATGTCCTAGCACCTTCTCTATATTTCATACAATGTACTGAAGACATTTAAAGTTTCCTATATTATCGTGGATCAGAATATGTGTCAAATTATTTTGAGAAAATCTGATTGATTTATTATTCTGTACTCTATTCCGTCTTTTAGCGTTCTAGCTTGTGATTACTTTAGATTTTGGTATCTCATACACATAGCATACATTTTCTGTCAATTGTAGAGGTATGAACCTATAAAATGATTTTTAGAACTAAAGCTCTCCTCCACTTTCGAAGGGCCAGAAGTAAAGAACGAACGTTATAAATAATATTAACAAGAACAGATTTTTAGTTGAAAAATAATATGAATTTATCCGCTCCTTAATAGAGAGAGAAGGAACAAATCCAGGACTCAATATATGTTTATCAAGACAAACGTAAAATACGCTGGTCAAAAAACCATTTTTTGTAAAAAATTAATGTACACTGGTGCATATTCCTATAAACGCATTTAAAATTTTTGTTTTTCTTTTAGCTATATTCGTCTCGCTTTACCAAAAACAATGTTTTTTATTACAATACTCGCTATATAACGGTACTTTTTTAAGTAAGAAATATTTGTTATTAGTGATCATTTCAGTGGAATACTCCTATAAATGCAGTCGAGAAAAATTTGTCTAAAAAGTTATTGAAAAAAAAAAGATATATTAAAAAATTTTAACAGTTTTAGTTGCTTGTTTCACTTAAGGTAAGTTTCTGATGACAACATTCTGTTTCCTGGAAATATTTTTTTTTTTTTTTGGCTTTAGTTGAGAAATTTCATCAGCTAAAGAATACCCAAAGGAACTTTTCTTAATTCAATTCTTTGGTGATCAAGGCTGCTCTAACAGAAAAAAAAATAAACTTTACTTTCTTCCTGTCACTTCCAAACATGTTGCACACATTTTGCGAATAGATGGTAATATAAAATGGAAGAAACCAAAATGTAAACAAATGTTAAAACAGCATCATAAGGAAAATCGTTTAAAATTTGCGCTCAAATACATAAAGTAGACAGATAAGTGGAATAAAATAAACTTTTCTGATGAAAAGAAATTCAATTTGGACGATTCCCGATTCATATTCTTGCTACTGGCATGATTTGAGGTCGAAGGAAATTCGTATGTCGAAACGCAATTTCGGTGGAGGCAGTGTTATGGTTTAGGCAGTTTTATTTGCTGCAGGAAACTCGAAAATATGTTTAGTTCCAACTAAAATGGACAGTGCCATTTTAGAATGAACTGTTGGAAGATGTGCTTCTCTCATTTATGGGTGAAAAATGAATGAAGATTGCATATTCTAATAGGATAACGTTGCAATCCATGTCTCGAACCAATCTAAATCGTGGTTTAATGAACATAGCATTTCACTATTTGACTGGACGGCTTACAGTACGAATTTAAATCCTATGGACAAACTGTGACAATAACGGAGTTAAAACTAAAAATTAAGCAAGTCTGGGAAGAAATTGACAGTGATTTTCTAAAAAAATTAGTCGAATCAATGCCAGACCGAATTTTTGAAGTTATCCAAAAACAAAGGTTCATCAACACATTATTAATAATGCTAAATTGGTTCATTAGTTTAAGTGCGTTTATATGAATATGCACCAGTGTATTTTATAAATGATAACAGACCAAGCAATCAAAAACATATATTGTAAAATATAATGTGACTGTCTGGCAAGTCATTAAAGTTGGTAGTTTAAGACCTACATTTTAAATTTTATATAATTTGTACGTTTGTCATTATTTTTGAGTTTTGAGATCATGTGGGTTGTTTAACAAGATAACCTATAAGTTTGAAGGACGAAAAGTTATGTTTGGGCATGAATTTACATGAATGTAAAAACGTAGAAATGTTAGCCAAAAAGTGTCTATTTTATGTAGCAATTCAGATAGCGCCAGCATTTTGCGGCAAATACTTGCTATCGACAATTTTCCTTTAGTTAAATTTTGGTAAGCCTAAGCGGAAATTTCTTGTTTTTCACAAATAAGTAAGAGAAAATATTATGTTCTAACCCATTAGGCAGTTTTGCTAATCAATTAACTATAAAAACTTACAAAATAATTAAAATGAAATCAAAATATATCAATTGTAGCAAAAATATGTATTATAGAGGTTTAAGCAAAAATACTTAAAATGGGTTTTAATAAATAGGCAAGAAGATATTAATAATAATTTTTAAATTTATGCTAGAAAAAAAAGTATTTTTGACCAGTGTGCAGGACAAAAATTTGGATAGTGTAGGCTGAATTTGTGATTATGTTGCAGCATGAAAACAAAGTTGTCAGAGCTCGAGTGCTGACAAATTTGTCTTAACTTTGCTTGATAAAAAACGCCATTTAGATTGTTTTTGATACTTTTTACATGGATTATTATGACATATGTCTTCCCCTATAATTTAAATAAAAAAAATCTGTACTTCAGACAAAAATTTGACGTTTGTCTTGATAAAAAAATATCGTGTAAGACACAGCATTACAGCCCGTCTAGACGTAACATAACATGTAAGATTTTTGTGTCAGAGAGTGTCAAATTCGCTCTCTGAGAGAATTACATCACGTGTAGATTTAAATATTAGTATTATAAGATGTATTATGAGACTGTTGTGATGAGATTCCTCTACACAACCATTTTATAAGATGAACTGTCAAAAAATACACACACACGGAAGTTTGTATGTGTGTGTGCTTATATATTTTGGAAATTACTAAAAAAAAACAATGTTTTTTCTAAAATTATTTTCTTTTAATGATTGTTTTACATTTAAAAAAATATTTTTATAAAAATTATGTTAAAAACGTGCGATTTTTTTGAATAAAACGTACATGTTTATTCTGTGACAGATTGAAAATAATGATATCTTACGGGATTTATTAGAATACGTGTACCCCTTATTTAAGATTTAACATAATATAAACAAAATGCTTACTCTCCTCTGCCGGAGTTATCTCACATATTATATCAGGGTTAATCTCAGTTGTAGACCTGGGGTTAAGAAACCTTCTAATAGTGATGCCAACTTAGCCCTTTTCAGGCTATATTTAGCCGGTTTTTAGTAGCCCAAAACGAAAAAAAATATTTTTTGCCCGAAACTAAAAAAACGCGCAAATTTAACACTTTTAACAATTTTCTTTTACCTCTTTTGCTCTTTTTTACTTTTTTCAAAAATGGAAAATTATTTTAATGGGGCAATGTTATTATTATTATTATTTTTTTTTTTACTTTTATTTGACAATTTTTGTACTAAGTTTCCCCTATATTTGTGAAAAGACTAGTACCCAAATTTATCCAGAAATAGTAAAGAAATTTTATTAAAAAAAAACTGTATCAACAATTAAAATTGTTTGAGTGGAAAAGTGAACAATTTTTTCATCATAATAAATAGAATCTCCATAACCTGCATTTTAATTTACCCAGTTTGCTATTAATATTTTAGATGTACATTCCAAATGGTTAGTTGATTAACGGTAAAAATGTTGCATATATGTTTATTTTTACTTTTTAAAATAAATTTTAATTTCAGCCCATTTTTTTGCGCTTTTTCATAAAACATGTCTTGATTGTACCACAAAAACCGGTATCTTTTTAAATGTAGCCCTTTCTAGCATTTTTTTTTTCAAACATTTCTACGCGTTAACATAGTGTCTATACTAGACAAATTTTTAACCAGACAAACGTCAAAATCAGTGCGAATCTATACAAGGTAACCACAGTTAAACAGTTGATTTATATTTTTGGTTGTTATAGCTGTCAAACTACATATATAAAAAAAACATTAACGAATACGCCTTATTGCTGTTTTTGTGCAACTGTTGGCACCTTACAAAAATTCGGGTTAATTTCGACGTTTGTGTAGATAAAAAATTGTCTAATGTAGACACCATGTTATGTTGGTAATAGGTAACCTCACTGCCTTCGAAAATAATAAAAATTATAATTTATGACCGATTCTAAATTATATATTAGCTCTTCATTATAAATGCGTTCAGATAAAAATGCAATAAAATTCATCATAATCATCATAAAAGAATGTATTAAAATATCAATATGTCAACTGGTTCATTAACAACAAATACCAACCAACAACAAAGCAATATGGCAAATTATTACAAACAAGACAAGGAAAATAAATATGTATGTCAAAAAAAATATGATTATACTTAATAAACACACAAAAAATATGTATTTTTAAATACTTAAAAAAATTCAACATTAGAAAAATGACTTACAAGACAATGCTGCAATAACCCTTTAAAACAAGACATAGGAAAGAAAAATCGCCCACTCCAAGATGAAAAGAAACAGTTAAATGGCTGCTAAAATTAATTTTACAACAACTATCGTGTTTAAAAGGGGGACGAGGGGCAAACAAAGAAATAGTATTTGATGGAAAGAGAAGGGGAGTAATAGGTAAAAGAAAACATAAAACTAAAAGTGTTAGGAAAAATACACAGAGAAATATTTAGCAGAATTTTATTTAATAGAATCAGAAATATTGGACTAATTAAAGATCCAGATTGAATCCAAATTAAGGCTAAATTTGAGCCATATCAATACCTACGATAAAAACTTAAATTGGACTAATTAAAGATCAGGATTCAAACTAAAATTAGCCCATAGAAAGGCCTACAATAGAAACTAAAATTAACCTACATAAAGAACTAAGATTAAATATAAAATTGGTTATATTAAGAACTATGATTAAGGCTACAATTGGCCTATATAAACACTTAGGTTGGCAGTTAAAATTGACATACAAAAATATATTGGATTAAAATTAAAATTGGCTTATACTAAGTTTATACGCATGATTATTGCGAATAAAAAAACTTGCAAATAAAAAACTCACCGTTTATATACAAATTGCATAAAGAAATATATTTTCTTATTTGTCGTACCGAATTGGAGAATACAACTATTATCATCGAAAATTCTATGAACGTAAAAGTAAGTAGTAACGCCGTATGCTTTATTTGCAATTAGTTTCACTAATCACATTTAGTTTTTGTGACTTACTAAATTGCAAATACAATATTAACTCACCGTTTATAGGGCAAAATTTTCATTTCGCAATATTTTTAATGGCGAGGTTATATTAAAAACTATGATTAAGGCTATAATTGGCCTATATAAAGACCTAGGGTTAAAGCTAAATTTAGCCTATATAAAGACCTATAAATAAAACTAAAATTGAACTATTTAAAGACCTATAAATGAAGCTAAAACTCATACTATAGTTGAAGATGAATTTTGCCTATATAAATCCTTGGATTCAAACTAAACTGGTTTTATACTATTACCAACGATTAAAGCTTAAATTAAGCAACGACTAAAGCTAAAATTTGCCTACATAAAGACCTACAATTGAAGATAAAATCGTTCAAATTGACCTATAATAAGGACTCAAGACTTAATTGTCTTATTCTATAAAGAGCAAAAAATTAGCAATTTTATCTAAAATTTAATGTTTAACATTTCCCCAGTGTATCAAAATTTTTCCAACTAAAACCCCACAACAAAAATCCATTATGCCTCAACAATTTAACTACAAACATCACTCACAAATATTACACATTTTCTTTTTGTGTATATTTATGATATTCATGAGAATTTTTCTTTTTACTGCATTTTAAAGATTATTTTCTCAAGATGGAAGATTAGTCGACGCCATATGTCTTTAGTAGCATTGAATGGATAAATGGTTGGATGGATGAATGACTGACTGTGTATTTTGTTAAGTGTTAGGCAAAATGGTTGTTGGCAAGAGGCCAATGTAATAGATGACAAAAACACAAGAGCAATTGACATATGCGACAAGCTCAATATAAAGCTAATTGGTAAAGGTATTTTT
This sequence comes from Protocalliphora azurea, assembly GCA_932274085.1. NCBI lineage: Eukaryota > Metazoa > Arthropoda > Insecta > Diptera > Calliphoridae > Protocalliphora > Protocalliphora azurea. Next base: position 23,811,985 of record OW026522.1, on the reverse strand, counting down.
TCTTTGGCTTTTGGAATTTAATTGATGTATTATAGAGTGAAAAAAATGATGAAAATAAATCAATTTGAAAATGATTTTCACATTTGTTATAAACATGAATTACCATGCAAGGATGTTGTAGTGAATGAAATGAAAACTAGAGAATTTATAAAAACGATATTAATTTATAGTTTTTAAAAATAGATACAGGAGGTTATAATAACAGGTGTAATTAAAAAACCTATTAAGAGATTCCAATCAAACTGTGTTTTTATTACAAGAACTCTTAACTAAATACATATGTTACAAATAATTTCCCCTTCTTTTAAAATATTACCAACTTTGCATATTTTTTTGGCAACACTCTTTAAATGGTTGGGAGAAAACCTAAACACACCTTAATCCCTTTTAGCCTAAAGGTTGAATGAAATTGCTTTACCACCTTTGTCTTTTGCCAATTGCTGATTTTTAAAAAATATTTGAAAATGATTCATCACCAACAAACAGCTTATAAAAGGAGAAGGAAAATACTTATAAATTATTTTAAACAAAAATCATAACAGCAAAAATCAAGGTTAAAAACATAAAATAGTATAATCCATAAAAGTGTTGCCATGATAAAAAAAAAATATACTTTTATACACACACCATCCAAAAAGATGGTCATCTAAGACCCCATAAAGTATACATATTCGTGAAATTCTAACACGATCTAGCTATGTCCGACCGTCTGTTCGTCTGTCTGTCTGCAGACAATAGGATAGGGCCCAGGGCGGACCACTCAGAAGGAAAAAATTTCGCTCGAATATATAAGGCTTCTATAGTTTTAAAAGTGGGAAAAATCAGTTCATAAACAAAAGAGTTATAGTACCAATACTATAAAAACCTAGTGTCCGTCTTAACTCCAGGTCATACTTTTTCGCTGATATCTCTTAAACAGACGTACATGTTGTACGTCGTCGAAATTTTGAACAAATAGTTCATGGATTGATATTAACTTGGAAACATAAAATAAAATAGAATAAAATAAAAACAAAATAAAAATTAAATAAGATAAAAATAAAAAAATGATAAAAATGAAATTAAAAAAATACAAATAAAACAAAATAAAAAATTAAAATGAATAAAAAAATAAAAACAAACAAAATTTAAAATTAAACTAAAAATAAAATAAAGTAAAATTAAAATAAAAATAAAAAAAAAATAAAATAAAAACAAAATAAAAATAAAATATAAATATAATAAAATAAACACAAAATAAACATAAATAAAAATAAAATAAAATAAAATAAAATAAAATAAAATAAAATAAGATAAAAATAAAATAAGATAAAAATAAAAAATTATAAAAATGAAATAAAAAAAATATAATAAAACAAAATAAAAAATTAAAATGAATAAAAAAATAAAAACAAACAAAATTTAAAATTAAACTAAAAATAAAATAAAGCAAAATTAAAATAAATAAAAATAAAAAATAAAATAAAAACAAAATATAAATAAAATATAAATATAATAATTTAAAAACAAAATAAACATAAATAAAAATAAAATAAGATAAGATAAAAATAAAATAAGATAAAAATAAAAAATGATAAAAATGAAATAAAAAAACACAATAAAACAAAATAAAAAATTAAAATGAATAAAAAAAATAAAAACAAACAAAATTTAAAATTAAACTAAAAATAAAATAAAGTAAAATTAAAATAAAAATATAAAATAAAATAAAAACAAAATAAAAATAAAATATAATAAAATAAAAAAAATAAATATAAATAAAAATAAAATAAGATAAAAATAAAATAAGATGAAAATAAAATATAAAAAAATTATTAAATTAAAAAAATTAAAATAAATTACAAAATATAAAATAGAAGCAAATGAAAAATAAAATAAAATTAAAGTAAAAATAAAAATAAAGTAAAAACAAAACAAAAATATAATAAAGTAAAAGTAAAACAAACATAAATAAAAATAAATTAAGATAAAAACAAAAAGAAATAATAAAGTAAAAAAATACAAATAAAACAAAAAAATTAAAATAAATTAAAAAATAAAAGAAGATAAAAAATAAAATAAAATTAAAGTAAAAATAAAAATAAATAAAGTAAAATAAAAATAAAATTAAAATGAAATAAAGTAAAAATAAAATAAATAAAAATAAAATAAATAAAAATAAAATAAAATAAAAATGAAAATAAAATAAATAAAAATAAATAAATAAAAAACAAAAATAAGAATAAAAATAAAATAAAATAAAATAAAATAAAATAAAATGAAATGAAATAAAGTAAAAATAAAATAAAATAAAATAAAATAAAATAAAAATGAAAACAAAATAAATAAAAATAAATAAATAAAAAATAAAAATAAGAATAAAAATAAAATTAAAATAAAATGAAATGAAATAAAGTAAAAATGAAATAAATAAAAATAAAATAAAAATGAAAACAAAATAAATAAAAATAAATAAATAAAAAACAAAAATAAAAATAAAATTAAAATAAAATGAAATGAAATAAAGTAAAAATAAAATAAATAAAAATAAAATAAAATAAAATAAAAATGAAAATAAAATAAATAAAAATAAATAAATAAAAAACAAAAATAAGAATAAAAATAAAATAAAATAAAATAAAATAAAATAGAAACAATAAATAAAATTAAAAACAAGTTAGAGTGCTATATTCGGCTGTGTCGAATCTTGTATACCCTTCACTCGTGTTGAGATGTTATATGAAAAAATAATATATTTTAGAGTTGATCAAACAGCAACAATATTAAATGACATTAATTAAAAAAATTAATATAACATTAATTAAAAGGGGTATTTTGACAATTTATGAACCGATTAGAATGATTTAAAAATTCGAGAAAAGTATTTGTAACAGATCTGCCCAAGAACGAAGTCCGTAGCTTATATAGGGGCTTTAGTAGTCCAAAAAACGCATTTTGGCCGATATCTCGGATACTTGTGAAAGAACGAAGGGTCTAGCTTATATAGTTGAAAAAACCAAATATGATATAGCTTCTTGTTGTTGTTTTTCAGTACCCATAAAAACAAAAACTATCCAGCAAAAACTTTTTGGTTCTCGGTAATTCTCAACTACTTATTAAAGTAGTTTCTTGGTAATGAGGCGTCCTTATTATCTGCCTACTCTATATCACATAAGTAAGTACTCTATAGTATAATAGCACAGTAATATTGCAATCACGTGGATCAGTTGGATAGTGCGCTGGATTAACAACCACAAGGTTGTTGATTAATTTGTGTCCAAGTTCAAATCTCACTGAGGGAATTTTTTTTTTTAATTTTGTTTTCATTTAGGTACATATTTTTGAGCACCCCTTGAGTCTAAAAATAACTACATGGATAACTCGAACAAAAATAACCAGTTATTGAGGCAAAAAATAAGTAGTTTATGTTTGTTTCCAATTATACCTGCTAGCTTAGCAGGAAAACAAAGTTTTTGCTGGGTATATGCAAAGCAGCAATTAAATAAATAAGAAAAAAAGATTTGCAAATAACTAGGTTGTTTATAGACCTTATTTGGTTGATTCAAAAAACCGAAGTCATAGATAAATATTTATGACCGAAGCCCATAGTTTGTAAAAGATTTTCAAAAAGTCTAAAGATGCGTTTTTACCGGATGCTAATGAACCAATTGATTTTGTTCATTTCTTCCGCAAAAAATTCCAAAAAAATATTTCAAATTTTCTGTGTAAGAACGAAGTCGAAAACAAAAACGTTTTTTGGAGATATTTTCGGTTTTTTTTTTGGCGATATCTCAGATATCTCAGATGAAATTCTCTGTAAATTGATATATAAAACATATATATGCTTTCTAAAAACTGATTTCAACAGACAGACGGATATCGTTATATCGAATTCCCTATTAATAAGGATCCAGATTATATATACTTTTTTGGGTCCTAGATGAATATTGTAGAAATTACATATGGAATGACAAGCCTATATATAACCTTTACACCTGTGGTGAAGGTTATAAAGAGGGTATTTTGATAATTCATGGAACGATTAGATTGGTTTTTCAAAATTGAAGAAAAATATTTTTGTGATTGTTCTTTATAAAAACACAGTCCGTAGCTTATATAGTCTAAAAATTAATTTTGCCCGATATCTTGGATGCTAGGGGACCAATTAAATACATTTCTTCAGCACAAAAATTCCGAATTTTACCTTGAAAAAACAAAGTCTCTAGCTCATATAGGGGCTTAGAAAGGTCGAATACAAATACCAAAATAATTTCGGAGGTATCTTCGGTTTTTCTGCTATATCTTCGCTATTTATGGTCCGTTTTTGCTCTTTTTTCAGCATTCATCCAAGGGACATTCTTTGTAAATTGATATTTAAAACATATATATCCGTTATCTGGGGCTTTCTTTCAATGTCTGAATAAATATTTTGCTATTTAATTTCTAATATTTCATTTTTTTTCTGTCGCAAATACGACATTGTTTTAAATATCTTTTAAATAAGAATAAAAATATTGCTTTGTTATCCTCAAAACTCTTTTACAATGGTGTCTATTCTTGAAAACGCGTCGAAGAAGTGAAAATTTCCATTAAAACAAAAACAAAGTTTAAAAAATTGTTTTTATTTACCGTACATTTCTAAAATGGAATTTACCGTTTTTAAAAGAGAGAGAAACGCGTTAAAGTTCTCACGTTTATTACATTTCAAAAATATATGGTAAACAAAAACAATTTTTTAAACTTTGTTTTTGTTTTAATGGAAAATTTCACTTCTTCGACGCTTTTTCAAGAATAGACACCAATATATAATATGTCAAAATTCATTCGATTTGCTTCATGTGTAGATTAAGCAAATGAGACCCAGTTGTTCAACTTATGAGTGTGGTGATAATTATAGTTTTTAATCCGGAAATCCAGAGAAGTCGAAGTATTTTTCTTGTTATCCCGGGAAATCAAAAAGTCCGGGAAATTGCAATCCCTATCTTCAATATCTTTGAAAGATATTGATTAAACTATCGTAATAAATTGTAAAACTCCAACACCTACAGACAATGATTTTTCATTCATATACATTTGATTTAATTTAGTTTATTTACCGGCGTCACTTAAAATCTGATTTTTATTAAAAATAATAACTTAAACATTGTAAGGTTCATATTTATTTATTTTTGGTTTTTATTAGTGGTAAAATTTTTTGTACATTTGAAATTTCAGATTCATAAGATTTTCTCAAAAAATTTAAATTCATAAAACTGTTATTTTTGTACAAAACCTTTGATTTAATTAGTCCAAAATTTTGGAAGAGTCTGGAAAATTGCTTATAAATCCTTTATTCCATGGGATTGGGAAAACGTATAAACACCTCAAAAGACTACTTTAAAAAGTAGAATTCTGAAAGTATATTTGAACATTTCAAAATAAAAAAATCGTCTTAGTTTTTGGTGAACTGGAAAATTAATAAAAATAATAATAATGTTCTATGGCAAAAAAAATTTTCTCTGATGAGAAAAATTCTTATTTCTTTGTGGAAAAAAAAGCTTAATAAAATATTGACAAATTAAAATTTTATAATTAAAAGACGAAAAATTCTTAGAATTGTATCAAATTCTGCCATGTCGGTATCAAAAATACGTGAAAAAAGTGGAGTCAGTGCCAGTTTAAGAACAGTGAGTGTACCGTATTTTAAAGTCGTGCCCATACTGCAAAAAAAACCACCACTTAATGAAAAACGCAAACCACAACATCTACAGTTTGCCACAAATACAATGACATGATGAAAAAAGTTTAATATTGATGGTCCCTACGGGTATAACTATTACTTCCATGACCTAAATAAGAAGGAATTATTTTTGAGCCGCAGACACAGCCGAGAGGGCAGAATAATGGTATGGGGTGCCATTCCGTATTATGGTACCATAGAATTGGTTTTTGCATCCAACAAAATTACTGCAACGACTTACAAAAACATCCTGGAGGAAGCATTTCCAAAATTTAATGATTTCTTTGGACCCATACCTTGGACGTACCAACACGACAACGCTCCGATTCACATCGCCAGAGCAGTAAAACAATGGATTAATCAACAAGGTGTTGAACTTTTGGATTGGCCCCCATATTCACCAGACTTGAATTCAATGGAAAATATCTGGTGTTGGCTTGCAAGAAAAGTTTATGAAGGAGGAAACAATTTGAGACGATAAAATCCTTAAATGATGCAATAACGGAAGCATGAGTTTAATTTCGCTAAATTATTTAGAGTCATTATACAAGTCGATGCCAAATTGCATTTTTTAGGTTATTTCTAAAAATGGTGGCAGTACTCATAACTAATTGAATGCTAGAAGATAATACCTTTCATTTTTATAAGCTAAAATTTAAAAATAAATTACAGTTGGCTTAGTTTTAAAATAATCCTTATTCAAGTGACACACGAAAAAGTACCACAGAAATACATGTCTTTAAATAAATGCATAATTTTAGTATAACAAAATATGTATATTTTTTATTTCTTCAGGAAACTAAAGCCAACACTTTGAAATTTGGTTGTGCAAAAATTATTTTTTTCTGAACTTCAGTTTAGGAGATATACTTAATTAAAGTTAAAAAAAATGTGATTCCTTATTCAAGTGGCGTGCAGTGTAATTTTGTCAAAAATTCTACTAGCCTTATAAGATAGTAAAATTTTGTTCAGTTTACTTTTTACTAAAATGAATAATTTTCTACCGTTTCACACAGGCCCTAAGATCTTGGTGTCTATTCCTGAAAACGCGTCGAAGAAGTGAAAATTTCCATTAAAACAAAAACAAAGTTTAAAAAATTGTTTTTGTTTACCATATATTTATAAAATGTAATAAACGTGAGAATTTTATGTGTTTCTCCCTCTTTTAAAAACGGTAAATTCCATTTTAGAAATGTACGGTAAACAAAAACAATTTTTTAAACTTTGTTTTTGTTTTAATGGAAATTTTCACTTCTTCGATGCGTTTTCAAGAATAGACACCATTATTTTTATTACTTAATAGAGAAGTAAAAACATGTACCTAATCGACATATCACTAAAGTAAAATGCGCCAATTTAGCGCCTTTTTGAAAAACCCACTAACAGGAAAAAATGCGACATTTGGATTGTTTTAAAGGAGCTAATTCTAGCGCGAAAAACGCTAAATTGGCAACGCTGCGTATTAAATTACGGTAAATTTGTATTAAAAGAGCGAGTATAAGTATGAGAGCATTAAGTTAAAATGATTAAGGGACATTAAAGAGTAAAGGAGATAGTAAATAAGAGTTGAGTAAAGTGTATTAGTATAGGAGTATTAAGAAATTCTTTAAAAAAAAATTTGTTTATTAAATAACGTTTTTGTTTGTAAATAAACCAGATGTTGCTATAAAAATTACATAAAAATGATTTAACATTTTTTTTTTTTTTTTAATAAACAAGTTGTTGACGTACACACTCCATTTAGTTTTGTTTTTATTAATCTAGTTATTAAAAAATAGTTGTTTTGATTTGTGTGTATGTTAATTATTTTGAAAACTAGATTTGAAATTTTAATAGAATTAGATTAGAAGACGTAATTAAGTAGCTTTTTTTAAGGAGACTTGGTAACAAATTTTTTTTAAATAAATGAAATAATTTTTTTAGCTTAGAATTATGAAATCTTAAAATTTATATTTTCTTAAAATTCCAAATGAATTTAAAGTTTTGAAAAATATAAAATAAAATTTATAGATTATATTATTTATTTATATATAAATTTATTTTTTTTTTAATATTTCAAATTTAGATGACTCTATTTTTAATATATTTTTAGTATTTGAAACATTTCTTGGCAAAAATTAAATTTTATAAAAAAATCTAACAACATTTTTACTTTCCTTTTGTTAAAATTTCCAAATCTTTTTTTTTTTTTTTTCTTTAAGTTCAGTAACATTTTATCAACATTTGTTTTAAAACTCATCAAATGAAAACTTGTTTTTCATTTCTTATTTAATTTTTTTTATTACTCTATCTAAATAAATTTTAAAATAATAAAAAAAAAAAAAACTTACCTCAAAAGCACGTTGTTTTTCGGCATCATAAATATTCATGAGCTTCCAAATTTAAACCGGCAAAAATGTTTCCAAAGCAAAAAAATTAATACAAATTTAAAACACCCGTACAAAAAAAAAAAAAGTTGTTAAAATTTCTGTTACACATAGCTACATATTTGATTTAATTTTGGGTGTTTTTTGTGATAACAGTTGAATTTAGCAGTTTGTATTGACTCAATTAATATTTCATTTTTACTTCTTTTGGGTGACACACGCCTCAAATGCTTTTCAATGAGTGTATAAAGCCTGCAATGTGCAAAAAATAAAAATATAAAAATAATATTTAGGTACACCTGTTTGTTATTTAAATTAGAAGAAACGCAGTTTTATTATTAATGCTACAAAGTAAACAAACTAATAGAAATTTATGCAAATGAAATATATTCTCTAAAAAAAAGATTTTTCTGCGCATAAAAAAATGCTCTTAATACCGGAAAATATGGCTTTAAAATTAAAAAATATGATCTTAAAATATTATTTTTTTCTGCCTACATTTTAATTTATTTACTATTCATGATTTTTATTAGTAATTGCTAAAATATATTTTCTTTTTGTAGTTACAAACACTCAAGTCTAATACCTTTGACATTTAAATTGCCAAAATATGCTCTAAAATAACATTTTCAATGAAAATATGGTAAATTATGCTGCTAAGCCCAAAATATGCAAAAATATGCTGAAATGAATAAATAACTATAAGTTTGGTTCATTTGGATTCCAGTCCAAAATATGCAACAATATGCTGTTATAACCAAAATATGCAAAAATCTACTATAACAAATCGATGCCAAAATTCTTAAAATAATAGTTTGGTTCATTTGAAGCTTAGCAAAAAATATGATTTTTCATATTTTTGGTTGCCCTGTTAATAGTTGATGGAAAATAAAGTTTTGAAATGATTTGTTGAAGTTTTTAGGAGCTCTGAGAAGTTAAAATTAAATCAGGAAATTACAAAATTTCTATCAATTTATAAGATGAAAATTTTAAATAAAAATTTCACTAATGGGAAAATATGCAAAAAATTCTATTGAGTGCAAAATAAACAACATTAATAACTCTTAAGTGTAAAATGCGCTAAATTATGCTCTTTAGTGCAATACATGCAAAATTATGCTCTCAAGTATAAAATATGCTAAAATATGTAATTTTAATTTCTAAAATATGCTCTAAATTAAGGATTTTCTATGAAAATATGAAAAATATGCTGCTAAGTCAAAAATATGCAACAATATGCTGTTATGATCAAAATATGCAAAAATCTACTGTAACAAATCGAAGCCAAAATTCCTAAAATTTTATGAAACGGACTAATAACTGTTTGATTCATTTGAAGCTTAGGAAAAAAATTTGATTTTGCGTATTTTTGGTTGCCCTGCAAATGGCAAATTAGTAAAAAAATTATATTCGGTGCAGAATATGCAAAACTTGCCTGTTAAGAGTAAAATATTCAAAATTATGCTTTTAAGTATAATATATGCAAAATTATGCTCTTAAGTATAAAATATACATTTAAATTGCCAAAATATAAAATAAAATAACGATTTTCTAAATTATGCTGCAATAATCAAAATATGCAAAAGTATGCTATAACAAATCGGATAAATGCCTGAAACGGATAAATAACTATAAGTTGGGTTCATTTGAATCCCTGAAAAAAAATATGATTTTGCATAAGTTTTGTAATGATTTGTTGATATTTTTGGGAGATTTAAGAAGATAAAATTATATTTAAGTTGAAAGAAAAAAAAATCGTAACACTTTTGAATGATTAATTTCAAGCTTCGTCATTTTCAAATAGCTCCAAGAGTTAACGAACTCTTCAAACGATTAAATGTACTTGAAATCTTCATTTGGAAATATAGAACTAAAAATTAAATTTACAAAGAAATCTAATTATCTCTTGCTCTGGCTCATAGTTTAGGCTGAAGTAGCTGAACAGCATCAAATTGCATGATCTCGGTACTCACTTATCCTTTCAATTAGCTGTGTAACATTTAGTTCCGTTCTACTGCAGCTTTATGTAGTTAAAATTCATATTTGCCCAACATAAATTGGATATCTTGAGTTGTAACGCTCGTTTTCAAGGAAGTACTAATTTAAGCTGGGGTTGCATTACCCCTTAATGGGACATGACATCATCCCGAATTCAATCGGTTGCGATTTTAAGTTCTCCAGAGCAAAGTCAATGAACACGATCCAGAAACCGGGGTATACCTACTCATTTTTGCGAACTTCTGGATTAGTTGGGTTTTGTTGGTCTCGACACAAAAGTTTATCAAATTTCCAATATGCTAAAGATCAAATTCGAGAGAGTGCTGCTCAGTCACAGATCTTTGATCGAAGATATGCTGCGATCAAAGTAAATACTTTAATTAACTACAAATCTGAGTTTTCAGCAAAATTGGATATAGTCGACATAGAAGAAATTAATGGAAAATGGAGAAATGTCTAGTCTTCAAGCAGAAACGTTAATATGCATTTCAATTCGAAATGAAATTCTTTCAAAATTAAAAACCAACAATAAATACATGAAACTTCGAAAATGTTAACTTTATAATCGCACTGTGAAATTATCGTCCAACTGCAATGAAAATCTAAAAGGTAAATTAGAATTAACTATTTTAGGGGACGAGGGAAATGAAAGATGAGGTTCCCAGGAACTTCATTTGAATGATAGGAAATAAAAAAATTCATTCAAAATTTTTAGCGACAAACTATTTATTTAAAATTAAACTTAACTGACTACACAAGTTTACAAATTCTGGTCAGTTTTGTATTAGAACAATGTGCTATCATAACTACTTTATGATGTTAAAATCTCTAAAAGATTCATATCATATTCTAAATGTTGGATTTTATTCCAGATCGTGTAATAACATAGAAAAAGTATTCAAGTATTTTTATTGTCTTTACGAATGGAAAATATTCAAAATGTTGTCACAAGTGAGTATTTTCGTGACCTTAGTTTCACTTACTGAACTGAATGATTCGATTCGTGATTTGAAATAACTAAAACAATTAGTAGATTTGATCGCCTCATGGCTGTAGGAGTTAAAAATTTTTGACTCTCTAAGAAAAAGTTCAGTTTAAGCGGAACCAAAAATTAAGATTTATTCTCGATTCTCAAGAGGAAGATAACAAAGGCTTAAGAGGGCCCTAAACGTGCTAAGTATATGAAGCACAGGAAATGGTTTAGAAGTTAATCCGGGTAAAACTGAATTCGTGTTGAATGGTGTTGAACGACAGTGCTAAATATCTAGATCTTATTCTAGATAGGAAACTATCTTGGTATCTGAATACATATTCAGGTATGGACTATAGGTATGAAATGGGGTATAAGTCTAATACAAGTAAATTTGAAACGGCCGTGAGACCAATAACGACATACGGGACTTCTGTCTAGTGAAGAGCACTAAACAAGAAATCAGTTCGTCGTGTCCTCATTAAGGTTATAAGAACATCTGTTATTCTCATGACGGGTGTTATGAGAACAATTTCGACTAAGGCACTATTCGTAATACTAAATTAGTTATCAACAAACTTGGTAGAACAAATTGTGCTCAACACTGCGATGAAGTATCCTATGGATCATAAGAGATCTTCCAGACCATATAGATTACTGTATTTCCATTCCCTTCTTTGATATGAACTTTAGGGTTGTTTTTCAGGGAAATACTAAACGTGGATCCTAATTGTCTATTCATCTATACTGAGAAAATAGGGCAGGAGGTGGATTCTTTATAGAGGAAACAGATACGAAAGTATACTTTTGACTCCCAGATGGTTGTAGCATTCTTCAGACCGAGATATCGGCTATTAAGAGGGCGACAAATTGGCAGAAGTATCACAAGATTTCTGATAGAAATATTCGTGCTATTACTAACAGCCAACCTATTGTAGAATCCCTGTTTGGTGTTTGCTCCACGTCAACAATGGTCCATGAATGCCGGACATTCCTGAATTAAATGGCGAGAGATTCGACTATTACACTCATATGGTTGAATGGACCTTCGAGGCAATAATATTGCGGACGCATTGGAAAAGACATGCACAGGTGATAGGTCTCTGGTAATAAGACCACAAAAGAACTCATACTCAATGGCCAGTACTATATGGGCGAAATTTTACCGAAAGAGAACAGTGTTTTCACGATATAGGGGAGTCTGTAGCTCACCTTCTATGTGGTTGCCCTGCTTTGGAAAGTCATAGGTAGCGGCATCTTGACAGGCTATTTTATGATGACTTCAGCGAACTATCCGATCCGGCTCTGGGTAAGCTAGAATTTTTCATCAGGACATCGCAATGCTTTATGAATGAACCACATAGGGCCTCGTGTTTTCTTTTCTTAAACATTTATTTTTCTACTATCCTCTACACTTAATATTTTCATTCTCGTATTCTTAATCTCTTACACTTTACTTCTTCAAACTACAATTTTTATTTTCAGACAACTCAAAGGGAACTCAGGACCCAAGTGAGCTTTTTCTGTAAAGCAGCAGACTATAAAACCTAGCCTAACCTTATTGGAAGGAAAGTCACATCAATTATTGTAACTCGATCAGTGAGAGAAAATATTGAAAATCTAGAGAAGCATTACAAAATCATAGGTTTTAACATTAATGAGGATTTGTAGTCTGTAGCCTGACGGGAAAAACTAAGAGTGAATAGGTGATTCATTATCATTATATAAGATTCTGGAAGCTCAAGGAAATTTAGGTCTTTGGAATTTTTATATGCTGACCAATAAAATCATAATATAAATATAAGGATCACTGTTGCCAGATTTGCCGATTTATCTCAATTTTGGCGATCTTTTACTATAAAAATTCCAAAGTGCGATTTGACGATTTTTGTTCAAAGAATTACGATTTCAAGAAATTTTTCTTGTTTAAATCTGATTTTCTATTGTAGTAGATAGAGAGAGAGAGAGAGAGAAAAAGATTATAAGAGGTTTGAATTTTACTTCGAAATTCGTTTGCAATTTAACAAATATTGGTGAAACAAATTTTTTTTTGTGAAAAGAAAAAAAATATATATATATATATATATATATATATATATATATATATAATAAAATTTTTGAAAAATTGAAAATAAAACCAATATATATAATTTTTTGAGTAATTTTTTCTATTGAGTTTATTTTGCCGTCGCTCGCTTTTAGTTTACGAGTTACGGATCTCTATAGTTTTGATATATTTTCTGAATATCTTTATTAATATATATGCGATTTAAATTATATGAATACTATTTAAAAGTTCAAATACCTTTTGAATGATATATAACATGACCATATTCATTAAATTCCTGAGAGGATTTATCCAATTTTCATTTTTTATTGATATACCTGAAGTTACAAAATTTTGTTATTTCTAAAAAAGTTTATTCGGCGATTAAATATAGAAGAAACTCCTTAAGCCCAGCCAAAGGCCAGCTACGCGGAAAAACCTTTATTAACGTTAAAAAGAAAATATTTTCATTTTAACTGGGCCGGTAATCTTAATTTGTTCATATTTTTGAAATTTTGTATATTATAAAACATTGTTGAAAGTTTATTTAATAAACAAAGACTTCAAAACCGCAATCCGAATGAGTTTTTGCGGCGTTTTATAACTGTGGATGAAACATGGATCCATTACTGTACTCCGGAGATCAAGCAGCAGTCTCCGGGTGAGCCTGCTCCGAAGAAGGCCAAGGTAAGTTTGTCGGCCAATAAGGTAATGGCAACAGTTTTTTGGAATGCACGCGGGATAATCCACATCGATTACCTTCAAAAAGAAAAAACAATAAATGGCGAATATTATGCCAACTTATTAGACCGATGTAATAAGGATTTAAAAAGAAAACGACCCCATATGGCCAAGAAAAAAGTTCTTTTCCATCAAGATAATGCACGGGTTGACACGTGTGCAGTCTCAATGGCAAAACTCGATGAATTGGGCCCCGAAATGGTACCCCATCCGCCATATTCTCCGGATTTAGTCCCTAGTGACTACTTCCTATTTTCAAACCTAAAGAAATTGCTCAGTGGAAAGAGATTCAGCTCCAACGATGAAATTATTAACCAAACAAATGCCTATTTTAAGGACCTCGAAAAATCCTATTTTTTGGAAAGGATACAAAAACTGGAGAAACATTGGACTAAGTGTATTGAGTTAAAACTGTGTTTCATTCAAAAGGTCATGGACTTATTGATCCGTCCTCGTAATAAATAATTTTCAATTAACAAATAACTTTTTTTATTCAGTTGCTTAAAATATACTATTCCTTTGTAAAATATGATAACTTTAATATTGCCATTATATCGATATATTTCCTTTTATGAACAAGCTCTGGAAAAATTTTAAACTATTAGATATTGCCATTTAAAGGATCTATAAATTGGTATGTTCTGAATATAATGTAATAGATATTCGAAAGCACTATCAAATGATATAAATCTTATTCCAATCGGTTTACAAAAATCAGTTATATAAAAGTTTATATAACGAAACTTTGAACCTTTATATCTCTTCAACTAAAAGTTGCTTAGTTAAAATATATTACCAACCTTAGAACAAAAAACTCTACTAAAAGTAAGAAAATTTGTCAAGATAATTTTTAATAATTTTCTGAATGTACCTGAACATAGAAAAGTTAACAAAAAATCCATTTTTTTTAATTTATACGGTAGCACGATTTGAGAGAATAAAGTAAGTGTTGTCTTAAATTTCAGATGGTTATCATGGCGAGAGTGGCGTCACCTTATTATTTTTATATTATGAATAAAATGAACTCTTAACTTAGTGTTGGTAGGAACCAGATTGTCGAGTCCGCCACTTTACCTTGATAGCTCATACGTGGTAGAGTAAAATGTCTGTCATGCTACGCAGGTATATATAGGTTTATCACTGCCTGGACTTGTATGTGGTCTATAATGGGAGAAAGGGACCTTCGGGGCCTGACCAAAGACTTAACACAAACTGGTACCACGGGAGCCAGCAGCACCTAGTATAGCAACAACTGCTTGTCGGTGTTGTTGTACTGGATTGGCTGTTGGTTGAGGCCCTTCGGGGAGTCATGTGGTGGCTGTGGTTTAAACCTAAATCGCAGGAAGTGGTTTATGGTCCCGATGTGGTGTTGCATGGCAACACATCGCCGTCAGTAGTGCGGCAGGAGATTAGTGTGTGTGTATTTTGGATATTACTAAAAAAATTTAAAATTGTTTAATTTTACTGATTGTTTAAAAAAAAAAATTAAAATTGAGCTAAAAAAGTGTGGGATCCATGAAATAACTCCTCACGAAATAACTCCCCCAAGTAAAAAATGAAAAAGTCCGCAAAATTTTGTAACGATAATTGGGGCGTTATTTAATTTTTTGAGAACTTAATTCATTTTTATTTTTGGGAACTTATTTCATAATGAAATAAATCCCTAAATATTAAGAATGAAATAAATCCCCAAAAACATTTTTGGGGAGTTTTTTCACTTTCAATAAACTTTATATTATTCTTTATATTGTCCATTCATAAATAAAAATTGTTACTAAGTAATTAGTTTGTAACAGAACGTTGCGTATTTAAGATTGGTGAATAATTCAAGAACAATGAATTTTGAAGTGATAAGTGGATACCGGAAATTAGATAGCTCCACCTCCTAAGCAAGTTTTAGTGGACTTATCCAGGCAATGAGTTACTCTAATTGTCACCTGTGTGTTCCTAACAGGTAGGCGCATTGCACTTGCCCGGCGCTAATACCGATGTGGGATTATGGCAGGTACCCACGTTAAACATGACGAATCTGTCGAGCATAAGCGTAATGTTTTTATTTTCGATCTAAGCTAAGTTTATAGGACAATCTTCTGTGAAAAATTATAACTCCTTTTATAACAGTGACCACAAAAAAAAAAAATAATAGCGCACATATAAATTGATATACAATTATATTTTTGACTAAATATAAAGAAAAATTGGCCTAAGAAAGCGACGGTGAACTTTTAAACTGTTTTATTACGGAAAAATTCTCTACAGTGTTTGTGTTTTTAAGAAGAATGGAAAGAGAATAGTAAAAATTATAAATTAATTTGCAGTAATAGCCAAGTTAAAGCTAAATTTAATTTCCATTTCGAAACTTAACTGTTTCTAAGCCAAGCCTCCACAAGACTTTCAAAAATCATCTAGAAACATAATAGAAACTTTTAGAGATCAAATTTGTTCTTATTATTTTTTTGTTTCCACCAGCAGCAACAAAATATCTGCTGATTTTAATTTATAATTTATGCATATTAAAATCAAAATAAGAATAAAAAAATAGAATGAAAAAATTAAAAAAAAAACAACTGTAACAGAACGAGAAAAACAAAATACTTGTTTATTTAAACAAATATTACGAAAAAATTTAATAAATATTCAAATTAAAAACACTATAAAACGAGCGGTAAAGCAGGATTTTTTTCACCTGATTATTTAAATCTAGTTAAGTTAAAAGAAAATAAAACGGCTAAATGCTTTATAAAAAGCTATAAAAGGCCGCACACTTATCATTCGAGTTTAAAAAGTCTTACAGAAGATACTGAACACAAATCGAGTTAATTTATATAAAACAAAAATTTATTTTCTTAGTTAAAAAAAAAAATAGTAATAAAAAAAAGACTAAGAAAAAAATCAATAGTGTAAAGAGATAATGGTATGTGAGATGGAAGAACAAAAAACACGTGATTTGTTATATAATAAAAATGAAAGGAAAAAAATGTAAAAAAGGATACAAGGACTTAAAAAATATTAAAAAGGGACTTATTAAAAATAGATAAATAAAAACTAAAAGTGAAATTTTTTCCAAAAATATACATAAATTTATATAAAAAAATGGTTAAATGTTAAAACTTATATTAGTTTAATTTTAGTGGTTTAATAAAATGTGTGTTTTCATTCATTAAATATTTTTAATTTGTTTAAATATTAACTTTATTGTTAAGAATTTAACAAAGAAAACTTAATAACCAAAATGCGTTAATTTTATCAATGCATTAACGAAATATAAATTTTATTCTCATAACAAGTTTGAAAAGTGGACATTATTAAAGCCTGAAATAAAATGTGATTTTTATTCGATATTAAGTAATGGAAACTTTTTCTATATATTTTCCCTATTTATATCATTAATACAACATATACCGTTTATGTGTACCTCTTACTCGCAATTAAAAATATTGCGATATAAAAAGTTTTGTCGTATAAACAATGAGTTAATATTTTATTTGCAAGTTTTTCAATGATAATAGTTGTATTTTTTCCCATCCGGCACGAAAAATAAGAAAATATATTACTTTATGCAATTAGCATATAAACAGTGAGTTATTTATTTGCAAGTTATTTTTATTTGCAATAATTGTGCGTATAAACATAATAACATATCGTGAAAGTTAAAAAAATGTCAATGGTACTAGGAGTGGTACAAATTCTCAGTTATTTAGATAAGATAACACATCAAATATTTTGTTTAAATTTTAGTGGATATAATTGAAATGTTGACTAACTCAATTTTAATAAAAACTATTATTTATGTTAGCAAGAAAATAACTAATTGGTATACTTTGAATGATTCTTTTAAGGTTTCAAAGATATAGGTTTATAACAGAGGTGTTCTCACAAGTTCTTGCTTCATTTACAATATGTTTATCCAATTTTTTTTGAACATAGTCAAATTTGAATTTCAAGTTTTAATTCAAATTGGTATTAATTTAAGAAAAACATTATCTATGGTCGCGAACTTTCCAACAAGATTTATCCAGCAGATTTTTTTTTTTTTTTTTTTTTTTTTTTGAGAGAGAGAGTATTTTATTCTCAAATTGAAAAATATTCGAAAAAGCACAAGAACATAATTTAGAAACATTTTCAGGTTTTTGTTTGCAAACAACTATTAGTAATGTACCCTTGTTAGATTTAAAAAACGCTATTTTATCTTAAAAAATAATAATAAATAAATAAAAAAAAGGAAAATTGCTTAAAATGATTTAAAACAGCAAATAAAAACTTTTATAAATTAATTTTTATTTAATTTTTTAATATAAATCTAGACAAATATGAATTTTAATTATTTGCTTAATATTTTATTGCATTTATTTATCTAAATTATCGCAGAATTTGAGTTTTTATATTGTTTAAATTTGTAAAGAAATTATGATAGAAGTTATTGGAAGAAAAACAGCCAGCAACTTTCATCAATTTCATTGATAGAGAATATCAACGAACTGTCTAATTTTATCTTTCTCATGGTCTAACTTGCAAAATTTTTAAACGCGATTTAGCCAATTCCAGCAACATTTTGTGATAATTATCATAAAATATCAGGTACGCGAACTTAACTATTATTCTTACAAAATGTTATTTTTAAATACTCCGTAACCTAAAAAAAATTTTGGCTATTGCCAAATTAATCTAAATTTAAGAAAATTCTAAACATATAATTTATACAGTTCAAGATTTATATAAGCTTAATTAAAAAATATAATTTTTTTGGAGAAAACTTTTAATTTTTAATTTATGTTCGAATTTTATCGAACATTATTATTATTATTTGTTTGGAAATGTCAAAAATTTGGAATTGAGACCTTCGTCTTTAATTAACAGGACGATAGTAAAACTAAAGCAGAAACAAAAACACCAAATATCCGTCAAGTTTACAATTATCGAGTTTTTACTGTATATGAATAATTTTCAATTTCCTGAAATTTTACTAATTTTAAGACACACCAATTAAGAAATGCTTAAAATTTTAGGTCCAAAAAAGTCATCGCGACTACTTTATAATGTTTGTACGGACCCCCATTTGAGAACAGTTGTTACAACAGCGACTGCTATGGTGAGAAGAAAAGAGTAAAACAACTGCATTATTAATACAAAGGCCTTTTGGATTAAAGAATTTCCACAGTAGGCAATAAGTTTTGTACCGCTTATTAGATTTATCGGAATTGTATGCAATTTTTTAGACTAAAGGAAACTTTAATATGATTTTTTCTGTTACAAATATGATTGACTCTCCGCGAGCATAATTCCGAGGATTTTTTAGGCCTGTTGATAGTTTATGATGAATTTAATTTCTGTAAGAGATGTTATAGGCAGAACTTGTATGCAAGAGGTTCCTCATGGAGGTCTTATATTTATAATGGGTCAGTCCACACTCACTCACACACACACATTCACTGCACACATTTAAGTAGGGTTGGCAGGATAGTTAAATATGTGGAGATATCAACGAGCCCAAATGCTGTTCATAAGCAGAGGTGACAAGCACTATACGGAATCAGTAAGCATTCTTGCTATTACTCTATTCCAGACCCATGATAACTAATCTTTGAATTTCGTTCAAAGCTGGCTTCTGCGAGCTGCGATTTAATGGATCCTGCATATCGTTAGCTTAATATAGAAAAGGCGCATAGTTTTCTTTCAAATAGACTTTCTTCAAAAAAATTAAGTGAGCTATGGTCAATTCGGAAGGTCCAACTTTCGACCACATTTTGCATCATTATTTCTTATTTTTCTTATATTTGAATATCTTTCTTTTCAATCTTTTGCTATATTCTACTAGGATTTGTTCTCTTTCTTCATTTATCAGCTTTCTCTATTATCTATAAAGTGATCACAATGGCCCTTTTTAACCTATCCTAACCTAACCTATGGTGTGTATCATTGACCTTCATTGTCAATACCATTCGCAAATCTGAGTCTCAGTGTACGTCAGTGGATGATACGCGACCGAATAGGCACCTCCAGCCCGTAGTGAGGAGAATATTTCGCCTTTAGCGGAGTGGGTGGGTGAAAACCGTAACCAATCGATTCGACGCCATGCATAGTATTTTGGCGTCTAGTATGGAAAAAATTTTACTCCTGGATTTTGGTGTATAGGCTTA
The DNA here is from genome assembly GCA_932274085.1 of Protocalliphora azurea. Classification (NCBI taxonomy): domain Eukaryota; kingdom Metazoa; phylum Arthropoda; class Insecta; order Diptera; family Calliphoridae; genus Protocalliphora; species Protocalliphora azurea. The sequence continues at coordinate 23,792,028 of OW026522.1, read as the reverse complement.
CAAAATCCAACTTGTTCAGCAAGAAAGTGATACGGCACATACAGCGCATATTACTCGCATAATTCGCGAGATACCGGTAGCAATGTTGGAAAGTGTGATAGAAAATTCCGATTCCGATATCCAATTCTATTTTAAGTGTTTTATTTAAGATTAAAAAAGTAAATGGATCACCCTTTGACCATTGGTTACTCTCGTTGCAGATTTATTACTATTCACGGAGATACTTTCAGAAAGTAAAAATAAAAGGACTTAGGCTATCGGCACTAGAAAATGTTGAATTGAAATTAGCAGAGGAAGCAAAAGAACTAAACAAATTTTAGATACGAACAGAAGAAGTTTAAGAATCACACTGAATGTAATCACAGGATACTCCGTATGTATCCACCAAAATTGGATCTTCGCTCCGAAATAACTCGAGTTTATCTCGTTTAAAGATTGTCAAGCCAGCAAGAGCTTTATAAGCCAAAATTTTTTTCCCCTGAATAGAACTTTCGACGACAACAGAGCTGTATGTTGTCTGAGCAAGATGAGGAAACGGGGAATGGTAAAGCATTTTGTTTGTCACTGTCAATTTTGTAATACAATAGGTTTTGATGCATGGGTAGGATTCATGATGAATTGGGTGATGTTTCGATGTCTAAACAAGAAAACATTGTATGGCTTATATGGGATGGTATTTCTAATTTTTATATTATTGGTCGTACTGCTAATTTTTTTCCTTACTTTTTGTTCTCATTTTGAACAGATTTACAATAGATTCTAAAGACCTGTGAGTTGAGACTGAGCATTAAGCATCGATATTCATTACCAAAAGTAATAATATTTAATATTTATTCATTGAAAATGATATCTTATTAAGACAAAATCCAATGGGAAAAATTTACAGATTCGATTTAAATATTCCCTACTTATACATTACTTATCGTATCATTTATGTTCTACCAAAGATCTCAATATGCTAATGATATAATTTAACAAAAATTATTGACAAATTTCCGATAGGAAAGCCCGAATGTTTCTCATAGATCCCAAGGTTAGGTTAAGAAGTGTTGTACACACTCTGTGAACTGTACTTGGAGACTTCCCTTCGAGAGAATAGACAGAATAAAGAAAAATGGAACTAAGAACTTAGTATAGATGATTGAATTCAGAGATCTGTGAGATCGAATAGAAAAGGAGTGAGAATTATTTAAAATTTAGTGACCAAGTGCATTTGTTCCCAACGAACGAATATCTCTCAGACAACCAATCCCTAAGACATACCCAGCCAAGCTTCCAGGGCAATCATAAAAGCGTTCTCTTATTCGTCGAGAAATCTTTGTATACACGGATAGTGGCACAAAACATGTTTCACCTTCTCCAATTCATCGACATTCTCAACATACTGCAGAAATGGTGATATATAAGCAAGCTCTTTGAACCCATTCCCATCACATACTCCTCACATAATCGGTTTATGTATCCAACACTTGCTTATTTAATTCTTATATGCGTTGAGACCCCTTTTAAGCCTTTCCTGTGCGTTTCTCTTCCAAGATAATGTGCTATCAAGAAACACTCTTAGATATTTAGCTTCAATTGCCAATTTTAGATTTGTACCGCTCTATTTTGTAGCTTTAAGCGAACGAACAGATCCCATAGGTATTTAAAAACTCTTTAGCTCCAGAATCCTAATACCAATTAACTATTCTCCTATCAACCATTTATTCTCTTAATTTTTTATTCCATTATATAAGTTAATGAAATGGTTCAATTCATAAATCTATCTCTAACACTGAATAAGTGTACATTTTAAGTATAGTTAACTTATATCATTTGGTTGTCCAAAATTTTATAAATATTTTTGAAAAACAATTAGGTACGATTAAGACTAATTTTGATTTTAAATATTATTTTTTTTATAGACCACTTATACCGACAAAGGATCCAAACCAGAATTCGGCAAATTCCTTTCATTCGATCATTTGACTTTCTACGTTGGCAATGCCAAGCAGGCTGCTAGTTTCTATACTACCCGCATGGGTTTCACACCCTTGGGTTATCAGGGTTTAGAGACCGGCAACAGACATTTTGCCAAACATGCTGTTAAACAAAATAAAATTATATTTGTTTTTGTCTCTGCCTACAATCCCGATGATGAAGAGCATGGTCATCATATTATGAAACATGGTGATGGTGTAAAGGATGTAGCCTTTGAGGTAGAAGATATTGAAGCTATTTTCAATTTGGCCAAAGAAAGAGGAGCTGAAGTGGTTAAGGAATTGTGGGAGGAAAGCGATGAATATGGTACAGTTAAATTTGCTACCATTAAAACGGTAAGTTTAAATTAATTATCAATTAGTCTAAATATGTTATTAAATTTCATTGTATATCTCCTATAGTACGGTGATACTACCCACACCTTTGTGGATCGCAGCAAATATCGTGGTGTATTCTTGCCCGGCTTCAAAACCCTGCCTAAAGATGTTTTATTGGAAAAATTACCACCTGCAAAATTAGATTTCATTGATCACGTTGTTGGCAATCAACCTGATTTACAAATGGAAAGTGTTGCTTCCTGGTATGAACGTATCTTACAATTCCATCGTTTCTGGTCTGTAGATGATTCACAAATTCATACCGAATATTCTGCCTTGAGATCTATTGTCATGGCCAATTATGAAGAGACTGTTAAAATGCCCATCAATGAACCGGCCAAGGGCAAAAAGAAATCACAAATTCAAGAATATGTTGAATATTATGGTGGTGCTGGTGTTCAACATATTGCCTTAAATACCAATGATATTATTACAGCTATTAGAAATCTAAAATCTAGAGGCATGGATTTCTTAACTATACCTGATTCTTATTATGATATTTTAACTGAAAATCTTAAACATAGCCGTACTAAGATTAAAGAAGATATGAAAATTCTCAAAGAATTGAATATTCTCATTGATTATGATGAAAATGGTTATTTATTGCAAATATTTACCAAAAATATGCAAGATCGTCCTACATTGTTCTTGGAAGTTATACAACGTCATAATCATAATGTAAGTTTTGGATTTAAATGTTAAAAAAATAATAATATTTTTTTCTTTTATAGGGTTTTGGTGCTGGCAACTTTAAATCTTTGTTCACCGCCATTGAAATTGAACAAGCCAAACGTGGCAATTTATAGATACAATAATTTTATTTTCTTTTTATTTCATTTTACTGCGGCTGATTTTAAAATCAGCCAACCCAATGTTTAAGGTCTTTAATAAACTGTTTAATATAAATATAGAAATTTAATAAATGCATTTTTTAGAATATTTCAAATAAATTTAATACCTTTTTTTATTCTTTATTATCCTTGAAACGATTATCAATTAACACCTCATTTCTGGGATCATCTGGTTGAAAAGATAATATAAAAGGATTCCAAAAATCTTTGGGAGTATTTTGACGCATTATAGCGTCATTATTATTGTGACGTTTACATTTATCTAAATGTTGCTGAATTTGAGCATATGTTAGGCCTTTATCTAAAAAGTTAATTAGCTAGAAATTATATAAATTTTATTTGTTATTAATTTTTAAATTAAATTTATTAAAAAAAATAACTTACTTTTTCACAGTCCTCACATTCTATACCGAAGCGTTCTTTAATTGATAATTTTTTGTTAGTTTTTATTGAATCCGCTTCTTGTTTTACTATAAAAGGTTTATGCATAAAATCTTCATCATCCGTATCTAGTTCATCGGAAGAAAATAAAGGATTTTGTGCTTTCATTATTTTTGTAACATTACTACTACTTTTGCTACAACTTGGTTTTTCTGACATTAAATCTTTTTCATCCTTTAAATCTTGGGTAATTTTTTCTTTTTTAATTTGTATTAAAGGTTTTAAGTCCCTATCAGGCGCAAGTTTGTCTTGTGGTTTCTTGAAAACATCAATTTCATTACTTTGTTGTTTTTGTAATATACTGTAATTTTTTTAAAATTTTTTATAAAATATATTTTTCTAGTCTTCTCAAAAAACTTACTATTTTGATTCAATTTTTTTAAGATTTTCTAAATCATCTGCCATTAAATCCATAGTATCAATTTCTGGTTCATCATTACAAGTATCATCTACAAATATTATATCCTGAGTACCAGGTGTTAATATCACTACACTTGAGGTATCTGATTTACTTGAAGAAATAACCAAGTGATCGTGATTATTTGGCAGTGACGTACAGTCGGTTGAGATATCATTGTCGTATTTTAGTTGTTTAGATTGTATATTTTGTGGGGAATTAAGTTCCAATGATGAATCTGTCTTTTTTGTGGGCGAAAAATCAAAGACAATGTCATCTAGAATTCTATCAGTATCATGTTTTTTGATTGCTACGTTTGCTGGAATGTTTGTGGAACTGTTGTTGGTTATGTTGCTGTTTTTGTTGCTGGTGCTGTGATTGTGGACGCTTCTGTATTCTTAGCAATTGTTTAATGTTATTTTGTGTTACTTTTTGGCTTTCTTTGTCATTACGAAAATTAATTACCTGTGGGCCCAGGAACGACCAGCTTTAGAGTTTTTGTTGGCTATCATAGGACTGGCATCGATTATATCTTCACCCATATCGGACTAAAATTGGAATATTTAAAAAAGTATTTTAGAAATACGCCTAGAAATAAATTTAGTTATTGAAAATTCCTTATAAAAAATCTATTTATAGTAAATTTTAGCTGAAAAGAAAATTTATCAGAAATTTCGGATAAAAAGTAAGTTCATCGAAAATTCCCTATAAAACGTAAAGGTAAATAACGCACAAAAAATAATTTTGTCGAAATTTTTGGTTAAACAGGAAATTTGTTGATAAAAAGTAAATTTATCCTATAAAAAGTAAATTTTTATATATTACCTGTATCCTATGAAAAGTAATTTTATTGAAAATTTACCTAAAAAAAAGTAAATTTATCGAAAATTTCCTATAAAAAATAAATTTATCGAAATTTTCTTATAAATAACAAATAAAAGAGTATATTTATACAAAATTTCGAATAAACAAATTTGTCGAAAATGTTCTATAGAAAAAATTCTCGAAATTTTCGTCTAAAAAAGAAATTTGTCGATAAAAAGTAAATTTATCGAAAATTTCCTACAAAAAATAAATTTATCGAAAATTTCCTATAAAAAATAAATATATAGAAAATTTCCTATAAAAAGCAAATTTATCGAAAATTTCCCATAAAAATTAAATTTATCGAAAATTTTCTATAAAAAGTAAATTTATCGAAAATTTCCCATAAAAAGTAAATTTATCGAAAATTTTCCTACAAAAAGTAAATTTATCGAAAATTTCCTATAAAAAGTAAATATATCGAAAATTTCCTATAAAAAGTAAATTTATCGAAAATTTCCTATTAAAAGTAAATTTATCCTATAAAAAATAAATTTATGGAAAATTTCCTACAAAAAGTAAATATCGAAAATTTCCTATAAAAAAAATTTATCGAAAATTTCCTATAAAAAATAAATTTATCGAAAGTTTCTTATAAATATTAAATTTATCGAAAATCCCCGAACAAATAAAAAAGAGTATATTTATACAAAATTTCGAATAAACAAATTTGTCGAAAATGTCCTATAAAAAAATTCTCGAAATTTTCGTCTAAAAAAGAAATTTGTTGATAAAAAGTAAATTTATCGAAAATTTTCTACAAAAAGTAAATTTATCGAAAATTTCCTATAAAAAATAAATATATAGAAAATTTCCTATAAAAAGTAAATTTATCGAAAATTTCCCATAAAAAGTAAATTAATCGAAAATTTCGTATAAAAAATAAATTTATCGAAAATTTTCTATAAAAAATAAATTTATCGAAAATCTATAAAAAGTAAATTTATCAAAAATTTTCTATAAAAAATAAATTTATCGAAAATTTCATATAGAAAGTAAATTTATTGAAAATTATCTATAAAAACTAAATTTATCGAAATTTTCCTATAAAAACTACATTTATCGAAAATTTACTACAAAAAGTAAATTTATCGAAAAATTCCTATAAAAAGTATATTTATCGAAAATTTTCCTACAAAAAGTAAATTTATCGAAAATTTCCTATAAAAAGTAAATTTATCGAAAATTTCCTATAAAAAGTAAATTTATCGAAAATTTCCTATAAAAAGTAAATTTATCGAAAATTTCCTATTAAAAGTAAATTTATCCTATTAAAAGGAAATTTATGGAAAATTTCCTACAAAAAGTAAATTTATCGAAAATTTCATATAAAAAAAAATTTATCGAAAATTTCCTATAAAAAATAAATTTATCGAAAATTTCCTATAAATAGTAAATTTATTGAAAATTACCTATAAAAAGTAAATTTATCGAAAATTTCCTATAAAAAATAAATTTATCGAAAATTTCTTATAAATATTAAATTTATTGAAAATCCCCGAACAAATAAAAAAAGAGTATATTTATACAAAATTTCGAATAAACAAATTTGTCGAAAATGTCCTATAAAAAATTCTCGAAATTTTCGGTTAAAAAAGAAATTTGTCGATAAAAAGTAAATTTATCGAAAATTTCCTATAAAAAATAAATTTATCTAAAATTTCCTATAAAAAATAAATATATAGAAAATTTCCTATAAAAAGTAAATTTATGGAAAATTTCCTATAAAATTTCGGATAGAATTTAATTTCGAACAAAATGGAAAATTTTCTGAAATTTCAAGTAAAACGAAAAATGTTCGAATATTCAGATAAATGGAATTTTTTTTAATTTCGGATAAAAAGGAAATTTTTCGAAAACTTCGGATAAAAAGGACATTTTTTGAATCTTTCATATAAAAATGATTTTTTTTTAATTTTGGATAAAATGGAAATTTATTGAAGATCAAATTTTTCGAATATTTGAAATTTTTAGAAAATTTCTGATAAAAGTGAAAATTATAGAAAATTGACATGAATGTTTCAGATAAAAAGAAAATTTTTCGGATAAAAAGAAAAATTTGCAAAAAATTTTAAATAAAAAGTAAATTAAAGAAATTTTGGATAAAAATTGAATTTTTCGAATACTTTTGATAAAAGTAAATTTTGCTCTAAATGTATCGAAAATTTCGGACAAAAAATGTATCAAAAATTCCAGATAAAAAGAAAATTTTTGGAATATTTCAGATGTTATTTTTTTTAAATTTTAAATAAAAACAAATTTTCAAAAATTTCCGATAAAAAGGAAATTTATCGAAAATTTCATATAAAAAGTCAATTTAACGAAATATTCCTCAAAAAAGAAGATTTATCAAAAATATCTACATAAATTAAATTTATCGTAAATTCCCTCTAAAAGAATATACTATATAAAATAACTATCAGCAATTTATTTTAAAAAATAAATTTATTGAAAACTAGTATGTTTTTGAAAAATTGTTCCTTTTTGTTTGAAAAACTTTTTTCTTTGTACTGACCTCTCGAAAGCTGTCATCTTTGGACTTTCTAAAATGTATTACCGATTGTTTCAGTTTACTAGGATTTGTTTTCTTCAACGACAAACACAATCTCTTATTATCCGTTGGTTTTTTCATCTCATCAACCATTTTATTCTCTGAAGACTTTGGTTTGTTGCTAGGTTGTAAACATTTCAGAGTCCAAGATTTCTCCACTGGACTATGACACTCCTTAGACTGCCATTCTGATTTTGATCTTTCTAAATTTTTATTACTACGTTGTTTTAAACAAAGCATGTTATCTCTTTGTTTATTTCTCTTGGGTGTCTCTTTAACGCGGGGACTCTGTACCATTTCCGAAGACGTAGTTATACTGACATCATTTTTTGTTTGGCTTAAGGCAGAAATATCAAATAATTGCTCACTATTTAAAGCCACATTTAAATTCGAGGCGCCTTTACGCTCATCATCGGTTAAGCTAAGATCGATGGCAGTACCATTGTCTTGAGAGGAATTATAGCTCAACCAAGAATCATCTCTTTCGTTCGACTTGAAGCGTTTAGCTGTTTGCTTCTGTTGATTTTTCTGTAAGAGTTGCAGGGCTTTATTAAGTTTTTCATTACGTTCCTTGACATGCTGCAGTTCCAGATCACGTTGTAATAAGGAATTTTTATAAACTAAAAGAGATAAATTCTTTTGTTTTTTTTTTTTTTTTTAATGAACATTATTTTACTTACAAGTATAATGTTGTTTCAAGATATCTAATGCTTTTTCAAAGCAATCTTCATTATCTGTAGAATTTGGAACTTTATTACATGCTTTACAGGCCATTATAAATCAGTTATTTTTTAAGCGATTTGATAAAAATAAGCCATGTTGCGACATGAAAAATTGTTGTGGTTTTTCTTTTTCGTTTTTTGTGACATTAAACAGTAATAAGATTTGCCGACTTTTTTGTTTACCTAATGTCTACATTAGACAAATTTTTATCAAAACAAACGTAAAAATCAGTACGAATATATACAAGCCAACCTTTGTTAAAAAGCTGATCATTATTTTGGTTGTTACAGTTACCAAACTGCATATATAAAAAGCAATAATGGATACGCCATATTGTTGTTTTTGTGCAACTGTTACCACCTTGCGTTAAGTTTGACGTTTGTTTTGATAAAAAATTATCTAATGTAGACACTATTAAATTACTACACAAATTGAGGTGTTGCCAACTTAACACTAAGTATTAAAAAAAAATCATTTGAACTGTGAAATTCTCGCAATTTAAAAGAAATAGCAAATTTAAATTAAAAATACTAAAGCTCAGGAATATTACATTTATATTTATACATATTGGTCTTGTTTATATTACTATGCTATATACATGTATATATATATATATATATATATATATATATATATATATATATATATATATATAAATATATATATATATATAGATATAGACATAAATTACATTCTTATTTATTTTAATTTACCTAGTGTCTACATTAGGCAAATTTTTATCACAACAAACCTCAAAATCAGTGCGAATATATACAAGGTGACCATAGTTAAACAGCTGATTAATATTTTGGTTATTACAGTTGACGAACTGCATATATAAAAAACAATAATGAATACGCCATATTGTTGTTTTTGTGCAACTGTTGCCACCTTACACAACGTAAAGTTTGACGTTTGTTTTGATAAAAAGTTGTCTAATGTAGACACTATGTTAAACAAGTATATAATTTCAGCGTTTTTTTAACCCTAAAACAATTGGGAAGTCTATTTACTAATTCTACCGTTATTAGAAAAAACTTACCGGGTGGAATCACTTGTCAAACAGCTGTATATTCTCTGTAATAGTGTGATTGAAATACTGAATTCTTTCGTTTCGGTGTGAAATTATTTAATAAAATTTTTAATATTGGAATAAATTTATATTAAATAATAGAAAACACAATGCCGCATATAAGAGAAACTGCTGATAAGGCTTTAAAAATGTTAAGAACCTTACCCCGTGTACAAATTGGCAATTTAAGACCCAATCCAAATTCTAAACAAAATGTAAGTTTATTTTGCGGTTACATCAAGAGTTTGGCAACAAAAATCAAAAGATTTCTAATTTATTTCATAAATATGTAGCAAAAAAGAGGTCGTGGCCAGCATGGTGGTGACAAACATGGTGCCGGCAACAAAGGTTCAGGGCAGAGACAAAATTTTATGCGTCTTGGTTATGAAACAGGCAATACACCCTTCTATATACGTTTCCCCTATGAACCCTATTATAAGGGTCACCATTTGAGACGCCAATATCCTCCCGTTTCTCTATTGCAATTGCAAGTTATGTTGGACACCAATCGCATTGATGCCAAACAACCCATTGATATAAGTACTTTATGTAATACCGGCTTGGTTACCATTAAACCCGCTTCTATGGAATTTGGTTTTCAACTAACCGATGAGGGTGCCGATAAATTTAAAGCTAAAATTTGCATAGAAGTTCAACATGCTAAGGAATCAGTTATAGCTGCCATAGAACGTAATGGTGGTGTAATACGTACTGCTTATTATGACCCCAGGAGTTTACATGCTTTGAAAAATCCTGAAAAATGGTTCGAAAAGGGAGTACCCATACCCAAGAGAATGATGCCGCCACAAGATGCTATAGGTTACTATACATCGGCGGAAAATCGTGGCTATTTAGCAGATCCCGAAGAAATAAGTAAACATCGTTTGGTATTAGCCCAAAAATATGGTTATGAATTGCCTAAAATTGAGGAAGATCCTGAGTATGAAATGCTTACTTCTATGAAAGATCCTAGACAATTGTTTTATGGTTTAGAACCTGGTTGGGCGGTAAATCTTGTAGATAAAACAATTATTAAACCCAAAGAAGAAAGTGTGCAATAATCTTGGATAAAAGTTCTTGATTAAAGTGAGACTTTATATTGTTTTTAAATTTCACAAAATAAATGTTAAAAAAATAATAATGTGTACAAAAATTCTAATAATGGTTATAAATTAGTCAATGTTTTAATTGCAACATTTAATTGTTATTTTTAAAAATACTTAAATGTTATAAAGTTCATTGTAATAATACTTAATCTAGGAAGTTTTCCTTAAAAAGAAATATCAATGTCATTTATATGCTTTTTTACCTTTTGGGTCCAATTTTTTTCGGTATATTTTTTTTTTTTTTATATAAAAACTTGCTGATCGGAGAGCTCTTCCATGAAAGGTTTAACTATACCACTTGTGGCTAAACAAAAAAATAAACCAAAAAATATGGAAATAGGCAAGGCTGGTAATGCCTTACGCCAAATGGCTAATAAAACTAGGGTAAGACATAAACCCACTAAAATAGCAACAAAACAGGCTATAGTTGTGGCCCAATCTCCATAAGATGAAGCTTTGCCTACTAATACGGAATAGAAAATAAAGTCACCAAGACCAAGTTTAATGCCACCTGGAAGAATAAATATATTTGAGAAATGGATTTTTGTGCGGTATATTCAAATACCTACGTTCTTCTTGGGCTTCTGTCATATTACTTCCCATTTGATTAGAGCGATTCTCCTGAGTTGTAACCGTACGGTAATTAGTAGAACGATTAGCATTATCAGAAGTACTAGCCTGCACCTCAATTTGACGGCGAGCCACACGATCGTCTAAATTAGAAGACCATTCTTCGGTAAAACCAGCAGCTTCTAAAGAAAAATCATCCAAAAATATTAACAAAAATCTTCTTCATTAAACAAAAAATCAGCAAACGCGCGATACTTTGAAAAATTAAAAAGAAATGAAAAGATAGTAAAAGACAAGAAACTAAAAGTAGTAAACTAAAACAAAAATAGAAATAATACTGAAATGGTTGTTCCCTTATACCGCAAAAAACTAACAAAAATACCTACAAAAGACAACAACACAAGCTGACCAAAAAGAGTTTGATACAAAAACAAAATAGTTTTTTGTTTGAAAATTATAAAAAATAATAAAAATAAATACCATTTTCGCGCATTTTAAATGTCACTAGAGGCATACCTTCAGCACTAGCAGGTGCACTTGTACCTGTACGGGAAATAGAAGTCGACGAAGTGGAGGTATGCGGTGAATTGGGAGAATTTGAATCGGAGGAATTGTTGCGTTGAGCGGGAACATGGGTGCCCATGAAAGTGTATAAAACAGTGGCTATAAAATGAATAAACTAATTAAATGCCATTAAAAAAGGGAAAAACTTACAAGAATAAATTAAGGCCGGAAATATTTGTTCATTTCTTTCTTGAGCTGTTTCCACTAAAATACGCAAAGGTCCTTTGGGTGTTAAAACAGCAATTAAATCTGGAATTTGTAAACATTTGAAAAACTGCACATAATTTTCTTTACACTAAAAATAAATACCCCATATTGATATAGCTGCCAATACTGCCCAAGCAGTCCATTCTGGCAAATATTTTATGAATACTAAAGCCATAAGCGCCGACACAAATATTAGATAAGCTTGTTGAAGTTTTAGAGGACTTTGCCAATGTATAGCTATCATGCCCATAACACCAAAATTCCATAAAATCAATAAAGTGGTGGGATAATCCATGGCCACATTATAGGCGCGCAAAAGTTCTCTAATTTTTTTAAAGAACGAATAAAGTTTGTTGAAGTTCTTGTATGTTTTTAATACTTACTCCAAATACAAATAACTGAATATAAATAATAACATAAAAGAGGATAAAATTAACCAGCCATGTATAATTTTATAACATCGTTTCTTATATAGAACAATAAGAAATATGGTCATTACCACAACCACAGAAAGCAGAATCAATGAATTGGCCAAGGCATTCCAGAGTTTAGTACCCTTATCTTCAGACAATTCATGGAATGGGGTGTAAAGTCTGTAAAATAAATTGATGTTTTTTAATACTTTTTTTACAACATAAATAATAAAAAGTGTTTAGATTTCAACGAAACAGAAAATATGTACTCGATTCTGTTGGTCTGTAATTAAAGTCTATAAACTCTGTTTTGATTCGGCCAAATGAAGACGACGAGGGCAACTTAATTAACTTTTATTCGAGCTTTTTATTTAAATTTAAATTATTAAAAATTATTCAGGCTCGAGTTCAATGAAATAATTAGAAGAATACTTTGTTAAACCAAACTTAAATCTATCCAAAGATTTTGATTAGAAAGCAATTACTTACAAATATGTATCCGTATAAGTATAAAACGTAATCGAATTAATGGTAGCCACTACCACCAACATGCATAAGGATACAGGAGCAAAAATTTTAATAACATGTTGAGCTCCATATTTTAAACCCTGTTCCTCTTCCTCTGCTTCTGTAGTAGTGGGATGAGATCCTGAGGGCCCATCTGGATCTCCCCCATTCCCACCATCTGAGTCACGCAAACGTCTGCTGCGTATTTCCACATGAGGAACATCTAATATAGCCTAAAAGCGGAACAAAAATACAGAATTTTAATTTAAAAAATAACATTTTTCTTTAAACTTACCCCATCTGTTGCATCTCTTTGTTCCGTACCACCATAACTGTTTAATTGTTCCACCTTACGTTTCTGCTGACGTTTGCGTTCAGCTCCACCAGTTAGCGAGTTGTTGCAACTGATCTGAGGGGCACCGACGTGGCCTTCCATCAGAGGGGTACTTTCGTCGGGCTCAGCCTCGTTAGCGGGGGTACTTTTTTGATCCGTGTTTAGGTTTTTTTAATAATAAAAAGGCAGCAATAAAAAAAGTGATCAAAGAAAATAATATAGATGCGTAAAATTTAGTTTTTTTTGCAAGTTAGCTTTTGTTAGAGATGTAAAATGTTAATTATAATTAAGCGAAATAGTTGCAAGAATAGAAATTTACTTTTTTATAATAAATTTATTATTTATTTAAAGTTTTTTAATGATTTTTTTTATCTTTTTGGCGTATCAAAAAATTTTTGCACTATTTGGCTGCAGTTAGTGAATCAACGGTACTCAGAGAGCGAAGTTGATAATACCAGTTGAACGGCGTTAGCGGTAGCTTAAGAAAAAATAACGGCTGCGGCTTCTTGCAATAATTTTTTATTTTTTTACAAAATATTGAATTTATTGTTGAGAATAATAATAAATATGGGAAACTATTAAATATAATGTGCTGTGAATAGAAAACTATACAAATTTGAAATAAAAGGCTTAGTTGATTGTTGTCGGCGTCGTTGTAAGATGACCTTGTTTACGAAAACAATGTTGCTTTGACAACAATACAATAAAGGCGGTTAGCGGAGATTTAATAAACAAAAATTATAGACTAAAGCACATTACCCTATATAATTCTTTTTCATATATTAAAAAGTAATTATTTTTATCATTTATCATGTTTTACTGTGCCTTGTTTAAAAAATATTTTATTTCCTATTTATATAAAAAAATATTTTTTTTATTAAAGCCATACAAAATTACGTAATAATCCTTTTAATAATTTCAGAACTAATTCAGATATTTGAAATTAGAATAAAATTGAAAATGGGCGATCAATAAATCTTTCCGATGGTCAAATAAAAAAATTCCGAAAATTACACATAGTACTTTTTGTCAGCGCACCGACGATTACATCTTTTTTTAAATAACAACGACAACCCTATCATAGTTCTTTTATCAATAACGAAGAAAACAATAAAGAGAATTAACGATAAAAACTACTGACTGACGTTTATACCAACATATTCGTGAAAAAAAAAATCATTGAAACAAAATACACAAAGAACTTGCAAAAAATTATTCACACTGTCTTAAACGAAAAAAAGAAATTCGAAAAATTTCTAAATTTATTCAAGAATAAAAATGACAGTTATTGCTGGTGGTCATGGTGAGCCAAATCCGAATAGTACTTGGCTAGGAGCGCGTGGTATGTGGTTGGCATATTTCTTAGGAGTCTTATCGGCTCATTTGATATTATTGTCGGTGCCGTTTATTTCCATACCCATGGCTTGGACTTTAACCAATTTAATGCATAATGCGGTAAGTAATTACTTTTATGGAAACTGCTTTAAAGTAATGATTTTCTGTTAGGCCCATTTATATTTCTTGCACATTATTAAAGGGGCTCCTTGGTTTTCTATTGAAAATGATACCGGTCGTCAGTTAACCCATTGGGAGCAAATAGATGATGGAGAACAATTTACGGCCACACGTAAATTTCTAACAACAGTGCCCATTGTTTTGTGAGTTTTAATAATAATATTTTTTGCAAAAGTTGTTTAATTCTGTTCTTTTTCAGATTCCTTCTCTGCTGTTTGTATACTCGCAATGATACCGATCATTTTATAGCCAATTTCATTTCTTTGGTTATTGTTACTCTACCCAAATTGCCTCAATTTCATGGCGTGCGCTTGTTTAATATTAACAAATATTAAATATTTCTTTACTTCTTTGTTTCCCTTAAAGGCCATGGATTGTGCTAAATTATCTTGTAAGGTTATAATTTCGGAACAGACTGAGTTTTAAAAATTGACAAATGGACTTTAAATATTGGTTAACTGTACACAAAAAATATAATAAGCATTTCTTTCTATTTTTGCACCTTTAATTAAAAGGATGTTTATTTTTATTGTTATTAACTAAAAGTTAATGTATATTAATTACTAAAAAACTTTTATAGTATCTACAGATTTGCTACTGGTTTATTGAAATATGAAAATTAAATATTATTTATTTATTAATTTTTATTAAATATATAATACTTAAATAAATTGTATGAAATTTTTTTCTTTTATTCTTATTACGAAAAAATAGATGTATTTAATAGACTCTAAGAAATTTTTAGGTTATCTAATTTTTTGGTAATACGTAGAACAAATTAGAGATCCGTGTTTTATAAAGAAGGAATAGTACAACAAAAGTTTAGAACATGCCATGGCTCCAACTTGCTCTACATATAAGTCTTTAGAATCGTCAAAATTCCCGAAAAAATGGAAGCAATAAGCAATGAACAAGTAGAGCTTTTCCACCAAAACGCTGTTACTGAGAGATTATATTAAGGCATATTGGAGTCCTTCGATGCTGACAGACTATTGCTGCTTCGTAGTATGAGAAAAAATTAAAAATTGTACTTTCTTAAATACTTATTAAAAAAAGAAAAAATTATTCACAATATATTTTTTTTAATTATTTGTTGAATTTGTTATTTAGATTTTGATTTTTATTTATTTTTCTTTTAAAACTTTTGATGTCTACGCATTTTCTGCCAGTGTGATTTTAAACATTTTACCATTTTTGAGATCTGCGGTGATGCGTTAGTTATATTAGATACAAATTTGCTCTCTACACCCACTCCTTATACCTCATTTTCCATGGTTTTATGAGGGTTAAGTGAAAAATGGCAAGTTGGAGACTTGACTTATACTATATTTTTGTAGCACCATTTTATTTCTATAAATTTATTACCTAGAAAATTATATAACCTAAAAACTCCACAGTGAAGCATATTTTCTTTGGTTGCTAATGGGTTAAAATGATGGAAAAATTGCATTTAACTTTATACACTATATTAAGCGTCAGGAATAAGAATTTTGCGGAATTATTCGCGATATATATATATTATTGCGATTTTGTTGACCTGTGATTTTTTAAATATGATACTTTGTATTTTTTTCAAATTTGGACCTTTTTTGGAGATTTACTTTTTGTTTTGAATACTGGCACTTTTTTGCAAATTAAGAATTGGTGTATATTTCATTCGATTTTTGTAATAAGAACTTTTTTTTAATGTTGCACATTTTTTGGTACTCTTCAAAAATTGGTATTTTTTGGACGATCGGTATTATTTACAAAATTCAGGTATTTTTTTTTTACAAATTAAACATCTCTTTTAATTTTTCCTTTATTTTTAATTATAACTTTTTAAAGTAGTACTTTTTTTAACTGTTTTTTTCAAAAATCTGTACTTTTTTATGAAAAATTTGTACCATTTGGGATAATTTTAAAATGTTTATATATTGTTCATAGATTGATTTACGATGTCCGTTCGTCTGGCTGGTTGTCCATGCAAAGTACAAGTCAGAATTTTAAAGATATCTTGATAAAATTTAGTATGGATAATTATTTTACAAGAACGAGTTATTAAAATTAAAATTGGTTATGATCGGTGCATTATTTTACTTTGCTTTCATACAAAAATCCTTCCGGAATAGGGAACTAATGATAGTAAATGCCTTAAATGTAGAAATATCAGTGTGAAATTCAGAACAAATAAGTGTTATATAAGTATAAATCTTTACGCCAAATTTAATGAAGATCGGTTCATATAAATCTATATAATTCTTCATAGGCTTGCTTAATTTTTGGTTTTAACTCCGTTATTGTCATTATGGTTTCTTTCCATGCATTTCTTGCGTAAACTTTAAGAGCCATGTACCTCCACAGATTCTCCATTGTATTTCAATCCGGACTGCAAGCCGGCCAGTCCAATAGTGGAATACTATGTTCATTAAACCATGATTTAGACTGGATTACAGTGTTATCCGGTTGGAATATGTAATCTTTATCCATTTTTTCATCCATAAATGAGAGGAGAGCATCTTCCAACAGTTCATTATAAATTGCACTGTTCATTTTAGTTGGAACAAAACATACTTTTGATTTTCCTGCAACACAAAAGTCTGCCCAAACCATAACACTGACTCCACTGAAATTGCGTTTCGACATACGAATTTCGTTCGACCTCAAATCATGACAATAGCAAGACTATGAAAGGGAACCGTCCAAACTGAATTTATTTTCATCGGAATAGATTACTTTATTCCACTCATCTATTCATTTCATGTATTTTGCTCGCAAATTATAAACGATTTTCCTTATGATGCTCTTTTGACATTGGCTTACATTTTGATTTCTTCCATTTTATGTTACCATCTGTTCGCAAAATGTGAACAACATGTTTGAAAGTGACAGGAAGGACAAGTTTATTTTTTATTTGTGTAGCATTTAATTAATTGCTTATTACCGATCGGCCCCTCTATGCTATAATTGGTCTATATGTGACAGAGCTATCACCAAAAAGCGTGCTTTTTGAAAGCGTCTGAATTTTTGTGACAAAGAAATGAAGTATATATTCAAAAAAAGCTTTGAACATTTTATTTTAGAATACATTGTGAAATGAAGAATTAAAAAAAACACTGTTTAATACAGAAATTATTTGTAAAAGCAAAAAAGCTCATTCTTGATAAAAAAAAAGACTTTACTTTTGTACAGATTCGTCACAAATATTTTCTGAATTTTTACGCCAAAGAAATCAAATAAATCGTTCCATAAACTCTCGAGTTATTAGCAAAACTTTTTCATACTAAGTTACTTTATAAAAAAAATCGCCAAATCCCGCAAAACATTCTGTACAATATTCGACACGGCCGAATATAGCTCTGTTACTTATTTTTATTCTAAAGAATCTCAAGTCTTAAAGTATTTTCTAAAATTTTAATTTCCCTCTAGTTCACTTTATTTTTTAAAATAAAAATATTCTCCTAATAACAGCATCTCCCTCTGCTTAAAAGACATTTTTATTATCCTACCTGACCTTGTCTTAAAATTAACTCTCACAAACAGCTTTGAGTTTTCTCTAACTTTCTTGTTGTTGTTTATTTGCTCTTATTAAAGTTTTGTTTTGAGTTCTTTTACTTTATGTTTAATTTAAAAACTAAGCACATTTTTTACAACTTTATATAACACAAGTAATATACGTTAATTCTCCTAAGAAATCTTATTTAAAGCAGACAAGGTCGTCGTTTCATGTAGTTCATAACCAAAAAGCCAAAAAGACAGACAGACTTACTTATAAAATAAAATAAAAATCCCTAAAAAAGTACAGCATATATGCCAGGGATCTGCGTTAAATTTTTAAAGCTCCCTTGATTCATTTTTTTGGTTGTTTATAAGTATGTAAGTAATTTTGCCATAAAAAATACGTTTAACATCTTCATTTTACAATAAGATGATGTTATTTTATGGTCTCAAAGTCGCTTCTTCTCGTAAACACTATATATAAGAGTAATACAAAGTTACAGCATGCTTTAAGGTGCTAACACAAAATATTTTATGTTGCCTATAAAAAATAGTGTAGCTTTAGTAAGTATTAGTTTGGTATTGATTTTAGTAAAGTTGTTTTTTTTATGATGGAATAGGACAACATTTGTAGAATATTTAAATATAAATCTCTCTTACGCTTTAACGTGCATAAATCCCATACAAAAGTAGTATTAAGTTAATATTTTAGAAAAATAAGTAAAAACCACAATGCCAAATTTTATAAAAATCGGTACATAAGTGACCATAGCTCCCATATAAGCCCCAAATACTAGATTCAGCCTAAAATGCATAAATCTTATATGCATGTTAGTATCGACATAATATAATGCATGTTTTATAGAAATTGAACACATCACACTTCATACAGTTATTGATCCAAAATTGTCCACAGGTTCCATATAAGATGCCTTTCCGAATTTTTAAGCACATACACATCTTTCTTATTATTTTTTTTGTTTTTTAAGTTAGTACTTTTTTGATAAAGTACAAATTTTTTTAAGAAATTTGGTATTTCTGTTATAAATTTGTTATTTATTTATTTTTGTTTTTTTTTAATTTTTTTTTTTTTTATAAAAATTTTAAACTTTTTAAAAGTTTTGTGTATATTTCATTTCTTTTTTATTTAAACAATGTTTTTTTAAATTGTTTTTTTTTTTATTATTTGTACTTTTTTATGTACTGGTATTTTTTAGTACTTTTTAAATATTAGCAATTTTTTCAAATATTAGTAATTTTCTTATAAATTGGTACATTTTTTAAAACTATATTTTTTTTTTTATCAAAATTGATAAAAAATCAAAAATTATTTTTATTCTTTTTTTATTTATTCCTTTTTTTAATTTTTCTACCTTTTTTGGAAAATTTGATATATATATATATATATATATATATATATATATATATATATATATATATATTGGTATTTTTGTTACAATTTTTTTTTTTTTTTTGGTTTTTCCTTTTTTTATCAAAATAATTATTTTTTTACAAATTTTGTAATACTGGTATTTTAAGCACTTTTTTAAATATTCGTAACTTTTTGAAATATTGGTAATGTTGTTATTTTTTAATTATTTCTTTTTTTTTTTTGTTTCTTGATTTTTTTTTTTTTTTTGGAAAATTTTTACATTTCTAAGAATTGTTGATTCTTGTTCAAAATTCGTTATTTTCTGAAGAGTAATTTTTTGAAAATTGGAATTAATATATTTTTTTAAAAATTAGCAGTTTTTAAATAGGACCTTTTTTAAATTAAAATTTACTTTTTGGAAAATGTATGTTTTTTATTAATAAATAATATTTTTTGAAATTTATGTTTTTTTTTTTTTGAAAACAAGTTCTTTTTAAAATGTACACTTTTTTTTGAAACTTTTTTCACACTGTTAAACTTTTTGAAATATTGGTAATGTTATTATTTTTTAATTATTTCTTTTTTTTTTTTTTTTGTTTCTTGATTTTTTTTTTTTTAATTTTGACATTTCTAAGAATTGTTAATTCTTGTTCAAAATTCGTTATTTTCTAAAGAGTAATTTTTTGAAAATTGGAATTAATATATTTTTTAAAAAATTAGCACTTTTTAAATAGGACCTTTTTTAAATTAAAATTTACTTTTTGGAAAATGTATGCTTTTTATTAATAAATATTTTTTGAAATTTGTGTTTTTTTTTTTTTTTGAAAACAAGTTCTTTTTAAAATGTACACTTTTTTTGAAACTTTTTTCACACTGTTAAAAAAATTTTTAATTAAATTACTATTTTTATAATTGAATAATTTGTTCAAAAAAATAAGTTTTTTTAATATATCACAATTAAATAAAATCATATTTTAATTGCGAAAAATTCATATTCAATGATTTTATTAATTGAAATTTAAACTATTAAAAAATTGTATATTCAATTATTAAAAGCATGACTCATTTTTTATTTATATTTGATTATTTTATTACACAGAAAAAATATTATATTATATTATTATTAAAATATTTATCAATAATAAAAACTATTCCAATTACTTTTTTAATTGTATCAACTATTCAAGTGATCAAAATTCAAATTTTCTAATATATGTACTAAAAAGCTATGTTTTATTGCTAACGTTCATAGGCAATTTCATATAAAATTTAAATTTATATACATTAGGAGTTACGTGTTGAATTATGAATGTTAACTTTACCGTCGTTAAAAATTCTAAAAAATGCAACTTATTTGGAACTTTCTTATTTTACTGTCAACCCCCTCTCCACATTTTCCTCTTCCTGTTTAAAACAAGTTCCTCATTTATCGTGAAAGCCTTCACTAAAATTGATTTCATCGGAAAGACAGCCGCGCATCGCTATTTGGACTATGCTACTTATTATGATGAGTATTATATATGCTTTATGGACTCCCAATAGATTTGTTTAGGTTAGTTATAAAAAATTTGTTAATTTTTTTCTTTTTTTTATTGACGGAAAATATTTTATACTTAATTTTTATATAAACAACTTTTAACAAAAATTTGATTTTATCTTTATAATTTAAATTTAAAATATTTTCAGTAGTAGGGGTACTAAAGATATAACAATTCTTGTTGACTTTCCTCTATTACATTTCGTATTCCTATATGACATTCAACTATCAAATGTCAAGCATTTTTGCCACTTTGTAATCTTTTCATGTATTTGTGGAAGCCACTTCATCTCACACCACTTCATTTCTATTATCAAAGCTAATTTTCATTGTTTAACATGGGTACACACCTTCTATTTGTTATATTTTATTAGCTTCCCTTTAAAAAATAAATAATAATTAATTAAAAACTGTTACTTTATCAACTGATTAGTTTGAGAACTCAAACAAATAAATTGCATTATTTGAGAATATTATTCATTGGCTACCATCCATTTTACGCTCATTTTTCACAGTAAAATAATTTAAAAAAAAAAAATATATTGATTTAAATTAGGGAAGCCCAAACGGTACTGGATTTTGCAAATCCCGGGATAAGGAATTTTATAATTTCAAATCCCGAAATTTTTTGGGATCCCAGGATTTTTTGTGATTTCCGGATTTTTTGAGATTCGGGATTTATATTTCATATGAACACATTTAAAACATAAAAAAAAAATTTTGTATACATATTTCAATCAAAGAAATTCCTTCGTATTTTAAAAAGCAAAAAATACGTTCTTATTTGTGTAATCGATTTTTTAAATATTTTTGAAAATTTTCTGTAAAAGTTTTAATGTTCTGTCTTGCCTTATACTATATTTCTACTGAGTCTAAAACTACAAGTTTTGTTTAAAACACTTGAAAGTGTTTCCACTGGTCTGACTGGTTTTTGTATAGTCGAATTTTCGAACTATTCCTGACATTTTGTATCAACAATAAATATTTCGTCAAATATTGACGAAACAATAAATATTGACGAAACAATAAATACTTCGTCAAATATTTTGTTAATATTTATTTTAATTCATATTTTTCTTTATTTTTAATATATTTTTTATTCAAATATTTTCTTTTTTGTTATAAAATAAAATAAATATAAAAATTTAATATTTAATATTTTTTCAATAAAAATATTCAGTATAAATAGATAGAGGTGTTTTGCTTTAGCCAACACACATTGCAATGTTGCTAAAGCAAAACTAGTTCGATAAATATTATTTTCGACATGTTTTGAAACAAAACTAGCAAAACGAGGAGTTTTGGTTTATGAAAAATGTATGGAAAAGCATTATGAAATCAACTTGTTTTTCTCAAAACGACACGATTTTTCTAATTGTGCCAGTGAAAACGTATTATTAAGTTCAATTTTTTGGATTGTATTTATGTCAACAAATCCAGAAATTGAAATCCCGGATCTTTTTTTGGGATTTTGTAATCCCGAAAAATCCCGGGATTTTTGGTATCGGGATTTCAGGATTAGCATCCCTAATTTAAATAGAATTGTTAGTGTTTATTTTTTTTTTTTTTTAGAGAGGGAGAGATATAATTTATGTTCTATTAACACAATACTTAAATCAACAGATGTTTAAAAGTGCTTTTATTTGTTGGTGTTGTGGGGCATTTCATTACATTTTTATTTTAGTTGCAATTGAGCATTTGAATAAAGCATAGTGTTAGAAAAAGTTTTTAAACGATTGATATTTTAAGGTGAGTAGGAATGCAAAAAGAAAAGAAAAATATTTATGCAATAATAAATTTTTATAAAAACTATAAAATGCAATAGAAATATAACAATTTTATCTTAAGTGAGTAGATTTTTGTTAAATAAATGTTAATTATTTAGGAGGTTTTAATTCTGTGTTTAAATTATCAATAAATTTTAGACAGGATGTGCAACATATTATAAAGTTGCCATATTTGTGTTAGAAGTTATCAACATTCATTTCCGGTGATAATCCTGCTAATGGAGACATCAACATTGTGTGGTTTAATTGTAATTTGTTTTTAAAGGATAATAACTTATTAATTTGAAAGGATAGTAAAAAGCTATTAAAATTTATTGAATAAATTTAAATATACACTTTTCTTTATTTAAATAATACTTTTCAGGTTAAAAATATTTATTCCTGCAAAATTTTGTTTTTGATAACAATAATGCTGCCATATTAGAATTATAATAAACACTTCCGCTCTCTCACTCTCTCGTAACAGAGCTGACAATATTTTAACATAGTGTCTACATTAGACAATTTTTTATCAAGATAAACGTCAAACTTAACATGAATTTGTGGAAGGTGGTAACAGTTGTACAAAAACAACAATATGGCGTATTCATTATTATTTTATATATATATGTAGTTTGACAACTGTAACAACCAAAATAATAATCAGCTGTTTAACTAAGGTTAGCTTAAATATATTCGCACAAATTTTGACGTTTGTTTTGATAAAAATTTGCCTAATGTAGACACTAGGTAACGGCTTAACGTTTTTCGTTAAACTAGAGTTTTTTAAAAGAAATTTGTATTTTTAACAAAATCTTTTATTACTTTTTTAAGCGATTCACTTGATTTTTAACAATAATAATCTAGAAATTTTTAACTGACAAATTATTATAGTATAGATTCATAATTTTAAAATGTTACCAGAAATGCCCCTTCAATTTTATGCAAAAAAAATGTTCCTTATAATTAAACAATTACTAAACATTTTTCATGAAATTTTAAATGAAAAAATATACATTTTTCTTAAATTTTCAGTTTTCATCATGGTTGTAGTTAAAGAAGAAGACTTTGGCACCATAGTCGATCCCATGTCTAAGAATCCCACTAAAGTAAGACGTATTACTCTCTCAAATGATCGTCAAATGTCGGTGCAACTTTTAACTTTGGGCGTTAATATAGCCAGTGTACGTTTACCTGATAAAAATGGTCAGGTTGATGAATTATCTTTAAGTTTTGATAATGTTAAAGGTTATATAGCCACCCAACCAGCTTATATAGGAGCTACTATGGGTCGTGTAGCAAATCGCGTCGCCAATGGTCGTTTTACACTCAACGGCAAAGAAATACAAGTCACCAAGAATTTTAAAGATAAATATCAATTACATGGTGGTTTTATTGGTTTCGATAGCGTTATATGGGATATTGAAAAAACACTACCAGATGGTGTTGTCTTTAAGCATATATCCCCGGATGGCCATGAAGGTTATCCAGGTGAAGTAACCTGTACCATAATATGTACTTTAAATGACGCTAATGAATTTCGCATGCAAATTGAGGCTACCACCAATCAAACAACCTGTGTTAATGTTACAAATCATGCTTACTTTAATTTGGCTGGTCATAATTCTGGTAAATTGGGTCTTTCACAACATACCGTCATGATAAATGCCGATAATATAGTGGACACTGATTTGGAACAAATACCTACTGGTAAATTGGCTCCCGTTGCCAATACTGTTTATGATTTAAAAAATCCTGCTAAAATGGCTGATCGTTTGCCTTTGTTCAAGGATAAACCTATTAATGGTTATGATAATTGTTATTGTGTTAATTTAGAGGGTAATAAAACGACACGTATTGCTCGTGTAGAACATCCTGAAAGTGGTCGCTGGTTAGAGATTTTAACCAATCAACCGGGAGTACAATTTTATACTTCTAACAATTTACCAGATG
Organism: Protocalliphora azurea; assembly: GCA_932274085.1. Lineage (NCBI taxonomy): Eukaryota > Metazoa > Arthropoda > Insecta > Diptera > Calliphoridae > Protocalliphora > Protocalliphora azurea. The sequence goes on along the minus strand of OW026522.1, from coordinate 23,767,451 downwards.
TTGAAAATGGCGCACCGGCTTTGGAGGGTAAAGGAGGAGCACGTTATGTTAAGCATGGTGCCTTCTGTTTGGAAACTCAGAAGTATCCGGATTCAATGAATCATGCTAATTTTCCAACAATATTTTTAAATCCTGGAGAAAAATATTATCACGATGTTATTTATAAGTTTGGAAATTAAATGCTAATAGAAAGTATTAAAAAAAATAGTAAATGAAAGATTAAATAAATATGTAAAAATGGAGCCTCACAAAACTTTTGAAATTTATTATTTTTGTTTCTACACAGAAAAAATATGAAATAAAGTAATTGGAATATAACTATTCCAATTACTTTTCTAATTGTCTCAAGTAATCAAAATTTAAATTTTCTAATATTTCAATTATCAGAAATATTGCATTTTTTTGCGCTTGAAATTGTTCTTTATTTTTTCGATAATATTTACTGCAAGTTTTAATAAATATTATAGGAAACGGAATATTTGAAAACAACTGGATAAAGCTGTATTTTTACGATTTATTCAAGTTTTTTTATTAACCTTTGTAACGCAGTGTTATTGTATTCTTCAGTTAAGACTATAGACTGTTCTAAAGTCAAGACACTAGTCTATTCTAACCTATAATCAGTAGTCTATTCCATATTTAAATTTATAGTATTTATATATTTTTATATTACTAGCTGAATGCCCCTGCATTGCATGGAATCTTATAAGAAGAAACCGTAAAAATACAGCTTTGTTCAGTAAAAAAAAGCAAACAAAAATGCATATTTCTGATAATTTTATCAATAAGAAATTAGTTTATATCCTATAGTTCCTTCCACCTTAAAATGCATCTATATTTAAAATTGCACTGAAACCGGTTTAGCTTTTTAGGCGTGATTGCGTCACAAAGAAACAAACAAATAAACAAACACACTTGATTTTATAATATTAATTATTTAATTAATTAATTAATTTATTAATTAGTATGGATAAATACTATAAAAGCAACTACCACTGATTATAGGCTAGAATAGACTAGTATCCTGACTTTAGAACAGCCTATAGTCTGAACTGTAGGATAGAATAAATTATTGATTTTAGAAAATTGACTATTGTTTTGACTCTATAATAGACTACAATTTTGTAGAATTGACCACAGTTTTGACAGTAGGATAGACCATAGTCTTGACTAGAGAATAGAGTATAGAATGGTCTATAGTCTTGACTATAGAATGTCCATATAGAATAGACTATAGTCTTGACTATAGTCTTGACTATAGAATGTCCATATAGAATAGACTATAGTCTTGACTATAGAATAGACTATAGTCTTGACTATAGAATAGACTAAAGTCTTGACTAAAGAATAGAATATAGTCTTGACTATAGAATAGACTATAGTCTTGAATGTAGAATAGACTATAGTCTTGAATGTAGAATAGACTATAGTCTTGACTATAGAATAGACTATAGTCTTGACTATAAAATAGACTATAGTCTTGACTATAGAATAGACTATAGTCTTGAATATAGAATAGACTATATTCTTAACTATAGAATAGAATATAGTCTTGATTATAGAATAGACTATAGTCTTGATTATAGAATAGACTATAGTCTTGATTTAGAATAGACTATAGTCTTGATTATAGAATAGACTATAGTCTTGATTATAGAATAGACTATAGTCTTGATTATAGAATAGACTATAGTCTTGATTATAGAATAGACTATAGTCTTGATTATAGAATAGACTATAGTCTTGATTATAGAATAGACTATAGTCTTGATTATAGAATAGACTATAGTCTTGATTATAGAATAGACTATAGTCTTGAATGTAGAATAGACTATAGTCTTGAATGTAGAATAGACTATAGTCTTGACTATAGAATAGACTATAGTCTTGACTATAAAATAGACTATAGTCTTGACTATAGAATAGACTATAGTCTTGAATATAGAATAGACTATATTCTTGATTATAGAATAGACTATAGTCTTGATTATAGAATAGACTATAGTCTTGATTATAGAATAGACTATAGTCTTGATTATAGAATAGACTATAGTCTTGATTATAGGATAGACTATAGTCTTGATTATAGAATAGACTATAGTCTTGACTATAGAATAGACTATAGTCTTGACTATAGAATAGACTATAGTCTTGAATGTAGAATAGACTATAGTCTTGAATGTAGAATAGACTATAGTCTTGATTATAGAATAGACTATAGTCTTGATTATAGAATAGACTATAGTCTTGAATGTAGAATAGACTATAGTCTTGAATGTAGAATAGACTATAGTCTTGACTATAGAATAGACTATAGTCTTGACTATAAAATAGACTATAGTCTTGACTATAGAATAGACTATAGTCTTGAATATAGAATAGACTATATTCTTGATTATAGAATAGACTATAGTCTTGATTATAGAATAGACTATAGTCTTGACTATAGAATAGACTATAGTCTTGACTATAGAATAGACTATAGTCTTGATTATAGAATAGACTATAGTCTTGATTATAGAATAGACTATAGTCTTGATTATAGAATAGACTATAGTCTTGATTATAGGATAGACTATAGTCTTGATTATAGAATAGACTATAGTCTTGACTATAGAATAGACTATAGTCTTGACTATAGAATAGACTATAGTCTTGACTATAGAATAGACTATAGTCTTGAATGTAGAATAGACTATAGTCTTGAATGTAGAATAGACTATAGTCTTGACTATAGAATAGCTTATAGTCTTGACTATAAAATAGACTATAGTCTTGACTATAGAATAGACTATAGTCTTGACTATAAAATAGACTATAGTCTTGACTATAGAATAGACTATAGTCTTGACTATAAAATAGACTATAGTCTTGACTATAGAATAGACTATAGTCTTGAATATAGAATAGACTATATTCTTGACTATAGAATAGAATATAGTCTTGATTATAGAATAGACTATAGTCTTGATTATAGAATAGACTATAGTCTTGATTATAGAATAGACTATTGTCTTGATTATAGAATAGACTATAGTCTTGATTATAGAATAGACTATAGTCTTGATTATAGAATAGACTATAGTCTTGATTATAGAATAGACTATTGTCTTGATTATAGAATAGACTATAGTCTTGATTATAGAATAGACTATAGTCTTGATTATAGAATAGACTATAGTCTTGATTATAGAATAGACTATAGTCTTGATTATAGAATAGACTATAGTCTTGATTATAGAATAGACTATAGTCTTGATTATAGAATAGACTATAGTCTTGATTATAGAATAGACTATAGTCTTGATTATAGAATAGACTATAGTCTTGATTATAGAATAGACTATAGTCTTGACTATAGAATAGACTATAGTCTTGACTATAGAATAGACTATAGTCTTGATTATAGAATAGACTATAGTCTTGACTATAGAATAGACTATAGTCTTGACTATAGAATAGACTATAGTCTTGACTATAGAATAGACTATAGTCTTGACTATAGAATAGACTATAGTCTTGACTATAGAATAGACTATAGTCTTGACTATAGAATAGACTATAGTCTTGACTATAGAATAGACTATAGTCTTGACTATAGAATAGACTATAGTCTTGACTATAGAATAGACTATAGTCTTGACTATAGAATAGACTATAGTCTTGACTATAGAATAGACTATAGTCTTGACTATAGAATAGACTATAGTCTTGACTATAGAATAGACTATAGTCTTGACTATAGAATAGACTATAGTCTTGACTATAGAATAGACTATAGTCTTGACTATAGAATAGACTATAGTCTTGACTATAGAATAGACTATAGTCTTGACTATAGAATAGACTATAGTCTTGACTATAGAATAGACTATAGTCTTGACTATAGAATAGACTATAGTCTTGACTATAGAATAGACTATAGTCTTGACTATAGAATAGACTATAGTCTTGACTATAGAATAGACTATAGTCTTGACTATAGAATAGACTATAGTCTTGACTATAGAATAGACTATAGTCTTGACTATAGAATAGACTATAGTCTTGACTATAGAATAGACTATAGTCTTGACTATAGAATAGACTATAGTCTTGACTATAGAATAGACTATAGTCTTGACTATAGAATAGACTATAGTCTTGACTATAGAATAGACTATAGTCTTGACTATAGAATAGACTATAGTCTTGACTATAGAATAGACTATAGTCTTGACTATAGAATAGACTATAGTCTTGACTATAGAATAGACTATAGTCTTGACTATAGAATAGACTATAGTCTTGACTATAGAATAGACTATAGTCTTGACTATAGAATAGACTATAGTCTTGACTATAGAATAGACTATAGTCTTGACTATAGAATAGACTATAGTCTTGACTATAGAATAGACTATAGTCTTGACTATAGAATAGACTATAGTCTTGACTATAGAATAGACTATAGTCTTGACTATAGAATAGACTATAGTCTTGACTATAGAATAGACTATAGTCTTGACTATAGAATAGACTATAGTCTTGACTATAGAATAGACTATAGTCTTGACTATAGAATAGACTATAGTCTTGACTATAGAATAGACTATAGTCTTGACTATAGAATAGACTATAGTCTTGACTATAGAATAGACTATAGTCTTGACTATAGAATAGACTATAGTCTTGACTATAGAATAGACTATAGTCTTGACTATAGAATAGACTATAGTCTTGACTATAGAATAGACTATAGTCTTGACTATAGAATAGACTATAGTCTTGACTATAGAATAGACTATAGTCTTGACTATAGAATAGACTATAGTCTTGACTATAGAATAGACTATAGTCTTGACTATAGAATAGACTATAGTCTTGACTATAGAATAGACTATAGTCTTGACTATAGAATAGACTATAGTCTTGACTATAGAATAGACTATAGTCTTGACTATAGAATAGACTATAGTCTTGACTATAGAATAGACTATAGTCTTGACTATAGAATAGACTATAGTCTTGACTATAGAATAGACTATAGTCTTGAATATAGAATAGACTATATTCTTAACTATAGAATAGAATATAGTCTTGATTATAGAATAGACTATAGTCTTGATTATAGAATAGACTATAGTCTTGATTATAGAATAGACTATAGTCTTGATTATAGAATAGACTATAGTCTTGATTATAGAATAGACTATAGTCTTGATTATAGAATAGACTATAGTCTTGATTATAGAATAGACTATAGTCTTGATTATAGAATAGACTATAGTCTTGATTATAGAATAGACTATAGTCTTGAATGTAGAATAGACTATAGTCTTGAATGTAGAATAGACTATAGTCTTGACTATAGAATAGACTATAGTCTTGACTATAAAATAGACTATAGTCTTGACTATAGAATAGACTATAGTCTTGAATATAGAATAGACTATATTCTTGATTATAGAATAGACTATAGTCTTGATTATAGAATAGACTATAGTCTTGACTATAGAATAGACTATAGTCTTGACTATAGAATAGACTATAGTCTTGATTATAGAATAGACTATAGTCTTGATTATAGAATAGACTATAGTCTTGATTATAGAATAGACTATAGTCTTGATTATAGGATAGACTATAGTCTTGATTATAGAATAGACTATAGTCTTGACTATAGAATAGGCTATAGTCTTGACTATAGAATAGACTATAGTCTTGAATGTAGAATAGACTATAGTCTTGAATGTAGAATAGACTATAGTCTTGATTATAGAATAGACTATAGTCTTGATTATAGAATAGACTATAGTCTTGAATGTAGAATAGACTATAGTCTTGAATGTAGAATAGACTATAGTCTTGACTATAGAATAGACTATAGTCTTGACTATAAAATAGACTATAGTCTTGACTATAGAATAGACTATAGTCTTGAATATAGAATAGACTATATTCTTGATTATAGAATAGACTATAGTCTTGATTATAGAATAGACTATAGTCTTGACTATAGAATAGACTATAGTCTTGACTATAGAATAGACTATAGTCTTGATTATAGAATAGACTATAGTCTTGATTATAGAATAGACTATAGTCTTGATTATAGAATAGACTATAGTCTTGATTATAGGATAGACTATAGTCTTGATTATAGAATAGACTATAGTCTTGACTATAGAATAGGCTATAGTCTTGACTATAGAATAGACTATAGTCTTGAATGTAGAATAGACTATAGTCTTGAATGTAGAATAGACTATAGTCTTGATTATAGAATAGACTATAGTCTTGATTATAGAATAGACTATAGTCTTGAATGTAGAATAGACTATAGTCTTGAATGTAGAATAGACTATAGTCTTGACTATAGAATAGACTATAGTCTTGACTATAAAATAGACTATAGTCTTGACTATAGAATAGACTATAGTCTTGAATATAGAATAGACTATATTCTTGATTATAGAATAGACTATAGTCTTGATTATAGAATAGACTATAGTCTTGACTATAGAATAGACTATAGTCTTGACTATAGAATAGACTATAGTCTTGATTATAGAATAGACTATAGTCTTGATTATAGAATAGACTATAGTCTTGATTATAGAATAGACTATAGTCTTGATTATAGGATAGACTATAGTCTTGATTATAGAATAGACTATAGTCTTGACTATAGAATAGACTATAGTCTTGACTATAGAATAGACTATAGTCTTGAATGTAGAATAGACTATAGTCTTGAATGTAGAATAGACTATAGTCTTGACTATAGAATAGCTTATAGTCTTGACTATAAAATAGACTATAGTCTTGACTATAAAATAGACTATAGTCTTGACTATAGAATAGACTATAGTCTTGACTATAAAATAGACTATAGTCTTGACTATAGAATAGACTATAGTCTTGAATATAGAATAGACTATATTCTTGACTATAGAATAGAATATAGTCTTGATTATAGAATAGACTACAGTCTTGATTATAGAATAGACTATAGTCTTGATTATAGAATAGACTATAGTCTTGATTATAGAATAGACTATTGTCTTGATTATAGAATAGACTATAGTCTTGATTATAGAATAGACTATAGTCTTGATTATAGAATAGACTATTGTCTTGATTATAGAATAGACTATAGTCTTGATTATAGAATAGACTATAGTCTTGATTATAGAATAGACTATAGTCTTGATTATAGAATAGACTATAGTCTTGATTATAGAATAGACTATAGTCTTGATTATAGAATAGACTATAGTCTTGATTATAGAATAGACTATAGTCTTGATTATAGAATAGACTATAGTCTTGATTATAGAATAGACTATAGTCTTGATTATAGAATAGACTATAGTCTTGATTATAGAATAGACTATAGTCTTGATTATAGAATAGACTATAGTCTTGACTATAGAATAGACTATAGTCTTGACTATAGAATAGACTATAGTCTTGACTATAGAATAGACTATAGTCTTGACTATAGAATAGACTATAGTCTTGACTATAGAATAGACTATAGTCTTGACTATAGAATAGACTATAGTCTTGACTATAGAATAGACTATAGTCTTGACTATAGAATAGACTATAGTCTTGACTATAGAATAGACTATAGTCTTGACTATAGAATAGACTATAGTCTTGACTATAGAATAGACTATAGTCTTGACTATAGAATAGACTATAGTCTTGACTATAGAATAGACTATAGTCTTGACTATAGAATAGACTATAGTCTTGACTATAGAATAGACTATAGTCTTGACTATAGAATAGACTATAGTCTTGACTATAGAATAGACTATAGTCTTGACTATAGAATAGACTATAGTCTTGACTATAGAATAGACTATAGTCTTGACTATAGAATAGACTATAGTCTTGACTATAGAATAGACTATAGTCTTGACTATAGAATAGACTATAGTCTTGACTATAGAATAGACTATAGTCTTGACTATAGAATAGACTATAGTCTTGACTATAGAATAGACTATAGTCTTGACTATAGAATAGACTATAGTCTTGACTATAGAATAGACTATAGTCTTGACTATAGAATAGACTATAGTCTTGACTATAGAATAGACTATAGTCTTGACTATAGAATAGACTATAGTCTTGACTATAGAATAGACTATAGTCTTGACTATAGAATAGACTATAGTCTTGACTATAGAATAGACTATAGTCTTGACTATAGAATAGACTATAGTCTTGACTATAGAATAGACTATAGTCTTGACTATAGAATAGACTATAGTCTTGACTATAGAATAGACTATAGTCTTGACTATAGAATAGACTATAGTCTTGACTATAGAATAGACTATAGTCTTGACTATAGAATAGACTATAGTCTTGACTATAGAATAGACTATAGTCTTGACTATAGAATAGACTATAGTCTTGACTATAGAATAGACTATAGTCTTGACTATAGAATAGACTATAGTCTTGACTATAGAATAGACTATAGTCTTGACTATAGAATAGACTATAGTCTTGACTATAGAATAGACTATAGTCTTGACTATAGAATAGACTATAGTCTTGACTATAGAATAGACTATAGTCTTGACTATAGAATAGACTATAGTCTTGACTGTAGAATAGACTATAGTCTTGACTATAGAATAGATTATAGTCTTGAATATAGAATAGACTATATTCTTGACTATAGAATAGATTATAGTCTTGAATATAGAATAGACTATATTCTTGACTATAGAATAGATTATAATCTTGACTATAGAATAGACGATAGTGTTGATCATTGAATAGACTATAGTCTTGATTATAGAATAGACTATAGTCTTGATTATAGTATAGACTATAGTCTTGATTATAGAATAGACTATAGTCTTGATTATAGGATAGACTATAGTCTTGATTATAGAATAGACTATAGTCTTGACTATAGAATAGACTATAGTCTTGACTATAGAATAGACTATAGTCTTGACTATAGAATAGACTATAGTCTTGACTATAGAATAGACTATAGTCTTGACTATAGAATAGACTATAGTCTTGACTATAGAATAGACTATAGTCTTGACTATAGAATAGACTATAGTCTTGACTATAGAATAGACTATAGTCTTGACTATAGAATAGACTATAGTCTTGACTATAGAATAGACTATAGTCTTGACTATAGAATAGACTATAGTCTTGACTATAGAATAGACTATAGTCTTGACTATAGAATAGACTATAGTCTTGACTATAGAATAGACTATAGTCTTGACTGTAGAATAGACTATAGTCTTGACTATAGAATAGATTATAGTCTTGAATATAGAATAGACTATATTCTTGACTATAGAATAGATTATAATCTTGACTATAGAATAGACGATAGTGTTGATCATTGAATAGACTATAGTCTTGATTATAGAATAGACTATAGTCTTGATTATAGAATAGACTATAGTCTTGATTATAGAATAGACTATAGTCTTGATTATAGAATAGACTATAGTCTTGATTATAGAATAGACTATAGTCTTGATTATAGAATAGACTATAGTCTTGATTATAGAATAGACTATAGTCTTGATTATAGAATAGACTATAGTCTTGATTATAGAATAGACTATAGTCTTGATTATAGAATAGACTATAGTCTTGATTATAGAATAGACTATAGTCTTGATTATAGAATAGACTATAGTCTTGACTATAGAATAGACTATAGTCTTGACTGTAGAATAGACTATAGTCTTGACTATAGAATAGATTATAGTCTTGAATATAGAATAGACTATATTCTTGACTATAGAATAGATTATAATCTTGACTATAGAATAGACTATAGTGTTGATCATTGAATAGACTATAGTCTTGATTATAGAATAGACTATAGTTTTGATTATAGAATATACTATAGTTTTGATTATAGAATAGACTATAGTCTTGACTGTAGATTACAGACAGCATTATAATATTGTCTATGCAATTTTTATTTATTTTTTATCTATTAAATACAATTTCTGAATATTTAAATTTTTGTATGTTTATATTTTCAAATTTATTTACCCTATTCACAAAATCCAAAATGATATAACACTTTATAGCAAAACTTTTTCTTCGGCTCGAGAATTACACTTGGGAAATTCAAATTATTTACAGCATCAGGGTATCCTTGCGGTGCCAAACAAAAACCTCCATATTGAGCATATATCGCCCTCTCTTTACCAATTATTGGTTCTGCTCCAGCTTTATCAATATCAGGCCAATCATTACACGTTAGCAATTGAACTGTAGGTTGATTAGTGGATACTTCCAAAAATCTTCCCGTACAAGGATGTATAACTTTAGCCACAGACTTAACCGAGCCCTCACAATTATCGATGCAATAACTCTGATCGAAACCTTTAATAGAATGATTAAAGAATTTGTTGAGTCGTTTACCCAAATTAACATACTTTCTCAAATCGTAAGGAGTATGACACACAGGCATTAAACATCCTGTGGGTATTTGATCATGATCACATTCTACGATTTTATTACTTTTAATCATAATATTATGTTCGAAAAGACCTTCTTTACGAGCATTATGTCCAGCCAAATTTAAATACAAATGATTTGTCAGATTAACGGGAGTTCTTTTATTTGCTGTGGCTTCTATGCACACTCCAAAAGTATTGTTATTATCCAGGGTGAAAGTTATTGTGCTGGTTAATTGTCCTGGATACCCCTCCATGCTGTCAGGATTAATATGTTGCAAAACGATACCATTCGGTTTCTCTTCTATTACATCCCAAATCATACTATCGAACCCGTTGAAGCCACCATTTAATTGATATCTATCCTTGAAATTTTTAGTTAAACTATATTCCTGATCATCTAGGGTAAATTTACCCTCAGCAACACGATTTGCTACTCTTCCTATGGTAGCTCCTATATAGGTGTTTTTATTGTCTATATAACCTTTGATGTCATCAAAACCCAAACAAACATCTGTCATGTTGCCATGTTTATCGGGACATATAATACTTTGTACTACCGCACCATGTGTCAAAATACCTACTCTCATATTATTGTCGTTTATCAAAGAAATTTGTTGTATATCAACCGGTTTAGTGGTCAGTGGATTTAAGGCACTTCCGAAAGGGGCTCTGCCGACTTTTGCCATTTTTTGTAAACTTAGAATTTTTAAATGGGTAATTTGTATGAGAGAATAAATATTAGCTTAATTTTTTATAAAATAAATTAAACAGCTAAATTTTATAAATTAAAATAATTTCTGTCTAATTTAAAATACAAACAAACGTTAACTGCTGCACGGTGGGCCCAGTTGCAAAAAGGTAAGAAATATATAAGCCTTGAATATAATATAAACTATTGTCTTCACTTTAAAAAATGCTATAATATCGAGTATATGGACTAAACTAAAGTACTAGACTTATAGTATTGACCATGATATAAAAAAGAAGGTAGTTCCATTCTGCTTGTATTAATTTAAAATCATTTTCTGACATGCTTAAGTATTATGACAATATGTCGAAATAATGTTATTTTACTAAAAGTGTTTGTTACCCATAAGAAAGCATTTGGTATTAACAAATTTGAAAATTTAACCAAAGTATTATCGCTAGCCAAGAAGATTTTAAAGACTCACGCCTATGAGATTAAACAGGTCAATAAATAATTGAAGCAATTCACAGATTATGGTGACCTAGAGGGCAGTTTTTTTTATTTATTAGTTAAAAAACAAAAACCTTTAAAAAAGAAAAAACAAAAGTAAAATGGTGTGCGCAATTATGCTATTATTCTGATATTTTCAATATCTTATGCACCGTGTCCACTCAGGAAAACACAATGTTGTCAATCATCATTTGCTAAAAGATTTAACTGAACTGAAGACCGAAATTTATATTTATACCCTACACCACCATAGGTGGTTGGGGTATTACGTGTTTGTGATGATGTTTGTATCGCACAGAAAAAATCATCCAACACCCACCTTAAAGCATACCAATCGACTCAGAATCACTTTTTGTGTCAATCTAACGATGTCCATCCGTCTGTCTGGCTATCCATGTAAACCTTGTACACAAAGTACAGGTCGCAATTTTGAAGATAATTCAATGAAATTTGAAGGACGAAGCCAATTCGAATTGGTTATGATATGTCCATTATTTCACCTAACCCCCATACAAATGTCCCGGAATAGCGGTTTCACGATCATAAATGCCTTAAATATAGCAACATCTTAATGAAATTTGGTATGAGGAAGTTTTGTATAAGTATAAACTTTGCGACAAATTTCATGAAGATCGGTCCATAATTGATCATAGCTCCCATATAAAACTCTCTTCCGAAAATCACTTTAACGTTCATAAATCACATACACATGTTAGTATCAAATTTACAAAATTTTATTAAAAAAATTTCTTGCAATTAAAAAATCATTTTAAAAATCTGGCAATGTTTGTTAAAAATGTTTACAAAAATAAAACTTCAAAAATCCTTATTATTATAAACAAAATATTGATTGAAACTACCTTCTTTTCTTTATATCATGGTCGTGGCTATAAAAGAGACTATATATAGAATATACTATAATTTTGGATTTTTGTAGGAAGGTCTAGTTGTAGAAAGTTTTTCAACGAGTTGGAACTTCTCCAAGTAGTGCTTTTGGTCAAGGACTATCGATGTGCATATATCGGTTGGCAGTCATATATTTTTTGACAAATTCTTCACAACAATAATCATCAAAGAATATTAAAGCTTTTTATTTGGAGATGTAGTGACTAAGTATCTTCAGCTCCTGTTGTAGAGTGAGAACTTTTGCAATCCATCGAAAGAACAAACCAGATTTCTAAAATAAGAGATACAATATTCACTATTTTGTTATTTAAGAAAATTTAAAAATGTTTTTTATCAGTGAAATAAAATGCTTCACAAAGTTTAGAATATACTATGAGTTGTTAAGTTGTGCCCAAAGCGCACAATTGTTTAAATTTAATAAAATAACTTTATTTGAAAATAGTTTTTTTTAACTTATAACGTTTTTACAGCTTGTACCTAAAAGGACTAAAGAAATATAAAAAATTTAATATTAATTTTACTTATGCACAAATATCATGTTTAATTCCTTCCACGATGGATGAGCTTCAAGCAAGGTTTTAAAATCAAAATCTAACATTTGCCGCTGCACTAACAATTGTTCGTTGAAGCGGCAGATTGTGGCAATATTATTAGCTGATTTGTCGGAGGCATTAATGAGTCTTCTTAGCAATTAACGGGAGGTTAACTTTTAAATTTAAAAAAAAGAAAAATATCGTGTAAATTCCACGAACACCAAGTGGCATATTTTTGCACACACAATTATTTTTTTTTTTTTTCGGTTGCAATGAGTCTGTAAAACGTTTTTGTTTCTTCTTCTATAGGATCAGTTAACTATAGGATCAGTAACTGATGGAAATGAGCCCTTGATCACTAAGTAGCTATATACTGTTGAAATTTAATTTAAAAAATAAATTTCCAAGTTTTGTTTGTTTTTTAACATAACTGTGGTCCAGGAATCATGGGAAAGTTCTTGGACTAAACATCGAAGGCTACAAGCTTTTGTATGCACCAAGCACACGTAATAATATCAGAGCGTGCATATTCGCTAAATACCATCTAAATATCTTCATTACAGTGATGAAGATACAATATTGCTACGTGGGAGACCAACCAATCCATTTTTTGGCTCCTATCGTGCTTCATGCCGCGTGACCATGGCGACAATCGACCAAACAGAATTATCAGCGCATCACCTCCTCTGGAGAAGCTCAGACACAAATATTTTCGATTTTATATTAGATAGTAACTTAGCAGTTGTAAACATAGGTTTAGAACCCACTTTCGTAGTTGCGTACTGAAAGGAAGTTTTGGATATTTCGCTTATCAGTTTAAGTCACGTTGAGTTCATTGAAGATTGGAAGGTCTCATGTAGCACATGTTCCATTGATCGTATAAAGTTGAAATTTGGCGAAGATGTTATAAAGGACGTCCCCTTTCATAATTTTATGTACGTTTAAATGTTGCTCGCCAAAAATAATTTTGGACCATCTTAATATACATACTTAGAAAAATTGTCGCCTTGGTGTTCTGTAAAAATTTTACTATACCGTGGCTAATTAATATGCCGTTTATATCAAACGAAAACTAGAAGTTTTTTGCTTCATTTGGTTTTTGATTGAAAACTCCATAAATTTATTTAGTTTTTCCATACAAACCAAAAATCATTTACATCCAGTTTTTATCGAAAACCAAATAAAAACTACTAAAATAATTATTTATGATACAGCCTGTACAATTAATTTCATCAGAAAGCTTTTATATATATTAAAAATATATGAATGACAGAAAATTTGTATTATTTTATAAATTAGTTTGTTTGTTATATCTTTTTAAAAAATATTCCAAAATCGTGTAAAAAATTGTTTATAAAAACAAAACTAAGTCGATTAAGTGCCGAAAAATAATGAGTGAAGAAATGAAACTTCAAGAAAAATCAAATTGGGTGAAAAACTAGGTATGTAAACGAATTAGTTTTTGAAATGCAGTTTTCGTCAGAACCAATTGGTTTTGTTTTGGTATAAACGTAGTATAACAAATATAACAATTATTCATATAAGATCTGGTAACTCTACAGTAAACGAGCAACAGTAATTAAAGTGTTGCCAATTTATTTTTAATGAAATCCGCTGAATTATCAGTAACAAATACTAGAAATAAGTTTTAACTATTTTTTAGTTAACTTTTAAAAAATATAACAGCAATTAATTATAATTAATTAAAAAAAAGGAACCAAATGCATTTTGACATTAAACATTTTGGCATAAATCAAATAACTACAGTAATATAAAAAATTAATACATGTCTTATCTAAATTATATTAATAAAGTTTAAATACCTTTTTAATAATATATAACATTTATCAATACTTAAAAAATTTTTATATAAAAAAGGTTTATACAGCGAACCCGATGTTCGACATAATTAATTGCCGCCTGTCACCTCTTTCCGCGTACATTGATTTTGTAAAATAGTGTTTTCTCTTTTTATCTAAGTTAAAATAGATCTTTTAAACATTTGCCTCAACCATTGTAAGTAAATATTTTCATATAAAATTAATATTTTAATTACAAATAATTATTATCTTCAACTCTTTATAAATTAAAATTACATCTAAAAAAATAAACTGAACATAATTTTAATTACAAAATTAATAATTTTTCTTTTTATTCACCAAAATTTTATTAAAATTATCACTAATATCCAAAACTTTTCATAATCCCAAAATTGCTTTAAAAAATCGCTTGTTTTAATAAAAATCGCTAAATTACCTTTCCCATAAAAGTCAATTTATTTATGGTATTCTTTTTTTTGCATTCGCAATTCACATTCGCTTAGTAGTTCATACAATCGAAACCTAAATTTAAGGTGTTATTAACTAATAAAAGTGCCAAAATTAACCAAAAAACTTTTCCATACAACAACATAAAAATTTAATTTGTTTATCAAACAAAAAACCAATACATTGATAAAAATTTCTTTGGTTAAATCCACAGAAAAAAGTAAAAGGCCTCAAAGTGTTGAACTTACAACAATTGTATTCGCAAGCCAATTCAGGTTCTTCGAGAAGTCAAGCGGCTAGCAAAATGCCCGTAAGTAAAATGAAAAAAATCAATGGTAAATTCTAAAGAAAAAGGTCAAGATGTTTTTTGTATTGTGCTTAATTAAATGAAATTTATTCCTTTATATTTTAATTAAAGGTACATGAATTTAAAGTAGAAATGACTTGCTCTGGTTGTTCCGGCGCAGTGGAAAGAGTGTTGGGCAAATTAGGAGGTAAGATTTTATCTTAATAATAATTTAATAAATAAGCAAAATAAATAATATAAAGTGATACTATAGACACGTCAATAATTTAATATACTGAATAACAGTTATAAAATTATTAAAAAAAATAACACAGTGAACTTTTTGTAAAGTTCTTAAAAGGAAGAAAGGCTTTTTCAACCGGCTTTTTTTAAAATAAGTGCAGCATATAGCTTATAAGATGCATTTTATTCTTCAAAAAAAAAAAAAAATAAATAAATAAAAAAAAAAAGAAAAACGGTATTTAGTATGTATATATTTTCTTAAGAAATGAAAATTTTTTGTAAAAATACTTTCCAAAGGTATTTTTTTTTTACTTTGTTTTGGATTTTAAAGTCTACGATGCCGGATAGTAAGACCCAATTTCACAAGCCAAGAAATTTTAAAGATTTTGCTATTTCCTAAAGTAAATTTAGAGGCAGCACACCTTCAAAAAATGACAAAATTATTTAAAGATCACATATCGTTGTGCTTTAAAGCAGTATTTTTTTAAGGAACTTTTATATCTAATTTTTAGTATATTTGATTTTATTTATCTCTTCTATTTTCTCAGTCAGTGATAAAAAAAATCAAAATGTGTGTTAAAATGTTTATAGTCTTATATTATAATATGTAATAAAAGAGTTTGTTTTATTTTGGACATGAATCAATCAGTATAAAAATGTATCTCTAACTTTCCCGCAATTTTAATACGTTTGTTTTCATAATGAATATTTTGAATTTAAATTTAAAATAAGGATGTCAATGTCATGGCACCATTGTGCTGGAGGAGTTCATACGAATTTTTAAGCTCTTTAATTTAGTCATTGCTGTGTGTGCAAGGAGTACAAAATGCGGTGGAAAAAAATTATGGAAATAAGTTGTTTGGTTATTAATAACCATAAATTTCTTTAATATTAATGTTAAAAAAAAAAGTTGGAGGAATGTGAATTACATTTTCGTATGGCAATATTAATAAATTTAAGTGTATGTAAATCAAAAATGCATTAAAAAATGTTTTATATATTAATAAAGCACAATTTTTTTTTAGTTAATTTTTTTTTTTTTTACATACACTAACACAACTCTAATTTAAAAACTCTTAAGTTTGCAATGATCATATGATGACTGATGAAAACCTGTCATGAAGGTCTACACAACTATAGAGGAGAGAATATATTTTGCATTTTTCTGACGTCCAACACTCGCCTTAAATTATTCTAATCAATTTAATGAATGAAATTATATGTAGTTCGAAATTTTGGAGATAATTAGATAAGATTAAGAGCATATGTCATTTATGACCAACGTATGTATACCCAATAAAATAAGGGTTTAACATCAGAATATAGATGCTTTTGGCGTTTTATATACGTACTTTGTTAAATATAACTGCAAACCACGAGCGGTTGCATAAAATATTCGAGGTCAAAAATTAAAAGAAATGTCCGTCTGTTTGAAATAAACTTTCCAAAGGTACGAAATAACGGCGTCTTGTAATATATGAGTTTATCGAATTTGCTTTTGAAAATAATCTTCACTCATCGAGAGTATTTGTAGCGCACTAAAATCATTTAAATTGTTATCTATATATAGACATCAGTTTCAAATTGGCTTTATGCAAAATTTTAAAAAAAGAAACTAATTTCGAAAAAGTGTCAATTTCAAAAATGTGCCAATTTTCATAATAGTACTGTTTTTACAAAAGGTACACATTTTCTAAAAGAAAGTCTCAATATTTAAGAAAATAAGAAATTTCAATAAGGTACCAAAATTACCATTTGTCAAAAAAGTAGCAACTTTCAAAAATGCTCTAAAAAAGTGCAAATTTTTCAATAAGTACCAATTATCAAAAAAATTAAAAATTGCTGATAAAAGTACAAACATAAAAAAATTATTACCTATTTTAAAAAGGTATACGTTTTTAAATAAAAGTGCCAAATTTTTTATTAAAGTAACAATTTTTATAAAAAATACCAATTTTCGAAAAAATACCAATATTTGAAAAAAGGGCTAATTTTCCAATAAGTACAAATTTTCAAAAAAGTAATCATTAAAAAATATTAAAATTTTTTATTAAAGCACCATTTTTCACAAAAAAAAAAAAATCCTAGATTTTAGAAAAAATTCCATTTCTCAAGAAAGTGTTAGTTAATTTCCAATAAGAACAATTTTCGAAAAAAATTTTTGAAAAAAGTACCATATTTTTTAAAAAAGTAAAATTTTTCACAAAGAAAGTACTATCTATCAAAAAAGTTCCATTTCTCAAAAAAAGTCGATTTTTGATAAAAGTACATCTAAAGATTAAAATAATTACCATTTTTTTTAAATATAAATTTTGAAATAAAAGAAGCACATTTTTTATTAACTGCTTTTTCACAAAAAAGTTCCGATTATCAAAAAAAATTTCATTTCTCATAAAATGCTATTTTCCAATAAGTACCATTTAAAAAAAAAAAAAGAACTAACATTAAAAAATAATTATAATTTTTTAAAAAAGTAATGGCACAATTTTTCTGAAATTTCAAAAAAGGTACCAATTAAAAAAATATATAAAATTTGTCAAAAAAAAGTACCATTTGCCAAAAACAATTTCAACTTTCAATTCGGTTCCATTTCTCAAATAGCGTAAATTTTCCAATAAGTAATAACTTTGGAAAAAAGTGCCAATTTAAAATACAACTACCAACATAAAGCAATATTTACAATTTCTGAAAAAAGTACCAATTTTTTTTTTTTATAAGTTAAATTAAATTAAAAAAGTTCCATTTCTGCAGAAAGTACTAATTATTATTATTATTATTATTTTTTTTTTTTTTAATAAAATTACCAATTTTTATATCCATTCACAAAAAGTTACATTTCCAAATTTTCCAAAAAAGTATCAACATTGAAAAAGTAAAATTTTTCGAAAAAAGTACCCAAAAAAATAAATACCATTCTTTCAAAAAAAGTAAAAAAAAAAATTGTAATACCGTTTTCTTTTTTATTATTTCCAAAAAAAAAGTTCCAACATTAAAAAAGTAAACATTTCGAAAAAAGTATTAAAAAATTACAATTTTTTCAAAAAAGTTAAAAAAATGTTAATTTATTTCGTATTAAAGTACCATTTTTTACAAAAAAAAAAAAAAAAAAAATGACAACTATCAAAAGGTACAATTTTCAAAAACTTTAAAATAAAATTTTTCGAAATAGAAAAATTTTTCGTAACAATTTTCAAGAGAAGTAGAAATTTCCACAATAAAAATACATTTTGCAACTTTTTAAATTTCTAAAACGATTAATTTTCAATTAGACTTTATAATAGACTTTAATTGAACACAAAAACAAATAAGAATAAAAATCAGATAAATATGTTTTTACTTTTAAAACTATTAACTTATAATAAATAAACAAAAATAAATACCTTTAATACATTACCGTATTACTATAGTTTTTTGACCTATATTTGTTGCTGGTGTTACTAGCTGATAAGAAGCACACGTACCTTTAAACAATTTAAACTTTATCGTTTGAAAATACAATATTTATTTATTTTTCTATTTAAAGTATTTAATATTTGTTATCTTTTGTATTTTTTATTATTTGCACACAAGAAATAAAGCTATATTTAATCCTGATATATTACTTCTTTTTTATATTTTGTGTTATTTCTAGACAAAGTTGAAAAAGTAAGTATTGACTTGGATGAAAAAACTGTATTGGTTACTTCAAATTTAACGGGCGAAGAAATCTTGGAGGTGATTAAGAAAACCGGCAAATCGGCTCAATATGTTGGAGTGAAAGAATGAAACGAGATGTTTTGCAAATTTCGCAAAATAGCTAAATTAAAATTAGAAGTATAAAAGAAAAAAATATTTTTTGTTAATTTAAATTATAATATACAGATATATTTTTTATTATTAATTTTTGTAACTATCTCTATACCTGTGCAAGCAATTTACTTTATTTTTTATTATAAAAAAAAGAAAAGATTATACATAATTTACATTTCATTTATGTTTACTATTTTTTAAAATTAAGCTCAAATTTTCTAAAAAAAAGGCAATTTTGTGAATTTTAGATTTTTGGATTTCAGATTATGTTTTATAAAAATATGATATGAAGCAAATTATGAATTAGAATTGCTTAAATATTTCTTTATAATTATTTTCTGTTGCAATAATCTTTTTTTAGCATAAAATACTACAGTACGTATAATGGAAATTGTAATTTTAAATTACACAACTCATACGTACTTATTTATTATTCAACCTTTTCTGTGATCATCAAATTTAGGCCAAAATGGAAGGAAATGTACATTGTTATTGCAATTTTAATTCTAAAGGAAAGGAACATACAGAATGTGAAAAGAATGAAAAGACAAAATAATTTAAAATTTCAATTATTTGTTTAATTCAGCCGATATATTTTTTTTTTTTACTATTTAAAAAGCACCAAAATACTTTTTGTTTTAGATAAAATTTCAATTGAATTTTGAAATTGATATTATGAATTTATACTAATAATTGTCACGGCCAAAAATATTGCTCCCATGACCGCCCTAAGATATATCTATCGCTGTGTCGCTTTAAATATGATCTTCCGTCTGTCCACTCATATAAATCTTGTAAATAATAGCTTTCATATGGGACCCTCGTTCGGAAATCACTTAAACAACCAGAAATTGTATTACAATTCCGTAGGACAATCGTGAAGCAAAACTTTTTTTGATTTATATTTTAACTCAGATATGTGGCAATGAGAGTCAAAGAAAAAATTTTTCAGTAGATATAGACCCATTGATAGAGAAATATTAAAAGTTTTTCGAATGAAAAATGTGAAAAGTCAATTTGAGTTGATAATTTTTTGGAACAATTCTAAAATCTAATTTTGCTTTCATTTTTCAATAGCAGTGTACTTAAAATGATGATGATACTTAAAATGAGATTCGATCCATAATATAAATCAATTTCCAGGAATCGCCTAAAATTGCACAAAATCATCTAGATGTTAGTATCAATGCATTATTCTGTATTTGTATATTTTATTTTACATTTAGTAAAATTGGCTACAGGTGTAATATAAATCCCCTTTCCGAATTTTTATGCTCGTACCTCTTTCTCGTTTTATTTTTCAAAATATCTCGAAAACTGTAACATTTTCCGTTGCCCACCACATGTTTGGTTTCTAGTTTGTGCTTCACAAAATGTTTCCAAAAATATTATTTTTATTTGTCTTTAGTATATTATACACCATATAATTTCCCAAGACGAACATGTGTTCAAATTTCATCGCTTTCCAAAAGAACTCCTGCGTAGATCTAGTCATAATACATAATTTATGTGAGTCTATACTTAGAAAAAAACCTGAAATTTTATCATTAATTTTGGATGGCTACATTTTACTCATTATAATGTACAAATTTGCATGAAAATCGGAGTTATAGTTTCTTTAAAATGTTAACAAAATAAGGAACTACCTTGAACAAAATTTTTTTTAATTTTTTAGATTAATGTTATATTTACATAAAATGATTTATATTTTAACTCAGATGGCAATGAATGTCAAAGGAATATTTTTTAATAACTCCATTGATAGGCAAAGTACAAAAATTAAGTTCAAACGTTTTTCGAAGAAAAAATTTGTGTGGATCAAAGCCAATTTGTGGTGAATTTTTTACTATTTAAAATTCTGATTCGCATTTTGATTAATATAAATATTGAGGTATATCGAGTATCTGAATATAATGACAGAATGGTTTTGAGTGATTTTAAATTAAAAATATCCAAATAATTTAAAATTAAAATTAATTAATAAGTTTTGGACCAATTTAAACAAAGGAGAGTTTGTAGAATCGTTTCGACAAAATTCCAAGGTAAACTAGGATATAATCGAATAACAAGTTCGGAAAATTTCAAAATCTTGTTTTTATACTCAGAAGTGCTCCAAAATTGCACAAAAGGGATCCAAATATTGCACATATAAAAACAACATAATAAGTTAAGACAATTTGCAAGATTTTTAATCATAAAAGTTGCATTTTGTTTACACTAATCGGTATTTTTTTTAAGATTGCTAGTTTGAAAGGTATAGCTCACAAAAGAAATCACTTTTCTTCAGTATTTGTTTATTTTAAGGTTGTAGTTTTCTTGGGCGGTTTTTATGTATTTTGATTCGAAAACAAAATCTTTTCGAAATAATATTTAAAACAAATTACTTTCGAAAGCGTTTTCGGCAAGCACTCGAAAACTTTTTACTTTTATTTTTCAATCAATATAATTTTGTATATGTGTATTGCGTGAATGCGTAAGAAATATTTTTTTGTTCAATGAAATTATTTAGAATTCTTTTCATCCGATGAGAAAAGTTGAAAATAATTTTCATCTTTTGTGATAAATATTACAACTGATATTTATAATTTTTATTTCGATCAAATAATATGATAGATTTTTATTATTTTTTGATCACAAAATATTGTTTTTCGATTGAAATAAAAAGTTTTCGGTTTGAAATAAAAATTTGAAAATTAAATTTAAATGGTTTTGCCAAAAGCAGACCATGTGTTATAAGTTAGAACAAATTAATCAAATTTTAATTGTTATTTTTGATTTTTATTTTATCATAAAATTAAAAATGAATTTTGATTTTTTTCTTAATATAAATGAAAAATAAAATTCAAATAATGAATTTTATGTTTTCAAATGAAAAGGAAAAATATTTTAAAATTTTTATTTTTGCTTTAAAACAATATAAATATCATGTATTCGAATTTGTATTAAAACACGTATAGGAAATAGATACTTTATTAATATGTAGCCGAAGTTTTCTAATCAACTTCACCATTACACGATTTCTGTGATATCTTTATGAGATTTGTCATAAAATGTATTTAAATAAATCTAATTAATATTTTAAAATATTTGTGTATAGATGACATGGAAGTTAATTTGAAGCGAAAGATTTAATTCAGAGTAAAAAATTATAATTCTTGCAACTACAAAATATTTTTTGCCTGTCCTTGATATCTTTCCTTTTACGTATATTGCCTTTTAAATTATCATTTTAGACTTATTTTACTTAGTTCCAATAAATCCTCAGATATTCCTAGAAAATCTATTTCTGACTGAAAATTTTGCGAATTTTCTAGCTATCACTTTGTGCTACTTGTAGCAGTAAAAACATCAATGCAATTTTCTATGAGAATATAGTCAAGTCGCTAGGAAAGTCGCAACTTTTCATTATAAAATGTAGACCTTTCATTCATCGTTAATATATAAGTAGTGAACCACACAGATTAATTAGAACATACACCTAATAAATAATACAAACATTATATATTTATCAATTTCAATAATGTAGATAAATGCAAAAGAATTATTTTATGCCACAAAAAAATCATACTGATTTTTATTTTTTGTGAAAGAAAATAAAAATCATAACTTGAGTTTTATTTAAAAAATTATCAATAATTGTTATTTGAAATTCATAAAATAGAAATCGGAAATAATTTATATTTCTGAGAAATAAAATAAAAATCAAAAATAGTACTTTATTACAGCCTAAATAGCGTAATACCAAATGTTATGGTATACTCAGTATATTTTTAACTAATTTCCTTCATATTGATTTTTTTGATCCAAAATTACACAAATATTAGTTATTTTTTGTCTCTGGTCAAAATTCCGCAAATACGAAGCTTAATGAACTTAAGAAACCCCGTCTGTATCCTTCAAGGAAACATATTAAAATTCGAAAAACACGAATAAACACCATCGGTTTCTTCAAACACTGTGTGTTTTCAATTTAATTTAGCAACCTTTTTTTCAAAACATATTGTTAAATTTGACCAGTACATTTTATTTGTAATTAAATGAAATTTAAAGAAATTATAAACTGTGGTTAATGTTGACCTTAATTTTATTTAATATTGTTATCAGCGTTAAACCCTCAGAGAAAATGAAATTTAATTTTTATATATAGACGGTTTGGGATTTTTATGTATGGATGGTATGGTTAAAGCTATGTTTTTGGCTAATTTTTTAATTATAAAAGTAAATATTTACTCAAATATTTATACAAAACATAAATATATTCTTTCTTAAATAATAAACCAACAAAGCTCCTGTTTTTCAAATAAATATATGGAATAGTAGAACAATTTTTAAATAAATCTTGTAAATGAAAAGAATAATAAATAAAACATATTACAAATTTAAATAAATTATATATAATTATTATAAACATCAAAAATATTTTAAAATTTCGGGCTCATAGGGCAAATATTTAATGAAATAAAAGTGACCTCTACAAATTATATATATTTAGCTAATTTTAAATTAATTACAATAGAAGTCTATTAATGATGATTATTTTCTTTTACAAAAGTTAAATTGACAGTTGGCAATAATAATGATCACTTTGTTAATCACAAATATTTGCCCAATGTGACTTTAACATAAAAATTAAATATAACATTTTTTCAAAACAAAATTTATCATAATTACTAAAAAATTGGAAATTTTTAAACCAAATTTTAAGAAAATATAAGTTCTTTTAATATTTTTGTTTAGAAAATCTATAAATCAAATTTGTTTCGGAACAAAGCAAATATTTAATTTTCAAATAATAACCTTTAACTCAAATAAAAATAAATAATTAAATTATAATAACAACAATACAATTTTAGCTAAAATATTAAAAATAACATACAAATTATAAAACTTTTGAACTTTTTTTTAAAAAAAGCTCTTAAAAGGTAACAATTTTATTAAATTAATTAGTTTTTAATTAAAAAATATATATAATATATAATTATTCAATACAAGGATATTAAATACAAACTTTTAAATGTTTCAATTTTTATTAATATAATAAATAAAATATTTATATATTCCATTAAAAAAAACAACCATGATGATTTATTTTTATTGAAGAGGTGGACTTTCCTTAAAACCAAGAAAACGCTCCAATTTATTTACCCTATCGTTAAGTCTATAAATCATCATTATAATTTTTGATATATCGTTTTTAATTTCCATGGTAGGTGAATTACTTCTAGAGATGATTGCGTTGGTAATCTAGGAAATTTAAAAAAAGTGAGAAAAACTAAAACAACAAAATAAGAGAATTTAAAAAAATATTTCGTACAGAAAATATTTGTACTTAAACACAAAATATTTCGTATATAATATGTTTGTGTCTTACACAAACAATTCTCTATAGAAAATTTATTTGCGTCTTATACACAAAATTTTCTATAGAAAATTGGTTTGTGTCCTATACACAAAATTTTCTATAGAAAATTGGTTTGTGTCCTATACACAAAATTTTCTATAGAAAATTGGTTTGTGTCCTATACACAAAATTTTCTATAGAAAATTGGTTTGTGTCCTATACACAAAATTTTCTATAGAAAATTGGTTTGTGTCCTATACACAAAATTTTCTATAGAAAATTGGTTTGTGTCCTATACACAAAATTTTCTATAGAAAATTGGTTTGTGTCCTATACACAAAATTTTCTATAGAAAATTGGTTTGTGTCCTATACACAAAATTTTCTATAGAAAATTGGTTTGTGTCCTATACACAAAATTTTCTATAGAAAATTGGTTTGTGTCCTATACACAAAATTTTCTATAGAAAATTGGTTTGCGTCCTATACACAAAATTTTCTATAGAAAATTGGTTTGTGTCCTATACACAAAATTTTCTATAGAAAATTGGTTTGTGTCCTATACACAAAATTTTTATATTATTTATATTATATTTATATTTTGTTTGTTTTTTGTACACAAGGGTTTTGTATGAAATTTGTTTGTTTGAAAGTTTTCGTTATAAATTTGCTTTCTTACCCAATGTTTTCTGTAGAAAATAAACTTTTTTATAGAAATGTATAATAAAGTAGTTATATTTATTAAAAGTTTATAAAAATGTAGTCATGAGAGTTCATACTGATTAGATATTTTCCAAGAGAATCAGAGCGTTAAGTATTAAGTAATTTATTCAATAAACAGTTAAGAAAAAACACTCAAGAAAAACTTAAGTATACAAAAAAAAAAAAGAATACACAAATTAATCTTCCTTTTAAAGCAACAAAATGAATTTATACTCTAGGT
This sequence comes from Protocalliphora azurea, assembly GCA_932274085.1. Classification (NCBI taxonomy): domain Eukaryota; kingdom Metazoa; phylum Arthropoda; class Insecta; order Diptera; family Calliphoridae; genus Protocalliphora; species Protocalliphora azurea. The sequence goes on along the minus strand of OW026522.1, from coordinate 23,741,483 downwards.
ATAAAATAAATAATTAAAATTAATAAATTGAAATAGGTATAATTAAAAATAATTAATTAAATAATTAATTAATGAAATTATTTAAAAATATTTTGAACTAGCATTTGAAGTATTCTGTAAACGTTTATTATTAGGTGAATTGTAATTATAATCATCGAAAAAGCTACCTTTATTTTTAGGGAAATTTAGCAAGGAACTACCATTAGAGGTTAAATTATTGGATGTGGATTTTGAGGAAGTGGTGGAGGGTGATGAAATAGTGTTGCTGATAGAGGTGTTTTTAATAAATTCACTTTCAAGCACCTGGAAATTTTCATCACGATTATTATAAGCCATCGATTGTCGCGGGTCTATAAGTATAGATTGATCACTGGCATTTGTGGTAGTTATGTTGCTAGCGGCAGTTAATTGTTGTTGATAAGGTTCAACTCCTGACTCATTTAAGGATTCACGAGCCACTTTGGCCTCGTATAGAGAAACGTCATAGGTATGTAAATTAGATTTCCAAACCAAAAGCTGTAATACAGATTTATAAGATTTATTTTTATTTTAAACTCTAACTTTATTTTCTTATATTACCTGTTTATCTTCTCCTGCCGAGGCAAATTGTGAGCCATCATGATTAAAAGCCACTGCTGTTACTTTTCCCGTATGACCTGTTAATGTATAGATAGGTCTGCCCTCTAGTAAATCCAATATTTTCATGGTCTCATCGTCGCTACCAGTCAATAGAAAATTCCCATTTGGATGAAAAGCCAAATCATTTACTGGCCCACTATGTACTTGATACAATTGTATCAATTCTTGAGCCACTAAATCAAATATTTTAACACGATTACAAGTCAGTGCTACCGCTACCACTGCACCATCCGGATGCCAAGCTACTTGGCGACCCATACCCTTTTCCTCGGTAAAACATCTAATACATTCACCCGAATTGACATCATAAATACGCAAGGATTTATCATCACCACAAGAGGCTACCATTTGACCATTGGGGCTAAATTTAGCCGCCCTAACCCAATTAGTGTGACAGGCAAAGGAAGTAAGGAATTTCTTTTGGGCCACACGCCATAATTTTAAAGTTTTATCATCTGAAGCTGTTACCACCATACTTCCCGTGGGATCAAAATCAACAGATCTTACTGGTTTGCCATGGGCCAAAAATTCTCCTGATACTCCTTTAAGTTTGGGTTCCCATATTTTTACCGTTTTATCTTTGGAACAAGAGGCTACTAATTTGGATTTAGGTGACCAGCTGACACCAAATACACTATCATTGTGGGCTGAAAAGCGTATACATCTAGCCGCCTGCTTTAAATCCCATAAAATTACCGAAGAATCTAAAAAAAATGTGTCAGTAATATTAAAAAAAAATCCTACTTCATTACCATTAAAACTTGCCTAGAGAACTAGTAGCCACTTTGGTACTCTCTGGATTAAAACGCACTTGTGTTATGCCCTGGCTATGGCCAGTAAAATGTCTTTCCAAGCAAGGATCAGCAAATTGTTCATTATTTATCATGGCTTTCTTTTTATTTAGCAATTAAAACCTTAAATGAGTTTTCTTATTTTCTTTTCCAAATTTTGCGCTTTGTTTGGTTGTCAAAATAAAATCGTTTATTTTAAACAAGGTGAATTCGACTCCAAGCGAATTCAAAATGTGAATTCGCTTTGATGTCGGGGATGGAAACCGGTATGTTTTTACGATATAAAAAAATATTTTTTTCTTATATTGATCAAATAAATAAAATAAATAAAAAATGGCATAAATCAAGATTACAGGAGCTATCGATTTTTAAATGATTTTGATACTGATTTAATAGTTTTTTTTTGCTTGTGATCATAGTAATGTAAAAATTTTTTTCCCCTCGTTCTTACACTACGTTCACACGATGATTTTTAAGACGTCGTTTTATTTTAATTCTCTTTTGAAGTTGCTACCAAAAATCATGTGTTCAGATGATGATTTTTTTGTTCCATGATTTTTTTTATATTTTTCCTTACCCCAGGTCTACAACTGCGATTAACGCTGATATAATATGTGAGACAACGTCGGCAGAAGAGAGTAACGATTTTGTTTATATTATATTAAATCTTAAGTAAGAGTTACACGTATTCTAATAAATCCTATAAGATATTATTATTTTCAATCAGTTAGAGAGTAAACATGTCCTTTTTATTTAAGTAGTTCGCACTTTTTTAGCGAAATTTTTATAAAAATATTTTTTTAACATGTAAAACAAATACTAAAAAGAAACAATTTTACAAAAAAACACATTGCTTTTTTAGTAATTTCCAAAATACACATGCACACACACAAACAAACCTTCGTACATGAGTATTTCTTGACAGTTCATCTTATAAGATGGTTGTGCAGAGAAATCTCATCACAACAGTTTCATAATACATCTTAAAATACTAATATTTGAATCTTCACTTGAAATAATTCTCTCAGAGAATTCTCTGGTGAGCTGTTACGTCAAGTCTATACTAGACAAATTTTTATCAAGAAAAGCGTCAAATTCAGGGCGATTCTATATAAGGCGACTTCAGTCAAATAGCTGATTATTATTTTTGGTTGTTATAACTGTCAAACTGCATATATAAAAAACATTAATGAGCTCGCTTTTTGTTGTTTGTGTACAACTGTTTTGACATTTGTCTCGATAAAAATTTTTCTAGGATAGACTCGAAGTTAATATCAATTGTAGACCTGGGATAAAAAAAATCATCTGAATTTTTTTGCAGCGAATTACGCATTTGTCAAGTTTGACATTTGACATAATCGCTCACAGCGAATTTAATTCCCATACAAAGTCACTGCAAGAGCCACAAATTTTGCAGACAGGGCTCTCGATAAATAATAGTAAAAAACATTAATTTGTTATAAAATTTTAGGATTGGCGTAAGCTTTACCTGGCAAAATGGCTTCGCTTATATTAATGAGGAATGTACATATGGCAAGTAAGTAAATTTGTGAAAAATCCAGTGGTTTCCATTTGTATCAAGGGATAACAAAACAGTGGAAATAAAAACTTATGTAACGTGTTTGTAGCAAAAGGAAACTTAAGTTTTAAATATGTGAAAATTATTGAAATTATCTATATATTTTAGAGCAACAAACGAATGGAGCCTTGGGCGTATTGTATTTGCGTGCTGCCAATTATTCCTCCGACAGTCCACGTCCCTTGAAGACCACTAACTTGAGTGCCATGAAACGTGGTACCGGCGGTCGCAGCAGTTTCAACGGTATTGTAGCTACCGTTTTTGGTTGCACTGGCTTTGTGGGTCGTTATGTTTGTAACAAATTGGGTAAATCTGGCACCCAAATGATCTTGCCCTATCGTGGCGAAGATTCCGAAGCTATTCGTTTGAAAGTGTGTGGTGATTTGGGCCAAGTATTATTCCAATTCTATCATTTGTGCGACGAAGAATCCATTCGCACAGCTGTCAAATATTCTAATGTTGTCATCAATTTGGTGGGACGTGAATATGAGACCAAGAATTTTACATTCGATGATGTACATGTGGAGGGTGCTCGTCGTATAGCACGGTAAGGAAATGAAATTATATACATTATTTTATCTCCGTATTTATAATCCACAGCATCTGTCGCGAAATGGGTGTTGAACGTTTGATTCACGTTTCCGCCTTGAATGCTGATCCCAATCCCAAGAGTCACATCATTGATGGTGGAAGCAATTTCTTGCGCAGCAAATACTGGGGCGAACAAGCCGTACGCGAAGAATTCCCCGATGCCACAATTATACGTCCTTCGGATATTTATGGTTCTGAAGATCGTTTCTTGCGTTATTATGCCCACATCTGGCGTCGCCAATTCCGTTCAATGCCTTTGTGGTACAAGGGTGAACGTACGGTTAAACAACCTGTTTTCGTTTCCGATGTAGCTCAAGGTATTATTAATTGTGCTAAGGATCCCGATACCGCTGGTAAGGTTTACCAAGCTGTGGGGTAAGTTTCCCTTATTAAATATTTAATAAAACTTTTATAAATCGCTTTTTTACTTTCCAGTCCCAAACGTTACCAATTGAGCGAATTAGTTGATTGGTTCCATCGCCTAATGCGCAAAGATGAGAAATGGTGGGGTTACCAACGTTACGACATGCGTTTCGATCCCACTTTCGTTCTCAAAACCAAATTGACCGAAATGATCTGCCCCGGCCAACCTGTGGGTGGTTTGCATTTGGAGCGCTTAGAATTGGAATGTGTTACCGATAAGGTGCTCAGTAATGTACCCACCTTGGAGGATTTAGGTATACAATTGACTCCCATGGAAAATCAAGTACCCTGGGAATTGCGTCCCTTCCGTGCTGCTTTGTACTATGATGCCGATTTGAATGAATTCGAAACACCAGCACCACCACCAACAATTGCACCTCGTGAAGAACAACGTTTGTTCGCATAAGAAAATCAACACCACCATTACTTAAAGACTGCTGCCAATATAGAAAAAGGATTAGGAATAAGAGGAGTAAATACAGTACACCATTTTGATATGAATAAGAAAAGCCGTTCGGTACGTTGGTGGTGGCCGGTTCGTCGCATGAAAGAAAAACGTTTACGTTTGCGTGAACTATTATTTATTGTTTTGGTGGTGCGTTCGTTATGGTATGGTGTGTTTAGTGAAGAATATTTAAATGAAATTGATAATTTTATAAACAAAAATATTGATTTTTTTTGAATTAAAAAATATCCCAAAAAATTAATTTAATATAGAGGAAACATCTTAATAAATGTAACAAAAAATGTGAGTGTAACACTCAATACTCTTTAAGAAAAGTGAGTTTGTTTGAAAAGCTTTTAATGTGTTTTATTAAATTGTAGTGAACTTGTTTATTTTTCTGGAACTTTTGGAAATGTAATTATGTAAAATATAATTATAAGGCAGGTGATACTGATTATTATACTATCGAGGAAATAAAATGATGGGCAAATATCTAAAATTAAATTTCTCGGTATTTGCTTCTTATATCTATATTCAATTTATCATTTAAAATAAAAAAGATAACTTTAATTTTAGCTTTCAATATATTATATTTTAGATTTAGATGAATTTAATTAATTTTGTCTCAGTCGTGATGTTATTTAGAATTTAGAACTAAAATTAGTCCAGTTATTAACTAAATCAATTGGATCTTTCTTTAGAATACCTTTTAGGGTTAAACGTAGCCATTCTTATTTAATCTTTAGTCAGAACTCCTAAATTAATTTGAATTGCAAGAGTCCTATACAAGTCAATTTCTTTAAAATGCTATTTAAATATTCTCTTTAAGAGACCTCATTTTAGTCACAGTTCTAGCTTTCTTTATAGTCTTATTTAATCTCCAATCTCAATTCCTTAAGGACTTTTGTATTTAGTTTCAATCGGAGTTCAATTTAGGTCTCATTTGTAACTCTTTTAAGAGTTATATTTCGGCTTCAATTCCAGATTTTTTTTTTTTTTAGTGGAAGATGATTAATTTGTTTAAATTTATTTTCGATCCTTGGGTTTTTTAAAGCTCTATTTGAGCTTTAGCTGTTGTAGGTGTAAAGGGTATTTATATGATTATCATTTCGTTTCTAATTTCCACATTTTTCGTTTAAGATCAAAAAAAATTATATATCCTGAATCCTTATTAGAAAGGAAATCGAAATAACCATATCCGTCCGCTCATCCGTTTGTCGGTTGAAACAGCATTTATGAAGGCATCCGATATCGTGGATATATGATATATACATCAAACGACCGGTAATCCTTACGAGAGTTTTTCCAAATAGTTTTTTCAACTTTTTGAAGCTTCTATATAAGCTAGGGACTTCGATCTTTTTACAAATGTCACAAATATTTTTTGAATTAAAAAATCGGTGTATAAAAAACCGAGTTATGGGCAAAAAAAACTATTAAAACTATACGCACTTAAACATTTATTGCCATGACTGTTAGTGTTGTTGTTTTTTGTATATGCAAGCATGTTTGGTTTGTACATATGTATATGCAAACAAATGTACATACCAACAAACATATTTCATTATATTTATATACTTATACGTGTTTAGTTGTGAACAGAATCTGAAAGTGTTCTTGTTGTTTTTTTGTTTAAGCAAGCAATGATAGTTTTGGAAAATATAATGCATACTTTAAGGCATTAGTTTTTTATTTTTAGGTAAAGTGGTTAACGGTGTAAAAGATTCAGCATAGCCGAATGTATAGCGTTTTAACTTGTTTAAGCTCAGTTTTTGTTTCAATCCGAGTCCAATTTAGGTTTTATTTGTAACTCTTTTAATTTCAATTGTCCCTTTTGAGTAGAAGATGCCTAATTAGTTTAAATTTATCTTCAATAGTTGTTTTTTTTAATTTTTTCAAGTTCATTTTCATGTCTTTTTTAAGTTTTATTTGTAATTTTTTATCACAATTCTTCCAAGAATACTGCTTTTGCTTCAATCGGAGTTCAATTTAGATATCATTCGCAACTCTTTTAAGAGTTATATTTCTACTTCAATTTTAGATATCCTTTGAATAGAAGATGCTAATTTTTTAAGTTTATCTTCAATCGTTAGTTTTTTTAGGTCTATTATATATTTTTCAATTCTATTTCAGACTTTATGAGACCTTCACAATTTAATGAAATTTTAGAGTTTTATTTGAGGTTAAATCGGAGTTTTTTTTATTGTCGTATTAAAATTTCAAGGGATTGAAATAGCAGTTTATTTTGGCTTTCTGTTAGTATTTTAATTGTAGATTTTGGTAAAGTCCTATTTGAACTTACGAACAGAATGAATGTTCTCTTTGGAGTTCTATTGAAAATTCAATTGTAGATCTTTAAATCCAATTTAAGCTTCATTCGTATATGTTTAAGATTTCTCCACTTTAACTTTAATCATAACCTTTTTTATAGACCTATTACACCCTCAATCATAGTTCTTTTACAGAAAAAAATTATTTTCAATCATGCCTCCTTTTAGAGTAGAATTTTAGCATTATTATTTATTTTTAGAAACATATTTGATATTAAGTCTTTCTTCTATAGCCATATTTAACTCCAAATTCATGTTTATTGTAGAGTTCTATTTGAAATCCAATCAATCTTTTTTAAAGTTATTTGAGTCTCATTGGTAGCTTTTTTTTTAGAGTCCTATTAAGTTTGATTCGTTGTTATATATAGTATTATTTGAACAAATTTCTCTCTTAAATGAAGCTTCTTTTAGAGTATTATTTACACTTTAATCGTAGTTTATTTTAGAGTCCTAATTGAACTTCAATCATAGTAATTTTTTAGTGACAATTTAGTCTCGATCGTAATTCATTTAAGAGCTCAATTTAAACTTTAAAATATCAAAGTATAATAAAAGTGTGAAAAAAGAGGCGTGGTACTCACGTAGATTAAATTTTATAATATACAATATTTTCTATTCCTCGTTTATGACAAATTTGATGTGAATTGTCTAAGTACCAAGAAGATAGCAAAATTTATTTTTAAGGAAAATGGGGTAAAAACCGGGTTAAACTTTAAAAAAATTGTTTACAAAAAGTGGTGTGGCATTTTTATTAATATTATTATCCTATATTTCCTTTTGGACGATTCCAGCCTTTTTACGCCCACTTTTCATAAGAAGATTGTTTGTAATATATGAATACTCACATTATTCAACCGATATAAGTGATATTTGGCACACACACACGCACGCACACACACACTACATAAAAGTTTAAATTTACTGATTTAAATGTATTGTATTTTCACGCATAATGAAAAAAGTGCTCCAAAATATCTAGTTTAAAAAAGGAAAAAATATAAGAAACCTTTTGGAAATTTTATTAATCCGATGGTAATTTTTTCATTTCGTGTTGGAATACCCAAAATTTGTTGCATAGTTTCTAAGTTGAATTTGTTAGCTCAATTTTTAACATCGTTAGAATCTATTCATCTATGCAACTTTGCTGAAAGTTTTTGACATAAATTATTTAATCGCTATAATACTTTAACAATGTATTAAATATTGTTTGCCACCTAAACTGTTTTTGTTTCTTATATTAACTTCGATTTAAGCACGACGTGCCACATATATAAAACTATTAAAAGGTGTTCCTTCAACGATGTAAAAATTAATTGTAAATAAAAAAAGATCTATAAAGGTCCGACAAAAACTTCTTTTTCTATTGAAACAATGGATCAATCGGATTTCACCTATAAACCAACACCAGAAGCCTATGTAATAACCTAATAATTACCTGTAATAATTTTTAATTTTACGTGTTAATAATTATAATAAATAATATATAATAAATATTATCCAAATTCATTGAAACATAAAATCATTATTCTTGTCAAAATGAGATACCTTCACTTAATTGTGAATAAAAGCGAAACGCGTCCATCGATTTTCATGATATATGTCTCATTTTGTTTAAAGGTTATGTGACTTTACGTGAAAGTAATAGAACTTGACACTTTTTTTTACCGTTTTGGATTTTTTATGAATTAAAAATAAAAAAAATTCAATTTTTTACTCAAAAAATAGTTTTTTTTTCATACATTTATTTATAACTGCGAAACTGTTGCTTATGTAGCGAAACGTTGTATGAACAGATTAAAGGAATTGTAATTCCTAATTTTTTTAAATTTGTTTCAGCAAAATCGGACTGGTGGTTCTCGAGTTATGTCAAAAAAAAAAAAAAAAAAAAAAAAAAACACCAAAGGTCACAATTTCCCCTATATGATAGTTACTAACTTCAAATCGATATATCTCGATTCCTATACGTGACCCAGCGAAACGCCGGGACACTTCTTTTTTACCGATATAACTTTCCCCGGTAGTTTGGACCCTTCCCGATCACTGACCCCTACCATTTGTCGCACAGTGTAATTTTAAGTATGGGAAATCTAGCAAATTTCCGTAACGTACCGGCAAATAATCAACTTTTTATTAACTTTTTAAGAAATTAAAAAATATTCCGAAATATATCTTGAGGATTGAATAGCTCTAAATAACACAAAAACTTGGGCTATCATGCTCAGAATAATTTCTATACACAAGGTTTTACAATACTTTATGATTTTTGATCAATTATGGTAAAAATTTATTATTATACAAATGTATAATTTTTAAGATAATTTACTCTTATTTGTATTATAATGATCTCATGATTATATTTTAGTTCAATTTTATGCAAAAATATTTCGCAACTCTTAATTTTCTAACAATATCGTTCAAAAAATATAAGAAATTCTACATAAATTGTATAAACTTGTATAATCAATTAGTTAAATATACAATTAGTTAGAACTAATTGTTTCCATTTAATAGTCAAATTTACTGAAAATTAAAAATATACAATTCTTTCTTCCAAATGTACGCGTAAGAATTATAATTGGCTCCATTTTATATTAAACCATAATTTTTACTCAAATGTCCTAAATTTTTTCTCATTTCTTACTTTCTTTTTGTTATAACTTAGCTAATACGACTAATATAATATTTTACACACATATTACTTGTACTTATATCAGTCGGAGTGTAAAAGAATTATGAAAATATATTTATTAGACTACCCTTTATTCAGTTCCTTCATAATTAAAATCAGCCATAGGCACAAAGAGAGGACATAAAACTTGGAATGTGTTAGTGTATTTGGTTTGCTTACGCTCTTTGTTGCGAATGTGTTTGTTATATCTAACATACAAAAAATAATAATTTTTTATGGTATTTGTTATGTGTTTTGTTATTGTTTTTGATTATCCATGCGACATGAACCTGCCATGCTGAAAGCTAGAACAAAACTAAATGATTTTTTGTTTTTTATTCACTCTCAATTGCTTAGCTTCGTTAACCTTCGTGTTCTGTATGTGAAAATACCAAAAACCTTCGGCTCCGGAGTGCTATGGGCACCGGTGTTTGATTAAAATATATTTCTCTTAACATTGAAAGTTTTACTTTATTTTCATCTTAATTTCTTTAGAAATTCATAATGTAACATTAATTTTTGAATAATTCATTCAGTGCATAAATGTTTTAAATAATTCATTATTATTATTATTTTTTAATATATTACTTTTACCAATGTAACACATACATTTAAAAAGTAATACAAATACTTTATACGTTTGTTTTTCATTTTTGATTATAATACTAGTGACTAAAATATTTTAATAATGTAATAAGTATGTTGTATTTAAATTAAGTACTATACTTAAAATAAAAAAATATAAACAAATGTTTATAAAAAGCTTAGCTAAAATAATAAAATAGTAAAAATGATAATAAAAAACTATTATTTAAAGTTTCTAAATTATAACTGAGAAATTGTTCTTTTTTAAAAAATTATTAAAACAAAATCTTATTAATTTTGTTTTTATAACAATAAATCACTTTTTCGAATTAAATTCATTTTATTACAGTTGACTATAAAATTTGTATCCACATATCATATACTTAAGCACTAAATTATTAATAAAAAAACTGAAATTTTAGGAATATTAGGAAATCATAATAAGACGAGTCTTTTTTTGTTTGTGTCATAATAATTGCAACTCATTTTGTTGAATATTTAAGCGTTTAATAATGAGTTGTAGGTGCTATGAATAGGGTTTGGGAATAAAATATTGATAGTGTAAGGAGGTGGTGGTCATAAAGGGCAACATAAGCATAATTAAAGTGCAGAGATGACAAACAACAAAGGTATGTCGTAACCACAAACACTATTCATTTTTCTCATCTGTAACACTTTCAGATTTCCCTTGATCATCTTTTGCTATCTTTTCTAATTCTTTAGCAGCCTCTTCTTCTTCGCCTATGGGCGGTGTATTGAGATCATGCTCAAATTCATCAAACTCCTTTTCATTCGCTTCATCATTATTCATTGGTTGCCAGTTATTAAGGGCTTGTAAATCGAAATCTTTGGGTAGTTCACTACCGGTAACATCTCCTAGACGAGCTCTTAAACGTTGTGATATACCTTCAAGTTCGGTGAATTTACGTTTAATGGCTTGTCCCAGATTTAAATGCGTTAAATCTAAAGTTTGTTCAAATTGATCGATTACAGAATCCACCGAGGATCCAGTGGAAGTAGAAGCTGTATTAGCTGTTGTTGCTGTAGTGGTGCTCGAGCTTATTATAGGCGATATTTCTTCTAATGGTTGGCATCGCACCATTAATTGGCCATTAATGCGTCCATTAAAATCGACTATGTTAAATGTGCCAGCAATGTGTAGACCTCTAACAAATGCACTTAGATCCAGAGCAGTTAATCCAATAATGGCGTCCTCCATGGGTGTAGGTTTATTACGTCCTTGGGCTATGTCAAGTGAAGATTTTTTCAATACTTTTAAAATGAAGAGTTTTTGGGGCTGAAATGAAGGATAAAAAGTAAGTAAATTATTTATGAAACGACTATTTTGAAGAATATAAGGCTCCATCTAATTTAGCTTGATTGAAGCTACATATATAGTTCTATATAGATCCAATTCTAGATCCAATCTTAGGGGACAAATTTTAGTTTCAATGATGTGGGATTCTAAAGACCAATTTTTTTCTGATTACAGTATTTTATAAATATCAACATAAACTTTAATCATAGGTCTTTATAAGCTATAACTTTAGCTTGAACTTTGACCATTAAGAGGATTTTTTAAGGAGACTCAAACACGTAAAATCCAATTTAAGCTCCATTCATGGATCTTCATAATGACAAAATTTAGCTTTAATAGTGGAGGATTACATATAATAATGAATTTTTTACATAATTGTTTTTTACATTACAGTTCAAATTAAGCTTAGTATGGGAACTTTTAATATCAAAATTTAGTACCAAATGTCGAGTGCAAGTCCTTAAAAACACAAATTTTAGTTTCAATCGAAGATCTTTATTGTAAAATTTTAAATTTAACCGTAGATCTTTATTAAATAAAATGTTAACTTCAGTTCATTTTTTATTAAGTCGTAATTATGCTTCAATCAGACATCTGATTATTTTGTCAAAAACCTAATTCATGCAAAAAGAAAAAAAAAAATACATGTGGCAACATATATTTTGTTTTTTGTATTTTGAAAAAAAAAAAAAAGAAATTTTTGAAAATTTAGTTCGATGTGCCTCTCACATAAACTTACTTTTGAATAGTAAAATTTGTTGGTCTTTATAAAGTCAAATATAAAGTCAAATATATAAAATCCGATGTCTTCATTAAGTCAAATTTATGCTTCAATCAAAGGTCTTTCAGAAAGTAATATTTTAACTTCAATAGTACTTTTAAATAGTAAAATTCGAGACGCAGTTTTTGTCTTTACTGAGTTAAATCTATAAAGAATAATTCTTCAAATGTTGGTCTTTGTAGATTCACATTTTTAATTGTTGGTCTTTTTATAAATAAACTTTAGCTAAATTCTTCACTATAAAATTTAATTTAGCTTCAGTCTTGAACTTCACAAAGCCAAATTTTGTTTCAATCAAAAACAAATTTTTGCCTAATTATTGATTTTTTCAGAGTCAAATTTTTACTTTAATTGCAGGTTTTATAAGATAAAAATTTTGCTTCAATCTAGTCTTTAAAAATTCAAACTTTATATTTAGCTGAGGTTTTTATAGTCAAATTTGCTTATTATAATATCGAATGTTTAATTCAATTGTGAGTTTTTTAGTCAAACTTTAGTCTCTGTCAAATTTTAATTATCGGTTTTTTAAAAATCAAATTGTATCATTAATCTTGTGCCTTTAAAACTTCAAACTTTAACTTTAGTCTAGAGTCTTTATAAAGCCAAATTTGGTTTCAATCAGCAATCTTTATAAGATGAAATATTTGATCAATCATTATTGTTTTAAATCAAATTTTAACTTTAATTGTATATATTTTAATATTTTTTCTTCAATCTAGGGTTTTTAAAAAGTCAAACATTATCTTCAGTTCAGTTCTTAATAAAGTCAAAATTGCTCATTACAAAATTGAATGTTTGATTGAATGTTGAGTTTTAGTTAGACTTAAGACCAAATTTTAACATAAATCTTGGCAATTTAAAACTTCAAACTTTAGCTTTAGTCCTGGGTCTTTAGAGAGTCAAATTTTGTTTCAATCCCGAGTTTTTATGAGATCAGATATTTGATCAATTATTGGTCTTTACAGAATCAAATTTAAACTCCAATTGTAGGACATTTTAAGCCAAAAATCAACTTCTAAAAATGTAAACTTAAGCTTTAGTTGAAGTTCTTTTTAAAGTTAAATCTTAGCATTAAGTAATAGTTTTTTCTTTTCTGAAGAAAGTTACAGTGTAAGATTGAAGTAATTCACGTCACCAGTTTTAGTTTTGCGAAAGAGCGGAAATGCGAAGTTTTTTTTTTTTAATACAACAACGACCACAGAGAAAATTATTTCGCTCTTCGCACTACCTATAACCAAGTGCGTAATTTTGCACAAATGTTAGTTTATGGCGTTGCCATTCTTTAAGAAAAAAAAATTGTATAAACAGAAAAAGTACACAATTTTTTTTAAAATTAAAGTGAATGCTGTAAAAAAATATGAAAATCGCAATAAAAAAATAATTAAAATGAAATTAAAGCTGAAATACGCATTTTCGCACTTTCGCAAGACTGAAATTGGCGACATAAATCACTCTATTATTTAAAGATTAGCGTTTTTATGAAATGTGTGACCAATACTGTAATTGTGTTATTTGTTATAGTATTTATAAGAAAAAAAATTAAAAATGTAATCGAATTAAATCGTTTTTTTGCAATTTTAAAAAACATAAAATTTTTGAAAAATTTTCGGATTTTTGGTAAAATTTCTGATTTTTGGTGAAATTTCAAATTTTTAGTCAAATTTCGGATTTATGTCTAAATTTCAAGTTTTTGGTGAAATTTCTGATTTTTGGTAAAATTTAAAATTTTTTGGTAAAATTTTGGATTTTTTGTAGAATACAGAAGTTTTTAATAAAATTTTATATCTTTGGTAAAATTTCGAATTTTTTGCTGAAATTTCGGATATTTATTAACTTTTTTATCTTTGGTGAAATTTTAATTATTTTTTTAGTGAATTTTTGGTGGTTTTGATTTTCTTTTAGTGAATTTTCAGATTTTTTGTGAAGCTTTGAACTTTTGGTGAAATTTCAAATTTTTTGTGATATTTTAGATTTTTGTAAAATTTTATGTTTGGCAAAATGTCGATTTTTTTGTCGAAATTTCGAATTTTTGGTGAAATTTTGAATTTTTGATTAATTTTTTTCATCTTTGGTGACATTTTGATTTTTGTGTTTTTAGTGAATTTTTTGTAAAATTTTTATTCTCTTTTAGTGAATTTTCGAATATATGATGAAATTTCGGATATTTTGTGAAACTTTAAATTTTTAATGAAATTTCGGATATTTGTGAAATTTTGAATTTTTGGTAAAATTTTGGGTTTTTGGCGAAACTTCGGATTTAACTTGAGTGCACATTAGAAAGAAAATCTAAACAATTTACACTACTACATTTTTTTCAGAATAGAAAACAAAAAGAGGATAAAGGACAGAATAAAGATAACATTTTGGTCAGAAAAGAAAACGCCAAAAAATTTTACATTCAATCGATATTCTTTACGAAGTAAATTTTCAGCTTCTATCGCAGGTTTCGACAAAGACAAAAATTTCATTCAGTAGTGCATCTTTATAATAAAGTTTAGTTTCAGCCTATATGAAATCATATTTTAACTTCAAATGTGAGTGGTAATGAAGTCAAAGTTTAATTTCAGTCCTGATTCGTTATAAAGTTCATTTTTAGCTTCAATTGTAGCCTTCAATTTCTCATATTTATTTCCTCGATAGTATAGTGATCAGTATAACCCCCTTAGTTTAAAATTAATCTTTTTCACCTTCACTTACCACTTTCAAATAATCAATGGAAGCAGCCAAACGAAAACGTTGCTGCCATTGAGGCTGTGTTGATTTCTCCACTATATTTGTAGCAAATACCATACCCTCATGTGACTTATAAGTTGGATATTGACCCTCCTCAGCTTGGAATGTAACATAACAGCTAGGCGCTTCATTGGGGGGAAAGCGCTTGGAAGCATTACGTTTGGAATATCCCTTTTTAGCTTTGGAAGCAGGATTTAATGGTAAACCTTGGGCTCTTTGGATTTCCAATGAAAATTTAAAAATTTTAACATTCGAAGGTTTTAGGGGTGATAAAGCAGCAGCTGTGGTAGACAGTTTAGTTTCAGACAAAGACGGCGGTGGAGCTCTAGCTGGTTGACAATCGGCCGCCGTAGAGGGAGAAGTCATGAGAACTTTTTGTAACATATCCAAGAGATCTGAGGTTTTTTTAATTTTTGCTGCTGATAAAGGTGCCTGGGCAGACGAAACAGTTTGTTTGGTCATTAGATTTGTCTTAGAAGTGGTTGGTATTTGTAGCGGTTGTAATTTGGTAATAAATTCTTTATCTTCTAATAAACTTGAAGAAGTAGTAGAAGTTTTTATGAAGCCTCTTGATTCTTTAAGATTTTTAATTTGTTCATCACTGCCTACTGCTAGCAGACATTTAATTTCGCCCACATTCAAACCAGTTTGACAGTTAACAATGGGAGCCCAAGCATCGATAGATATTACAGGCAGCTATATAATATTCATTACAAGTTAATAGAAATTGTATACTCTTTTTAGATTCTTTTATAACTAACCTTTCCTTTACATATATGATTAGTTATGGCGGCATCTTTGTAGGCTATAAAAAACTGATGCAAAGGCATGCGTACCATACCCACGGGCTGGGCATTTTCCAGTGGATTGCCATTGCCATCATCACAACTCATACGCTGCCATAGTTCCAAATGTAAATACTGTTTGTCCACACGTTGTAAAAACTTTTCATCATTAATAATGGAAAATTGCTAGAATAAGAGAATTTTTTTAATTTTTACATACATTTTCATTTACAATTAATTTCTTACTTCTTGATAATTAAATTTGTAAGTTCCATCTGCTTTAGCTGTGGCTGGTTCATCCAACCAAAAACGTCGACATATTAAAAATGTTTGTGTTTGCAGCGACAGCTCCAAGTTACGTGTTTCATTGGCACTTATAAAACCTTTAAGTAAACGTATCTTAGAGGTTTCATCATCAAAATTAGTAGTTTCAAATTTAACATTGTTATTTTGTGCAGAAGCTGGAAAATATAGAAAAAAATTTAAAAAAAATTAATAACATTGATGTTGGAAAAATTAATATTTCTAATATATATATAGTAATTAAAACAAAATATTTAGAAACATTAGTTCTATTATGCACATAAGGACTGCCAATAAAAATTTGTAAATGTAACTATCAATAAAATAGTAATTTAGCTTCAAACATAACTCTCTATATAGTCTAATTTCATCTTCGATCATGGGTAAAGTCCAAATATACTTAAATTTGTTTAAGGAGTTTTTAAATATTATAATATTTAGTAAAATTAGGGTATTTATTTTACTCGACTTTTTCATAATTCGATTAATCAAATAACTCGAAAATGCTATTTTTAAGTCAATCGATTAATCGAGTAAAGTTTTTAAATTGAAAACATCAAAAATATGTCTATACTAATTAAGATCACTTAATTTACAAGAAAGGCTTAAATTCTCTTTCTGAAATAGTATTTCAAAAATATAATATGTAATTAAAATTTGAATCTATTTTTTTCTTTGTTTTTTGTTTTTTTTTTTTTTAAGCCATTATTTCTCTATATTTATTTAATATTTATATATATTTATGAAATAAAAAAAAAATAGAATTTACTTTAGATAAAGAAGATTACCAATTTTTAATATAAAGTGTGCTAAACTAAATTTAACTTACATCTACCGAATGTATTGTCATTCATATAACTACACTATATTTTTCCAAATCAAGTTCAAAATCTTACAATTTGTTTACTAGTTAGGTTAGGTTAGATGGGCAGCTGTAAATATAAACTATACAGTTCACTTGGGTCATATTAGTCCCGTTGTGTTACCTTAATAAAACTAGTTACGAAAGCAAATTCTTTAAATATTTTTTTACTTCAATTATTCGATTAATCGGCATAATTTACTCGAACAAATTTTTACTCGAAATTATTGGTTTTATTTAATCTAACAATTATTTGATTTTAATTTGTCGACTAATCGAACAAATATTTTTCGAGTGAATGCCCTAATTAACATTTATTTGAAAAATAAGAATACATCGTTTAACATGAAAGAATAGATGGAATTTTTTACATGGACAATTTATCCTCTTAAATATTCTCAAAAAATATTGCATACTTTTAGGTGGTACAATAAAATCGAATATATACTTTTATGAAAGATGTCTAATATTGATAAATCTAGGTACTTCTCAATTTTAATTTTATGAGCAAAATTTTGAAGAATCCCATGTAAGGACTGTGGAATTATTATTTAATTATTACAATTTATATAAACTTTATTATATCGATTTCGATAATTTCAACATTCAGCGAAAATTTCATTTCACAATACATATTTGATGTTTATCAAGAACACAATTTTTAACAAAATAATTAATAGCACGCTGGAATAACTTTCTAAAACTTTCCGTACATTTGTCTAATTTTACCCCAAAAATCAAACATCAACTAAAATAATTTCTCTTAAAATATATGAAGAATTTTTTGATAAACTTTAGAAAATATTTAATAACTTTTTGAGTTGTTAAGCGAATTTAATGATTTATATGTCGTTTTGTTTTTAACAAGAGAATAAAACTGTTACACAAAGGTGAAAAAAATCAAAAAAAGTTAAAATTTTATAAAAGAAAAGAAAATAAATTTTAAAATATATAATAAATTATTACTTATTTGGGAGTAAATGTATATAAAAGATTTTAATAAAGCTAAGTTCTTCTGTTAGATGACGAGACATTCAAACCTGAGCTGGTCTGGGTTGGGGGTCATTCTAACACCCCGGGTAATTTTATTGCGGATGAACTAGCCAGAAATGGATCACTTTTTCGATATGAAGATATTGATCAGCTGGTTGGCGTACCACTTTCGGCCCTTTTAACAACTTTTGAAGAATTTGTCAAGATGAGGAAGAGGAGGTAATGGATCATCTTTTATGCCACTGTCCCACTTTCACTGAGATTAGGACTGCTAATTTTGGCAATCCGTTTGTGCATGTATTATCAGATCTCTCTGATATTGACATCAGATGATTTTGATTAGAGGGCTGTTATGCTTTCACAACGAGACCAGATTGGACCCAAGTGAGCAGTCTCCTATTGATTAGACAGCTAACCATTGAACCTAAAAACCTAAACCTAATGTGCCAAATAAATGTAACCTTGTGTAAACTGGGACAAAACAAAGCTTGAACAAAAACTGATATATGACGTTACTGTTTGATGTAATGTAATGGATATTGCGTCAAAAAAACAAGTGTAATCTTAATAACAAGTTGAAATCAATATGTCAATGAAAGGATGTCTTTAATGAAGACTATGTTTATTTGCTTACATGGTTATCAGTGTTTTTTGTTTTTTTTTTTTACAAGATAACTTGTGTTTTATTCTGCATCGAGATTGAATGCATTTGAAAACTGGAAATATAGGACTACTATTGTATTTTAGGGAACCTAAGGAATCTATTAGAAAACATCGTTCACATGACAATTGGATCTACACTCCAGAACGACTAGAGTACAATTCGGCAAAAGATAGTCAACTTAGTAACAGCTGTATTAAGCGGAAATAGAAAATCTATGTATGTATTTGTTCTGATTGAGGAAGATTGTTGAGGAAGTTGAGAAAGATTTCTAACCAACCAAGGAGTTTTATAACATGAGACTTCAAAAATAAAAGACGTTCCAACGACAATTGGATATTCGCTCTGGTATAGGTAAAGTTATGAAGAGTCATACATCTGTACATCCACTCGGAAAGCTATTGGTCGATTGTGAGTACTTCGAGACATTAGACAAGTTATTAAAGAAGTTAAAAAAGGTACAAATAACTAGAGATTTGCAAGCTAAAATAGAAAATATCATCGAAAAGTTTACATCCCTAACGAATAGTGCCATTGTCTAGCCATTTCAGCAAGGACAGAGAGCCAAAATATGCTCAACCATCTCTTACTCATTCACATATTTTACAGAACTCTGACATGCCGATGTCTCATTTGCACGTTATCTTCCCAATTGCACAATGACAATGGAGTTCTTACACATGTGGTAGTTGTTGAGACATTTCTTAAGCCTTTCCTGTGTATTCCTCTCCCAAGATAACTTGCTATTAAGAAATACACCTAGGTATTTGTCTTCATTCGATAATTTTACTTCAGTTCGATCTAGTACTGATAGCCTAAAATGCTCTATTGTGTATCTGCTGGCGAACAAAACTAACTGTTGAATCCCAGTCCCTTACTAGTGGCACATGAGGATAATTCAACGAGTTCTAACTGCATGACCTCACTGATTGTTGGTAAGAATTTTTCTTTAACTACTATAATTAATTCACCCGCTTATGATGCGAGCATTCATTATTGGTCTTAGGATAAACATCGATCAGCCTATCGTTTTTCTTTCTATTATTATTGCTCTAAAATCCTTTGGTTTCGAGAGGCTATATCACCAACCACCTTTCTAATTTCCCTAACATTATTAAACTTTGAGAATGCAAAGCAGATTCAGAGATTCGGAGCTGAATTGAATATTTCCAGGCACACGTTTATAGCATCTATATAAACTCGAATAAACTCAGTATATATATTTATTACTTGGGAGAGAAATTGAATTTTAATGTTTTCCTTAATATGTTGTATATACAGTGGTGCTCACGATTTTAGCCCATCTATCAAGCAATTTTTTTAGAACATTAATTTCTTTTTCTAGAAAAAAGTTTGCACTTGTTTGGTATATGAAAAAATTTTAAAGTTTTATTAGAATTCTAGTTAAAACATGGGTGTAAATTATTGGTTTATCATTGCAAAATTGAAAGGAGCTTTGTTTAAGTTATTCGTCTATATAACATATTGATTAATATTTTATGGATTTCTTCCAAACTATTTTTTAGATTCAATTCGCTGTATTTTTACTCAGCATCGATAAGTTATATTTAGAACTTACATTCTTTTTTAAAACCACACTACTTACTTGCAATGCTTTTCAATCTGTATAGTATAACATTTAACGATTGTAGTGAATTCTTAGGTACATTAGAAAGGTTTTCTTAATTCCCAATAATCTCTTGGTTAGGAGTTTCTTCGCAAATTTTGTGGTTATTCAATTTTGGAAATTCGCAATTCAACCAAATATTTCGTTCTTTTGTACGGGTTTAAAGTTTTTGTATTATTTCTGATACCTTGAAGGATTATTGACCATAATTATTAAATGATTGTGGCAGTTTTAGCCGATTTTCACTAGTTGTCGAATATTCGAATTTTAAAGCGTTTTTACATATTTTTATATAAAATATTTTCACATTAGATCCATTGATTAATTGTAATTTATATTAAAAATGCATTTTTCAAAGGTAACTTTAATTTTCTGTAATATTTCACGTTAGGTGGGCTAAAATCGTGACCATCACTGTACATTTAATTCAGATAGTGAGTTTCTTACTTTTTCAGTTTTTAAACCCGATAACTTCAATATTCTTTTAATTTATAAATAATATTAAACTAATAATTTCACAAAATTTCCGTAAAAAGTATTCTGAACTAAAAGATAATAAATTATACCAAATGTGGTGATATAATATTCAAAAACCTTTGTATATAACAATTTGATTTCTAAAATAAATTGTTTCAATAACAACTGTACCAATAATGCTGATGATGAATCAAATAAAAATATATAGAAGATTAGCTAACGTAACACACATACATACACATATGGTCATTAAAATAGGTACGGCATAAATTGTTTATAAAAATCCTTATTTTTTACCTAACATTTGTTGCAAATGATTTTCGTTTGATTATTTGTTATACCAAAGGGTAGGTTATCTAAATTAGTTCATTAGAAATAGGCAAAATCTTAATGATCTACTGATATTGACAAATCATGAAAATTAGCCTGGCTATTAAAATAGGTGCCGAATCCAACATTGATTATAAGAGTTATCTATTGTCTTATGTGTCTCACATATTTTTGAAATCATGTTTCTATCTATGGGACAAAGAATTGATTAATTTTCGCAAATTATTCCCAGGAGTATTTTTTTTTATCAAGAATCTTGTAATTTGCTCTGAAATTCTGAATCTTTTTATTTTTTGTTTAGAGCGATGCGTTGGAGTCATTATCGTATTGAAAATCCCATGAAGCACTGATATTATTATCAGCATAAGATAAGTTAACTTTTTATATCATTTTCTTTTAGGCTGAATACGATACTTTAAGATTACAAAGATAGATTTTGATATACACACTCAAGTTAAAAGCCCACATTCTTGATGTGCAAACTCGAAAGTGAAGGGATAAAGTAGGATATACGATTCCAAAAAACATGTTAGATGACTAACATAATATATTATTTGACAAAAATATTTGCAAAGAAATGGCTAAACAGAAAGGCGCATATGGTATAGATTAGTAGTACAACTTCTGTGACGGATATTGATTTTATAATAGCTATTAATGTTAAAAATTTAGAAGAAAAATTGAAAATAATCTTCATTGAACGCTAATTTATCTTGTCCTGAAGAAAACATTGAAGTACGGTGGGGTTCAAATAAAATAATGGTCCAATGTTATCTCCAAAACCAGTGAATTACAAAGTAATCAAATTAAATTTTTTCGCTGGCCACTGGTTTAGAACCGGGAGGATCTAAAAAAATATTTACAAAAAATTCCGCGGCAATAACTCTAAAATTTTAGGAAGAGATACAGAATTCTTGGTACAATACATCTGAAGAAGATTTCCGAATTTTGTCACTCATAAAACAGAAAAGATATTTCAAAAAGGGAATGATACGTAGGAGAATATGTAATTATAATAACCAAAGCACAAATATTAATTCTTCTTAAGATAGTTAATGGTTAACCACATTGTAATTGTTTCGGTTCTATTTTAATGGCTAGATAGATTTTGATTTGATACACAGAAAAAGTGTTTTCAAAAAAATTTCAATTAAATTATTAATCAAAATTTTAAAATTTCAAATATTTTTATAATTAAATAAATTACTCAAAATCAAACTATTTCAATTATGTTATTAATTGATATTTAACCTATGAAAAAACTTGTACATTCAATTATTTAAATTATCACTTATTTTTATTTATATTTGATTAATTTATTAATTGACACAATAAGAAAAATAATTGAAATAATAATTGTTTTATTTTCAGTAAAAAATATAAGAATATTTGAATTTTGATCAATTGAATAATAATTAATACCATTAAGGAACTAATTGGAACAGTTCATTGACAAATCTTTTAATAGGCCATATTTTTTCTGTGTAGATACTTATGAATTTACTTCTGTCTAATTAAATAATTTTGTAAATTGTTCCCAAGATATACTAAATAATCAAAACCAAATGGATTTGAATAAATATTATTTCAAAATTTTCTATTTATATAAGAAATTTTTTGAGTACATATTTTAATGACCACATCTGTATATGAAAAAATAAAATATTTGATTAAAGATTTCCTATATAAAATTTCTAAATAAAATGTACATAATTTGATTATATTCAAGATAATTATAAAGAAATCAGTTTGAAAAATACTGTTGGATTTTTTGTTACAGATAATAAATATTCGACCATATTTAAAATTGTAAAAAAATAACAAAAAAAAAAAATATATATTTGTAAAAACAAAAATCTAAAGTAAAGCAAAATAAGAATAAATTTTCTCTCATCAGTCTAGGAAAAAAAAAAAACAAATTAATTAAATGCAAAAAAATCAATTAATCTGAATTGTGCTTTTTTTGTAATGAAATGAAAATGATGATGAAATTTTAAAACAAAAGGAAATGATTATAATGTAAAATAAAAGGAGAAAAAAGAAAAACATATTTTTTAATTTATTTTTGTTTTTTTGGTTGTTTGTGTTTACAAAACAAACAATATTTATTAGAATCCATGTCATTAACCAATTTAGTAAACTTAAACTATGTAGCAATACAAATGAATTTGAGAAAAATATTTTAATACCAAAATGAGAAATTATAATAGAATTTTCATTGATTTTATCAAAAACAATAGTAATAGTTATAGCAGAGTAGAAGGATAAGTATATTTTAAATCTTAGTCATTGTATTTTGGTATGTTTTAGATACAAGTAATTCTCAGCATATTCACCTTTATCGTTAGCAACATTAATGTTACTATTGGTGGTGGCGGCGGCAGTATTTGCTTGTGCTGCTAACTGTTGCTGACCAGTGGCCGATTTATTCTTATCAGTTGCTGGGGTTTTCTCGCTATCACTATCCGAAGAACTTTGTTTTGGCAAAAACAATTGACGTTTCATTTGTATGGCTGCTGTTGATGTTTTCAAATCATCTTCACGTTGTAGTTTAATTTTAAAGTACAGACTGGCTAAATGTTTGTCACGTCTTTGTATTTCAATACGTTTACACTGTTCCAGGAGTGAGGCATCATAAAGATCCTTTAAATCTAAGACACCCATACCTAGCATTTCATTGAGACAAGTACCAGGTTCACGCCACCATACAGTGAAATGTATACGACCGAAATCCAGTTCAGTTTCATTGGCATTTTCATCATTCAACTCTTCATTGAGGTCCAGTTTAACGGTACGTTCAGCCTTTTGGCCAAAACGGGTACATTGGGTTAGACTTTGGAATTTCTCCGATTCGAATTGCATAATATGGAACATGTCATGACGTGGCACTAACTTAATGAGTTCATTAGACAATTGACATTCCACGGTGAAAATGGGTTCAATTTCACATTGCAAAAGATGCATACATTTAGTGCCTTCAGGTTGCAAAGTTAAAGCTTCCATTTCCAATTTAATGCTGCTAATCGATTTGAAGATGCTCAATTTTGTAGCAGGCAACAAGTCCTCTAAATTATTGGATAAACTATGGTTTTCCAAATTTAAATTAACTTCGTTTTCTTCTTCACAGTTGGTAAATTTTGAAGTAATTTCAGTTTCCCCAGCCAAATAGGCCACCAATTTAGCATCTAATTTCTTCATGGCTTCCACAATCTCTTCGGATTTTGTCTGTGAAGTTAAACGTTTAGGGATGTCACCTAAAATTAAACAAAAATTTTAAAATAAAATTAACAAATTATTTTTATGATTTTCATAAAAAATACAATTAAATATTTTTCTATTATTTAATAGCTTAGAAAATATTATGTCCTTCTTACCCGCTACAAAAGTATTCTAAGAAAGCACGTCTGCTCTGTGCAAAGTATACACCAAAACAATCATCTTACGCTAAAAGTTCTTTATACATATAGACAATTTCAATTTCTTTGCCTCCGAACTCATTCATTCAATTTACTCATGTCGTTGATCGCTTTTTTTTTTTTTTTTTTTTTTGTATTTTAATCTCTAAATCGTTATATATTTAAAAAATATTTCCCTACTTTTTCGGCTATCATCTGAATTATATATTATATACAAAATTTTTTAATATTATTATCTCTTCTAGTTACTCGGCTCATTTGGTTTCGGTTGGTTTTTAATAAAACAAACAAAAATCAATTTTATTTTCTAAGCTTAAGTCACAGCAGTTTATTCATACTTTTTTTTAACTACAAATTAAGTACAACTTAACTGAAATCTTAGTAATAGAGATTTTATTTAAATGATAAGGCTAAAAAAACAACGTGCACTATATTATATTTTTAGTATAAAGCAACTATATATATAATGTGAATTTTATTACATAGTAAGATGAGGTTCATAGTCTGCTTAGTATTAAACTATCTTTAAAATTTTATAACTGATACTAAATCTAAATTGTCAACATAATTACTAATTTATTTCCCGAGTCAAAGACCCCGTCAGCATGTGCTTAATAGACAACCCTGTAGTATCAACATTTCGTTGTGTTTCCTTTGTGAATTAAGCATATGTTTTTAAATATTTAAAGGAACTTTTCTCTTGTTAAATTGACTTTGCATTGACGGATGTTTTTAAAAACTAAAGTCAACATTCTAGTCTTAGAATATAGACTAGTATACTGACTAAATCATAAATCAACATATGTATAAAAACTATATACAAAACTAGACTACAGTTCCGACTAAAGTAAGAACTATAGATTATTCTATAGCCAAACCAATTAACTAAACTATTGATTAGTCTATAGCCTAAACTATTAGTCAATATAATAAACCTAAGACATATGGACAAGCCTTATCTATTAGCCAGGCTATAGACTATTTCTAATTATGTTTCAGAAATTTCCAATTATACTTTAGAAGTTTCTAATTACATTTCAGAAATTTCTACTTGTAGTTCAGAATTTTCTATTTGTTATTTAGAAAATTCTAAATGTAATTTAGAAATTAAAATTTGTAGTTCAGAATATTCTTAAATGTAATTTAGAAATTTCCATTTGTATTTCAACATTTTCTAATTGTATTTCGGAAATTTTAATTTTTATTTCAGAAATTTCTAATTGTATATAAGAATTTCTCTATAGAAAATATAAGTATAATTTTCTCAAATACAATTGAAAAATTTTTATATACAAATTGAAAGTTCAGAAATACAACTAGAATTTTCTGAACTACAAATACAAATTTCTTAAGTACAATTAGAAATTTCAAAAATATTAATTAGAGACTTCTGAAGTATAATTAGAAATTTCTGAAATATAAGTAGAAAATTCCAGAACATAATTAGAAATTTCTTAAATATAAATTGAATTTTTTTAAATATAATTAGAAATTTCTAAAATATAAATGGAAATTTCTGAAATATAATTAGAAACTTCTGAAGTGTAACTGGAAATGGTGTAGTTCACAGCCTAAATTATTAGCCAGAATATAGAGCACTTTATGGCTTAAATTATTTCCTAGATTATAGGCAAGTCTACAACACTAACTATAGCCTAAACTATTAGGCAGAATATAGACTAGTCTATAGTGTGGCTAATCATTTTTAGTCTGATTAATAGTTTAGACTCTAGACTAGTCTATAGTCTGAGTAATAGTTAAGGCTTTAAACTAGTATATAGTGTGCTTAATAGTCTATAGTCCGGTTAATAGATTAGACTGTGGACTAGTCTACAGCCTAAAGTATTGAAAATACTATAGACTAATCTAGATCCTAAAATATTATATTATATTATATTTTATTATATTATATTATGATATATATTATATTATATATTATATATATATATATATATATATATATATATATATATATATATATATATATATATATATATATATATATATATATATATATATATTATATATTATATATTATATATTATATATTATATATTATATATTATATATTATATATTATATATTATATATTATATATTATATATTATATATTATATATTATTATTTATTATATAAAGGGTGATTCAAGTAGAGATATTTTTTCAATAGCCTTTTTTGACAGACGTGTGAGTCGAGCCACGCTGTCTTATTTTTGTTTAGTATTGTTTGGCATTTCATAATGGAAAGACTTACGCCTGAAAAACGTTTACAAATCGTTCTACTTTATTACGAAAATTCACGTTCTGTGAGGAATGTGTTTCGTACACTTCGCTCAACTTATGGTCAACATAATCGGCCAACTGTGCGTACTATTCGCAATACCATCACCCATTTTGAGATACAGCATTCATTATTGGATAATATTCGACTGAATAGACCACGTCCTGGACGCTGTGAAGAAAATATAGCGGCCGTAGCTGAGAGTGTACACGAAGACCGTGGAGAGTCGATTCGGCGCCGTTCGCAGCAACTCGGACTGACGTATGAAACGACTTGGCGCATTTTACGTTGAGATCTTAAATTGAAAGCGTACAAAATACAGCTTGTGCAACAACTGAACTCGCTCGACCTTCCCAAGCGACATCGCTTCGCTCTATGGGTTCTTGAAAAGTTCCAAGAAGATCCGACATTTTCGAGGCAAATTTTGTTCAGCAATGAGGCCCATTTCTGGCTCAATGGCCACCAAGATCGTGTGATATCACACCGTAAAATCTAAAGTTTATGCGGACAAACCCGCTTCGATTCAGGCCTTGGAGAAAAACATCACGCGTATCATTCGCCAGTTACCAGTCTAAATGCTCGAACGAGTCATCGAAAATTGGACTCAACGGATGGACCATCTGCGACGTAGCAACGTCCAACATTTAATAGACATAATCTTCAAAAAAAATAAATGCCAAAGAATGTTCTTTCGAATAATAATAAACATTCCCCATTAAATTTGAATTTTATGTGTTTTTTTTTTAAAGTAGGGCACCTCGAAATGGATCACCCGTTATTATATATTATATATTATATATTATATATTATATATTATATATTATATATTATATATTATATATTATATATTATATATATTATACATATATTTTTTTTTTTAATTTTGAGTTTACATGTAATTAAGAACTAATTCCGCGAAGACATATGGTTCATCTGCATTATGAAATATCTTAAAAATACTATATATATAATTTTATTATTTTCTTTGTTGGCATTCTATATTAAGCCATTAAATACACATTATAAAAAACAAAATGCCCTTTTCCGGGAAAACTTTACTCTAATTAAAATAGTCAGTCAAATAAATATTATTTAATCGTAATTTTTTAAGATTATATTTGACCCTAAGTCAACATAAAAATAAAATGTTTTCACATAGTAAAAACTTTATGATTTCGTAATATTTTTGCATTTAGAAATGTAAAAAAGTAAAATTTTTACTGATAACATGGACAATAGAAACAATCGTTTTAGCAACAATATATATGGGACGAAAAGGAAAAACTATATAATTGATTTTTTTTTTTTTACTTTTCAGGAGACCGTTTTTTAGGTTTTAAATTGAACTTGATAGTCATAGGTATATAATTTTGAATTATTTGCCGTGTAAATATATCCACAATTCGTAAAAAAATTATTTGGTATACTTTTGAAACCGATATGTATATTGACTATCGAATATAGCAAAAAATAATGGTGTTGTTTTTCACTTTCTAAAATTAATATTTTGTTTAAATACCCAATAAAAAAAGACATACAAAAGAAGTAGTAAGTGCATGAGTTCACGCGCTAATGCACTGGTTCATTTTTAGATGAAACATGCATGATTTTAACATTGGCGTGTCATTGGAGTGCATGGGTTTACTTTAGAGCAACAACTCGTCATTAAAATGAGTGCTTAAAACTAATGAAAGTTTGATTTTTATTAATATATGCACACATATACCAAAAGATTTTTTCGATGATAAATTAAACTTCCGATTTTATCAAAAAATATATAAACAAATTTTTAATTTAAGTATAAAAAATTCATAATCTTAAATAATTTACAAGTACAATCGAGTTAAAGTCAAATATTGCAATTCCAAAACTAGAGTTGAATGCATGTACTGAACGTTGTTTTCATGATTTCACGAATAATAAATTTATTAGGTTTAAGGAAGAAATTAAGAATGAATTTGAATACATAAGCCCTAAAGAAATCATGAACTGCTTCAATGAATACTTGTCCGAAGAGTTATTTACATTTTCTCGGCAAAACTACTGTAAGTCCGTCGATATTCCCGGATTTCGAATTATGCCAAAATTTCGGTTTAGACCAAATACCGAAATCGAAGTTTTAAATAAGTTGTGAAAAAATTCTTTAATTAATAATAAAAAAGCTATATGATACACTGCACTATTTAGTATGAGCAATAACATCACACTCGAGGAAGGTTCTAATAAGAACCGGTTTTTCTTGATGTTGATATTGTGATTTATACTTAGGTTATTTAGATGGGCAGCTGTAAAGATATAAAATAAGCAGCTCACGTGGGTTCTATTGGTTCCATTGTGTTACTCTGAGGGATCATGTGAATCTGTTTTCACATATCCAAAAATAGGTTCGTATCGAACTAACCTGTCGCACGAATAAAAGATCTAATCCGTCTGACATCAATTGCAGAGAGATCAGATAACCCATGCATATGTGGACTCCCAAATTCCGTAGTCTTAATATTCGCAAGAATAGGACAGTGACAAAGGGAGTCCAGTTAAAAGGGGGGCCTAGTCCGTTTCTTCACTACAGGCTTGATCACCATATCGAAGGATTTAATACCCAAGATTTCCCTATGGCCTTCCTACACATATTAAGGGCAATGTTTGGCTTTGGCTTTAATTCAACTCCATTGAGGCAAGGGAGTGGGAGATACGGAATTTTGTATCTCCTTGAAAAGAGAATTAGTTCCGTTTTTCCTGGATTCACGCTAAGGCCACTATTTGTATTCCATTTACCGAATAGGTCCAGCGCAGTTTGAAGGCGGTGGGATATAGTCTCTAAATATTTTCCAGATACCACCGCAATATCGTCCTCAAACGCGACGGTTTTGAATCTCAGGGAGTCAAGCTCCCTAAGCATTGTGTTAACGGCAATATTTCAAAGAAGTGGAGATAGAACTCCCCCCTGAGGAATGCCTCTAATTGGTACTCTATATATAGTAGCTACACTCACAGTGGAGATTATAACCCTGTTGATTAGAAGCCTCCATATGATGCCAGTAATCGACTGATGTATGTTCAATCTTTCTATAGCCATTTTAATAGCATCCGGGGTCACATTATTAAAAGTTCCTTCTATATCAAGAAAAGCCACCACTATATAGAAAATGCTCGATAGCATAGTCAGTTAGCCGTCATTTAGAATAAAAATTAAAAAAATCATGTTTTCACATTCTAATGATTTGTTTCAATAATTGACATAATATACTAGATATAGGGAAATTTTTAATTAGATTAAAATATGACTCTTTTATTTGAATTGATATTAATGCTTCTTTCAAACTCAAGTTTAACTAAAGAGATTTTTTTTAAGAGTAAATACAAAACAGATCTCTTAAATAAATATACTTTGCAGAATTATAAACATATTTATTTATGAGAAATTTTACTTCCTTAATTGGTGGCGTTGAACTATTTAATATTGTTTATTTTAAATTTAGTTAAATTTTAATACCCTGAATAAAGATGAAAAATTTATTGTATAATCAGAGATGGCATTAGTGGCATAAAAGAGTCCCTATAGTACATAGTAAATTAAATAAAAAATTACTTTGCTTTTAAATTCTATTTTATTAATTATCTGCAATTAAATATATGTGTATTAAAACCAAAGGACATTTTAATTATGTAAAAATATTACATATCATTTCAGCTATAATTATGATCAATGAAATAAGAATTAGAAAAACAGGGAAAAAATCGTGTATATAATCAATATTAATTATGATGCGCCTGGTAGCAAATGAACAAATTTAAAAAAACATATAATGTATGTTGTCTACAGTGTTATATCAAGGTTCAAGGTTCTTGTTTTATACAAATCTTATCGACTCTTTAATATTCATGCATGACTACATATAACATGCTACATGTTATATACATTTTTATATATACATTTTTATTATATGTATTTTTATTGTATGTACCGATGATGATGAGTACTCCTCGGCGTTTCATTTGCTATTTTGAAAAAGCAAAAAAATGAAACAATAAGAAAACAAACAAAATTTGCATAATAGCAACAAATTATCTTTGAATTTGAAATTAACTTTTAACTGTAGCTTAAAATGAAATACAACATATAAATAATTTCACTACCTCCAACTAGTTTCAAGCAGGAATTTAATGGAATGTAAAGAATTTCTAAAAAAATTAAACAATTTTAAACAAACTAGGTTTATTGCTTAATTTTATAAAACGAAACAAAAATTCGTTTCGATATTTTGTATTGAAAACAACAAAACAATTTAATTTATTTGTTGTTCTAAATACAAAATTTCGAAACAAATTTTCGTTTCGATTTACAATATTAAACCCTTAGTTTTATTTCTAATTTTGTTTAACTATTTTAAAAGCAGATAAATTATCATATATTTTGCAGTAAATGGCTAAAATGGGCAAATATTTGAAAAAATAAACGTTTAATTTGCTGGTTTAAACTATCATTAATTATTAAAAAAAGTTTAAACCACGTTAAATCAATAGAAAATATCCCGGGAAATTTTTATTTAATTCTGCTAAAAATTTTGCAAATTTTATCAAATACCTTTTTTCGTATTTTTTGTGATTTATGTGATTACAATATCACAAAATGTTAGGCCTCTCTATTGTCAAAAATGCCGACTTTATTAAAAAAAATAACAAAAGGGAAAAAAAGAAATTGGTTTAATTTTTCATAAGTAGGGGCATAACTAAAGATTATTCCACATCAAACTAAGTAATCCTGCCAGAACTCTCTATTTCAAATGTTTTTTTTTTTTTTTTTTTTTTTTTTTTTGAGGTATAACGATATCGTTTTTAAGAACTACAATAGTTTTCAACTTATTAAGTTTTTCATATCTCCTGTAAAATTTTAAAATGTTAACTGGCCCTTTTGCTTTTTAGGTGACTATATATTATTTGGAAATAAATCATTTCTAATCAGCCGGTCTTGTTAACATAAAAATTCTCGCAGTAGTATTTCAAACACCCCTTAGGAACTGATGAATAAATATGGCTATAAACATTTGACATGAATGTTTTAAAAACGTTTTGCTAAAAAAAGCTATTTAAACAATTCTCTACAAAATAAAAACTTTTTAAGAAAATATAAATATTTTATTTATTTATGGAGATCAGCCCTAAGAAATCAAATCTAATTTCTTAATAGAAGCAGCCTAGATTTAAAAAGTTGGAATTAGCAAACAGAATGCGTTTTCAGTAACGGCAACGTGCTTAAAATCGTTTGTAAGTGTGTTTTACCCAACTTTTCGACAATTTTTTGGGAATTGTGAGAATTGCTTTTATCAAAATCTAAAATTTTGTGCACTGCATTATTTAAAATAATAAATAATAATGATAGAATATCTAAAGTAACAAGGTATGACAAATGCAATATTTAGTTACTATAAAAACCAAAAGTTAAAATTTTTTAGATTTCAATTTCATCTAATGAAAAAGATACATTTTTCAGTAGTAGATACCTTACATTTTGGGATGGCACTTTCCTTGATATTATTTTTCTGTACGTGTATTGACGGAAGCGCTGAAAATGTTCATCGGTAAAGACCTCAAAATTTTTAAGGAAAATCCAATTGTGAATACAAAAAATGTGTCTTAAGAACATATTTTATCTCATATTCTTGAAGTTCCCTATTCGGAGATTTGGGTTGGAAATACAACATTTGAAAAATTATTTTTCATTCACGTTATCCATGCTTACTCACCTAATTTTTAATTTAACTACTAAGCCATTTGATGCAATTTCTAAAGAAGAAGACTATCACTAAAATAATTCTCTTGACGTGCAATAATCTAATATAATAATTCATGACTATTAAGTAGTTTAATAAAAAATAATATAAAAATATTTCCATGAAGTTTTAAGACTTTCACTATAATAGCTCTGTGGATACTAATTCTCCTTCACATATCCGCCCTTTTCCATCTCAACTACGAAACTTTATAGGAAAATAGATCACACAAAATTTATTCTTTTCAGGACCATAGGTAATGCAGGGCAAGGTATAATTTTTAATATTTAGGACGATCCAGTACTTTCAAATCAAAACACTATAATTTGATTTTTTGGAACATGTGAGTCTCATATGCAATTACATAGAAATTTATTCCTAAAAATTCTGAATGCTTTTAATAGATGGCTCTCTAAATCTGCTATTGGGCTTTGATTTTAAGGGATAACTACTAATCGGAAATATGGCTATGATAGATAAAAGTCATAACATCAACTTAAATTAAGTTTTATTTTCATGTTTTTTAATATATATCGGACAACCCGGGCAAAGCCGGGTAAAAATAGCTAGTAAATAAATAAATTAATAAATAATAAAATAAATGAAATGTCATAATATAAATAAAATAAAATTATATTTTGTTATACGAAAACAATAAGTACATTTAATTATCTGCTCTTTTAGCTGCATAACAAATAATTTAGCGCGAAAACTAAGAGATTATTTTGAAAAAATAAAAACTACGTTTGAAGGCCAATGGCAAAAAGTTATGCTCATACGAGCAGTTTTATTTTTTAACTGACTCTTTGGATTTCTTTCCATGCAAAAAAATAAAATAAATAAAAGAAAAACAAAGAAAAGAAAAAAATATTAGCCGGTAAACAAATGACTGCCAATTCTATATGGAGGCATAATTTTACTTGTAAATATAAAAATGTGTAAACAAATTTATAATACTATTGTTGGAAAATGTAATGTCTGATAAATTAGAAATATTAATTTTCTAAAATTTTTAAATGTTTCTTTTTAAATAGAATGAATTAATTTTATTAAATTTAATCAGAAACATAATAATATTTAATCAGAAACATTTAAAATTTTAATTTGTTTGCCTAAGGATGAACTGATATGATTATAAATGATTAGATAAACATAAATGACATAATTATTTTGTTTTCCAACAAAAGATAAAAGAGTAAATAGTTAAAATTTTAAATAGAATTTATAGAAATTAGTAAATGATTATTTATTTAGTTAAAATTGATTTAACAATGAAAGTTGATGTTAAGATGATTTTTTCTTAAAAAAATAAAATTTGAAGATTAATTTTTGTTAAACTAATATAGTTAATAATAATTAAGAAATACATTTTATATATTTTATATTATGATTTTACTCAACTGTTGTATTGAACATGTCAAATTTTTAAATGATTGGAAATCCTGTTCTATAGTATCTATTTTCAAAATAGGTGATGATGGTAGACAATAGACCTATCGTTAAACAAAATATTTTTGCGAAACTAATTAATAAAATTATTAAGGATAGACTTTTCATCCTTTTGAAAGATTCAATATCTTCTTGTCAACATGATTTTATGCCAGGTAGATCTACATTTATTAATTTTGCATTAGTAACTAGTGAAATAATCAGTTCCATGGAACGTAAACCTCAATGCGATGTTATATACACAGATTTTGCGAAAGCTTTTGACTCAATAGTCATTTTCTTTCTGCAAAAACTTTATAAATTTGGTTTAACTGGCAATATTTTGTTATTTTTTAAAACTAATGAATAGAAAATGATCAGTTGTTATTGGTAATTTTTTTTCAAAACGTTTGGTTAATGCGTTTCTTGGTATTCCTCAGGGGACACATCTTGGATCTTTATTATTTTTATTATTTATAAATGATTTATCATCTACATTCAAATTTAGTAAATGCCTCTTATTTGCGGATGAACTTAAATTGTTCTCAAATATCGTTTGTCCCAATGGTGTTTTGATAATGATATTAAAATGAAGTGTTGTATAGTTTCTTTCACATATCATTTAGAACATATTATATTTAATTATTCTGTAGATGACACAACTATTAAGCGTGATGCTGTATTTAAGGATTTGGGAGTTATATTTGACGCTAAGTTGTCATTTACTCATCATATTGATTACATCACTTCTAGAGCTTATGTAATGATTGTTTTTATAAGAAAAAATTCAAGAGAATTTAGTGACCCCTTTACGCTCAAATCATTGTATGTAGCATTTTAGAATATTGATCAATAATTTGGTGTCGAATTTAATAAAAAAAAAAATGAACCAATTACAAAATGTTTAAAATTATGTAATAGCATTTCACCTATTTTAAATTTTAATGTAAATAAAGATAATTTTAAATTAAATTTATTTATGTTATATAATTAATGTAATGTATGGTTCTTTTTGTATTTGAGAATTTTAACTGTAGCCATCAGTACCTTCGAATACATTTCTTCCTGAGACTATCATGAGTAATTTGTTTAACAAAATGTGTAAATTTTGTTTTACTTTAAAATTATAAAACATTTGAAATTCTTAGATAGAATATGCTTAATTTTTCTTCTAAGTAAAACGATTTTAAATCATTTTCGTATTATTGACTATTCTTATTCGTATAAAAATCTTAATAATTTTTTTTTATTTAAAGCATAAACAAAAATTAAAAAAAAAAACAAAAAAACTTTTATAATTCAAATCTTATCATTCTCAAACATCTAAATTTATACAGCTACAAAAAATATTTATTTATATAAATTTAGAACTTTTGGTTTGTGTACCTACGTATTATTACGCTTAAGTGTGTATACAGTGAATCAAAAAAGTTTAAGTACACTTATGATTTTGAAAAACAAATTTAAAAAGCAGATTTTTTAAACAAGAAATTAATAAATCTCATATATTTCGTTTATACATTTATTAAGAAACATAAAATCAGACTTTTCCTTGAGACATAAATTAAGGTTTAGACAAAAAACGAAATATCATTAATTCACATTAAAAAAGTTTACGTGCACTAGTTAAAAAATATGAATATGAAGAGAAAAAGACCAATATTAAGATAATTTAACATTTTGTAGCATCAATCACGGCTTGTAGTCGACGACGCATACTTTTTACTAATCTTTTAGTATCACTTTCAGAAAAAATTTCCCATTCGGTTGATAATACATTTTTAAACGATTCCTTCGATGAAATTACGTGCTTTCGAATCCTTTTATCTAACAAATTCCATATATGTTAGATCGGGTTCAGATCTGGTGATTGTGTGGGTATATGCAATTGTTTATAATTGTATAAAAGCCATTCCTTGACCAAATATGATGAGTGTTTAGGATCATTATCTTGCTAGAAGAGGAAATTATTTTCTTCTAAACGCAATTGCGAAGCGCTTTGCTTAAGATTGTGTTTTCGATAAAAACCAGTTTCCCTACACCTGCCGCCGCCATACACCCCCACACCATAATGCTACCACCGCCGTGTTTAATTAGGTTTTCTCCATATTTTATTGGCAAATATTATATTATATTTAAAATCATCACTAAATAAAACGTTGTCCCAAAAGGAATCTGGCTTATTTAAATGTTCCTTGGCAAAGTTCAGCCTCTTCTTTTTGTTGGCAACAGATATTAAAGCTTTTAACGATGGATTCGGGCATTGTAACCAGCTCTGTGGAGTACATTACTTATGGTTTGTGCATGTAGACTTGTATTTTAGGTTTGTAGCAATTTTTTACGTATTTAAGGAGTCGATTTTTTGGGATCAGCTTTTAAAACGTTCCAGCGTTTATTGTGCAAATTTCCATTAGATAAATATGAAATAATAATAGTTAGTACGCTGGAGTGGGTTTTTCCGATAATATTTTCAATTTCACGTAATGACTTTTTTCGAAACATAATTTTATTATTACTTTTCTTAATTCTATTGGGATTTCTTTTTCACGACCCATTTTGTCTCTACATACAACTAACAAAACGATCAGCAATTATATTCTTTAAAACGCATTGTTACACTTATTGCTTAAAATCCAATTTACTTAAACATTTACTTTTACAACAATAACTACAATGTGCTATGAACTAGTGATATAAGTGATTATACCATTTAAAGTATATCAAGGCAGAGAGAATTAATTTTGTTATAAGAAATATGCGAATTGTAAGCACTAATATGAAAACGGAAGATGTACTTAAACTTTTTTGGTTCACTATATATGTATACTATACATCATTTATAGTTCATGGGGCCTGTTCTGTTATTTGCACATCATTAAGAGGGTCTTCTCTTTATTTTTTAATTTTGTTTTTTTTTTCTTTGTTTTTTTCTCGTTTTTCTTTAATAATTAGTTTTGTGTTCAGTTTTAATTTCCACAGCCAAACAAAATCAATGGAAAGTTTTTCGACTGTATGACAAATAAGTAAAATGGCGTAGAAAACAAAATAATAACACAAAATAATAACACAAAATAATAACACAAAATAATAACACAAAATAACAAACTATTTAGATATAAAATATGTATAAATTGTATACAAATGAAAAAAAAAACCAAATTCTAAATATAAACTTTAACACTCGTAGTACGAAAATACAAAAATCAATTTGTATGTTTGGCCAAAAGATAAAATGAAAATTTTGTAATTTGTTGAATAAAAGGCAAAAGAAAAGAGTTCAAAAAACTATTTAGTTTTGTAAAATATAAAAAAAAAATTGTCATGTGTATTTTCTTTTTTTGCTATAATTTAAATTATCACCTTTTTTTAATTAAGATTTAATTTTAAAATTAAATTGAGAAATAAAACTTTCATTAATAATATTAGTAAGATTATTTCTAAAATTCAGTTTAAAAATATAACTAAATTGTTTTATTTAATATGCTTTTAATTAATTAAACATTATTCGAAAAAAGTTTAATCAAGTTTATCAATAGTGTTAGATCTTTATTTACGATCTTTAATCGCTTACTGTTTTATTAGCCTATTAAGAATTTAAAACATCTATTTAATACAAAATCGATCATAACGAATCAATCGCATATTAATATACGTATTAATATTACAAATTGAACTGATCTTTGATGTCTTAAAATATATTTCCAATACACTTCATCTATTAAATTGTTATCATTTAAGAGTACTTAGTTTAATAAGAATGAGTTTCAACAAAGCACATATAATACAAAGAAACTGTTGAATTGCAACAATTTTAAAAAATTCAAATAAAAAATTACGAAATTACTTACAAAATACAGTAATTATATGGGCTATACAAAAGGTATTTAATAACACCTGTAATAGTAATTTCGTGTTATTTGTTAAACCGTAAACAGGAGAAAGATTGATTACTTATCACAAATAATTTTTTTAATTTGATCTTAACTGTACTGTTACAACCTTATTTAAATTTCTTAGCTCTTAACAACTGACGTAAGTTTTTATTAATTACTATCCAGTATATATTATATATTTGTAAACAAAATTTTGAAAATTAATGAAATTTCTACAAACCTTGCTAATTATTTTTCCAATCAAAAAATCTTATTAGCGTGTTAATTAGTAAAGGGATTTGTTTGATATAAGAAAATAATAAGTGCACGTTTAAAAAGCCGTTTAATAAAACAAGTTTGTAATTTAACGTTAAAATGCTATATTTGGTTGAGTCGAATCTTATAAACCCTTTTCCAACTTAGGCTGCTCATGTTAAAAAAAAAATATATATATAAAAAATATGTAAATAAAATTATTTTACTTTTTTCCTTAAAAACATGATTTTCTTATAAAATTGTACTTTTTTAGAAACGTGTAGCTTTATAAAATCGTTTTTAGTTTTTTAAATTCAAACACTTTTTTAAAAATTAAAATTTTCATTTTTCTCATGAGTGTTTTTTTTTTAATTAACATTTTTTTTAATTATTTTCTTATTTATTAATATTTTATTTACTTTATTAACGTATTTATTTACTTATTTATTATTTTTTATTTATTTGTTCATGTACTTTTAATTAATTAATTAAAATAAATAAATAAATAAGTAAATAAATAAATGATTACATAAATTAAAAATTTTTTATTTATTT
This sequence comes from Protocalliphora azurea, assembly GCA_932274085.1. Taxonomy (NCBI): domain Eukaryota; kingdom Metazoa; phylum Arthropoda; class Insecta; order Diptera; family Calliphoridae; genus Protocalliphora; species Protocalliphora azurea. The sequence continues at coordinate 23,702,985 of OW026522.1, read as the reverse complement.
TATTTATGTATTATTTTTTATTATTTATTAATTATTTTTATAATTAGATTATTATTTCACTTATTTTTAATTAAATTAGATATATGTATTTTATTTGTATCCCAAAAACATTAAAAAAATTAAAACTCAAGTACTTGAAATTTTGCATGAATTTCACTTAAATTCCAATTATATTCTCAAGTATTTTTTAAGTGATTTTTTTTAAATTTTGTTCAAACATTTTATTATGGTTTTTTGTCAAACAAATTTAAAAATATAAAATATATTACATGAAATTTATGGGAAAAAATTTTAAAAAATAACAAATAAATTAGTGCATTAAATATATTACATGAAAGTAACATAATAGCAATAGAAAAACAAAATTAATTAAATTTAAAAAAGAAAATATGTACAATGGTTAGGAAATCAAAATCCTATGCGCAAAAAATTGATGACACAAAATGTAGCATCCATTCAACACCCATCGACCAACCCTCAACAATTACAAATAATCAACAGTCAAATGATGATTATGATGATGACGTACAGAGTGGAAAAATTAATACCCTAAGAAGCAGAGAAACTGAAAGTCTAAAAGATAAATTAAGTAAGTAGGCAATTTCTTTTAATATTTATAATATTGTCTTTAATGGCTTGCTTAACGTATTGAAATATTATGCTGATGGGTTACGATTAGACTCTCGAACCTTAAAGCAGGCACCAAAAAGTCCAGTTATCGAAAAAAATGGGTAGTATTGAAATATTATGCTGATGGGTTACGATTAGACTCTCGAACCTTAAAGCAGGCACCAAAAAGTCCAGTTATCGAAAAAAATGGGTAGTGGGGAATTAATGTTTTATGGAATAAAAAACGTTTCTTTGCATTTTAGTTTAAACTTTAATATTGATAGGTTGCCTTTGAACAAACGTTCCAACCAATTTGCGAATCACAATGAGACTGAGTTTGAAAAATTTGTAACATTGCATTTCTAACAGGAAAAAAATAGATACATAAAAAAATTAAATAAAATTAATTCTTTTAACTTTAAATTTAGTTTACAGATATTTAAAACAATAATATTTCTTTTTAGCTTTATAATTTAAATGTTCGTTTTATTTTTGTTGTATTTTTATTATCTAAATATTTTTTGTATAATACACCAATTTAATATGTATGTATGTATGTACCTTTTAAATTAATTTTCACAAAATATTTTATTAAAAAATTAAATTACATTTAAAATCTATTTTTAGTTTATTCCAATTTTGAATAGCTTTTATTATGTCGGATACTTGAATAACACTGTTTCTGAAGGGTTGAAATTATATGTCTTAACAGAGTTATTTTTGACTTGAATTCAAGTTTCCTTTTCACTAGGTATGCTATTGAAACAAAGTGAGACACAAGTGTATTTCAACACTTAAAATTTGAATTTATAAGTGGAATTAAAATTTTCTTAAATTTGAATTCCAGGAAAAATGCTTATTGGGATATTTATTTGTTCATTCATTTCCAGGAAAAATTATAGAACATGTTCTAAAATCATTAGTTCTAGAACTGGTGTAATCGGAACCACTTAAGATTCTTTAACAACATCCTTAGATCTAGTGGTGTCGCAGCCAATTTTGGCACTTAAGGAGTAAGACCTTTTTGTGATTCTAAATTGGTTTTAAGGAATAATTTTGCTTCAGAACTAATTATGTATTTCATAACAAATTACCGGTTCCCAAATGACTTCCTACAACTGTTTAATAAACTTTAATAAAAAAAATTCAACAATTTCAAAAATGGAAAAAAGCAAAGAGTTTAACAAAATGAAACTGATTTAAAAAGTGGCCTTTATTTAGGAAATGACTCATTATAATAAAACATAAAAAACAGGTACTGAAACCGTTTTCTAATGCTTCTATAGAACTAGTTCTAAATGTGACAAAACAAAAACATTGATTAAAGAACTAGTTCTAGAATCGTTTCATAGAATGGGTACTGGCTAGGTAGCAATTCTATAGAACTAGTTTTGGAGGTGACAATTTCCAACAAAAATCATTCGTCGCAATGCCAAAGTAGAACAAGTACAGACTACTTTTATCCATTCTGGAACTAGCTGTAGAATTAATAATTTTTTTCCTGGGTTTATTTTATTATTTTTTTTTTATTTAGTTTTTTTATTTATTTTTATTTTCTTTATTTAATTTATATATTTATAGTTGCTGGATATTAGTAAATTAGTACTTTTAGAAGTTCAATACTTTTAGGAGAATTAGTACAGTTTAATTGAGAATTAAAAGTTTTACTTTTTTGGATTTTTTAAGTCCGTGTTCACAACAGATTTTTTTTTGTTGTATTTCTGATTTCGTAGGGAGGGAAGTTTTTAAATTCCCTTTACCTTTCTCGCCTATGAGGTTAGAATTGCAGCAAGAAAAATTGTTGTGTGTGAGTGAACTCCGAATAGTTATTATTTTTTCGTAAAAATTAGAGACTTTTTCGAAAATTATTATTATTATTATTATTATTATTATTATTTTTTTGTAAATTGATACTTTAAAAATTAATACTTTTGAAAATGTACTTTTTCTTAGAATATTAGAACTTTTTTAAAATAATGTAATTTTTATTTTTCTTAAAAATTGACTATTGGAAAATTAGTACTTTTTTTAAACTTGATACTTTTTAAAAAATAATAATTTTTGGAAATTTTGTACTTTTTCTTTGAATATATGAACTTTTCAGATATTTTATAATTGTCATTTTTATCTTCAAAACTTAATCTTTGGTACTTCTTAAAATTAATATTCTTTTTTTTTTTTAAATTGGCGCTCCCTTTTTGCAATTTGTACTTTTTTTTCAAAAATTCGGTATTTTTTCCAAAATTAATCTTCAAAATTAGTTTTTTTTTACAAAATTCTAACTTTTTTCTAAAGTGATACTATTAAATACTTTTTAAAATTAGTACTTTCTAGGAAAAGTATTTTTTTAGAGTATTAGTACCTAAAAATTGAAACTTCCTTTCTTACAATTCGTACTTTTTTTCAAAATTTAAAACCAATGCTTTTTTCAAAACTGATACTGAAAATATTGAACTTCTTTATCAATTTTTTTAATTAAAATATTTAAAATTACTTTTTTGGCAAAAGTAGCAGTTTTTGGGAACAACTTCAAAATATTTACTTAAAACATTTTTTTCTAGTTATCAAATAGAATATTTTTTTTATTATTACAGGGCAAAAAACGCAAAATATTCAAGGACAAAAATGACAAATTAAAATTTTGATGTCAAATATCTCTCAAACCATAAAAGATATATAATACAGTTATCATGTTTTTTCTTTGTCTTGCTTGATATAATTCAGAAATGTTCAATTATTTAAAATCGATTCATATTTTTTTAAAGTTAAAAGGTCCTATATGGGCCATTATCAAAAATATTTAACCTGGCTGAAATTGACTTTAATCTTTAATAAGTCTTGTTGCACTATAGGTTTCATTTTATTATAATGATTATTTTTCAAAGCTCAACATTTTAGAAAAAGGGCTTAAAATTACTTAACTTTTTCCTATTCTTCTAAACTTTATGTTCGCACGTTTATATTTTTTGAACTCAGTCTTTAGTTTTTTATTTATTCATTTAGTTCAGTAACATAAATCCCTCAAGGGTAAAAAATATATATATTAGTAATAATAATAAAAAAAAAAAAAACTTTGTGGATCAATTCTACACCTTCTTTGTTATTGTGCAGACTTTCACCAGTTAAATACATGGTAGTCAAATTTTGATGACATTTTTAAATTTTAATTTTTTTTTAGTATTTTGAACTTTATATTTATAAAAATAAATTTGAATGTGCTATTAAAAAATTTTAATTTTTAGAACCATCGAAGTTCTAAGTTTCATCAATGTCGATTCAGCAGTTTAAAAGATCTAGATTTATTACCATTTATTTTGTAAGTCACTCTTCATTGTTATTTTTACTTCTTAACTTATAAAAATTTAGAACATTGCCCTGACGAAAAGCTTGTTATTGAACCATCTAAAAGATTTATTGATTGCAAATTTTTAATTTTAATATATTTTCAAATTTCTGAATTAGTTTTGAAGTTAATAAAAGTATTATAAATAATTTTATACAACTTTCATACAAAAAAAAAAAAAAAAAAAAACAATTTTTCGATCTGTTGAGTTCAAAAATACATGGGACTTTGGGTCTGCGAACCAGACTTATAAAAAAGTTTAAAATTGTTATCTGAATAGTAACCTAAACACTATGTACTTAAAAAATATAATCCTTCTAAATTTAAAGAGAAAAAAAATACAATCTGAAAACCCTGCTTTTATCAAGTGCATACTTAATTTTCACTTTCTGTCATTATACGATCTCTTTTTAAAAAAAAAAAGAGCAAGAGAAATTTTTTTATTTACTTGTAAGTGCATGTATGTATGTAGTTGGCATATAAAACAGAAATAAAAAGAAAAGAAAACAAAACAACAAAAAAAACCGAAAATATACAAAGAAGAATATTTGATAAAATAAATTCTTATTGTACTGTTTAGTATTGCATAATTTTGTGTAAAAAATAAACTAACCGGCAAAAAAAAAGGAAAAAAAAGAACAAAACAAAATAGAATTATACACACAAAAGCAAATAAATATTTAATAACTAGGAAAAAGAAACTAGACAAAAAGTAACGACAAAAACGACTTATAAAAATCAATGTTAAAAACATACCTTGAACATCTTCTGACAGCTTGTTGCCTTTACCACATAAATTATGATGATGACGATGGTTGTTGTTATGGTGGTTGTGGTGATGATGGTGACAATGGTTATTATGAAGTTGATGTTTTTTCTCATGCATTACATTGCCATGCTGAGCAGTTGCCACAGCCGTAGCAGAAGCGGCTGCCGTTGGAGCAAATAACATTTTGAAACGTAATTGTATTTCACCAGATTTTACTAAATATTTATCAAATGCTGCGGGATTTTGCTGGTAAAGTGTATAAACTTTTGTTTTATATTCAAAATTTTGACCTTTAACAATGTTATGGTTAAATTTCTTTAGCAAAACCAACGGCAAATGCAATTGTGCCTGTCCCAGTGGTTTGGCTGTTGTTAAACAACTGTCTGTCGTATTGCTACAACTACTAATTCGAGTGACTATAATTTCAATGGGCTTGCAAGAACGCAAGTATTCTAAGAATAGCGCGCTATTCGTACAAATACGGTACCGTAATTTATTATTGGCAGACAATAGCAAATGTTGCCGTTTGACTTGTTTATGTTTTTGGTCGTACCGCTGTTGACACTGGTGCCTGTTTAAATGTTGATAATTTCTTTTTTTGCTTTTTAATTTGTTATATTCTACTTGCTGCTGCTGAATCTTACAGCTGATGGATATATTGGCGGCGTCTTCTTCGCGTTCACCACACCAAACAATTTTCACTTGTACAATAATATCTGCTTCTGCTTTTGTATAATTTCGTTTACAATTTCCTTCTTCTTGCACTTCGTTACTCTGTATACTACACCCGTTTAGTTCTTTAGAAATTTCATTAACACTTGCACTATTTTTATTAATGTTATTAATTATAACATTTTTTAAAGGTGTGTCATTTGAATTACATTTATTTGGTTCCTCAATTTTTTTCTTGCTCTTAGTTTTTTTATTCCCTGGTTTTTTTCCACTATTTGTTAATGTTTCAGTTTTTATATTCGTTGTGGTTATGAAATTTAAGAGACTCACTTCTAGTTCCAAATACCCTTGCAAATCTTTATGTTCACACTTAACTTCTGGCACATTTGCTGGTGGTAATTTAAAAACAAAAACGTTCATTATTTATTTAGCCATTGTTTCTATTAATTTCTATATATTCACAAAATTTTTAAATAAAACCAATAAAGAATTATTGCAAATTGAAAAACAATTTTTGACTGTAAACGGAAAATTTTAATTTTTTCTGTTACACACATTCACACATACACTTGCAATATACGCACTAGAAAATTTTCATTTTTATTTCATCTTAATTGTGCCTGCTGCCCTTCCAGAACATTCATTAGGATACACTAAATTGGTTAAACGCGCAAGAAATGTATTAAGCACCGGCGCATAAAATTCACAGAAGGCAAAATAAATGTAAGAAGAAGAAACCGAAAAAAACAACAATAATTCCGAGGTTTTTCACTTCTGTTGACATTCGTTTTGATGTAAACAATGTTGCCACTTGGTTAAATGCAGGTGAAATATAAATTTAATATAAAAAAATTATAAAACTGATTATTTAATGTTAAACAAATTCATTAATTTTTTATGTAATTTTGAAAAAGTTTATTGTTAAAAAAAATGAAAAATAGCTGTCAAATTACCTGTATAAATGACTGTCACATGGATATGTCCAATTGGAATTTTTTGATTGCGTTTTTAGTAGTATGGACAAATGTCAGTTAGATTTATTTACCTTATTAGAACACGCTATATAGTGACAATGTGGCAAGGTTTAATTTATTAAAAATTTAACAGCCCATCTACACATAACAGAATATGTAAGATTTTTCTATTAGAGTGTGTCAAATTCGCTCTTTGAGAGAATTATCTCACGTATTATAAAAAGTATTATGAACTGTCAAAAAAAAAAATACGAAAGTTTGTTTGTGTGTGCATGTGTATTTTGGAAATTACTAAAAGGTAATGATTGTTTTATTTTAAAAAAATTTTTTTAAAAATTGTGCTAAAAAAGTGCGAAATTCCGAAATAAAAAGAACATGCTTACTCTGTGACTGATTGAAAATAATGATATAGGATTTATGAGAATAAATGTGCCCCTTATTTAAGATTTAACATAATATAAACAAAAAAGTTACGCTCTTCTGCCGACGTTATCTCACATATTATATCAGCGTTAATTTCAGTTGTAGACCTGGGATGAAGCAATTAAATTTAAAATTTAATACAACTAGGTAAAAAAGTTTACTTTTAGTGAAATACTTTTTTTGAACTTTTGATATTAAAATTTGTGAATAACGGACTTTTTTGTTCACATATCAGTCAAAATTAAATAATATAGATTGGTCCAGAAAAGTGACAATTAAAAAAATACATATCAATTCTCTACAGAAAAATTATGTACTAATTTGTCAATTTGGAAAAAAACTGCAAATATTAAAAATAAAAATCTGATCACATAATAAAAATAAGAATTTTATAAAAAAAGTACCAATTTACAATAAAAGTACAAATTTTACAAAAAAGTACACAACTTAATAATAATAAAAACCAAACCAATTTCAAAAAAGTATAATATAATAATAATATATTTCAAAAAATATCAATTTCCAAAATAAAGAGGAAAAATTTTTCAAAGAGTGATCATTAAAAAAAATTTACCAATTTGCAAAAAAAATACCTTTTCAAAGCATCAATTTAAAAAATAAATAAATAAAAAATATATTAAAAAGCTGAAAATTGGTAAAGATTTTTGAGAAAAATTCCTTTTTTGAAAATTAAAAAAGTATCAAATTTCGAAAAATATAATTTTTTAAAAACTAAAACAATTTTTTAAGAAGGAAATAATTTCCAAAAAAATAGTAATCCATATTAATATTATAAAATCAAGTGTGTGTTTGTTTATTTGCTTGTTTGTGACACAATCACACCTAAATCGCTGAACCGATTTTAATCTAGTGTATACATTAGGCAAATTTTTATCAAAACAAACGTCAAAATCAGTGCGAATATATACAAGGTAACCTTTATTAAACAACTGATTACTATTTTGGTTGTTACAGATGTCGCGTTAAGTTTGACGTTTGTCTTGATAAAAAATTGTCTAATGTAGACACTATGTAATGAAATTATAGACATAGATGAATTTTAAGGTGGAAGGAACTATAGAGCATAAACTAAAATATTGCGCAAATATTGCTGTTTTATTTTTTTAATTTTTCGATAAAAACGGAATTTTAAATAGAAGAAATACTACGAGAAACCTTCTAGATTCCATGCAACTCAGGGGCATTCAGCTAGTTTAAATTAAAAAATTATTTTGCAAAAAATTTAACAAGTTTAAAAAGGCAATGAAAATAAGATAATTGCAACTATAGAATATAGATAGAAAAAGTATGCTTTAAAAATTGAGCAAATAACAATTTTTTAAAACTTGTGATTTATAAGAAGTATCAATTAAAAATAAAAACAAATATTCCAAATAAAAAATAAATAATAAATATTTGAGTAAGTAAAATTTAAAAAGCACCTCTCGTGCTGAATGGTTCTAAAATCATATAAATATTTCCTTTTTACCCAATTTTTAATAACAAAAAATTTCTTGATATGAGTTTTTTAGTTAACTGCTTCTTTGAAGGCCCATAATTATTCAATTAACTGCACTCAAAAATGTTTACTTCAATATTTTTACCTTTAAAAGTACTACTATGGATTAAAAAATATATAAAAAAAAACGAGTAAATAAATGTTTTCCAAATTTTTGTCAAAAAGGAACATTTAAATTAAATTTCTGGTCTCGCCTATCGTTTATTTAAATTTGATCCAATAAGAAATGTCTTCAAATTCTTTTAAATTCCTTCACTTATTAATTGAACGATCTGGTAACTCACTCTTAGATAACATAATAATAGAGTTACCATAGTGGTGGGTAAATAAATTATTCTTATTAGAACTACTTTCCTTCATCTGGCAGCACTAGCAAATATTGTTATTTTTCTCCTCTTACACTAAGAACAAGTAAAAACCGTTTCAATTCATTTAACTGCAAAATCAATGCCTTCAAAAGCGAAACAAATAATGGCTGAATTGTTAAACTATTGCCGCATTTGTTTACAAACAAAAACTTCTAATGTATCTTTGTATCTGCACGTCCAACAAAAGTATTTGCCTAGTGTCATAGAAAATATTTGTGGGGTGGTGGTAAGTGTTTGCAAAAAGCGCCTATAATTATTGATAATTAATGAGAAAAATCAATGTTGTATTTATTAATACATAATTTCATATGTTTAGATATCCTCCTATGACGAACCAGAAGCTTTAATATGCAAAGAATGTGCAGAGGCCATTATAAGAGCGGATAATATTATACACAAATGTCAGGAATCACATAAAATACTAAAGCACCAACGAAAACAATTACTGGTGGATAAAGTAGTTACACAAATAGAGCAGCAAGAGGAAGAACAATGGAAAGAGTGTAAACAAGAAATTGATTTTAATAATGCACAAGAGCAGGAAGAGGAGGCAAAAACATTTAATGATAACTATTTTGTCGAGCCCGAAATGTTAGTGGAATCTATATTGGAAAATTCTTTACATGAAACGAGTTTAGAGCAAAATAATTTTAATGATTCTGATGAGGTAGTTACAAAGGACAGTAAAGATAAAAAGGTACGTAAACGAAGAACACGTTTAAAAGTAAAAGAACTAGAGGAAGAAACAAAACAGTTAAACTGTGATGATAACCCTACCGCTTTATTGTACCAAAGTCAGTTCAAAACATCGAAACCCAAGAAAACCTTTGTACGAAGTCGAGAGCAGTATTTAAAACGTAAAATACGCAATTATCCGGTAAAAGAACCTTTGAAACTTATAGGTGGTGCCGGGGTGGTACGCAAACGTAAACCCAAATCATATCATAGAGCCATACCAAATTTTTATTTTCGTTGTGAATTATGCCATGAATTCGAATCGAATGTAGCCTCTTATGCTGTTACACACCTTACCACTGTTCATGGCATTGAACGACCGGCTATATTTCGTTGTTCCCAATGTGATGCCAAGCCGTTTATAAAGAATCAATCTCTACAGGAACATATAGCCACTATTCATGAACAACAGCCTAAAAAGCGAGATTTTGTATGTCAAGAATGCGGTAAGACTTTTATAAAAAATTGCCATTTACAGAAACATTTATTGTCGGTGCACAAAATAGGTGAAATGCCTTATAAATGTAATATACCACAATGTGGTAAGGGTTATGTAGATGCATATGCTCTGCGTATGCACATGAAACAATCACATCATATTGATGACGAGGAAAAAATTGAGTCACTGACCACTCTTTATCAATGTGATTCATGCGGTCAATCGTTTATGGATTTACAATGTTTAAATGTTCATATAAAAAGAGCACATTCTGTTGAGGGTTTTAGCTGTTTGCAATGTGGTTATAATTTTCGTCAGAAGGCACGTTATGAGGCTCATGTTAGAAGAGCCAAATGTAAGCCACCGTGCTTTGTGTGCCGACACTGTGAGAGGACTTTTGTTAAGTTGGTTCAGTTGGAAGAGCATCAAAGGGAGGTGCATTGAAAGTTGTTTATAGGGGGACAAGTTTTATAGTTTCCAATTGATTTTTTTACCTTGTTATTTTTGTTTGTGTTGTTTTATTTTTAATGGATAAGGTGCCGATTACAGATCTAAACATCACCAAAATCCTTAAACATTTTTATTTTTTAATTTTTTCCTTTTTTATTTAAAATTTCATATTTATTATTTTTTGTTTCTGCTAACATTTCAAGTGCAATATACACCAAAACATCCACTAAATGTTAAGCTTTAATTATTAATTAATCTACATTTATAGACGTAAAAATTGTAACAAATAATAAATGTTTTAGCACAAGAAATCAATTAATTTTTTTACTCAACCAATTTCTCACCCATAACGCATTCGTTTCCCTTGCTAAAAGATACGATTCTCATTTAAAGATTGCTTGCAAGGTTCATTCACCTTACGAGCAACTTCTATGGAATTAATACGTATCATTGTATTTGGTGATCTTTGGAAGTTAATACGTATATACTGCTTCCTACGCTTCTTTTTGAAATGGGTCTTTGTGTGTGTTAGAGTTTTCTCAATAATAGTGGCCTTAACATCCACCATACCAGGTTCCAAAATAGGTGTACCAATCAAGGTAAAATCTTTGGCTCCTGCTAATAAAACTTTTTCCAGGCGTATTTCATCGCCTATAGTAGGAGGCCAATAGCCCTCTACTAATATAATATCGCCGGCGGTAATTTTGAATTGTTTGCCGCACAAATGGACAACGGCGAACATTCGTCCTTCTTCACTTTTAGCCAATTGCTGATTGATTTTATCGAAAACTTCTTGGCATTTTTGCTGTTCCTCTTTGGGTACTTGTTTTACCGCTGTAAAATCCTTTGTGGCCAATTTTGTTTGCTGAGAAAAGCGTGGCGTAACACTTAATGTTCTCATAGAATCTTTAGGAAAATACAGATTTTAATTATCGATTTTTATTAATGATATATAAAAATTACTTGTTAAATTATTGATGAGACATGGTTGGCAGGCCACCAGGCTTAATCCACGCGCCAAAAAAGACATTTTTAAACTTATTTTCTATAATAATTCTTGTTATTTTTTCTCAATTTTTTTCTGTGGTGTATGTTAAAAAACGAGATGAGAAGAAGAAAAACAAACAGCTGACTATCAAATTAACCTTTTTCATACTCACCTCTTTGTAGAGTGTGGTGTGCTTGCTATAGTTAATGCAGGGTTGCATTAATCATAAGTTATGTGTATCCTTTTTGTTGAAAAAAACCCGTTATTTTTGAATTTTTTACTTTTGCACAGTGATGCGATATGCAAAAATAATTGGTAAAAAATAATTTTTTTCAAATTGGTTTTTGTTGTAACAGCTAGAAGTTCTTAACAATTTTCAGCTTGCATGGGGGACGTCTACTAGGTGTACACAGTGTACTTTTTTGGGGTATGAGTGATCAAAAATCAATAACTTTTGAACGGGTTAACATTTCTGTCCGCGACCTTTTCATGTTGTTTTTCACAAAATTACTTATCGCCAACAATACAATAATCATTCAGTCTTGTAAAGTTACAACAAAAAAGATGTAATATGTATCATAATACGGCAAAATTCCATAACTTATAGACATAAAACTTCAGACGGACGTAATTAAAACATAATATGGTTATCAAATAGCGCAAAAGAGATATAAATATTATTCGCTATTGTATCTTCCATATGTCTATATACATAATATTTTCATACTTTGTTCCTAAAATATATACAAAGGTTTTCTGGTAAATAAGAAATCTCCATACAATCTTTACATTTTTACCATTATGTCCTCATGAGGTTTATATATATATATATATATATATATATATATATATATATACAAATAAAAAAATAAATAAAATATTCTTATTTTGTTTTATAATGTACAAAAATTAAAGACATTCCTATGCAGCCTTGCCGTTTCTTGCTTAATAAGTAGATTTTTTTCTGGTTTTAGCAATATAGTTAAAAGTCTGAATAAAGATAAAAATAAGGTAAAATAAATAGAATTTTCACTAGACATGAACATACCATTCAAATAAAAGAATAAAGAATTAAATGTGTCTAATCGTTTCAAAATATTAAAAATGTTCATAACAAACAATTTTTCATTCTTATTAAATTAACCGATTTTAAATCCAAATATCTGTTCAACTAAAAGAGATATAATGAAAGCAAAAACAGATTTAGAAATTTAATCATGTTTTACATTAATATCAAAATATTACAATTTAAATTATTCAAACATTCATTTTTATGTTTTTCCTTATTTTTGAACACTCACGCCCCAAAAAAAAAGTATATACAAATCCGTTGGTGAGAGCCCCCATAATACCCATGTTGTGGTATCATAAGTGCTGTCACCACATGCTGGCCATAAGCTGGGCACAATTTATCTACGACATTCATGCGGTAACTTGCAACCGCAAAATTGATAGAGTCTCTGTGAATGTCGTTTAAAGCTATTATATACGAGCTACGATCCAAGAGATCCTGAATATATATCTGAATGTTCCCGTGTGAGCTTTGAATGTTTGGTTGTCCCTTCCGATGGTATCCCAGGAGGAATTGCTTACTTAATATAAAGTTATGTTCTTTGATCGGCATTATCTTTGTCGCCTTGTAACGGTCCTTAAGGCTGTATTTTGATAGCTTTGTAGATTTATCCACTGGGTATCACTTAACGAAGGAGTTCACACTGGAGCAGGTAGATTATTAACCGAACTATCGTTTAGCTAACAGGTTTCTTTGTATATACCCCAAATGTTTTCGGCTAGAGTTCAAGTTTTGCTGAAGACTTCATTGGTGATAATTGCTAGTTAGTCGTAGTGAAAAAGTTGTGCATCTGATTGAGGTAACCATCTTTTTCTGTCTATTTTTCAAATTAGTCATTTATTTTGACGAACATTGTGAAAATTCTGGAGGAACTTTTACAGTTCAGTCGAGGATTCCTCGGAAAATAGCCGTCTAGTTTAAGATTCTATCATCAAATCCACCTATACCATCCTTTATTTAAAATAAGGATGAATCTTGGACCAGTAGTCAGAAAACCATGGAAGTACTGATGAACAGGTATTTTCCAGATTGTAAATTAGGGCGGGTTAATTATTTTTGACAAAAAGCGTATTGCAAAAATATAATCTTTGAAAAATTATAAAAAAAACTTTCCGAAGAAACCATGTGTCTAAACAGCGTTACCGTTGAGAACTTTTAAAAATTGCCCAAAAAAGGGGCCAAATTTTTCTGAAAAGAGGGGTCAACTACTTCAGTAGCTAAAAACTCATTAAAATTTGCTTATTTGATAAAAACAAAAAATATTGTATATTAAGAAGACCCACTAAACTCAATTTTATTAACAACAAAATAATTTACTTATAAAATTTTTTATTAATGCAAAAATAAAGATTTTTTCATAAAAATAGTTTACATTTTATGAATATGAAATATTAAACCTCTGTAATATTGTACGAGGTCTTCACTCGGACTTCAGTCTTACAAATTACTGTATAACAAATTTAGGACTGATAACTTGGATTCAGAAGTGTTGACCTTAAAGACAATTTATTTTTCATTAGTGATAATTTAGAAAAAAAGACGTTCCGCCGAGGCACTGCTATGAACTAAAGTAAATATATAAATTAGGATATAAGTATTCATCAAATCTATTTTTTAATTTTCCAATCCGGTCATAAACTTTATCATTAGCTTTAGTTTTTAATAGTTTCAGTTTATTTATAAATTCTTCGGGGTCGTTTTTTTACATCACTACACTGTGAAACAATTTCAAAATAATTTCTTCGTTAGAATTAATATACAATGTGACGAGATATTTCCAACAACTTAGTTTCTTGTTATTTATCACATAGTCTTAAAAAGTTGCCATTTGGTTTCATTCCAAAAAAGTGGCCGTTGGTTGAAAAAGGGACAATTGGCGACTAAAATCTCCAACGGTAATTTTTGGTTTATAATCAAAACCTAGCTCCTGATGAGTGATATAAAAATTCAGAAAAATACACTATATTGTCATTTGGAGGATCAAAATCCCATGGTGAACAATTTTAAAATATTTTTTTTTTATAACAAGTACAAAATTGAACATTTTTTGGGAACCCTTTTGCGGAAAAAATTCTGAACTTTTTCTTTGCTAAAAGTGGTACTAATCATTTTTTCATCCCTTCCATTTGAGTGGTCTAATATATCAGAATCTCAAAAAAGGGATTTCTCTTGACACTACAAATCAGTTTTTTTTTAATACCTCGAACTGAAATCTTTATATCTCTCGACGAGAGCTAGGTTTTAATTTTAGACCCATAGTTTCTTAGGAAAATTTTCTTAGAATTTTGCATAAGTTTCGTTTTTGCTATACGCCTTTTCGCTTATCTCTCAGTCGAACAAATTGACCCGCCCAATTTTACATACATACATCAGGGATGGAAAATAAAAATAGTTTTCGCTATCAAAATATATTTCAAATGGTATTTTTTTCACCCTCAGAGTACTAAAATTAAAATTTTTGATAGTTATTTATTTTTTATTTAGTGCAAAACTCAAAGAATGTAATTTGGATAACTAAAATGAAGTATTAAATTATGATACCAAATCTTAAAAATGGTTTTTTAACACTATTGGTTTTGAAGGACGGGCTCATCTAAGTGGTAATTGTTGTGAACAAATAACTGCTTTTTAATAGTAAAAGGACTTAGAGGACTTCTCTTAGCTGATATAAATGCTCCTGCCACAGAAATAATTATTAAAGAACACTTGAAAAAATCCACTTGGTTTAAACACTTGCACAAAAATCGTTAAAACAAAAACTGTAATTCAATGTAGAAAAAATAATCGGTATTGGGTTAGCTCTGGAACTTAGTGAAGTAGTTGGTGACATAGTCTCGATGGATAAGGTAGCATGGGCGGTGAACACCTTTGAACCTTACAAGTCACCGGGTCCAGACGGTGTTTTTCCAGCCATGCTACAGAACATCAGTGACACGGCACTAAATCTTCTCACTGAGCTTTTTAGTGTGTGTCTTATTAGAAGATATATTCCAAGGAGGTGGAGAGAGGTTAGGGTAATTTTCATACCTAAGGCGGGTAAGTCTGGCCACTCAAAACCTAAGGATTTTAGACCGATCAGCCTATCGTCTTTTCTTTTGAAGACATTAGAGAGATTGATCGATTTTTATCTGAGGACGACAATGGACAACCATATCATCAGTGGGGCTCAACACGCTTATCTAAAGGGTAAATCTGTTGAGAGTGCGCTACATGATGTGGTGAGTTACATTGAACGCGGCCTGCAGTATAGGGAGTATACATTGGCAGCGTTCCTTGATATAGAAGGAGCTTTCAATAACATTAGGATTGAGGCTATTAGGGAATCACTAGAATCATTAGGCATTCAAAGCTTCCTAATCGAATGGATTATTTTGATGCTGAATAGCCGAATAATTAATTCGAACTTGGGAGATGCATGCGTAAGGAAGATAGTGACTAGAGGAACTCCGCAAGGAGGAGTTCTCTCGCCCTTACTATGGCTCTTAGCCGTCAATGTCATTCTTCGACAATTTGACGCAAGGGGGCGGAAAATCGTTGCCTATGCTGATGACGTGGTTATACTGATCACGGGTAAATTTCTTTCCACGATCAGCGACGTCATGCAGTATGAACTTAACGAACTGTCCTCATGGGCCACTAGTAAGGGTTTAGGGGTCAACCCGGGGAAAACAGAGCTAGTTCTTTTCACCAGAAGGTACAGGATTGAGCAATTTAGGCTACCGGTACTAGGGGGGACTGAACTAGGATTGAAGAAGGAGGCAAAATATCTTGGTGTGTTCCTTGATAGTAAATTATCTTGGAAGGGGAACACTCAGGAGAGGCTTAGGAGAGGTCTCAACGCCTATTACACATGCAGGAACTCCATAGGTAAGAGTTGGGGACTCAAACCGATGGTAGTAAATTGGATTTACACCTCGGTGGTGAGGTCAATTCTGACGTATGGATGTCTTGCCTGGTGGGAGGCAATGAGGATAGGAAGTCGTAGGAATCTTTTGTCTAAAGCCCAGAGATGTGCTTCGATTGGCATAACGGGTGCCGTAAGAAGCACACCTCAGGCGGCACTTGACGTCATTCTGCATCTCCTTCCCATTGAGGAGTTCGTGATGGGAATGGCTGCAAGGAGCCTGCTTAGACTTAGTGAACTAGGACTTAAAGGATCAATCAGAATAGGACATTCCAAACTTTTAAACGAGGTCAATCTCGGTGGACATACCCTGGTTCCTTCTGGATCCACGGACTATATGTGCACGGAGGTCGATTTCGGGGAAAATCCTATACTGATTATTCCGAGTAGGAACCAATGGTCAGATAGGGAGAAGCTATTCAGCGGGGCATCGGTGTTCACTGATGGATCCAAAATGGATACAGGCACTGGTGCAGGTGTGTATCTAGTTGAGGGAAACATCAGAAGGACGTATAGACTCCCGGATAGTTGTAGTGTGTTCCAGGTGGAAATTCTAGGTATTCTTAGGGCCACAGAATTGAAGTGAAGTGAATACAGAGGTAACTCTGTATGTGGATAGTCAGGCGGCGCTGAAGGCCTTGAAAGGACACTTTGTCAAGTCTAGGCTAGTTAGCGACTGTAAGAGGGCTCTTAGGAGATTGATGAGGGATTATCGTATCAGACTCTGCTGGGTACCGGGTCATTGCGAGATAAAGGGCAATGAGGTGGCTGACGAATTGGCTAGGAACGGCTCAGCTTTGGATAGGACTGCAAGTGAAAGCGGTGTGAGACCACCTCTGGGCTTTTACTTCAGGTTAGTTGGGGAATGGATTCGGGATAGAACCAATCATGCATGGAATTGTAGAACGGACTGCAGATTATCAAGGGTCCTATGGCCCAAACTTGATAAAGCAGATACAAATCTACTTTTGAGCATGAAAAGGGGAAACCTGAAGACTATGATAGGTGTTCTGATAGGTCATTGTCCCATAGGGGGAATGATAGGGAACTGGGATAGGGGCTCCTCCGGTCTTTGCAGAATGTGCGAAGATAATGAGGAGCTGGAGACGGTGGAACATATTATATGTCACTGTCCATGTCTACAACTAAGTAGGCAGAAATGGTTAGGCAGTCGATTCCTTGACGAATTGGACAGTATATCGAGGTTGGATCTCGATAGACTGATAGGATTTGTCATGGGAATAGGCTGGCTAAGAGGGGGTCGTTGGCCTAGAGCGAGCGACACGGGGAGGTAGCACTTTTTCTTTTCATATTCTTTCTATTCTTTTCTATACTTCTCTTGGTCTCGGATCTTTCTCCATTATTTTCCTTCTTGCTTTTTCTATGTCCTGTCTGTAGTTTATTTCTATTTTCTTCACGAAGGGACTCACAATGGACCTCATGGTCTCCGAGTGGATGCGCAAGTACTCGTATGAGTGCTGTGCAACCCTTCTTTACCTACCTACCTACCTAGCTCTGGAATAAAAAACCAAATAAAAATGATTTAAAATTGAGCCGCCGATCAGCCGAATAACTCAGCGGCAGAGTGGCTTGTTAAATAAAATCGGCTAAGCGGCTACCCGCGCCCGATTGCATATCTGCCCGGGAAGTCAAAATTAAATGTCCGGAAAATTTCATTCATAAACTGAATTTGAAGAATTTTCTTCAATTTTACATGCCTTTAATAAATTTGAAGGTATTTATTCAAATTGAAGAATTTTATTCAATTTGAATAAAATAAATAAATTAATTTCCCCAATATTTCTACAAATTTATATGTATTTAGTCATTTTAAGTAATTTTATTCAAATTTACTAAAATATATTAGTCAATTTTAAAACTAAAAAAATGATAGCTTGAAAAACAGTGTGTTCAAAAGATCAAAATATTTTTCTATATTTCGGCTTGTATCAAAAAAGCCCATACCAGTTCGGTCACAAATTTTTGAGACAAGGTTCTCATGGCACTAATACGCTAATGCAGTACATACTCTTCAATAAATATATTATATACACTTAGATCAAAAAATTTTTGAATGTGGTATACAACTTTCTGTAGAGCTGTCTCAAATGATCTGTTTTTATTATATACAACCTGTTGTCTTCGAAACTTGGTTTTCTTTAGTAAGAAAGATGTGAAGCTAATGGGTCTATATGTTTTAGCGTTTACATCATAGGGATTTACGCATATTTTATGCAATCAAGAAGATATCTTACTCCTTCATGAAAACGTAGTTCTTCTATATGTGTATGTATGTCTTCATTCATTCCCGTCTAAAAGTGTGCCTTTATTAGTATTCCTAACATCTCCTCCATAGTTTGGGGTTTCATATTAATATTAGTTTTTTTATATATATATTTTTATCACTTATAGTCTTTCTTAAATTTATCTTAACTAAATAACTTGTTCTAAATAATTTAATTATTATCTAAATGTAGGCCAAGAAACTTTGTCTCTAATCAGTTTGTATTTATCTTAACAAATTTGATTGAATTTATAATTTCATGCACACTTAAAAATATAAATAAAAAAAAACAAGTTAGAGCGCTAAATTCGGCTGTGCCGAATTTTTTATACCCTTTACCACCGTACCGATGAATAATAAAATTTATGCCTTAAAGTATGCTTTCATATTTTCACATTTATACTTAAAAAAAAATATTCTAAATTTTTTCCAAACTACAGAAATATTAACACAAAATTAAACTATCATAACAACACTGTTAGCTTCTGATGACTACTAACCCTGCAAACATTTTCTATGGCGGAAGTCATTAAGAAGAGTCTTCCAGAAGCTGTAATTCATCGCCAAAACTATTGCCAAAGTTCCAGAAAATTATCTTCTATCAGAAATAACTGTTCCTCATGAAAGAGTATTCTGGAAGACTCGAAAAGGACACTAGTTTGGGAAGAGTCGTAAAAGAGTTTTATAATCGACACCCGAACGACGCTCAGATAAGTGTTGTCTTAATCTCTAGAAGATGATTTTGCACTTCTACTATTCTGGAAGACTCGAAAAGAACACTAGTTCGGGAAGAGTCGTAAAAGAGTTTTATAATCGACACCCGAAAAACGTTCAGAAAAGTGTTGCCTTAATCTCTAGAAGATGATTTTGCACTTCTACTATTTTTGTATTTAAAAATAAAATTAACGTTTTTTCATAAATTTCATAATTATTTTTATTTCACACATCTACAAAAGTAGCAATTCACATAAAAATTAATTTTGTACTTAGAGAACTAAAAATAAAATTCTCATTAGAAACTTCTGGTGAATTCGGGTACCTTTAAAAGAAGAAAAGAAAATTAACAAAAAATTTTATAATTAGATTATATTTATATTACCTTTTGTGCAAAAAATGCGACAAAGGTAAAGTTTTAGACTTACTTAAATATACAAATACTTGTCTCTTTGATAGAGGTTTTCCTAAAATAAACTCTAAATAAACTCCTACAATAACTAAATAAAAGTTTAATAATACTTACTTTTATGTAGTATTCTTTGTTGAACTATTGTCATATTATCTCCCAGATTAGACTACAAAATATATTTTTAGGAGATGAAAAGACGATGGTAATTTTGTATTTTGATTTTATAAATTTCGAACAATCTGCCGACAATTATCTAGATATGACTAAGAATTGACGTCAGGACAAATGGCAACAAATTTATCTTCTAAATGTTTGAAGGTTATATAAAAACAACAACTACACTATACACTATAGCAACTATATATGTTTGTGTGTGTATATTTTTAATCATTTTTTTTAGACTTTTGCCTATAACTTGACTGTTTTTGTGAAGCGATATGGCTAACTCAAAAAACCGAAATTTTAGAAAACAAAAACGAATTCTGAAGCTTATATAGAAGCTTTACAAAGTCTAGGAATGCGTTTTGACCGATATCTCAGTTACTAATGAACCGATTTTGTTCATTTATTCCGCAAAAACATTCAAAAAAGATTTCGAATTTTCTGTTCAAAGACGAAGTTTATAACTTATATAGGGGCTTAGAAAAGTCGAAAACAAATACGTTTTTAGAACCTTTTTCGGTTTTTTGACGATATTTCGTCCTTTTGTTCGATTTTGTTTTTATTGAATTTTTATTAGCGTCATTCTAAGGAATATTCCCTATAATTTGATGTATAAAACATATATATCCAATAACTAGGACTTTCTAAAAACTGATTTCAACAGACAGACGAACATTGTTATATCGACTTCCCTATAAAAGCCCTGCAAACTATGTCTTATAAGACATTGCAAGCCACTTATAAATCAGTGTGAGCGGAGAAATAAATACTGTTCTGCAGGTACTTAAAACCATATAAAGCTTTAAAATAATCTAACAAATTAAAAAAAAAATTACAAAAGTGGCCTTTTGGTAATATTACTCATTAGAATGAAAAATAATCTTTCCATAGAACTAATTCTGAATGTGACAATTTTAAATAAAAATCATTGATTTAAGAACTTGTACTAGAACCGTTCCATAGAATGAGTACTGGCTAAGTGACTCTTCCACAGAACTAGTTCTGGAGGTGATAATTTTGAACAAAAATCATTGATCGTAACGCCAAATTGGAAAAAGTATAGGCTATTTTCATGCATTCTGGAACTAGTTGTAGAACTAATACAGTTTTTCCTGAAAAAGTTCTTTTCTTATTTCTGCTCTCTAAAGTTAAAAAAAAAACTACATTCGGCTAAAATTTTTGTTATCCGATTTTTTTGCCTTTATTGCAAAATGTATTATAAAAATGTATTATTTTTTTAAAACAAAAATCATTGAATAACTTTTTTATTCTAAAAAAAAAACATAGCAAAACAGTGCCAAGAAACCAGAGAAAAACGTTTATTATAATATAGATCAAATTATTTAAAATAAATAAATTGATCTATAATAAATTTAAGAATCTAAATAAATTTAAGAATTCGATTAATAATTTTATCAACATAATTATGTTATTTTCAGTTTTTCCCTTTAATAAAAAAAAATACTCGAGGTATCATATAAGTGAACAATAATATTCTTATAGTGATTTTTCTATGTATTACATTTGAATGTGTTCACTTTTGTCGGAAGATATTTTTCTTTTGCTACTTACTCGTAGTTATTCGACAAACAACCGTTAAGTATACTTCACTACTTGTGCTCTCAGAGAGAGAGAGAGAGAGTGAGAGCGAACGAGTAGTAAATATATTCAATGTCGGTCTTCACATGTGCAACGAAAACTTATTCGTTGCAGACCTCTAATACAGATGATGGGGTCTTAGATGAATATTGTAAAAGTTACAAACGGACTGACAAAACTTATATATACCATTTACACCTGTGGTGAAGGGTATAACAACAATTAAACCTAAGAATTGTCTTATCTATTTACAATTTAACAGCGAGTACACTTTGGCAATATTTAAGGAAATAAATTAATTTAATTCCTTAGATTATAATACGATAAAAATAATAATAATGATAAGGTTGACTGCTTGTCAAGTTGGTTAACTTGATGAATGAGATTAATTTTAATGATGAAATATGTAAATTTAAATAGTGGAAAAAAAAACAAATAATAAAATAATTATAAATTTCTATAAACCAAGTGTATTCTGAAATTAATACTATTAGTTTCGCTTTTGAATGTCTAGAAGACTAATTAAAGCAAATTTTTATATTTGCAATAGTTTGCTCTAGGAAAATTTCTAGTCAATAAAAGAAATTTTCTTTCTTCTAAAAGTAAACAAATTCCCAAATTTAATAAACTTGTGTACTCGTGACAGAACCCAAATTATTATCACATGGTGTCTATATCAATGCGAATTTATGCAAGGTGGAAACAGTTGCACTAAAACAGAAATAAGGTAAATTCATTAATTTTTTTTATATGTAGTTTGACAGCTGTAACAATCAAAAATAGTAATCAGCTGTTTAACTGAGGTTAACTTGTATAGATTCGCACTGTTGTTGATGTTTGTCTTGATAAACATTTGTCTAGTATAGACACTACGTTATTTACTGTTGTTGATGTTTGTCTTGATAAACATTTGTCTAGTATAGACACTATGTTATTTACTCGCACTACTATTTATCACTCTCACTCTCTGTTGATATTTTTATTATGGAAAATTAGTAAAAGTGTTGCCAATAAACTTAAAGTGTTTTTAATTCAGTCGTTTAATGTACTAAAACATTTTAATATTATTGGAAATTGTTCTTTATATATATATATATATATACATACATTTTAACGAATACTCAGTTTAAAGTACGTCGAAATTTTTTCCATTGTGTACCTATATTACGAACAATTCATATATTTTAGTACACGATATAACGAATTTTCTAAATATGTGATTTCAAATCTATAAAAATGAGTGAAAGTAAATGAAAGAGAATAAATGATTTTTGTTCGGACAAGATTTTTTCATTTGAAAACTATTTTGCAATAAAAAATCAGTAAATGAAATCAAATTAAAAATACGTTACAAAAAGCTTATTTACATGCTTTCGTTTGTATTTTCTACAATGTCATTTTAACCGGTACCTGCTAAAAAATGGTCGGACCTCCGCTTAAAGAATCCATTCGATTCATAATTACTTAGTTGTGGGATTCAAAATCCCACTCTCTAGTACAAAACGCAGATGCTCCCGACTATAATATACAATTTCCTTACATTCTTTGTAATTTAAATATCAAAAGGTGTTGAAAAAAAGCTGTTATTCAAAGAAAATATACAAATGATTGATGTTCATGAAAAACCCTTAAGAATTTGTTAATAAATTTGTCCATCCCAGCAAAAACTTTGGTTGACTTGTAATGAGTTAAGAAGCTAATATAAAGGCTCTTCACTACTTACACATTAGCTGAAATCATTTTAAGACAGTGATGACATTAGAAGCAACTATTTACCTCATATTATTACCAGTAGGCATTTTAGAAAGTCATTACTTAGATGTCATTACAAGAACTAATTATTTCCAATAACCGTTTGATTTTAAAATAAGTATAACAGAAGTCATTATTAGTGAAAACAAAAGGAACTAGTTACATTTTAGGTTAAAAATAACTAATGAAATGTGAAAATATACAAAGCTGTTTTATTTTAAACATAAAAAGATGTTATATATTTTAATTACTGATTTCAAAAACAACAGATTTTTAGCGTACCAATTAATATTTATACCCACACCACCATAGGTGGTTGAGGTATTATGCGAAATCATCCAATACCCACCTTAAACTATACCAATCGACTCATGAGTCGATCTAACGATGTCCGTCCTTCTGGCTGGCTAGACGGCAGGCTGAACGACTGGTTGGCTGTCCATGTAAACCTTGTGCACAAAGTGCAGTTCGCAATTTTAAAGATAAGGAAGTTTTATATAAGTGTCAATCTTTGTATCAAATTTCATAAAGATCGGTCCATAACTGACAATAGCTCCCATATAAAACCCTCTTCCGGAAATCACTTTAACGTACATAAATCACATACACATGTTAGTAACAGGTTTATATTCGACACAAATAAGTTTTATATAAATAGAAGTCATAGTGACAAATTTTATGAGGATCGCTCCATAATTTATCATAGCTCCCATTCAAACCCACTTTTGGGAATCACCCTAAAATGCATAAATTCATACAAATGTTAGTATTAATATTCTGTAATCGTATATTTTATTTTACACTTAGTAGAAGTATTGGTCCACAATTGTCCACATGTCTAATATAAGAACCCTCCACGAATTATGATGGACATGCACAATGGTATGGGGTATCATATAGTCGGACTTGACCGACTATATCTTTCTTACTAGTTTTAAGTTGTAATTGTGAATATATTTACATGCATAAGCAAACTATGCCTTTTCATATATTTATTCCTTCTTTAAATATATGAATTAGTAAACTTAATAAAAAAAATCAATAAAAAGTAGCATTTTCAAAAATCTGATCATAAGTAAGTAACTACATAATGGTTTATAAATAAGAAGTTACTAAACTACTTCTATGTAATGTAGGAGGTATGTTGCTGTCATTGAAAACTAAATAGATCCGTAACTACATGCCATCACCAAGTTTTTGCTGGGACTTTGTTTTTATAAGATCACACAAAAAATAAACGAAGTAACATTTTCTAAGTCGGCTTAGGTAATTTCTTTTTGTACGAAAATAAAATACTAAGATTTAATTTTCTTTATTAATAAAACATTAAAAATAAGTTAAATTTTTTCTTGTTAACGAATTAATTTGTATAATATATGGGTCATTATCAAAAAATTTTAGGACTTTAGGACTTCAAGAAAAAAAGAAATTTTTTTTTTATGACACATTAAAATCTTTTTGTATAAGTATAAAGTGACTCGAATGCACGTTAATCAAAATTATGGCGGTTTTAAGTTGAGCATATAAAAATTTTTACAGACTAGAAGTTTATGTATAATTCTTTTAAAAATTACGCGCAATATCAAAACCTACTGAGTTATTAAAATAAAATGTAGCCTATTTTCATTGTTTGATAGATTTTAGGATTTCCTAGTAATATTTTAAAAATTTGTAATAAAAATCGCGATCGAGTCTAAGGTATTTCTCCATATATAATACGAAAATATATTTTATTAGAGTTTATTATAAAGAAATGATATTTAACATTCTGATTCTTTTTTAACCCAAGAACATTCTTTTTTTGGTCCATTTAATTTCTATCTTTCATAATTTCGGTTAAGCATTACAAACATCGTCCAATTATAGTTAATTTCGTGCTGTCCACACAATGTGAATTAGTAAAATGTGTTTAGACAAAAGTGTCCACTATTAACGACATTTGACTTAAATTCATGGTCCCAATCAATTATATTTATCGCCGTTCTTATATCTATATAAGTAAGATTTTTACAAATTTTTGCGTAATTGCAAAAAAGTCCATAAAATTTTTTTATTAAATTTATTTTTAATGCTCCACCGATTTTATTGTGTAAAATAACAAAAAACTAAGTTTGTACAGTAGTCCATGCTATTCTATATGGAACTGTGAATGTGTTTCGCGAAAAACTGATTTTTTGAAAATGTTTCGCTCTTGTTTTCCAAACTTGAGACTATCTACTGCTTTGAGTGTTTTGGATAAATCAACGAGATATACGCACGATTGCATCTATCTACCTTTGTTTCAAAAATTTTTTTCCGTTGAGTAGCCCACAGACCCCGACCAACAAACCAAAAAAAAAAAAAAAGAATTTAAAGAATTTTGTCATCAAAACTCTACTACCATGTATTTAACTGTTGAAAGTCTGCATATTAAACAAGTATGAAAGATATATTCGGTCAAGCCTGACCATATGATACACCACACCATTGTGCATGTCCAACAAAATTCGTGGAAGGGTTTTATATTAGACATGTGGACAATTGTGGACCAATACTCTTACTAAGTGTAAAATAAAATATACGAATACAGAATATTACATTAATACTAATATTTATATGATTTTATGCACTTTAGAGTGATTCCCGAAAGTGGGCTTATATGGGAGCTATGGTAAATTAAATAAATTCTCATAAAATTTGTTACTATGATTTCTACTTATATAAAATTTATTTGTGTCGAATATAAACCTGATACTAACATGTGTAAGTGATTTTCGGAAGAGGGTTTTTATATGGGAGCTATGGTCAATTACGGACCGATCTTCATGAAATTTAGCACAAAGATTACAAAACTTCCTTGCACTGAAAATATTACTATATTTAAGGCATTAATGATCGTTAAACCCCTATTCTGTGAGAACATTTGTATGGGGGCTAGGTGAAATAATGGACCGAACATAACCAATTTCAATAGACTTCGTCCTTGTATCATGAAAGTATAACGTACCAAATTTCATTGAATTATCTTTAAAATTGCGACCTGTACTTTGTATACAAAGTTTACATGGACAGTCAGCCAGCTGTCCAGCCAGCCAGACGGACGGACATCGTTAGATCGAATCAAAAAGTGATTCTGAGTCGATTGGTATACATTAAGGTGGCTATTGGATGATAAACGCATAATACCTATGGTTTAGTGGTGTATAAAAAGATGGTGCAGAATTTATCCACAAAGTCCGATTAGTTTATATAAGATCGAATTGGATCAAAAAGTATAAACGCGCGAACAAAAAGTGCACAAAAATGAGAAAAAGATACATAATTTTTAGTCCTTTTTCTAAATTTTTGAACTTTGAACTACAACCATGATCAAAAAATCAAACTTATGGTGCTAAAACTTTGCACTCTATTAGTTTCAAGTCCTGTGAGTTCAGATCTGTAACCCATTTGTTTAAAATGGTATTAGCAGAAAACTTTTTAAGAATTAAAGTCAGTTTCAGCCAGGTTAAAAATTTTTGATAATGGCCCATATACAATAAAAATTTTAACTATGAACGTACCTTACTATCATAGTTAATTTTCCATAATGTACAAGTAGTTTTACTAAAAATTTTAGGCATTTTATCGAACATAGAAGTCACCTAAAAGTATACCTACCTCTACTTTTTTCACGATTTTACGAATTGACCTGACAATATATCATTCGATAAACCGGGAAACCGCTGTAATTTAATTTTAAATTAAACAAAGTAATGAAGCCTTTTCAAACAAGGGAAAATATTTGTTTTTAACTTTTTTCCTGTTGTTCTAAAGCGTGATCCATTTTGAGGTTCCCTACTTTTTTAAAGAAAAAAACACAGAAAATTCAAATTTAATGGCGAATGTTTATTAACATTTGAAAGAACATTCTTTGGCATTCATTTTTTGAAGATTATGTCTATCAAATCTTGGCCGTTGCTACGTCGCAGATGGTCCATCCGTTGAGTCCAATTTTCGATGACTCGTTCGAGCATTTCGACTGGTAACTGGCGAATGACACGCGTGATGTTTTCCTCCAAGGCCTGAATCGAAGTGGGTTTATCCGCATAAACTTTAGACTTTACATATCTCCACAGGAAAAAGTCTAACGGTGTGATATCACACGATCTTGATGGCCAATCTACCGGCCCAAAACGTGAAATTATGTGCTCACCGAAGTGTTCTCTCAATAAATCTATTGATTGATGCGATGTGTGGGAAGAGGCGTCGTCTTGCTGAAACCAAATGTCGCCGAGATCACGAACTTCAATTTCAGGCATGAAATAGTCGGTGATCATGGCACGATAACGGTCGCTATTGACGGTTACGTTCACACCGGTATCATTTTTAAAGAAATATGGACCGATGATTCCACCAGCCCACAAACCACACCAAACCGTTGTTTTTTCTGGATGAAGTGGCAGTTCTTGAATCTCTTCAGGTTGCTCTTCGTCACAAATGCGACAATTTTGTTTGTTTACATATCCATTGAGCCAGAAATGGGCCTCATCGCTGAACAAAAGTTGCCTCGAAAACGTCGGATCTTCTTGGAACTTTTCAAGAGCCCATAAAGCGAAGCGATGTCGCTTGGGAAGGTCGAGCGGCTTCAGTTGTTGCACAAGCTGTATTTTGTACGCTTTCAATTTAAGATCTCGATGTAAAATGTTGTCCGAGTTGCTTCGAACGGCGCCGAATCGACTCTCCACGGTCTTAGTGTACATATTCAGCTACGGCCGCTATATTTTCTTCACAGCATGCTGGACGTGGTCTATTCGGTCGAATATTATCCAATAATGAATGCTGGGTCCCAAAATGGGTGATGGTGTTGCGAATAGTACGCCCAGTAGGCCGACTATGTTCACCATAAGTTGAGCGTAGTGCACGAAACACATTCCTCACAGAACGTAAATTTTCGTAATAAAGTTGAACGATTTGTAAACGTTGTTCAGGAGTAAGTCTCTCCATTATGAAATACCAAACAATACTAAACAAAAATAACATGACATCATGACACGACTCATACGTGATCTGTCAAAAAAAAGGCTATTGAAAAAAGTATCTCTACTTGAATCACCCTTTACTTATTATTGATAATGATAAACATTATTTTTGGTCGGGGTTAAAAACCTTGTCAAAACAATTAACTTCATAAATATTATCTATTAGTTTGTCTAAAATCTATGTATATTGCAATAAGTGTTTTATGATCATGACTGATATTTATAAAAATTTTGATGATAAGAAAACTTTCAACACATTGAGAGGGAAAATAAAGTTTTTAAACAAATACAGGGATATCTTAAAATCTGTCATAGTATTTTATTCTGAGTCTGCAATTTAAAAAAAAAACATTAAATTTTTATTGAATTGCACTTAGTTTTAATAATCTTTTAATAAAATTTTTGTGTTTAGTTTTTTTTTTTCTAGAAAATATATTTAACTTTAGGTTTGACAACATTTTTTTGTGAAATAATCAAATAATCAAGATTATTTTTGTGTTTTTGCGGATATTAACGATTATTTTATCTCTCACTCTCTCTCAACATTAATTTAGTTTATTGTTATTTTGTTGTATTTAGTATTTACACTACCAGCTAAATGAATAAGGAAGGTTCTTATTATTTACATAATTCTTTTATATATAAATTGGTAGTTTTTTCAATTTCAATTTCTAATTTTAATTTTTGAAATTCTCTCTCGTTTAGAACTTGAAATACAAAGATGCTATGTAGATAAAATAAGATTCATTATTTTAAAAAATTACTCCATGGGAGGGGTAGTATCATCAGTTTTTATTACTTCATTAATTTATTAAAAAATGGAAAATAGTCGTTACCAAAATGACTCAATGACTATTTTTAGGACAGGAGGAAAGTTGGTGAATAATATCGTAATTAATTTCCAATGAAATTAATTAGTTAATTGAAGAAGAATTAAAAGGTTAGGATTTATGATTTCAAAAATAACTTTAAATATTTCATTAAAACGTGGTGTTACCAGTTGGAGGCCGAAAAATCGCTTGTTTCCTTTTAAGTGATCTTCGGGTTTTCCAATTTCCACTGAAGTTATTGTTCAGCGGCAATTAGTTAATTATAAATTCACAATATTTGAGAATAATTTATAGCAAAATTCACAATAGATAAGATTTACAAATTTACATTTGGTGAAAATAATTGGTAAATATATAAAATAAGTAGATAATACAATTCAAGGTAAATAATTATACAAAAGTTAATACATTAATAAATATATAGTTTTTTTTCCAAGAAAGAATTTTATTGTTCAAACTATATTTGAACTGTTGGCAAATATCTTTGCTAAGAGATCTTAAAAAAATGCCAAATGGTCCGCTCTTCTATCCTATTTCCAGATTTGTTAAAAATTAAAGTAACGACCCAATGATTTAAAAGAGGACCGAGCAAGTTGAGGTCAATGTCAAAGTGGTTCGTAGTAATAGGACGCAGTTCAAAATTTTATGTGGAAACGGCTCAGTGTATGTTATTGGATGATATGCGACGGAATATACTACATCCATCACATAGTGAGGAGAATATTGCGGCTGTAGTGCAGAGTGTGGATGAATACCGTGATAAATATGTGCTACAGCATAAAATAATTGCTTTATTAATAAATCATTTTGATGAGCACTTAATTTTGAATTTCCGGACCTGCCAACTGATGCTAAGATCGTGTAATATTACACCTCTGGAATTTTTTCTTTGGCATTATGCCTTTGTCGATAAATGAGCTATGATTCAAGTTTTGGCAGCCAACATTTCTCGCGTAATTTGAAAGATACCAGTAGCAATGCTGGAAAGTGGGATTGAAAATTGGATCTTTCGAATGGAGCGACATAGAATAGTCATGTCAGAGATAGTTCTTTCGGCTAATAATAAAGATTCCGAAATCATAGAATTGGATGAAATGTATTGCAGGCGGGGATCTAATTGATAAATGTGTGCTACAGCACACACAGCGTTCGAAATAATTGCTTTATTAGTAAATCATTTTGATGAGCAGTTAATTTCTCATTTCTTGACCTGACAACTGATCGCCTAGATGGTGTAATATTACACCTCTGGAATTTTTTCTTTGGCATTATGTCTTTGTCGTTAAATGAGCTATGATTCAAGTTTTGGCAGCCCACATTATTCGCGAAATTTGAGAGATACCGGTAGCAATGCTGGAAAGTGTGATTGAAAATTGGACCTTTCGAATGGAACAACTATAGTATAGTCATTTAAGAGATAGTTTTTTCGGCTCATAATAAAGAATCCAAAATCCAATTCTATTTTAAGTGCTTCAATTAAAATTAAAAAAAAACTTTAAATGGATCAGCCTTTACTTGAATGAAACATATTGTAGGCGGAGATCTAATTGATCTTCTATTCCAACGATGAGAGCTATAAATCAATGATAACCTATTTTTTTTAGAACCAATTTAACGATATTGATTTGAACGACATGTACTAAGTAAAAATGATATACTGCATTGACAATTTAGGCGTAAGGTTATCTAAAACCATAACGTTAATATCAAAATTTTTGAAATAAATCACAGACCATCAGTAGCGATGTTATGAAATCTAAAATTATGCCTCTAATAAGCAAAGTTTTAAAACGCTTGGTAATTTTTTCCGATACTCATATATTAAAGCCAAGTGTTGAAAAAACTTATAAGGTTGATGTTCTCGTCTTCCCGGTTAATTTTGAACACTGTCCGATCTCTCTCTCTCTTTATCTGCCACATTTTCATATTCTTGTCTTAGTACACTATCGATTTACTAAATTTTCTTGATAGGAAAGTTCTATGAACTGCTTTCCACAATTTCTTTGTCAATTTCAAGTGGAATATTTTTTTCTTGATAGAAATATGGACGCAACTATATTTTAAGGGAATGCAATTTTTTATGCCAGGGAGGACATTAACTAGTCGACTGAATAACAAATGTTGTTTTAACGAAATATGTCGGAACCCAGTTAGGATAGGGATGAAAATGTCCTAACGGAACTGCTTGGGATACATACAAGTAAGGACTTTAATCGTGAAAAATGTTACTATGAAGAACATATTCGTACTAAGATAATGCCTTAAAAAAATCAGCAAGAGGTTTTGGCATTTTGTTCAAATGATTGAAAATATTTCGTGTACTTCAATATCACCACTTCTGAGGAAGGGGCGGTTTATATCTGATAATAAGAAAATATTTTCCTCAAACTCCTTATTGCCAACTTGTACTCAATGACGAAATGTAGAATGTATTATTCCTGCTGGAATGTTAATAAATCCTTGGGCCCAGAAGCATTCTGGCTTTAGTTTTGAAAAATTATACTCGTCCTTGGTCCGTCTACTGTTTAATCTTTTTTCACATTTCATACAGTTCGGGTACTTTCCCCAGCAGTTTGAAAATTGCCAATCCAGGCCAATTGCGTTCTATTCCGCAATATCGAAAGTTATGGAAAATATATTCAAAATAAATGATAAGCAGTACTGATTTTGCTGTAGTTGCTCTACCGAGGACCTAACAATATTTCTCTTCGAGTAATGTCACCGTTCAATACACCGCTTGTGAGAGAGTAATTTGGACATTTTTAAAGCATTTGACTGGGTTTGGCAGGACACAATACCGATTATGGTCTCATTTGGTGTTCGTAGTGACTTCTCGTGTTTTATTCGTATCACTTGTGTTGTGAGAGATGGAATATCATTCAAGAACTTGACCTTAAATTCTGGAATTCACTAGAGTTCTGTTCTTTCTCCTTTTTCATTTCCTAAGCATTCGAATGGGTCTGTCATGAAACTGGTCTTATTTAGTCTTGGGGTTGCCTCCTCGGGTTTTACTTCGAACTTTCTTGGCGATATTAAATTCTGTAGTTCTTTAGAATTCTGTTCTTTCTCCCTCTCTTCATTTAATTTTTATCAGTAAGTCTTTTGCAGATGATCTGTTGCATATATTTCTTTAATCAGACACCGAGAATTCCGATGTTTTTCTCCTCAAATTCAATATGGGAAATGCTTTTAATTGTAACTCACTTTAATATCAGCATGGTGACATTATAATAGAGTTAATTTCAATGCACTTAATAAGCAGTGATGTTTGCTAAAACACAAAAGGCTCATTAAATCTCATACATTATGCCTTCATATGGGCGATGTTAATACAGAAGAATCAGATTCTGTTATGAACTAATGAAATTGTAATATTTTCAAAATTTTATACCACTTCCAAAATTTTTCTTACGAGATTCCAAAGATTGACAGTCGCTTAAAGCCTAGTTTATTTGGGTTCTTCAGAAAGTCGCATTTGGGTAAAATCCATTTGTCTTTGTCTAGAATATGGGTCGTAAAAGTAGAATCGAACATTTTTGGAAATAAATCTATAACATGTAATGAACTGGTTGGATTTAAATAAAGTTTTACATAAACGTAGCAGAGGTGTGAACAATTTTAAGTTTGGAAGGGAGTCCTCACAGACACTTTAGGAACGGGGCTATAGAAGATCTTTACAATCGGATAAGAAATGAACATTTTCTATGTCAGAGGTAACCTTCATTGATCTCTCATAGCTTCGCTCTTGTGGAGTTTGTGGGACCTCCTTCCAAACAATATTGTATAAAACTGTGCATCACTAGTTATTAAAATTATTAAAAACAAAGGGGAAAATTGAAATTTTGTTGAAATCGATTGACTATATTTTCATTTAAGCTCTCTAAAAATGAAAGTTTTATACTGGAACCATCAAACTTTGGTATTTTGTTATTCAAAAATTAGGTTCTTATTTCTGAATATCGTATCTAAATATTTTTTTTTAATGTCCAAATTTGGGGTTTTTCATATTTGATGGACCAGATCTTTTATAATGGGAGGCATTGACTTTAGATTTGTATATTAAAAAACGCTTATTCTTAGCTTGTATTAAAAAAAAATAATAATAAAAAGCTATGCATATGTTGCCCCTTTTAGACATTTCATATTATTTGTAAAAATTTGTGTCTTATGAAGGCAATTACTTAGCAAAAACATTCTATAAATGGCAGTTTCAAAGGTAATAAAATATGAAATTTAGTTTTTATTTCCTTATAGAATTGTTCTTTGTATATTAAAAATATATTTTGCAAACTATCAGAGTGATCGGGTATCGCGAAACAGTTGGAAATCGGATCTGACATAAGGAAATGCACTTATATGGGAAAATTTTGCCTTTTTACAATTTCTTAAAAAAATGTATTTATTAAATACAAATTTTTGCATTTTATTATAGTAAAATTGTAATAAGCACGTAATTATATATCAGTAAACAGAAAAAAATATTAAAATCTGTTAAAGAATCGTAAAGTTATTACAAAATCTCCCGACCATTAATGTGTCTCATTAAATTTCATTTACAGTTATTCAAATAAACATTTTTATTTGAAAGATTTTTATTGTGAATGTATTTAAGAAATCTATAAGCAGAAAAGTGGTTCTTAGGTGTATATCTTTATATTATGCAATAAGAATGTTGTGCACATAAAACATTTGAAAACTTCATTTTTTATCAATATCCATATCTATCCATATGGAAAAGAACCTTAAGGCTATATTTCGGGAGGATTTTTGTATGGGAGCTATAAATTCACCGTAATGAATTACTAAATCTATATAAATATATATGCAAAAGTTATCTTAAAAACTGCCATCTGTACTTTAACCGAAAATGGCTGCCTTAAGAACAAAAAAAAAAAAGAATCTAAAATTGCATAATTTACTTACTATTTTTACTTGTTTGTGCCCAGATTAATAAAACATAATATAAAGTAAGTTATTTTTATCATTTCCTGAATTAAGAGCCATTCTTCGTGCCATTGAAACTAATGTTTTGTGTTCTATAGGAGTAAATCTTTCTTTGATCGAACTAGAATGGATGTGGAATGTACGTTCAGTTCATATCACTCGTCGTCAAAAAATCTACCCCTAAAGACGAATAGTAGGACTATATGGATTTTATCGTGCTAAACAAGAATCTGCTTTCAGTTTTTTTCCATCAGGTTCTTAGGTGTTTGTCTTATATGTTTCAATTGTCTAAATCGGGCAACCCGTTCTCGAGTTATTGTAATTTATATTCCTGAAAATGCTTTATTAATAGGGGAAATATTAGACATGCCCATAAAAAATCAAGACCTGATAGAAAAAAAAAAAAAAAAAAACTATAGGCAGATTCGTGTTCAGCACGTCAAATTCCACCTATTTTTGTTTAAAGAAAAAAATTCTTTTTGCCCACCTTGTGTCTACTTAATTGTAGGTGTATATGAGTATTGTTACTTAATTGTGAAAAAAATCAAGATTTGTATATCAATTTTGATTAAAAAGTGTATATTTTTGCCGGTTTCATTTCTTAAAAAAAATTTTCAAGGAAAAAATTCTTCAGGCAGATAAAAAAAAAATTGTATTAAGAAGACTTAAATATAATTTGCGTCTGCACTTTTTAGTGTTCCAATTGTCTAAATCAAACAACCCATTCTCGAGTTATGGTAAAATATAGGGAAAAAATTAAAAATTTTGCCGACCATTAATTCAAATTAATAGTCCGAATATCTTTATTTCTTAATATCAATACAATACTCTATTTTTCCCTCTCTTATCTTCCTATTCCTTATCTTTCCTATTCAAAACACCTTGAGTGTATTTATTTGTTTATTTTTTTCGCCGGTTTATTAGCCGGCATTTAATTTCTATGATAAAACATATTTTTTTGCTAATTATGAATGTATAATATCAAGTGTTATTGTAGTTGTTATTGTTATTATTACTTTAAGAGTATCTCACAAGCACAAATTGAGAAGTAAGTACTCAATAAACAATAACAATAAAGAGCAGAGCCAATGCAAAAACAGCTAGACCAACAACAATATACACACTTAGTATATGTTTTGTTTTCTTTGTACATATTTTGTTTAAAGTTGTGTGTGATTTTATTTAGACATGTGTCATTTGTATTTTAACACGCGTCGAAGACGGTTGATTGGATCGTCAAAAAGTCTTTTCAGTATAATATATTAAAAGAAAAGCTGAATTAAATAAAAATTTGAAGAAATTTTTGTTTAAAAAATTTTTTGCTAAAGATAATTAATAAATAAATAAAAAAAAAAACAGGTGGCTAACAAAATTTATAAAAAATTGATATATTTTCTGAGTGTTGTTTTTTGATTTTTTTTTTGGTGAATTTTAAATATAAACAAGTTTTAAATAAATATTATAAAAAAAAGGAAAACATAAATAAATTTATAACAAATAAATTGTTTATTTACAAAGTGTCTACAATCATAATTGAATGTTAATAATATTTTAAATAAAGTTTTTTTTTCTTATTGGAGTTTTTATTTGTTATAATAAATCAAAAATTTAAATAAAAAGTAATAAACAAATTTAAAAAAAAACAAAGTTATTTTATTAACTTAAAATTAAAAATTTAACAAACATTTTAAATATTATATATTCCTTAGGGTTTATTAAAAAATTCAGGTAATTAAATTAACAATTAAAGTAATTTTCACAAAAATTTAAGGACTTATAATAAAAATTTTAAATTTGTTAAAGTTTGTTTCATCAAATTTTTATAGAAATCTTTTCTATAAAGCTTTAACAAATTTGAAAATTTTATTATTAATAAGACAGATTAAGTTTCAAGTGTTTTATTATAATTTTAAATATTTCAATTAAATTAAGTAATTTAAATGCAAACGTTTCCCATTGTTGTATAATAAATTCAAATAGAACCGGAAGTTATTTCTTAAAGCAGCATTTTCTTTTATAGAGGAATATAATGCATTTTATGTGAATTAAAATATTTACAAAATATTTTTAAAGAATAAAAGACTTATTCTCCATTTTAAAATTTTTAATTTATAAAAGTTTAATTAAAGAAATTTTCAGGGAAATTTGTTTATATTTTAAATCTTTATTATATAAAATTTTATTTTTAAAAATTTATCAATTAAAATTTATTTTTATAAAAAAGGAAAATAAATATAACTTTACTTTGTCCTTGATTTTTTTAATTTACAATGGAATGAATGATTCAATCACTGTGACCATAAAATCTGTAGAACCAAAAGGTAACAATTCATTAATGTTTTCTTTGGAATAGTTTTTCTTGAAGTTTTTTTTCTTTTTAAATAATTCCATGCTTTTAAGTCGCTCGATCTAGGAGACTAATTTGAAAGGCCAAAACGTGATATTATGCGCTTACTAAACGTTACATTTAATAAATTTTATTAAAAACATTTAATAAATTGATTCGGACACAAGCTATGTGAAATTTTGCGCTGTTTTGTTGAAACCACAGTTCTGCCACATTAAAACGATTTTATTCAGAAAAAAAAAAAACAAATAATAGCTCAAACTGTTGATTACGAGTAATTTTAGAAGTCTCTAATGCTTGAAAATTTTCTAAACAAAAAAAATTTGATAAATTTATTCAATTTTTGTAAATTTGAGTAATTTTCTTTTAGCCTGATGCCATGGGAACCGGCAATTTTCAATACATACACAGAGAAAAAATTCATATAATTGAATTTTTTTTTCATAAATATTATGAATCGAACATGATTTTTTTTTCCAAATTTTTTTTTCATAAAAAATAAAATTTTGTTCATAGATATTATTAAATTGTTCATAATGAAAATTTTAGGAATTTTGCAAAATTTTTGTTAAATATCTTTGATCTACCCAGTAAAAACTTTTTGGTTTTCGGTAATAACAACTAATTATTAAAGTAGTTTCTTGGTAATAAGGCGTCATTATTATTTGCCTACTCTGTATTACATTAATAAGTACTCAATAGTATAATAGCACAGTAATACTACAATCACGTGAATTAGTTGGCTAGAGCGCCGGATTAACAACCAAAAGGTTGTTGGTTCAACCCCATTCTGAAGTTGTTAGTTTTTTATAACAAAATGTCTAAAAAGATATTTTAAACTAAATAGAGTTTTTGTCGCTTATGATGCTATGTGCGAGATGGTGTACTGAGTAAGACGTTAGTCAGAAAAAACGAATTGCTAGAGTGTGTCCAAGTTCGAGTCTCACTGACGGCAAAATTTTTTTGTCTTTTTTTTTATTTTTGTTTTCGTTTAGGTACATATTTTTTAGTACCCCTAGAGTCAAAAAATAACTACATGAATTTGTGGACAACTCGTACAAAAGTAACTAGTTATTCAGGCAAAAAATAAGTAGTTTATTTTTGTTTCCAATTATACCTGCTAGCTTACCAGGAAAGCAAAGTTTTTGCTGGGTAATTCTAAGGAAATCCTTTTGAAAAAATAATGTTTAGAAATTTGCATATTTTGCTCACATTCTGCAGCACAGCATTTAGATAAAAAGCGCTTCTGTGCTGTTTCCAAAATATAGCTAAAAATCACTACAAACTTAAAATTTCCCAAAGAAAATTTAAATTTTTGTTTTGCAAATTGAAAATATAAATGAAAATTTAAACAATTTTTTCAGTCTTCTTGACTTTTGATTTATTTAAAAGAATAATAAAAAAAAGTTTTAATGCTTAAGAAATTATGCTTAAATATAATGAATTGAAATCAATGAAATTAAATTTTTATATTTATGTACAAACTTTTTTCTGTGTAATAAAACATAAAAAAACATTTTTAAATATAAAATTTAATTTTATATTAAGATATTTTGGGGATAAAATTGGGAATCTACATATATTTAAAAATGGGGATTTTTGGGGATATGCAGCTTGAGTTTGGGGATATGAGACAAATTTTTTCTGGTAACACTGCATCTTCTATTGAATCGTATCTCTCTCTTTTTAGAGAGAGACTAAAAAGAGACATTGTGGCAGCAGAATAGTTTAAATTTTATTTTCCTTAAGGCTTAAGTTAGTTTTTCCTTCCTACTCTTCGTTTTTTTTGAGTGATGTTTTTGTTTTCGGTAACAGTTAGTTTCTTTTGACAATGAGTTTTTACACGCAGAGAAAAAACATTACAGCATTATCACTACAACAATATTATGTTCTTAATGTTAATTTTCTTGAATTTTAATAACTCTGTGTTCATGATAACAATGTTTTTGTCATTTAATGTTTACACACAATAAAAATTTTAATATGTTTTTAAATATTTTTACCAGAAACAAAATTTTATTAATGTGAAAAATATCATTATTTCTACAACCATTAAATATTTGCAGTCTTTTTCCTTGTTCGTAAATCATATTCTGTTTTTAAATCATATTAATATTATTATGACAATAAAATGTTTCATGTAAAATGTAATGTAAAACTTATACTTTTCACAAACTTAGCGGAAAATTTCATAACTTGTTTGTTTTTAAATATATTTTGTTTTTAATGTTTTTTTCCAACTTCATTGTAATTCTCATTTAGTTTAAATATGGATAAATATAAATAGACAAGGTTTGGTTATATTCGATGTGATTCAAGCAATATAAGATATTAATTAACTACCATTAAAGAGTTTAGTTAAAAAAACATATCTTGCATTTGAACCGCATGTGGTGATTAAAATTAGTGAACAAATTTATGTAATTTTTTTTTTGGCTTTTTTCTCTATTATTTTCGATAAAAAATTTATAAAAATAATAATTTTTATTAATATGTTTTATTTTAATATATGATAAGATGGAATAATAATCTGACAAAATTAAATAATAATATGATAACATTTGATAACTATGATAACATTAGATAATAATACGATAAAATCATAATATGACAAGGTAGTATAATAATATAATAAGATTTTCCCCCTTTTAAGGAAGATGCCAACTGATTAAAAATATCTCCAGATGAAGAGCTTTTTTATGTTGCTGAAGGCTAGGCAATGGCAGATAAGATATTTTATCGTTTTCTCCACTTATTCAATATTATAGCTTCTGCAGTTGTTGTTACATTGGAGTCGTATTTGCTTAGAGTATTTACCAAGAGACCAATCAATATTCAGTTGCTAGTGATATTAAGTTTCGGAGATGGAACCTAGGCAATAAATCGCAATCCGCATTCTATGAGTGTCGAAAATGAGTCTGATCTTTGTGTTTTCGTTAACAATGTGTTTCTACTTCCATCTTCTATTGACAGTGAGATATAGTTTCTGGTTCATATCATTAATGTTTACTTTTGGATCTAGGATTGTATGGACTATCAGCATGCTTATTAATTGCTAAAGGCTGGGGAATAATAATCGCAATCCAGATTTTTTTTTTACTTTTAATATATGTACAGTGTTTCACATAAATTAGTGAATTTTTATTTTTAAATCAAAAAATGAGATATTTTAAGTTATAACATTAGGTAAATAGAAAAATTAATTGTTTATGAATGGTACTTTTTTTTTCAGTTATGTCTTCTACCAAATGCTACCAAAAGTAGCAGAAAATGTTGAATAGTTTACGAGATATTGACAAAAATAACATGTGCAGTCATTTCAGGTACCTAACAAAAGTATTTGAATTTTTAAAACTTTTTTTATATTTGAAGATACTCAAAAAGAAAAGAAAAACAAAAAAGACCAAAAAGATATATTTTTTATATTAATTGGTATCAAGTATCACTGTTAAGCATTTACTAATTCTTTTTATAAATTTTGGGGAAACTAAGCGAAGTTTCTTTACATATATTTCGTAAAAAAGAAATTTGGAACAATTGGAACATTTTTGCTATATGAATTCCTAAACAAAAAATTTTTTTAATTGCAAATAAAGGGTGATTCAAGTAGATATACTTTTTTCAATAGCCTTTTTTTTGACAGATCACGTGTGAGTCGTCATGTCATGCTGTCATGTTATTTTTGTTTAGTATTGTTTGGCATTTCATAATGGAAAGACTTTTACGCCTGAACAACGTTTACAAATCGTTCAACTTTATTACGAAAATTCACGTTCTGTGAGGAATCGGTTTCTTGCACTTCGCTCAACTTATGGTCAACATAATCGGCCTACTGAACGTACTATTCGCAACACCATCACCCATTTTGAGACCCAGCATTCACTACTGGATAATATTCGACCGAATAGACCACGTCCAGCACGCTGTGAAGAAAATATAGCGGCCGTAGCTATATTTAAGATCACGCTTTATAAATGCACTTTGTCATGTCTTCGAAAATTATTATATTTTGTGAAAGTTTTAAATTTTGACATCCCAAGGATGTAAATCGATTAAATTAATTAGTAAGATTGTTCAATTATAAGTAAAATTAGAATCATAACATGAAAAAGCAAACCATAAAATTGGACACAATATGACAAAATGGAATCATAATAATTATTATTTATAATCATTTCTATTTTTTGCTATGATCATATGTTACAATCATAATATGCTTCTCTTAGTCACTACAACTATATTTTTTCTTGCGTGTAGGACCCCAAAAAGTATATGTATATATATTCTGTATCCTTATTGATAGAGAAATCGATATAACGATGTCCTTCTGTTGTAATCAATTTTTAGAAAATTCCAAATATCGAATATATATGTTTTATACATCAATTTACAGAGAATTTCCCTTAGATAAAATGAGCAAAATCTTTGCATAAATAGCCAAGATACCGCCATAAAACCGCAGATACCTACAAAAAAATTTTGTTGTCGACATTTCTAAGCCCTTACATAAGCTAGTGACTTTTATACCTTTTTTTTGGATTTCTTGCGGAAGAAATAAACAAAATCGGTACATTAGTATCCGAGATATCGGTAAAAATGCTTTTTTAAACTTTTTGAAGCTAAAAAAAAAAACAGATTGGTCATAAATATTTTTCTAAAATTTTACTTTTTTGAAACAACCAAATCGGTCTATAAACAATCGAGTTATTTGCAAATCTTTTATTTTTTTTTATTTATTTAAATGGCCGTTTTGCATGTAGTGGTTGTTTCTAAGAGCACTAAAAAACAACAACAATAAGCTGTATCATATTTGGTTTCTTCAACTTTTTGAAGCCCCTATATAAGCTAGACCCTACGTTCTTTCACAGAAAATTCTGATTTTTTTTTTCAGAATTTTTGAAATGAATTCAATCGTTCCATTAGTATCACAGATATCGGCCCAAAGGCGTTTTTGGACTTTTGAAGCCTCTATAAAAGCTATGGACTTAGTGCTTATGCAGATCCGTGGCAAATATTTTTCTCAAATTTCATATTTTTAAATAAATTAAATCGGTACATAAATTTTCAAAACACGCTTTTTAATGTGGTCTTCATTTGGTATTGTTGTTTCATTAACTTGAAAATATATTAATTTTTCATATAACATCCCAACATGGGTGAAGTGTATATAAAATTCGACACAGCCAAATATAGTACTCTAACTTGTTTATCTTGCAAGTGTTTTGTAGTATTATCATATCTTAATTTTATTATTAAAAAACATTTGCTAAAAATATATTTTTATTTAAAATATCTAGATCATCTGCAAATTTCCCACAATTTAATTTTTTTTTGTTTTTGCATAGAAAGAAATTTTTAAAATATAAAATAACACAAATATCTCCTTTGTAGGTTTATTTTATGTAAAAGTTTCGCATAATATTTTATATACGCCAAATATTTGAATAAAAAAAAGAAAACAATAAAAATCTAGCAAAGACAATATCTCGAAAACTGATGGTTGATTTTATTTTTTTTTTTCATAACGCATGACTGATAAATTATCTTGTTTCGTTGTGTTAGATTAAATAATATAAAATATAAAAATAGTTCCTATAGCAACAAAAACAACATTATTTGATTATATACGTAGTATCTCGAAAACTGTCAAGTATTTTTTTTTAAATGTTTGGTTAGTAAAAATTATACAAATAAATAAATAAACTACTAAAAGAAAATTGTATTAAAATGTTTTAAAATAACTTTTTAGATTGACTTAGTATTTTCAAAAACAAAAGAAATTTTTTGTTTAACAAAAAGGAAAGATTTTTTGTCAGTCAAATTAATTAAATGTAACTTAAAAGACAAATTTAATTGTTTAATTATATTATTATTTATTAAAGGGTTTTGCTTTAATCTCAGTTTCTCACTTTATTAATTAAAGGCGAAATTATGATCTTTAGTTAGAGGTACGTTTTTTTTTAATAAAAATATTTTAAAAATAATTTAAAATTCTGTTTATGATTACATCACTTGTGTGCTTTACTTGTACTTTTTATTTTAATTACACAGGTCAACACTAAAAAAATATCGTGAAAAATATATTGCAGATATTGTAAGTATAGTCATTCAAATCACCGGGAGCATTTCGTTTTTTCTCCATCATGTCACATTTCTAACCCATTGACGACCAAAGAAAATATACTTACCTGAAAAGTTTTTAGTTTATATATATTTTTCTAGGTAAAATGTAAAGCAAATTCCTCATTCATTTTTAATATGTATATTTTTTTTTTAATTTTTTATTGACCTTGACGAAATTTCATGCCGAAATTACGAATGAAATCTAGAGTGTTCATACTGGCTAGATGACATTTGATGTAATTTCGTGAACAGCTGCTACTTATTGTTTACATTTTAAATTGTTATAGGGGTAAATAAAGTATTTTGAAATCGAAACAAATAAGAAACAATTACTTACTAAATTGGAAATTATTA
This sequence comes from Protocalliphora azurea, assembly GCA_932274085.1. Lineage (NCBI taxonomy): Eukaryota > Metazoa > Arthropoda > Insecta > Diptera > Calliphoridae > Protocalliphora > Protocalliphora azurea. The sequence goes on along the minus strand of OW026522.1, from coordinate 23,660,202 downwards.
ATTTGTAACAATTAAAAATGTAAAAAGGATAGGTTTCATTTTGCAAAAACACTTTAATAATTAATTTTAAAATTTGTGTTTAAATTTAAGATCAGCTGTCAATTGTTTTTTTTTTCTTCTCACGGTTGAAACATGCAGTACATAGTTGAAAAAAAGTATTTTTTCCAACCATGTACAGAGTTGCACGGAAATTTATTTGGAGTCCTTGTATTCAATTACACACAAATAGAATTGAAAAAATTCAAGTAAAATGTATAAAGTTTGCTCTTTCATTTTTAAACTTTTCATTTGTAAACTCTCAAATTTCGATTCTTACATACCCTGATAAATGTGCCTTGATTTCTATGAAAACTTTAGAAACAAGACGTAAAATTTCTTCTGTATATTTCCTATATGCTATAATTCGTGGATTAATTGATTGTCCTGATTTGCTTCATACCATAAAACTATATGTACCTTCTAGGCCTCTAATTCAAAATAATTATATCTTTTATATAGATATTCATGGAACAATATATGCTTTGAATGAACCTTTAATAAAGGCTATGAGATTATTCAATAAATATTCTAATGAATTAGACTTAAGCATATCAAATCTTGAATTTAAAAATTTGTTCAACAGTTTGTTTAAATAATTAATTATGTATATTAAATTATCATTGATGTCTGTAAGGATAATATTGTATCCATAGACTGAAACTAATAAATAAATAAATAAATAAATGGGCATCGTAATTTCAATGTAATTTAGCCGAAATTACACAAAATTATGTAATTTCGCGACCCGTACTTTGTGCACAAAGTTTACATGGACAGCCAGCCAGTCCAGCCAGTCCAGCCAGACGGACGGACAGTCGGACATCTCTAGATCGATTTAAAAAGTGATTCTGAGTCGATTGATATAAAGTGGTATAAGGCGGATTACAAACATGAGCACAAACGGGTTACAAACATACCCCAACCACCTATAGTGGTGTAGGGTATAATAAATTTAAAATTATTTTTTGATAAATATGTATGTATATATATCTTTTGTATGTTTTGAAAAAGATAAATAAAAAATTATATTTTTGCAAACATTTTGAGAAAAATAATTTCATGAGATGATGGGCAATTTTCCCATTTTTCGCAAGTGTCAAAATGTATGGGAAATTACGTAATTTCAACTTGATTTCGGTCGAAATCACGAAAATACGTAATTTCGCGTCGGTCTGAATGCCCTATTAATTATATTTAGATACTTCTTTTTTTCAAATTTTTTGGTGTCTACGCATTTTCTGTTAGTGTGATTTTAAAAAATTTAGCATTTTTGAGATTTACAACCTCATCCCCACCTCCCTTATGCCTAATTTTTCACTGGTTTTATGAAGGTTAATTGAGAAAGTCTTGATTTTTACAACTTTAAAAACTTCTAGGGGCTAAGAGATGGCAATTTGAAGACTTAACTTATACTATATTTCTTGTAGTAGCACCATTTCTTGTCTATTACATAGAAAACTATATGAATCTAAAAATTCCACAGAAAAGCATATTTTCTTTGGTCGTCAATGGGTTAAAATTGTGACGTGATGGAAAAGTTTCATTTAATTTGTTATACTATATCAAGCCTAAGGAATAAGAATTTTGCAGAATTATTCGCAATATAGATTTTTTTTGCGATTTTGTTGATGTGTGTTATCTGTTGAATATTAAAAAGTGTTCATTTGTTTTAATAACAGTTAGAATATTGTGATTTAAAAATAATTGGTTATTTGCCAAAAAAGTTATTAAATGGAATTTAGTGAGCGACACTTTCAGGCGCGGATCAACGGTGGGGGAGAGAGGGGGGTGTGGAAGGAAATCATCGTGAAACAATTCTGAATTTGAAATTTGAGAAATAATAATTTTTGGAATATTTTTGTGTCAGGAAAGCATCATCACACATAAAATGCGAAAATTATTTAAAATGCGAAAATTATTTATTGTATAAATCTGTATGTAAATCGGACTAATTGATTAGAAATAACAGATTTTAAAAAGTGTTCATTTTGACCTGCTCATAAAATAACTAAGACTTGGGTGGGTCTAGTTGTATATCAAAGCTTCTATGTGGTTAAAAAGCATTAAAAACTAAAAATATTCCCAAGATAATTTCAAACATGACTTCAGAACTTAAAAAGTAATTTTCCCAATTATTTACCTATTGATCTTTCATTTTTAGTTTTAATTTATTTTCAACAAATCTGGATTAGTTTCAGAATAATCAAAATGATTAATGCTTATTTATATAATTTTGTATGAAAACCACATAAGGCTTTTCGTCTGTACAGGGAAATATTTAAATAATTTTATTCAAGCCTTGATGATTTTATTTAATTTGAAGAAAAATATATATGTTTTTAAATTAAATCAATGACTAACTAACTTTATTAAAAAAAAAAAAAATCTTTAAAATTATTTAAAAAATTTTCTATGAATTTTACAAATTTCAGACTGCAAATCAGAATTTTTTTTTTTTTTAATTTCAAAAAGTATTTTTTCATAATTTTTAATCCATTTTTAGCAGAGATTTCCTTTATCTGACTAGCTTCAAATTCTAAATCAGTAATTTTAAATATGATTTTTTTAATTAATTTAATTGGAAATTTTTAAGAGGATAATAGTAAAATAATAATAACGCACTTTAAACCATTAAAATTTATTCAATATTCTTAAAAATATTTCTTTAAAAAAAGCATAATTTTATTTTAATGTTTGTATTTCAAAAGATAGAAAATTGATGTAAAATTGGGCGACAGAAATATACAATTTCACAGCTCAACAATTCGTTTAAAAATCGATTCAACATAAAGTTTTAGTAATTAAAATCGCGAATTTTTCATAATTAAAAAAAAAATCCAAAAAAATTTAATCTCTACTGCCCCCCCCCCCCAAATGCTTTGGCTAGATCCGCACCTGGATCTATACTGGATACTATAGATTTTAGTGATCATTTATTTATAACAAAAGATAGCACGGTAGTGAACGTAATAAATCTAAGCAGAAAATAAAAATGTTTACACACATTGATTTCGAGATACAAGTTCATTGCCCTATTAATAACAACAACATTTTTGTTTATTACCCCCCCCCCCCCCAAAAAAAAAAAAAAAAAATATAATTTTATATTTTATATAATAAAATTTTCAACGAACAGTTTTCGAGATATTAAGGTTTCAGGTTTTTTTTCTAAGTATAGACTCACTAGTTCTACGCAGGAGATCTTTTGGAAAGCGATGAAATTTGAACACATGTTCGTCTTGGGAAATTATACGGTGTATAATCTACTAAAGACAAATAAAAATAATATTTTTGGAAACATTTTGTGAAGCACAAACTAGAAACCAAACATATGGTGGGCAACGGAAAATGTTACAGTTTTCGAGATATTTTGAAAAATAAAACTAGAAAGAAAGATATAGTCGGTCAAGACCGACTATATGATATCCTACACCATTGTGTACTAGCATAAAAATTCGAAAAGGGGATTTATATTACACCTGTAGCCAATTTTGCTAAATGTAAAATAAAATTTACAAATACAGAATAATGCATTGATACTAACATCTAGATGATTTTGTGAAATTTTAGGCGATTCCTGGAAGTTGGTTTATATAACACCAATGCTAATTATGGATCGAATCTCATAAAATTTGGGAATGTTGTTTTTACTTACATAAAACTTATTTGTGTTGAATATTAACTTGATACTAATATTCGTATGGAATTTATGCACGTTAAAGTGATTTTCGGAATAGAGATTTATATGGGAGCTATGGTCAATTGTGGACCAATTTTCATAAAATTTGGTGCAAAGATTGATACTTCTGCAAAACTTCTTTGCACCAAATTTCATTAAAATATTCTTATTTTTAAGGTAGTTATGAGTGTTTAAACTCTATTTCGGGGGAACATTTATATGAGGGCTAGGTGAAATAATGGACCGATCACCACCAGTTTCAATAGGCTTTGTCCTTGTATAAAAAAAGTTTCACATGCAAAAATTTCATTTAAAAATCTTTAAAATTGCGACCCGTACTTTGTGCACAAAGTTTAGATGGACAGCCAGCCAGTCCAGCCAGACGGACGGACAGGCGGATATCGCTAGATCGATTTAAAAAGTGATTCTAAATCGATTGATATAAAGTGGTATAAGGCGGATTACAAACATGAGCACAAACGAGTTACAAACATACCCCAACCACCTATAGTGGTGTAGGGTATAAAAATTTAAAATTATTTTTTGATAAATATGTATGTATATATATCTTTTGTTTGTTTTGAAAAAGACAAATATAAAATTATATTTTTGCAAACATTTTGAGAAAAATAATTTCATGAGATGATGGGCAATTTTCCAGTTTTTGAGATATTTTTTTTAAATAATATAAACTATATAAAAAGGCCATTATAATATATACAAAAAGAAGTTAGAAGATTTGAATAAGCTTTTGAATAAATATTAAAGAACTACTGTAACAGACTTTTAAAGTAATTCAATCGTCAATTATTTTGAACCACTAAAATAAACAACATTTCCAAATATTTCTATCCGCTTAAAAATTTAGCATTTTCTTAATATTTTGGAACACTAAAAGAAACATGATTTCAAAATATTTTGAACCACTAATAGAACCAAGTTTACTAAATCTTGTTTCTAATATTATTATTATTTGTTTCTACCACAATTTTTAATAAATTGGACTACTAAAATATTTTTTTCCAATAAAAATACCGCAATTGCTTAATATTATGGACATCGAAAAGAACTTTAATTGCGTTATATTTCGAAGCACTAAAAGGAAAACGATTTAATGGACCCCTAAAGAAATCACAGTTGTAAAATGTTTAGGTCCACAAAAGAGCCAACGATTGCTAAATATTTTAGTCCACTAAAAACAATTATGTATCCTAATTTTTTTTTTGCGCCAGTTAAAGAAACACGATTAAAAAATATTTTATTAAATATTTTCGAACTCTAAAAAAAGGTTTCGAGGCACCAAACGAATCTTGATTACTTAACATTAAAATATCCAAAATGATGTTAAAAATAAAAGAAGAAATAAATAACAAAAAAAAAAAAAAAAATGCTTTTCTAAAATTATCACGATGTTTAAATACTTTGGCTTTTAGAAGTATCACAATTACTTAATATTTTAGACCACTACAAAGACCACAACTGCAAAATAATTTTTAAATATTTTTAAGCATCAAAAATAACTGCAATTGCTAAATATATTGGCCGACTAAAAGAATCTCAAATGCTGAACTTTTTGGACCAACAAGAGATATACGATTTCTGTATATTTTTAATCACTTACAGAATCGTAATTCTTATGTTTAGATAGATTTAATGTGAATCCATTTTGATAGGATCGCGCCACTTCTTAGTAATAATAGTGCTATATTGTGGCTAGATATTAGACCCAAACATTAAAATGTGGCCTCCATCAGAGAAAAGTTATGAATGAAATGTTTTCCAAAGAATCTATGATATATAGCATTCTATGCTAGACATACGTATAGAAAATAATGAATTAAGTAGATATTAAGACTATTCATATGTTTGTTAAGACTATTCATATGTGACCTCTAAATACCGCCATCAGTCTCGAAATGTCTTTTTTCCTACGTTTAAGAAGTTGTGCAGAATGTTTCTTATTATAAGTGAGCCTCCTTTCCTTAACAATTTTTCAATTGTTCAATTTTCCTCATGATTCAAATTCTTTTTTTAAGATAGTGTTTGAAAATTATAATTTTCGTAGTGCCTAATTGCACAGTGGTCGAAATACCCATTCTAGAGGCATTAAATTCGTAACTGGATAATAACGAGGTCTAGTATTAATTTTTGTATTGAATTACTTAAAGGACTAATTTCTTTACAACTTGTGCTTTGCTAGAACTTTATAAAATGTCACGCCCACATGTTACGCCCACTTTTTAAAAACAGTTATTTTTCACGTAACTAATGAAATGAATTACATCCAATTCGACCCACTTATAACACAAAATACGCTCTGTAATTAAAACGATTTCTTTACTAAGATCCACGGCCCAACCATGTTGTTATATTTGCGATAATGTCATCTTCTAATTTTTGAACCTATAAATATGAAAGTTTGGTTGTATATAGTACATAGTATTGGATTAATTATAAGATATGCCAGACCTTTTGTGTGACCGATCATATTTCACGCCTTTTTTTAAATATATGAGTCATGATACTATTTTATATGCACTTTAGAGTGATTTCCGAATGTGGGCTTTATATGGGAGCTATAGCTAATTACAAACTGACACTTATAAAATTTCCCACTTTGCACTGTTCGTGTATAAAAGCTGTTTGTATTAAGTATAATTATAATGCCAACGTTTATATGGGTTTTATACACGTTAAAGTGATTTTCGGTTCAGGGGTTTATATGGAAACTATGATGAATTATGGACCGATCTTCATTGAATTTGATACAAATATTTATAATTAAATAAAACTATAACTATATAACTATAACTATTACTATAACTATAACTATAACTATAACTATAACTATAACTATAACTATAACTATAACTATAACTATAACTATAACTATAACTATAACTATAACTATAACTATAACTATAACTATAACTATAACTATAACAATAACTATAACTATAACTATAACTATAACTATAACTATAACTATAACTATAACTATAACTATAACTATAACTATAACTATAACTATAACTATAACTATAACTATAACTATAACTATAACTATAACTATAACTATAACTATAACTATAACTATAACTATAACTATAACTATAACTATAACTATAACTATAACTATAACTATAAATATAACTATAACTATAACTATAACTATAACTATAACTATAACTATAACTATAACTATAACTATAACTATAACTATAACTATAACTATAACTATAACTATAACTATAACTATAACTATAGCTATAACTATAACTATAGCTATAACTATAACTATAACTATAACTATAACTATAACTATAACTATAACTATAACTATAACTATGACTATGACTATGACTATAACTATAACTATAACTATGACTATAACTATAACTATATAACTAAATTAAATATTTGTATATATTTATGAGCGTTAAACCACTATTCCGGTAAGACATTTGTATGGGGGCTGGGTGAAATAATGAACTGTTCATAACCATTCTTGGTTCTGTACTACAATAATATAAAGGTGCGTTTGGGAACATTGATTTTGTGTACAAAATACATTAACAAATAGATGGGCAAGAACGGACAGATCATATTGGACAATTTACAACAACAATAAACCAAATTAATAGAAACAAGAATTGGACCGCTTCCGGTCAAATCCCAAAAGTTGCAGTCCACGAAACTATAGAAGATAACAGTTTAAATATGCTATCACAAATGTTATTTTGTGCAATAAATTTGAATAAAACTAGGTGATGAGAGTAATGTAAGAGGATTGGTGTTTCCGAAGTATTTAAGTTTGTATGGTTTTAGTTTTCTTTATGATGTAATCATGAGTGATTCTGGTATGTCCCAACCTAAGTCTCATGAATTTTACGAAATGCCTTCGATTTACGTTATTGTTGTAGAGGCTCTAGCTATATATTGTTATGTTTTTAACTTTTAAAAACGGTCGATTATTTCCTTTAAATAAACCTGTACTTTGATTGCAAATAACAGCAGTTTAGTAGTTTAAAAGTTGTAACGACTCTTTATTTTATTTAAAAAATGTACAACAATAACAGTTTAAATAGTCACTTGCGTTCTAATATAAACACACACTTTATACAACATACTTTAATAATGTACAAGATTATACAGCCAAGGCAGTTAATTTGTCTTTACTTAACGACGTTTCCAATTAGACTGACTCAATGGTGTTCTCACGGCCAATTTATATACACTGTATTACTTACTAGATGCTTCTTGAAAGCTCTATTTCTTTTTACAATGTTCTTAACGGACAAACTAGAGCTTTCGATGTTAATGTTAGCAGCTTAAACATTTAGTGTTGCCATACTTAAAAACAATGGTGAAATTTTTTTATTCAATGTTGTATGTTTAGAACTATGTTAATAATTTTTACAGCTATGTTAACTGCTGTTAACATAAACGGAAATGTCTAGAAGCATTGAGAAAGATTTAAACCAGCCGTTAAAACTGTTATATTTGAATTCAAGTACAATTTCGTAACAATATATTGATTCTATTTGAATTTATCATTTTGTAACATTCAACTATCTGGTTCGTGACATATTTACTAATATCTGAAAAATTTCTATTAACTGTTCCTATTAATGATGAGTTGTAAGCTTGTTTAGCCGTATAATCTGCAAATTCGTTTCCTTTTATTGATGCGTAACCAGGTATACAAATTATTGCAAATTTTGGAAAGTGTTCAATTAAGGAATTTCTAATGTTAACTGCATAAAAGTTATTATTACTTATATTAGCAATTGCGTGTATTGAGGATGAGGAATCAGTACATATGACGTATTTACCACTCTTATTACAAAATTTAATTGCTTCATAAATAGCTATTATTTCGGCAGAAAATACTGAGCTATAATTAGGTAATATGGAAGTGTATATTACTTTATCCTCAGTAGTGACTACGAGAGATGTAACATTTTCAGTCTTGGACCCGTCTGTAAATATAAAGGTTCCTTGTTGGTGTTTTTTTTTTTTTTTTTTTTTTTTTGCAATTTCTCTAAATAATAACCTGTATTGGAATAGAGAAGTGTGTTCTTTCTTATATATGGATAAGTGCATATTTTATACGTTTTTACGGTATATTTTAAAATATTTAGTGCATATTTTAAGCGCCTAAAACACACTTTTTAATTTATGAAACATAAATTTTCTCTGTTACAAGCAGGGACAGAAAGTTCATGCACTTAAAAAGTGTGTTTTAGGCGCTTTTTAAAAGTTAATTGATTTTTATTTAGACAATAAGTAAATTAATTATAGGAAATTACCATATTTAAATAATATCCAAACTACCAGAGTTAAATTAAGAAAATTTTTAAATTCCAAATAAAAAATGAAACGATTTTTAAAAATGCAAAATATTTACATTAGTAATAAAATAAATCTTTACCTTCCTGATTATTGTAAAAAATTATTTGGGTAATTCGAATAATATTAATTAAGTAATCAGAAAAATTATCTGGCATCAAAATTCAATAATAGCTTGAGGTTATAATAAGGAGCGTGACGTTTTAGCTTATCAGAGTATTGTTTCGTTAATACATCACATTTTCCCATTGATTAAAAAATAAAATTGCCATTAAGCCAAAAATTCGGGACGCTGTGATAAAAATACTCTTTTTTTTATATTCCAGACATTATAAAAAAGTCTTTGACAAGTTATTTTTAATTAATGCGAAAAAAAGTGAACAATCATATGCAAATTAACAGGGTCAGGGGAACATAAATAAAATTGATAACAACCTGATTAAAAATATATATATTTTTTTACTTTAATAATAATAAAAAGAAAGAACTTTTCATTGCCTTTTGATTAAAATAATTTTGGTATAAATACATATTTTTAAGTTTGTTTTAATAACACAGTGCAACAAGAAAAAAATGAAACTGTAACAGTAGTCTAACATAAAACCTCCAATAGATTTTTCAAAATTAGTTCGAAATACGGTTTTATGGCCTTTTGAAGTTCGAATTTTTCGTATCCTTTTTTCAATATAATTGGAAATAAAAAACATTTAAATTATTTTTATCCAAATATAATTATGGGTTCTCGTTGTTTTATAGAGTATCACCATTATTATATTAGACTTTTGTTGTATGCCACACCCTTATTACGCCCATTTTTGTCATAATATTGTTTACTTTATTTAACTTGATCTTATATATAACCCTCTGAACCGATTAAAGTGAAACATGGCACATATATAATATATCCTTGAAGGAAGAGTTGACTGGATGCCACGCCCACTTTTTTGAAAGTTATCTTTTGCTTCTTAATTAATAGATTTCAACATACATTAAAATATTGATGATACGGTAAGAAAGTATAACAATATGATAAAAGTGGGCTTTAGAGGAAGCACCCTTTAGATTAAATTTTGTAATAGAAAGTATTTTCTGTTCCTTACACGCAGAAAAAAAACATGGTTACAGCATTATCACTACAACAATATTATGTTCTCATTGTTAATTTTTTTGAATTTTTATAACTCTGTGTTCATGAAAACAATGGTTTTGTTTAAATTTTGTCATTTAATGTTTACACTCAATAAAATATTTTAATATGTTTGACTGCAAAAATTATATGTTTTTAAATATTTTCACCAGAAACAAAATTTCATTAATATGAAAAATATCATTACTTCTACAACCATTAAATGTTTGCAGTCTTTTTCCTTGTTCTTTAACCATATTAATATTATTATTCCCATGACAATAAAATGTTTAAAATAAATATAATACTTATTCTTTTCACAAACTTGATGGAAAAATTCATAACTTGTTTGTTTTTAAATATATTTTATTTTTAATGTTTGTTTAACAACTTCATTGTATTTCTCATTTAATTTATATATGAACAAATATAAATAGACAAGGTTTGGTTATATTCGATGTGATTCAAGCAATATAATAACTTGAACCAGATATGATAGTAAAAATGAATTTAATTAATGATTTTTTTTGGCTTTTTTTCTATTATTTTCAATAAAAAGATTATAAAAATAATAATTTTTATTAATATGTTTCATTTTAATATATGATAAGATGGAATAATATGACAAAATGAAATAATAATATGATAAGATTTGATAACTATATGATAACATAATAACATTAACATAACATAATAATGATAATAATATGATAAGATGAAATTATTGTTTGACAAAGTGGTATAATAATATAATAAGATAAAATAATAATATAATAACATCAAATCATAATCTGATAGATTGGGATAATGATGTAGTAACGTTGTTCAATTATAATCGTATGAAGAATCATGACATGAAAAAACAAACCATAAAATTGGACACAATATGACAAAATGTAATCGTAATAATTATTTTTATTTTATTTAATTATTACTTATAATCATTTCTATTTTTCCCTGTTAACACATGTACCAATCATAATATGTTGCTCTTAGAATATGGTCACCACAACTATATTTTTTCTCTACTTGTGTGTATATCAAATTTGATGTGAATTGTCTTAGTGCATAAATAAATTTTAAAATTGATTTATACTGAAAGAGTTCTAAAAACTGGGTGTGCAATCCAACTTACAGTTTAGTTCACAATTTTCTCCAAAGAGTACTTGATATATGTGCAAAATTTAATTTGAACTTTCAAAGAAAAAAAAATTTTAAGAGTTTTACATTTTTTGTCCAAGTTTTAAACATTAGAAATTTCAGAAATAAAAAATTTCTTAGGGTCAGATTCAACACAAAAAAAAAAATTGTTTAAAAATAAAATTTGTATGAAAACTACTCAAAAAAATATTTTTAAAAATGAGTAATTTTTATAAAAATTTTATTTTCAAACAATTTAATTGTTGAGCTGAATCAGTCCCTTAAATTTTGAGCTTTCCAAAATAGGATTTATTAAGCAATTTCGAATATTTAATGGTATTTGTTAATTTTTTTAATAATTATACAAATTTTCAAAATTTCAAAATTTTTAAACATAAAGAAATCCTCTTCAAAATCCTATCATATTAATAAAAAATTACAATTTTAATTATTTTTCCAAGTTTTTAGTATTTGAAATTATACCCTATACAGCCATAGACGGTTGGAGTATTAAGCGTTTGGGGTGATGTTTGTAATACCCAAAGAGCCACCTTAATGTATACCAATCGGTTTAGAATCACTTTCTGAGTCGATTTAACGATTTCCGACCGTCCATGTAAACCTTGTAATGAAACTTCTGGTCGCAATTTTGAAAATAATTGAATGAAATTTGGCATGCATGTCTTTTATAGACCAAGGACGAAGCCTATTGAAATTGGTTATGATCGGTTCATTATTTCATCTAGCCCCAATACAATGTCCCCCTGAATAAGGGTTTAATGATAATAAATGCCTGACATATAGCAATATTTAATTTAATTTAGCATATATAATTCTTCTTCCGAAAATCACCCCAGGTCTCATATAAGACCCCTCCCCGAACTTTGATGTACATACAGATAGGTGTAGGGTATCATATAGTCGGCCTTAACTGACTATATTTATTAAGCAATTTGGAACATTTAATTGCATTTGCAAAATTTATTAAAATATATTATTTATTTATTAAAATTTTCTTAATTTTAAGTTATATTTGAAAATTCTAATTTAATTTTATTAATTTACGAACATAGCAAAATTAACTTGACAATTTTCTTTTTTCTATATAAAATTAAAGTTTTCTAATAAATTTCATAAATACTATTTAATTTTGAATATGTGTAATTTCAAACTAAGCTCGAGGCATTTTCTCTCTATTTTCTTTGATTCTTGATTTTCGATTTGATTCTTTGAGAAATTTCGTTATTTTTATTACTTTTATGGAATACCACATGCTTCATTTTAAATAAAATATAAATTTTCAAAAAAATTTCACAGATTTAATAATTTTTAGTCATATATAAAAATTCGAATATAATTTCGTACTTATTAAAATCTATTCCAAAATGTTCCTTTATTAACAAATTTTATTTCTTTTTATATTTGAAACAAAAAAAAAAAAATCTCAAAATTAGTTCGAAGTTTTTTATTTTGTTTAATTTTAGATTTTTGAAAACTAAATTATTTGAGCATTGCTAAAATTTTATTACATGCGTTCGAATTTAATCAAAATTTAGTCAAAATTTATAAATTTTAAAATTTTTTTAACTTTTTGGAAAATTCTTGATTTTAATAATTTTTTAACTTCATTTTATTAAGATTTCCAAATAAATTTTAATTATTTTATCACGTTGTTAATACTAAAATAGTATGAATTTTGAACATTAAAAATTTAGTTTTACAAAAAAATTTCATATATATATAAATACTAGCTTAACCCGTTTCGCTTCGCTGCACTGTTAAAATAATATAAGTGTGAAAAAATACAAATATATTCTTTTTATGATTTAATTTACTTATTTACATACGTATTGTATTTTAACTTGTTCTATAAATATACACTTATTTTAATATATATTTATTCTTATTATTAATGATTATAGTAATGCTTTACGATCTGTCCACCCAACTGATTTTTATTTTGAAATTTATAGTTTTCCATTATAGTTCAGTTACGCTATATTTAATATTTGCATCATATGGGGGTATTGCCTGCCCTGTGCCTATTCCCTTTATTTTAATTTTCAAAGGTATAGTTTATCATAAGAGTAACTCCTACTAAGTTTGAACATTCTCACTATAACAGTTCTTAAGATATACGATATTAAACATTGGCGTCCTTTGGGGGGGGGGGGTACTACTCCCTCTGCAGCTATCTTACTTCAATTTCGGTGCTCAGAATATCCTACTACAAAAAATTCAAGAAAATGGGTGAAGCGGCTCTTAAGATATTCGATACTTAATATTGATACTTAATATCTTATGGGGGGTACAACTTCCCCTGCGCCTATCGAAAAAATAAGTAGCCTATTTTATTTTCGGAAAATCGGTTCAGTCGTTTAGGAGTCTATAGGCCAACAGACAAACATATTTCATTATTATATATATATATATATATATATATATATATATATACATTTATTTATTGATGTTTTCATTCATAAATATTCTTATCAGAATAAAATTATAAAAATTCTTGTTTATTTATTAATAATGCAATTATACTTAAGTTCATATATATGTAAGTATATAATTATTTATAGAATTATAAACACGTGAATGGCGTAATAATTGTTGTAGTACTTAGCATTATAATAAATGCAATATTATTTATTATTAATTTGAAAACGAAAGTAATTTCTTAATTACAATTTGCGATAACAAATTAACGATACATAGAAATGAGATATTATCTATTAACGAATCTACTTCACCCTCAATACATTCCAATCCTAAAAGTCTTGAAAATATAGTTGAAAATCTAGTACAAACTACTACCAACATTTGCAACAGTTTTAATAACTTTTCTCTAGAAGTCGCATCAATAAGGAATAAGTTAGAAGAAATCCCATATAGAACATTTAATAGACGTTTTAATAGAAGTAGATCTCGATTTAGATCTACCCAGCAAAAACTTTTTGATTTTTGGTAATGGCAACTACTTATTAAAGTAGTTTCTTGGTAATGAGGCGTCATTATTATTTTCCTACTTATTATTTGCCTACCAGAAGGTTGTTGGTTCAACCCCATTCTGAAGCTGTTAATTTTTTATAACAAAATGTCTAAAAAGATATTTTAAACTAAATAGAGTTTTTGTCGCTTACGATGCTATGTGCGAGATGGTGTACTGAGTAAGACGTTAGTCAGTAAAAACGAATGGTTAGTATGTGTCCAAGTTCGAGTCTCACTGACGGCAAAATTTTTTTGTTTTTTTTTTATTTTTGTTTTCGTTTAGGTACATATTTTTTAGTACCCCTAGAGTCAAAAAATAACTACATGAATTTGTGGACAAGTCGAACAAAAATAACTAGTTATTCAGGCAAAAAATAAGTAGTTTATTTTTGTTTCCAATTATACCTGCTAGCTTACCAGGAAAGCAAAGTTTTTGCTGGGCACCAACATTTGCAACAGTTTTAATAACCTTTCTCTAGAAGTCGCATCAATAAAGAATAAGTTAGAAGAAACCCCATATAGAACATTTAACAGACGTTTTAGTAGAAGTAGATCTCGATCTAGATCTAGTTATAATAAGAATTGGGTATGCAGATTCCATTACAGATATAGAAGCGAAGCAAAGAAATGTGAACAGCCTTGTTCATACTTCGCCCAGAAATAAAATTCAACAAACTAAATTATCCCGTTATTGAGGCGACAGATAACGATAATGTAGATTTGTCTACATGTCGCCTTTTCGTTTTTGATAAAACTAACAAGATAAAGTTTTTGATTGATAGCGGAGCAGATATATCTGTACTTCCTTCCTCAAAATTCAAGAATCATAAAAAGGTTTCGGATATAAAATGTTATATGTAGATTTAGGTTTACGTCAATAATCCAATAATTGATGCAGATTTTCTTAACAGATATGGACTTTTAATAGATATTAAAAACAAATCATTAATAAATTATTTGACGAAACTCTCTATTAATACTTTGTCCCATTACTTTAAAATTTCCTTACCAAAAATTCTCAACTGTTGTATTTGGATCTTGATTTATATTTATAGTAAAATTCAAAATCAGAATGAATATTTTTACAATCAAATTTGATATTCAATAAAATCTAAGGTAACAAAATTAAAATAAGTTTTTCAAAACAATAATTAAAAGTGTATATATGATCAACTGCAGCTTTAAATACTTTCATATTAACTAAACTATATTTTAAACTTTAAAATTATGTTTTAATGTTTAATAAACTAAATTTGATATTTATTTAAATTTTAATTATTACACTATGCGACAAATTTTAGATCATTAAATATTGCCTCGATAATCTCAGGCGAAATTTCATTTCATATTTTCAATATACCATTAGATTAATAAAATCTCCAAAGTATTTTGCAAAAAGTTAGTTCGAATTTCGATTTTATGGACTCTCAAATCTCAGATATTTTGGAGCCCTTTTTTTTATTATGTGTGAGTATGAAAAGCACTTAAATCAGTAATTTTCAATATATTTATGGGTGATTATTGTTTTATGTAATATAAAGCTTCACTTAAATCTTATGTAAGATTTTTGTTAAGTATCCTACCCCTTTTACGCCCATTTTTCGTAATAAAATTGTGTGCAATACATGAGAAGTCACAACGTTCAGTCGATTTAAGTAATTTTTAGTAGATATATATATCGTATATTCTACGAAAGGTGATATAGGATATAATGTTAATAAAAATATTATGTCCAATTTTTGTAATTCTATTGAAAAACAAACATATAATAGTGAATTTAAATATGTTCGAAAATTTCGAAATCAAGTAAAAATTTTCGAACATATTTTAAAATTAAAAAAAAATATCAATAAAAGATTATGAACTTAAAAAAGCATGCAATGTATATAATATACACCAAACAAAAACTATTCTGTTTTTGTTAAAACTACATTTAAAAAACCAAATCGTATACATATCTGGTTTTCTCTCTATTTGGTTTTTGTTGACACATATACGAGTATTTTTGGTATAATCTTTTATTTAAAAACAATTTGACTTATTTTTTTTTTTTATTTTCTTAAATGTTTAAAACAATATTTTAGAAATTATTTATGAATAAAATTTGTATAAAAAATAGAAAAAGTCAAGAAAAGCAAAAATATTTTTAATTGCATTATATATAAAAGCTTATTGTCCTGAAATCAATTGAACAGGCTACATCATAAATAGTTATTTCAGTAGTTTTTATTTGGATTTTAATAAAAACTTGCTAAAACCAATTTGGATTATTTTTCTTTTCTTAAATGTTTAAAATAATATGAATAGAATTTGTATAACAAATAGAAAAAGTCAAGAAAAGCAAAAATATTTTTATTTGCATCATATATAAAAGCTTATTGTCCTGAAATCAATTGAACAGGTTGCATCATAAATAGTTATTTCAGTAGTTTTGATTTGGATTTTAATAAAAACTTGCTAAAACTAATTTAGATTATTTTTCTTTTCTTAAATGTTTAAAACAATATTTTAGAAATTATTTATGAATAAAATTTGTATAAAAAAATAGAAAAAGTCAAGAAAAGCAAAAATATTTTTATTTGTATTATATATAAAAGCTTACTGTCCTGAAATCAATTGAACAGGCTGCATTATAAATAGTTATTTCAGTAGTTTTTATTTGGATTTTAATAAAAACTTGCTGAAAATGGTTTTTGATTTGTATGAAAAACCTAAAGAAATTTATGTAGTTTTTTAATCAAAAACCAAATGAGGCCGAATGAGTTTTGGTTTGGTGTAAATGCCATAAAAATCTCAATTTCGAAAATTAAGAATCAAAGATTTTTAAAATAAATATTTTTTCCCATGAGGTATTAGTTGCGCTTTTTTTTTATTTTTTCATGAACTTTCTGTATCATTTAATGAATCATTCATGAAAAGTTGAATGTTCTTTTAGATCTAATTAAAAAATATAAAAAACAAAATTTATTCTTCCTACTTGATGTACAATATAGCTCATAACACAAACCACATTTAAGTGATTTATGTGCCATTTGAAAAATATTATTTAATTTTTTTCGCTTCTCTTGTTTATTTTCTTTTTTACTTTTTTTTATTATATTATTAATTGATAAAAGTGTGACGAAATTTTTTAAAAGTGTTATTTTTTTTTCTTTATTTTGTTTTTGTTTCAATTGCATTTGGTCAGTTAAGAGAAATGTGTGTTTTGCATATAAATTTTTTTTATTTTTAAATTTATAAATTTATTTTTGTTTATTAACATTTTTAAATGGTCAAAATTTTTGGTTTTGTTTGAACAAAAATTTTTAATGCAATTTTTGTTCAATTCCTAAGGTCCCTGGCCTGTATTAACAACAAATTTGTAAATATTTTTTTTGGATTTTTTTCAAATTATAAATTTATTTTACAACCATTTTATTACATTAATGTTTGTACTTAGTATTCTGATTATAAAAAAATGTAGCTATACATAAACAAGGTCATGTGAGGGTCATTTAAATGTTTTTAGGTAAATATGTAAATATCACCCCTCGATCGAAATGTATTAAGATCGTTATTTGAATAAATAATTAGTACTAACCACTAATCACAGTTTGGAGGGGTACTTAGTTATTATTTGAACGATTTTCTGTGGGTTGTTTGTGTCTGTCCGTCTGTCTGTATGGGCTACTTACTGTAATTGAAAATATTTAAATGGTTAACAAAAAAAAAAAAAAAAAATTTTTATTTATAACATTGTGAGGCGTATTAAAGTAGCTTCTCTAAATGCTTAAATGAACGTTATTTTCATTTTAGTCATTTAATGTCTAACGGATGATATTGTCATCATTTTTATATTGAGTCGAGGTAATAAACTTTTGGCTTCATTTTAGAATCGAAAAAAAAAATAGTGTAATTGAATTGTATGTAAACTAATTTTCAAATATACCTTGAAATTATTGAAATATGATATAAAAGTAGTTTTAAAATTTAAGAAAAATATTTAAAATTGTTTAAAAAATCAAAATTTTGAATATTCAAATTTAGGAAAATTATATAAATAATATTGAAATTGTTTTGTTAAAACGGCAACATTGTAGAGTAAATTTTAATATGTTCGAAAATTTCGAAATTAAGTTCGAATTTTTGAACATGCATAAAATTGCCAAAATAACAATATATAAGTAAAATACTTTGTAATAATAATTAAACATTAAAAATTTTTTTAATAATTTCGAATTGTATGTGTTCGAATTTGAATTATTTTTCGAATATCAAAAAAATTTTCAATTTTCAATTTCAAGTGAACCAACTTTATATTTTAAATATTGTAAAAATATTCAAATTTTTAAAGTTCAGGTTAGAAAAAAATTGGAAATGTTTAAATTGAAATATTTTAAATTTGAGAAAAACTTAAAAATTTTTTGAATATTTAAAATTTTATTAAGCTAGAGCTTTCTGCAGTAATTTCTGATATGTTTGAACATATATTAAAATATTATAATTCATTAAAAAGTTCCTTCTGAACATAATCAAAAGTTCAAAATTTCTTATTAAATAAAAAATTTTGTTCCAATTTTAAAAAATTGTTGAAATTTTTGAACTGCGAATGTTTTAAATTTAAGATAAACTTTAAAATGCTAAATTTTATTAAAATTAAAGCATTGTGCTGTAATCTCTGAGATATTCGAAAATTTCGATATTAAGTTCGAATTTTCGAACATGTTTAAAAAATTTTAAAATATTACAATTCATTAAAACTTCCTTCTGAATAAACAAAAAATCTTATTTAATAAAAAAATGTAAGTATCCAAATTTTAACATATTATAAATTTAAGTTCGAATTTTGACATTTTGGTTTTTAAATACTTTAAATTTGAGAAAAACTTAAAATTTTATTAAACATTGAAATAAAGGTAAAATTTTCAAACATTTCAAAAAATCATTAAAATTATAATTTGCATTTAAAATACTTTTCGAATATAGGAAAATTTAAAAAATTGCTTAATAAAGTTCAGTTTTCAATGTTAAAATTTTAGGAAAATTTCAAATTATTTTCTAATTTAAAAAAACTTTTTTTTTTGCAAAAAAATATTCAATATTATTAAAACTAGAGCAATAAAGTTCGAAATTTCAAAAATACTAAAAAATTATTAAAAGTATAATTTTAATAAAAATCAGTTTTTGAAAACAAAAAATAAAAAGTCGATTTTGTAAATATTAAAAAAAAAATCTAAATTAAAAACGAATTTTCGAAAATACTAAAAGGTTAATAAAAGGTTAATCTAAAAATAAAATACCTTTAAGAAGTTAATTAAATGTTAAAAATTTCTTAATAAATTCAGATTTTAAATTTTCGAAATAAAAAATAACAAAAAATTTTTTTAATTTTAATATTTGAATGTTTTAAATTGAAGAAAATCATTAAAAAGTTGTTTTAAAAAAAATATTTATTTAATAAAACTATACCTTTGTGTATCAAAATCTAATATGTTTGAAAATTACGAAATTAGGTTAGAATTTTCGAAAATACTTTAAAATTATTAAAATTGTTGTTAATATTAATTTTGAAATAGTAATTATTTTTTAAATATAAAAAAGTTTTGAAAATAAAAATAAATTGAAATTTGAAAAACATTATTAAAATATTTTTCGAAATTAAAGAAACATTGAAAACGATGTTTAAAATTTTATAAAAAAAAGAAAACAATATTTTTCGAAATTAAAAAAATATTGAAAATGATGTTTAAAATTTTATAAAAAAAAGAAAAAAATGCAAATCTATTAAGGATTTTAAAACAAAGAATTGTTCTGTAATTTCTGATATGATTGACATTTTTGAAATTAAGTTCGAATTTTCGAACTTGATTAAAAATGATAAAAATTGTAACATGACGGGAAAAATTTAGAACTTGTTTTGAAATCATTGGATCTAAAACTGCTGTAATCAGAACCACTTGAGATTCTTGTTGCAATCAATTCTGGCACTCATGGAGCAGAAACGCATTGTGATTCTAAAATGATTTTATAGAATATTTTTTGAAAACTAGTGATTAAAAACTATTTCCGTATTACTTCTGCATCACTTCTCTAAACAAATTACTGGTTCCCAAATAACTTCTCATAACTGTTTAAGAAACTTAAAAAAAAATTTTTTCAAAAAAGTAAAACAAAGAGTAACAAAATTAAATTGATTTAAAATAGCGGTGTTTAGGAAATGGCTCATTAGAATGAAAAATAAAACCAAACAAAAATCACTTATTTTAATAACTTCTATAAAACGAGTT
This sequence comes from Protocalliphora azurea, assembly GCA_932274085.1. Taxonomy (NCBI): domain Eukaryota; kingdom Metazoa; phylum Arthropoda; class Insecta; order Diptera; family Calliphoridae; genus Protocalliphora; species Protocalliphora azurea. The sequence continues at coordinate 23,639,609 of OW026522.1, read as the reverse complement.
CTGAATGTGATAATTTCGAACAAAAATCATATATTAAAGAACTGGTGCTAGAAGCGTTCCGTAGAATGGGTACTGGTTAGGTAATACTTCCACAGAACTAGTTCTGGGGGTGACAATTTTGAACAAAAACCATTGGTGGTAACGCCAAATTAGAACAAGTTGAGTCTATTTTTATGTTCCAAAACTAATTGTAGAACTAATAAAATTTTTTAAGGGATAGAAATAATATATTATAAAAAAAAAATAATAAAATGTTCAAAATTGTTAGTGTTTGAATTTGGAAAAACTAAAAAAATTTATATCAAAAAAAAAAAAAAAAAAAAAATGTTCGCATTTTTTAAATTTTGAGAATTTTTTATCAGTTTTTTATAAAATATTAGAAATTTGTTTAAAATTTTAATTTTAAGTTCGAATTTCCGAAAATGCTAAACATTATATATTATATATTAAAAATTAATATATTAAATTTTGTAAATTTTTACTGTTGAAATTTAAAAAAAATATTTTTCGAAATTAAAAAAAATACAAGTTTTGAGTTCTTATGCTCGAAATTTTATTAAAATATCGCAAATTCGTTAGAAATTTTAAAAGAACAGTATTTCGGAACATATTTTATAATGTTCGAATTTTCGAAATTAAGTTCGTATTTTTGAACTTACTACAAAATTTCTAAAATTCTATTAAACAATTAAAATACATCCCAAATCTATTAAAATATTCAATTTTGCTTAGCAAATTAAAATTCTGAAACAGTAAACCTCAAATTATCACCTTTAAATTTCTCTAAGTGTATAAATTTTAAATCTAGTATTTAACAAAATTTCATTCAGTTATAAAATTTTTTTATTTAAGTTCTTTTCACTCATGAGTATGTAGTATTTTTTCTCCAACAATAATGACATAGTTATTTTTTTTTACAACGTCCACTCTAGAAGTCAACATCATTTATTGTTATATTTTAAACAAATTAAATTATAAATTTCTTGAGGCTAAAAAATTTCGACAGTTAAGTTGCAAAAAAATAAATATAAACATATATGTGCTCGTAGTTTATTTTGTTTTTAATGTAGGCGTTAACTTTTTATTTTTATTTTGGAAGCTTAAAACAGTTTTTAGGTGAAATCTTTATTTTTTTTTTTTTAACTACAAACTTTTCTACATAAACACAAAACAATTTATTTCATTTAAATAATTTATATAAATTTCAATACAATACAAAAATAAAAATCGAAAAAAAAAACTATTTAATAAGAAACACCTTACAATTGTTTGTTAACATGAAGATTTTTTTTATTTATTTCACTGGCCTTTAAATGCGGCATCATGTTTTAAATTCAATTAAAATTATTGTAATAAATATTATTTTTGTTATAAACAAAGCAATTTTAATACGTTTTTCATTATTGTAAAATTATATGATAATTATGTAATTTCGAAAACAGACTTATTTATTATTTTATTATAAAGTATTAAAATATTTTAATAAAAAAGATTCTGTTAACGTTTATAAAATGTTAAATTAAACAAATAATTATCAATTAGAAGTTACATTATTATTTAACTAAATAAAAGTAAGTTTATTTTTTTTAAGTTAATTAGCTTAATTAAATTTATTTCAATTTTGTAAGGGAATGATATTGCAAAATCACTTGTTGATGTGCATTAATAAATATTTAAACTCAAATTTATTTAATTATAAAATTCAAAATAATACTCATAAAAATATGTATTTAATAAAATTATTTTTCTATTAAGTTTCATATAAGAGAATCATTTAGTTATCTAATGAAATTTTTAATAAATAAATTGAAACTATTTCACAAACATTTGATTTGTTAATTACATAATATCAATTCTTTTAAATATCTATAATTATTATATAATTACATACTAAGAAGGTAATAACCATATATTAAATAATAAAATAATTGTTATCTACTATTTATAAACACATGTTCTTGTGTATATAAGTATGTATATAATTAAATTTTGGTTAAATAAAGTCACTAACAGACTGCTTATTACTAATATACACTGTTGCATATTCCTATAAACGCATTTAAAATATTTGCTTTTCTTTGAGGTATATTCGTTTCTCTTAACCAAAAACAATGTTGTGTTGTTACAATAACTCGCGTTTTGTTGTTTTCTTTAATTTAGCAATCAGAACATGTTGGTGATCATTTCAGTGGAATATTCCTATAAAGGCAGTCGAGAAAAATTTGTCTAAAAAGTTATTGTAAAATAAAACATATTTAAAAATGTTTAACAGTTAGATAGATAGATAGAGAAGGTTGACGTGATACCAAAAAGTACCACATCTCCACCCAGAGACCGATCTCGGTCCATTGTGAGTTCCTTCATTGTAAAGCTGTGAAAAAGACAGAAAAAAGGAGAATAGGGATGGAAAAGAAAAAGATAGGAATGAAAACGAATCATATAGGAGGATTAGCAATGTTACCAATCCCCCTAGGGTTGTACCCCTGATTCTCCCTTAAACAGACGATTCCCATGACGAAGCCTATGACGTCTACAAGTTCTACGTCCCTAACGTCACTTAGCCCGCCGAGAAATTGGTTGCCCAGCCATTTCATCCTACGATGCTGCAATCGTGGACAATGGCATATAATGTGCTCAATAGACTCGGACTCGTCGACGTCTCCACATATTCTACAAAAATCGGAATTGCCAGCGTCCCATCTAGACCTCATCTTCCCTATCAAACAGTGACCCGTTATGGCCCTTATCATGATTCTTAAGCTTCTCCTATTCAAGTCCAGAAGAGTTCCCTATATATATATATCTATATATATATATCGCCCTCGACACCTTACAGTCCTCTCTACTCTCCCAAACCGAATTGGTTCTGACCAAGATCCAATCATTGATCTTCCCATAGAAGAAACTCAGTGGTGGTTTCACATAGGTTTTCCTCTCCGAGACATCCTTTGCTGCGCCTTGCCTTGCCAGTTCATCAGCCAGTTCATTGCCTGAGTCTCACCATGTAGTCTTTCATCAGCTCTCTCAGTGACTTCTTACAGGCAGCAACTAGCCTGGATTTCACCACATGTGTCCCCAGGACCTTCAGAGCCGCCTGAGAGTAACTTCAGTACCCCTCGCAAAGTTCTGCTTGATTATTTCTGCGGCTTTCAGGATGCCGAGAATCTCAGTCTGAAAAACGCTGCACTCATTAGGGAGTCTAAAAGGGCCTTTCAGATCCGTGCCCATAATATAGACTCCCACACCAATTTTAACAGTTTTAGTTGTTTGTTTCACTTAAGGTTTTTCGACAACATTTCTGTTTACTGGAAATATTTTTGTTTCAATTGGGAAATTCATCAGCTTAAAGGATGCCCAGAGGAACTTTTCTTACAGGACAAGAAAAAGTTCAAATTCAATTTTCTCGTGATCAAGGCTGTTCTAAGAGAGAGATTGGACGAAAAATTAACCGTTCGGAAGGAGTGCAAATTAATAAAATAAAAAAAGAAGAAGCCACCCGCATTAAATTAAATGCTGCATAAATAAAAAATAAACTTGACCCTCCTGTCACTTCCAAATATGTTTCACACATTTTGCGAACAGATGGTAACATAAAAAACCAAAATATAAACCAATGTTAGAACAGCATCATAAGGAAAATTATTAAAAATTTGCGTGCAAATACATGAAATGAAATGGACAGATGAATGGAATAAGTAATCTTTTCTGATGAAAAGAAATTCAATTTGGACGGTGCCGATTCATATTCTTGCTATTGGCATGATTTAAGGTCGAACGAAATTCATATGTCGAAACACAATTTCTGTGGATGTAGTGTTACGGTTTGGGCAGCCTTTTCTGCTGCAGAAAGATCAAAATTATGTTTTGCTTCAACTAAAATTAGCAGTGCAATTTATAATGAACTGTTAGAAGATCATTAAGAAGATGATTTAATGAACATAGTATTCCACTATTGAATTGGCCGGCTTGCAGTCCGGATTTAAATCCAAGTTTAAACTAAAGCAAGTCTGGGAATAAATTGACAGTGATTGTCCTCAAAAATTAATCGAATCAATGCCAGACCGAATTTTTGAAGTTATCCAAAACATTATTAATAATGCTAAATGGGTTCATTAGTTTAAGTGTGTATATAGGAAAATGCCATAAAAAATGTTATTAAACTACTAAAATTACAATAAAAAAATTTAATGTACATTTAAAGTTTTTTGTTATTAATTTTTTAAGTAAAGTCAATAAATAATTTAAAAAATTAATTTGTAGCACCTTAATTATTTTTTAGCCCCATTTTTGGTAAGTTAATAAAAAAAAATTATGTGCGTTTATAGGAATATGCACCAGTGTACATAAAAGATATGTGTTAATTAATTATTTTTTAGCCCCATTTTTGGTAAGTTGATAAAAAAAAGATATGTGCGTTTATAGGAATATGCACCAGTGTACATCAAAGATATGTATGTTAAAAAAAAAATTAGCCTATTACTAGTTGTTGACACACTTAGTAACTATAACTATATTCCATACATCATATTTAATTTGATGTCAAACATAATGAAATACTATATGACATATTCTTATCATTTTATTTATTTTTGTATTTAAAGTCGTATTAAGATATTTGCACCAAAGAAAAAAAACGATTAATATCTTTGATTTGTGTTCTCAAAAAAAAAAAAAAAAAAAAAAAAAAAATATTTAGGAATTCTCCTTATTAATAAATAAGCGATAAAAAATATATAATTTAAAAGCAGAAGTCTTTGACTCAAATTATTTTTTACAAATTGATAAGAAAATTTGTTTACTAAAATACCGCTTAAAATTATAATAACCTCCCTATGATATGAAAGGTGGGTATTATAATTTTTTTACTGATGTTTGTAAAGCTCACTGCAATAATTTTATATAGCAATCGTTTCAAAATTCGTTACAGAAATGATCTAATTAGATACGAACTAATTATATTTGTCTCTCTATTTTATTTTATTATTATTATTATTTTTTTTTTGTTATTTATTTATTTTTTTTAATTCTTTTAAAACTGTAGGGTATCATATGGTCTGAAATATTTTTTTAACTATTTTTTCTTTAATTTATGTAGTAAAAGTTATTGTGGTTTTGTTATTATCATAATGTGGTAAATAATTGCATTAATTTAAAATAATATATATTAAGTTAGGCGCAAGGTCTATCTTTAATTATAATAAAGTTATCATAATTGTATAATTGAAAAGTGGTGGCATTCAAATTATAAAAAACAGGCAACTAACAAGTTTAAATTTTTTTAAAGCCTATAAGTTGGGAAAGCAGTTTATTAGCATTTATGATGCTAAGTTTGAAAATGAGATTTATGAAGTGTTTAAGAAAAAAGTCCAGATTAATTTTTTTTTTTTATGAAAGATAAAGGGAATAACTTAGGATTAAAACTAAATCAATAACTTGTAGCATTTCTTCTTAAGATTTTTCTCATCTATCTTTTTATATAAAAATTAATTCCCTCTCTCTAGATACCCAGCAAAAACTTTTTGGTTTTCGGTAATGGCAACTACTTATTAAAGTAGTTTCTTGGTAATGAGGCGTCATTATTATTTACCTACTCTGTATTACATTACTAAGTACTCAATAGTATAATAGCACAGTAATACTGCAATCACGTGGATGAGTTTGCTAGAGCGCCGGATTAAAAACCAGAAGGTTGTTGGTTCAACCCCATTCTGAAGCTGTTAGTTTTTTATAACAAAATGCCTAAAAAGATATTTTAAACTAAATAGAGTTTTTGTCGCTTGGGATTCTATGTGCGAGTTGGTGTACTGAGTAAGACGTTAGTCATTAAAAACGAATGGTTAGTGTGTGTTCAAGTTCGAGTCTCACTGACGGCAAAATTTTTTTGTTTTTTTTTTATTTTTGTTTTCGTTTAGGTACATATTTTTGAGTACCCCTAGAGTCAAAAAATAACTACATGAATTTGTGGACAAGTCGAACAAAAATAACTAGTTATTCAGGCAAAAAATAAGTAGTTTATTTTTGTTTCCAATTATACCTGCTAGCTTACCAGGAAAGCATAGTTTTTGCTGGGTACATATACTTTTCAGAATATAAGCGATCACAGTTTATGTTATGTTTTATATTAGGTTTGCAAATTCTTCTCTATTTGATGCCACTTTAATGAAGTCTCCAATCAATCTATTTCCTGTCCAGTTTCTGATGTTTCATAACCAGGCCAATACCCATGGACTTAACATACGAATTAGACTATATAAACTCTACAATTGATACAATTTAAGTTTCAATTGATATTGAAACTTAATTTGAACTTAAAAAAGACACGTTTAAAGGTTAATTTTGAATTAAATAAGACCTGTAATTAAATATTTATTAGTACTCTATAACGACTCACAATAGAGACTAAAATAAATAATTTCCTTATATAAAACTTAGTTCAAATTTATCTTCCCCTTAAAAAGTCAATTCCAAATTTGTATTACCTCCAAACCCCAGCACCCCTCCCTAAATCACAAATTGCTATATTTATCTTTCATCATTATAAAAAAAAGACCTCATCTTCATTTGATTTAAATATTTATAAAGAATTACTAGTTTGATACCACCAAACAACTGCTGATCTTTTACACTAATCGCATAAATATTTGCAAAATTGTTGTGTGTATAAATCGATTTATAATAAAATGCAAATAATTTATTGAAAGCGGTCATTGTATGATTTTGTTTTAATTTTATTGTTTTTTAATTTAATATTTTGTTTTAATTAAAATTTAACTGGCTTTAAATGGTTTGCGAACCAATGAACTTGACATAATTAAGTTCAAATAACTAAAACAAATAATAAACTTATTATCAGTGTTGCCAGGAGGTGAGAAAAAATGAGGCTAAATTGAACTTTAAAAAAGGTCAGAAAAGGCTAAATTCTCAAAAAAATAAAAAAAAAAAAATAATAATAATAATGGGTGATTCAAGTAGAGATACTTTTTTCAATAGCCCTTTTTTTTAGCGGCCGTAGCTGAGAGTGTACACGAAGACTATTTGAAATTGAAGCTCGTGATCTCGGCGACATTTGGTTTCAGCAAAACGGCGCCACTTCCCACACATCGCATCAATCAATGGATTTATTGAGAGAACACTTCGGTGAGCACATAATTTCACGTTTTGGGCCGGTCGATAGGCCACCAATATCGTGTGATATCACACCGTTAGACTTTTTCCTGTGGGGATATATAAAGTCTAAAGTTTATGCGGACAAACCCGCTTCGATTCAGGCCTTAAATGATATGCTTCCAATTAGACTCACTCAATGGTGTTCTCACAGCCAATATATATACACTGCACTGCCATCTAGACTCTTCTCGAAAGCTCTATCTCTTTCTACAATGTTCCAAACTAGTATATTCGAATTTTAGAGCTTTCGATGTTAATGTTAGCAGTTTCAACATTTAGTATTGCCATACTTACAAACAATGGTGAAAGCTTTTTATGCAATGTTGTACGTTTACAACTATGTTAATAATTTCTACAGATATGTTAACTGCTGTTAACATAAGTAGAAACGTCGAGAAACATATAACTTTAAACCAGCCGTTAAAATCGTTATATTTGAATTCAATAACAAATTCGTAACAATATGTATGTAAGTAAAATAATTTTGATCATAGATAAAAAAGTTACAGAATGTGTTAAGTAGTAAAAAATTTAATTGAAAATAAAACCGATTTTTCCCGTAAATTAGTAGTCCTGAGTTTATTTTCCCGTAATGCAGTAGTCCTTTTAACTGTGATTAAGGAAATGTAAAAAAAAAATTAGCCGCTTTCTCTTAGTTTACGAATTATAGATTTCTATAGTTTTGATATATTTTTCTGAATATCCTTATTAATACATATGAGATTTAATTTATACTAATACTGTTTAAAAGTTCAAATACATCTTGAATGATATATAATATGACCATATTCATTAAATCCTTGAGATGAATAATGAAATTTTCATTTTTTTATTCATATACCCGAACTTACAAAATTTTATTATTTCTAAAAAATGTTTATTCGGCTAGTAGATATAGGAAAAGTCATTGAGTTACAAGGAAAAACCATTATTAACGTTAAAAAGAAAATATTTTCTTTTTAGAAAATAATTTCTTTTTAACTGGGCACCGGCCAGATTACCGAATCTTAATTTGTTCCTATTTTTAAAATTTAAAGAGTTTCAAAATTTAAAGAGTTTCTGTAATTTCCCTTTTTTGACGATTTAAAAAATATTTTAACGAATTTTTGTTCGAATTTTGACGATTTTATACTATAATTATCTGGCAACAGTGATTATGAGACTGTTGTAATAAGATTTCTCCACACAACTATCTTACAAGATAAAATGTCAAAAAAATACACATATACGAAAATTTGCTTGGGTGTGTGTACATGTGTATTTTGGAAATTACTAAAAAACAAGGTTTTTTTTATAAAATTGTTTCTTTTTAATGTTTGTTATACATTTTAAAAAATATTTTTATAAAAATTGTGCTAAAAAAGAGCGAAATTCTTAAACAAAAAGGACATATTTACTCTGCCACTTATTGAAAATAATTATATCTTTTATAGAGTTTATTAGAGTAAGTGTATCCCTTACCAAGTGTCTACATTAGGCAAATTTATATCAAAACAAACGTCAAAATCAGAGCGAATATATACAAGGTAACCTTAGTTAAACAGTTGATTATTATTTTGGTTATTACAGTTGTCAAACTGCATATATAAAAAACAATAATGAATACGCCATAGTGTTGTTTTTGTGCAACTGTTGCCACCTTCCACAAATTCGAGTTAAGTCTGACGTTTGTCTTGATAAAAAAATCTCTAATGTAGACAATATGTTATTTAAGGTTTGACATAATAAAAAACAAAATGTTTACTCCCCAGCAAAAACTCTGCTTTCCTGGTAAGCTAGCAGGCATAATTGGAAACAAAAATAAACTACTTATTTTTTGCCTGAATAACTAGTTATTTTTGTTCGACTTGTTCACAAATTCAGTTATTTTTTGACTCTAGGGGTACTCAAAAATATGTACCTAAACGAAAACAAAAATAAAAAAAAGAACGAAAAAATTTTGCCGTCAGTGAGACTCGAACTTGGACACAAACTAACCATTCGTTTTTACTGACTAACGTCTTACTCAGTACACCATCTCGCACATAGCATCCTGAGTGACATAAACTCTATTTAGTTTAAAATATCTTTTTATATATTTTGTTATAAAAAACTAACAGCCTCAGAATGGGGCTCTAGCCAACTCATCCACGTGATTGCAGTATTACTGCGCTATTATACTATTGAGTACTTATTAATGTAATACAGAGTAGGCAAATAATAATGACGCCTCATTACCAAGAAACTACTTTAATAAGTAGTTGTTATTACCGAAATCCAAAAAGTTTTTGCTGGGCCTCTTCTGCCGTCGTTATCTCACATATTATATCAGCTTTAATCTCATTAGTAGACCTGGGGTTAGAGTCAGATATTAGAATAAAAATAAAAAGTTTTTATTATTAATGATGGCAAATTTTGTTAAGAAGTAAAAATTTTTATACAAGAATGCAGTAGCCACATGGTCAAATTGACAATTTATCAACATAGTATAATTACTATTATTTTTTTCTTTTTAAGTTTTAAAATTTTTAAAAGCAAAAAAGTAACATATATATCCTGAATTATCCATAATTTTTATATACACTTTAAAGATTAGAATGTCCAGTTGTATATTATATTTTAGCATTTTGCGAATTTTTGCGAATTTCGATTTTAAACCATTTTGAAGTGTTTGATATATCTATAGTTTTTTTGGAACAAGAAAAATTACTATTGAAATTAGTTATCATCGATCCATTATGTCACCTAGCTCCCAAACAAAGATTTTCCCGGAAAAAAGTTTTAACGGTTATAAATGACATATATATATATATATATTTTGATAAAATTTAGCAATACTACATTTTTGGATAGGAATTAGTCCTAGAGTTGTCATTCAAACAGAAATTATTCGATTATTCGAGGAACAAATTTTTATATTCTTTTCAAACGAACAAAAATTTTTTAATTTAGAATAAAAAATTATTCCATCAATTTTTAATGATTAATCGAATAATTTTCAAAACGAGTTTTTGTTAAATTATTATATGTTTTTGAAATAATAAGTTTTGAAAATGATTGAAAATTTCGCTAGGATATTTAAATGTGTAAACCACGCTTTAATAAATTTCGGGTTAAATTCATTCACAGATACTGAAGTCTCAGTATTATTTGAATGGAATAGTTTTTCTAAAGATTTAATCAAACGTCTTAAAGTTAAAATAAAAGGGAGACGTATAAGTTATTATTAAATTATTATTAAATTTTTAAGACCTATTAAATTTGTTTAAATATTTAATAAAAAGTGAAGCAAAGGTATATGCAAATGCTTTATTTTTTAGAATTTTTCATTTACTCGTATTATTTATTTTAAAAATTATTTTAATGATTCAAATTATGTGTAAATAACTGAAGATTCTGAAATGGTTTGTTACTGAACTCAACAAATCTATAAATAATATCAAAAATTTATAAAAACAGATTTTAACAATATTCATGATCATTGACTTTATTTAGAAAAATCTAGAAAGAATAGAAAAACTAGATGTATTGCCACCATCAATAGTAAGAGAAAGAATTTTTTCCACACATCTGATTTAATAAAAAAAAAAAACAATAATCGTTCCAAAGCCGAAATGTTCTTTAAGGATGATAATTTAAAAAAAAAAAATCAGTTTCATTTTATAATTTGTCTGTAATTTGAATATGGTCTAAATTTTTTGATATTTTATGTTAATAAAACCAAAAATTTATTTGAAAAAATACTAGTTTTTGCATTTTTTTTAACTTGTAAATAATTATTCGAGCAATATATTTTATTCTTTATTCGTTCGATTAATCGAAGAAAATTCAAATTTTATTCGATCACACGAGCAATTACAAAAAATTATGAAATTTTATTCGATCAACTTCAACGACAACCCTAATTAGTCCACATTTGACCACAGTGCCCATATATAGCACTTCCCGAAATTAACTTAAAGTGCTTAAATCACATAATAATTTTAATATCAGATTCATATTTAGCACAATTAGCTATTATTTTTTAGATTATACAGATTTAGTGATATCGGAAACGGTGGCAACACAGTGGTATGCATAGAAAAAATTATATATTCCCAAATTTATAATTTCCTACTATTTTGAATAAAATTCAACATAATTTTAAATTATTGAATAATAAAATAATACTTACAAATTTCATATTCACAAAAAAAAAAAAAAAATAAGAAAATACAAAAATCTATAGTATATTTTCATTGATATTTTTTTTTAATTAATTTTGTTCGATGGGTTACAATATTAAAATATAGAGAAAATTACCTTTTCAACGATACCAATCACTTATGTTAAAATACCGCGATTTATTTAATGCCACGTTTGGTATACCTTTGCCCCTATGTGCATTGCTGAATTTTATATACATGATTTCTAAGAATTTCAATTAATAAAACTTGTTATCTTCAGCCAGATATTTCTAAATTTTATTGCAAAGGTAATTCAAAAAAAAAATAGGAACATGTTTTGAAGAATCTGGAAAATTGTCAATAAATATTTTATTTGATAAGCTTTTAAAAACGGATATACCCCTCGATGACTACTTCCAATAAAAAAGGAAAAGAAAAACTCGTTTGAGTTTTTGATGAACTCGAAAATTAATAATAAAATATTTTCTTTTATAAGTTACTAAGAACGTAAAACATATTCCTAATCGACATAATACTGAAAGTAAAACACGCCAATTTAGCGCCTGCTCTAACTGCTCTAAATCATGACATTAAAATATTAAAAACTCTTTTAAAACTTGTTTTACTCATTTTCTATTTTTTGCGTTTAAGCCGAGACGTTTTGTTAGTTTAACTAAGCAAATGACATTTATTTAAAATGCTAATTAATAAATTCACACATGTATGTTATAAGTATACACTGGTACATATTCCTGTGAGCGCACATCAATTTTTTAATCAACCAAAAGTTGTGCTAAAAAGTAATTAAGGTGCTAAAAATTAATTTCTTAAATTATTTATTGACCACTTAAGAAATTAATAAGAAAAAACTTAAAATGTTCATTAATTTTTTTTTTTTTTTCATTGTAATTTTAGTAGTTTAATGCCATTTTTTGTTGTGGCACTTAAACTAATGAACCAATTTAGCATTATTATTAATGTGTTGATGAACCTTTGCTTTAATTTTTGAAGAAAATCACTTTCGATTTCTTAGCCTTGCTTAAATTTTAGTTTTAACTCAGTTATTGTTATTATGCCTTCATTCTGTGCATTTCTTGCTTAAACTTTACGGTCCTTGCATCCCCACAGATTCTCCATTGGATTTAAATCTGGACTGCAAGCCAGCCAGTCCAATAATGGAATACTTCCCAGCAAAAGCTTGTTGGTTTTCGGTAATGGCAACTACTTATTAAAGTAGTTTCTTGGTAATGAGGCGTCATTATTATTTGCCTACTCTGTATTACATTAATAAGTACTCAATAGTATAATAGCACAGTAATGCTGCAATCACGTGGATGAGTTGGCTAGAGCGCCGGATTAACAACCAGAAGGTTGTTGGTTTCAAACCCATTCTGAAGCTGTTAATTTTTTATAACAAAATGTCTAAAAAGATATTTTAAACTAAATAGAGTTTTTGTCGCTTAGGCTGCTATGTGCGAGATGGTTGTACTGAGTAAGACGTTAGTCAGTAAAAACGAATGGTTAGTTTGTGTCCAAGAGTCTCACTGACGGCAAATTTTTTTTGTTTTTTTTTTTATTTTTGTTTTCTTTTAGGTACATATTTTTGAGTACCCCTAGAGTCAAAAAATAACTGCATGAATTTGTGAACAAGTCGAACAAAAAATAACTAGTTATTCAGGCAAAAAATAAGTAGTTTATTTTTGTTTCCAATTATACCTGCTAGCTTACCAGGAAAGCAAAGTTTTTGCTAGGTATGTTCATTAAACTACGATTTAGATTGATTCAAGACTTGGATTGCAGCATTATGCTGTTGGAATATGCAATTTCCATCCATTTTTCATCCTTAAAGGAGTGAAGAGAATCTTCCAATAGTTCATTATAAATTGCACTGTTCATTTTAGTTGGAACAAAACATATTTTTGATTTTCCTGCAGCAGAAAAGGCTGCTCAAACCATAACACTGTCTCCACCGAAATTGCGTTTCGACATATGAATTTCGTTCGACCTCAAATTATGCCAATAGCAAGATTATGAATCGGGACCGTCCAAATTAAATTTCTTTTAATCAAAATGATTACTTTATTCCATTAAACTGTCCACTTCATGTATTTGCGCGCAAATTTTAAACGATTTTGCTTATGATGCTGTTTTAACATTGTCTTACATTTTGGTTTCTTCCATTTTATGTGCCTCCTTCTTTTATTTTATTAATTTACCTTTTTATTAATTTTTGATTACCTTTTGCTTCATTTCCGCACTCCGTAATTCTGCCCTTTAAGTTCGGAAAGAGTTATTCCGAACGGTTAACTTTTCGTCCAATTTCTCTGTTAGAACAGAGAAAGAAAAATTCCTTCGGGCATCCTTGATGAAATTTTCCAATTAAAAGAAAAATATTTCCAGTAAACAGAGATGTTGTCATCAGAAATTTACCTTAAGTAAAACAAACAACTAAAACTGTTAAAATTTTTTTTTTTTTTTACAATAATTTTTTAGACAAACTTTTCTCGACTGCGTTTGTTGGAATATTCCATTGAAATGATCACCAGTATGTTCTGATTGTTAAATTAACAGCCCGTCTAGACGTAACATAATATGTAAGATTTTTGTATCAGAGAGTGTCAAATTCGCTCTCTGAGAGAATTATTTCACGTGTAGACTCAAATATTAGTATTATAAGATGTATTATGAGACTGTTGTGATGAGATTTCTCTACACAACCATCTTATAAGATGAACTGTCAAAAAAATACACATACACGAAAGTTTGCTTGTGTGTGTGCATGTGTATTTTGGAAATTATTGAAAAACAAAGTTACTTTGTAAAATTGTTTCCTTTTAGTGTTTGTTTTACATGTTAAAAATCATTTTTATAAAAATTGTGTTAAAAAAGTGCGAATTGCTTAAATAAAAAGGACATATTTACTCTGTAGCTGATTGAAAATAATAATATCTTATAGGATTAATCAGAATACGTGTATCCTTATTTAAGATTTAACATAATATAAACAAAATGTTTACTCTCCTCTCAGCGTTAATCTCAGTTGTAAGCCTGGGGTAAAGAAAACAACAAAAGCAAGAAACAAATATTTCTTACATAAAAAAGTACCGTTATATCGTGAGTTATTGTAACAACACAACATTGTTTTTGTTTAAGAGAAACGAATATACCTCAAAAAAAAAAAAAAAAAATGTTAAGTGCGTTTATAGGTATATACGGCAGTGTATATGAAAGATCAAACGAAGAAATTTTGCCCCACTAACAATTTTATAAAAAAAAAAACTACTAAGAGATGGCCCCATATGGAATAGAACAAGATTTTTTTTAAACAAATAAATTTGGTTTTATTTTAAACCTCAGAACTACTTAGTTTATTTAACACATTTTTAACACATTTTCTATTTAAAATTTTAAAATCTTTCATTTACTAATTTTCCATCATAATATTAAGCTGCATATAGAAAGACCCTTATAAATTTATATATAAAATTAAATTTATATATAAGAAAAAATGCGTATTCTGTTTTTCGATCAAGTGGTTCATCTGAAAGCTGGCGTATTTATTGCAGGTACAGGAATAGGACAAAAAATGTAATTCGTAGAGTTAGGAAGAAATTTTATTCGAAATTATTTTCTGGGTTGAATATGTCAGGCATGTGGAGGGTTTTGAAGGGTAGTGGAGTTACCAATGATAGTGAATTCACTTCAGATTGTGATGTTAACGAGGTTAATAGCTATTTTATTAATATTAATGATTCTGATAATGATGTTATTGACTTTGACTCTTTTAATTATGCTGATGAGTCCTTTTCTTTCAGTTGTGTAAGTGAATTTGAAATTTTTAATGCTTTGTGTAAGATAAGGTCGAAATGTGTTGGAACTGATTTCATTCCTATACAATTTATTAAAACGATTTATCCTCATATCTCGCATTTTCATGTGTATCACATTAACTTCATTTTGACATCGTCCACTTTCCCTTCGATATGGAAAACTGCTCACGTGGTTTCAATTCCGAATTCAAAAGTTATCTTTGGCTTTCAGGATTTGAGATCAATATCTATTCTTCCATCTTTATCGAAGGTCCTTGAACATATAATGAAGGATCAGATGCTTACTTTTGTTCAAAACCGTATCGTGGTCATTGTACCTCTTCATTATTGCTTAATTTAACTGATGACGTTTGTGATAGTTTGAATAATAGAAATCTTGCTGTCATGCTTTCTTTAGATTTGGTGAAGGCGTTTAATTCTGTAGATTTTTCCATCTTAATTGGCAAGTTAAGGGACTTGTTTTCATTCTCCAAATCTGCATGTAGGCTTATTTTCTCTTATTTATGTGATAGGTTTCAATTTATGGATATTGGTGGTATATATTCTACCTCTTAAATTGGGTGTTCGTCAGGGTTCGGTATTGGGCCCACTTCTGTTTATTTTATACATAAATGATCTTCCGAACCTTGTTGATACGAATGTTTGTAAGTCCTATTTATTTGCAGATGATGTTATGCTATTATTTCGAACAGCTTTTGATAATGGTGATGTAATGCAGTCTAATATTGAATATTCTATAGCTTGTTTCTTACAATGGTCTTTTGATAATCGTTTGACAGTTAATAGTTCTAAAACGAAGGCAATTGTATTTGGCAATGTTGATTTGACTTTGAGAATTGTTATTGATGGCTCTTCTGTTAATTTTATAGATAAATTGGAATGTTTAGGTGTATATCTTGACAGGCGCTTGTTATTTGATTACCATATTGATCGAATTAGTTTTAAAGTTGTTGGTATTTTACGGAGACTTTATTCTCTTGTCATTTATTTGCCTTGCCGTACGAGATATTTAGTTGCCCATGCACTTTTGATGACACATGTGTTGTATAGTCTGGAAGTAATATCCGGGACTACGTCTTATTACATTACAAGGCTCAATCGTATTATGAATATGATTGCTCGTTATGTATACAATGTTTCTCGTCGAACTCACATCTCGGAATATATTAAACAATTTTTGGGTTGTTCTTTTAAGAATTTTATTTCATATCGTAATATGATGATGTTTTTTAAAGTTATTAGAATCGGGTGTCCGTTACAGCTTCGGTCTGAGTTCACCTTTTCACATTCTTCTAGGAATTCTCAAATTATTATTCCTAGAATTAGAGCCTCTGTTTTTGAGCGATCATTTATCGTTAGGATTGCACGTTGTTGGAATTTTTTGCCACTTGCGCTTCGTTTATTTTCTCAATCGAATAATGCATTTCGTTTAAAACTAATGAGATATTTGGCAACTCTATAGCTTATTTTTATTATTATGGTAAGTGGTTCGAAATTGTGTGACTTTATTTTTGATGTTTATACTACTTATGGGACTATGTAACTTTATGCTATTTTATTGGTATATTATATATTCTGGCTGGGGAGCCATTTGAGTTGGAGTATTGAATATGAGTGTATTTAATTTTTATAGTTTTTATTTAATATTTAATATATCCTTATTCAGAAATAAATCTTTGTAATATATATTTATTGGCCTAAGAGAGCTTTTTATATTACTGTGAATTGAAATAAATAAATAAAATAAATAAATAGGTTTATTATTTCTTTAGCTAACCGTTAATTAAAGAAAATTTCTATTTAAATACAATTTGAGCTAAAAATAAAACCTTGCTGTGGCTAAAAAAAAACGTAATACTAAAAAAAAAAAAATAATAATTGTGACAAAAATTATAACAATGATCAGGTGAAAATTAAATACACGTAGAAAAAAAAAACTTGTTAATTGATGCCAGATATTTGCCATTTTTTTGCTTTATGCTTTAACGCTTGCAAGGTTAAGAAGAAAGGGTATAAATAAGAAAAATTTATTTAAAGTTAATCAATTCGAAAAATATTGCGCTGTTTAAATTTAGGTTTTTATTACCTACAAGTCTAGACCGTTAAATACTTAATTTTGTATTTAATTATTTTCATATAGTGACGTTTTTAATATTAACCATAATTCACACTCAATTTATAATTAGGTAATTTTCTCACTTTAAAATAAATTTTGCATTATTGTTAACATTTTATTACGGAAAATAGTCTTTTGTTATATTTATGTATTTTTTATTTAATTATACTCCACACCACTTTAGGTGGTTGGGGTATTATGCGTTTGTGCTGATGTTTGTAACGTGTCCGACACCCACCTTAAAGTATACCAATCGACTCAGAATCACTTTCTCGATCGATCGATGTCTCGATCTAACGATATCCGTCTGTCTGGCTGCACAAAGTACAGGTCGCAATTTTGAAGATAATTCAATGAAATTTGGCACGTAGGACTTTTATGACACAAGGACGAAGTCTCTATATAAATTGGTTATGATCGGTCCATTATTTCACCTAGCCCTCTTACAAATTCTCTCCCGGAATAGGGGTTTAAATATAGCAATATTTTAATGAAATTCAGTGTAAGGAAGTTTTGATACTTATATATCAATCTTTGTGCCAAATTTCATGAAGATCGGTCCATAATTGACCATAGCTACCATATAAAATCCTCTTCCGGAAATCACTTTAACTTGCATAAATCACATTAGTATCAAGTTTATATTCCACACAAATAAGTTTTATATAAGTAAAAATGACAGTGACAAATTTTATGAGGATCGCTTCATAATTTACCATAGCTCCCATATAAGCCCACTTTCGGGAGTCTCAATAAAGTGCATAAATTCTTATAAATGTTAGTATTAACGTAATATTCTGTATTCGTATATTTTATGTTACACTTAGTAAAAGTATAGGTCCACAATTGTCCACATGTCTAACATAAGACCCCTCCACGAATTTTGATGGACATACACAATGGTGTGGGGTATTACATGGTCGGGCTTGACCGACTATATCTTTCTTACTTTTTTTATAAAATTCTATGAATGCCAAGACGTTAGACTTTTTTTGAATTTTCTACAAAGTTTTATGATAATTATTATGTAGTCATTGTTGTAGCGTGAGATTTAAAGGAATTAGTTGTTAATTTAATAAAAAATAAGATTTCTAATATAACATTTAAAATTATTAGAAAATTTAGTTCAAATTTATATCCTGTTTCTCTATGTCGAACAAATGCTTTTTTCGCTTTCTAAACGAACGAAAACTGATTTCTCTAACGCACTTCTATGCGAACAATGAGTCAAACGACAAGTCGAACGAAAACGTAAGATTTTTTTTTAAATAAAAATTATAAATCTAATGGTCAAAAATACAACAAAAACAATGTGAAAAGACGTAACTCCATGCGTGCGTTCGATAAGGCAATAGAGAAACCCAAAATGATACGAATTCGTTCGACTTGCTTTCGTTCGCTTAGATTTTCGTTCGACATAGAGAAACAGGCTATTAGTTTCTTCAATTATTTTTTCTACATACCTACGATAAAGTAATACTTGTAGAGTACAAAGTTTTCATTGCGGAGGTAAATTTTGAACTTTATGAAGTCCTAAAATTTAAGCTAAAATCGGTTTCTTTAGAAACCTAAAATTGGACTCCTGAGAATCTTATGATTAAAGCTAAAGTGAGGTTCTGTAATACATTATGATTTGAAAAGAAAGTGGACTTTAAAATCCAACAATTCCAAATAAAATCGAACTCTTTAGAAACCTATTATTGTAGCTAATATTGGATACATTAAAGATATGTACTTGTGGCAAACTTTGGACTCTGAAAAGATTTATAATTGAACTCCTTATGGACCCACGATTAATCTAATAATAGAATATTTAAAAACCTACAATCTAAAGTTAGATATTATAAATCCCTATATTTGAGACCAATTTTGGTCTCTTTAAAGAGTTACAATTGAGAAAAAAATTTACTCTCTAAAAGAATTAAAGGCTGAAGAAAGTTTTTGAAAATATCAACAATTTAAGTACTTTATGAACCTACGCTTAAATTCATTAATAGCGCATTTAAACCCCTACGTTTAAGTCCAATTTTGGACTTCTTAAAATGTTACAATTGAGAAAAAAATTTAACGCTGTAAAGATTAAAGGCTGAAGTAAGTTTTGAACTCTTTAGAGTCTTTAAAGAGCCACGATTTAGACAAACAATTTTTTTTAATAAAGTTTTAAGATTGAATTAGTTTCTACACTCACTTTGATTCATATTTTAGACCCTATAAGAACCTACCATTGTTTTGAAATCTTTAAGACCCTAACATTCAAGAAAAATTGAATGCATTACATACTTTTAATTGGGATAAATATTGAACTCTGTAAATTTTTATGACTGAAAATAAAATAAGACATCTGAAGTAGTTACGATTTAGGCCACTTAAAGTCTCTGAAGAAAAACCTATAACTGAAACTCTAATTAAACTCCTAATCCTACCGTTGAGGCCAACTTTGTGCTCTTCAAAGAACTACTGAATGCGATATTATAAAAATTTAGGATTGAAGAAAATGTTTGATTCTATAAAGACTCTTAAATGATTCACACTTTAGACTTCATTAGAGTCAACCATTGAATCTTTAAAGTCTCAACTTCGAAGAAAAAATAGACTCATAAAAAGCTACAATAGGAAATAGAATTGTTCTGCTAAATAACCCATGATTGATTTCAATTCTACAATTAAGGCAAACTTTGATTGAACAATGTAAAAATCTCGATTGAAAATAAAATTGGGCTCCTAAATGCCCACGATTGAAGTTAAAATTGAACTTCTTTAAGACTTGCAATTTGGGTAAACTGTATAA
Source organism: Protocalliphora azurea (assembly GCA_932274085.1). Taxonomy (NCBI): domain Eukaryota; kingdom Metazoa; phylum Arthropoda; class Insecta; order Diptera; family Calliphoridae; genus Protocalliphora; species Protocalliphora azurea. The sequence continues at coordinate 23,619,563 of OW026522.1, read as the reverse complement.
TCTGCAAAGACCTAAGATTAAAATAATACTTAGACTTTTTAAAGAACTGCGACTGATGTAAAAATTGCACTGAACAAATACCTATGATTGAAGCAAAAATTAAATTCTGTAAGGGCTGATTCTAAAGCAAAAATTGCACTTTTAAAAAACCTGCGATTAAAGAAAAAATTAGACTCTATAAAGGCCAACAATTAGAGCAAATTTTGAATTCATTAAGATTTGCAGTTTAATAAAAATGAGACTCTATAAACCGCTACAATTAAAATAACATTTAATCCTACGATTAAGTGTCGGCCCAAAATTCCAACTCAGCTGCTCAAATTTTTCTCTCCCAAAAAAAATTTGACCTGGAATAGCAGCGGTAATTCAGTGATGTCTACTTTTAAGAAGTGTAGTAAAATATGCGCCAAATTGAAGTAAGTGCAAAAATTAAATGTTTGATAAAAAGTGTTTTTAATTATTTAAAATCTATATAATTTCTAAAGTTTACTCAAAAAATATTTTACGTTTAATAACATTTTTTTTTTAAAGCTTCGATTGCTACACTGCCTGCCACTTGAATAAGGAATCACATTTTTTTTAACTTTAATTAAGTATATCTCCTAAACTAAAGTTCAGAAAAAAATAATTTTTTGCGCAACTAAATTTCAAAGTGTTGGCTTTAGTTTCCTGAAGAAATAAAAAATATACATATTTTATTATACTAAAATTATGCATTTATTTAAAGACATGTATTTCTGTGGAACTATTTCGTGTGTCACTTTAATAAGGAATTCTTTTAATATTAATCAGGAAGGCCATGATTTGAATTTCTTTCAATATAAATGGCTAGAGAATTTTTAATTTGATAGTTTTTAAATAGTTTTTATTCAAAATGGGACGTGGTAAGGCTCTTAATAACTCTAAAAAAGAAAAAATTCTGATTCTGAAATCTCAAGGTCAGAATCCGGTCCAAATAGCCAAAAAGATTAATAGAGTAAAGACAGTTGTGTACAATTATTTAAATAACGTGGAAAGATATGGAAAAAATATGAAAGAGCGAAAGAAAATGGCAACAACTCCAAAAAAAAGACGAAAAATTCTTAGAATTGCATCAAATTCTGCCATGTCGGTATCAAAAATACGTAAAAAAAGTGGAGTCAGTGCCAGTCTAAGAACAGTGCATCGTATTTTAAAGTCGTGCCCATACATAGTCCGACGAAAACTGTAAAAAAAACCACCATATATGAAAAACGAAAATCACAACGTCTACAGTTTGCCAAAAATACAATGACATGGTCTGAGAAATGGTTTAAAGTTGTATTTTCCGATGAAAAAAGTTTAATATTGATGATCCCGACGGGAATAACTATTACTTCCATGACCTAAATAAGAAGGAATTAGTTTTGAGCCGCAGACACAGCCGAGAGAGCAGAATAATGGTATGGGGTGCCATTTCGTATTATGATACCATAGAATTGGTTTTTGTATCCAACAAAATAACTGCAACGACTTACAAAAACATCCTAGAGGAAGCATTTCCAAAATTTAATGATTTCTTTGGACCCATACCTTGGACGTACCAACACGACAACGCTCCGATTCACACCACTAGAACAGTAAAACAATAGATTAATAAACAAGGTGTTCAACTTTTGGTTTGGCCCCCATATTCACCAGACCTGAATCCAATGGACAATTTCTGGAGTTGGCTTGCAAGAAAAGTTTATGAAGGAGTAAAACAATTTGAGACGATAGAATCCTTAAAGGATGCAATAACGGAAGCATGGAGTTCAATTTCGCTAAATTACTTAGAGTCATTATACAAGTTGATGCCAAATCGCATTTTTTAGGTTATTTCTAAAAATGGTGGCAGTACTCATTACTAATTGAATGATAGAAGATAATAACTTTCATTTCTATAACCTAAAATTTAAAAATAAATAACAGTTTGCTTAGTTTTAAAATATAACTTATTCAAGTGAAACACGAAAAAGTACCACAGAAATACATGTCTTTAAATAAATGCATAATTTTAGTATAACAAAATATGTATATTTTTTATTTCTTCATGAAACTAAAGCCAACATTTTGAAATTTGGTTGCGCAAAAAATTATTTTTTTTTTTTTGAACTTTAGTTTAGGAGATATACTTAATTAAAGTTAAAAAAAATGTGATTCCTTATTCAAGTGGCAGGCAGTGTATTTTATTTTTTAGTGTACGCAAGTAACTCTCACTTTTTTGTTTACAAAAAAAAAAAAAGAAAAAAAAACAGAGTAACCAGTTTGTGAGAGAAAAAAATCAAGAGAATAAGAAACGTAACTCTGAAAATAAAATAAATTCTATTCCACAGCGACAATGAGCAGCGTAGTTATCTGTCAAATTTATATGAAAATGTCGCTGTCTCTGTTATTCTGGGTCGTCACTAAAGTAAATTTTGGGTTCCGTAAATATTTATGTTTTAGCAAAGCTAAGCCTCTATAAAACACTACGATTAAAGAAAATTTTGTACTCACTAAAGATCTACAATTAAAGTAAATATCGGGCTATATGTAAAGCCATGGGGCACGTTCTATAAAATTTATATCTCAAAATCTTAAAATCATTAGAATCTTGCGGTTCTCAACTAAGACAAAATAAGGGAAACCTTCCTCTTTTTTAAAAAGCATTTCTGGTTCAGTTCTAGTTTAGTTGTAGTTTGTTCTAGTTCAGTTCTAATTCAGTTCTAGTTCAGTTCTAGTGAAGTTCTAATTCAGTTCTAGTGAAGTTCTAATTCAGTTTTAGTTGAGTTCTAGTTCAGTTCTAGTGCAGTTCTAGTTCAGTTCTAGTTCAGTTCTAGTACAATTCTAGTTCAGTTCTAGTTCAGTTGTAATTCAGGACTAGTTCGGTTCTATAAAAATCCACGATAAAAGCAACAATTAGACTTTATAAATACTCACGATAAAGTAAAAAATCAGGTTCTTCAAATTCTTATAATTAATAAAAATTTTTAGGCTCTATAAAGACCCATGATTAAACTAAAAAATACAACTCTATAAAGATTTACAATTAATGTAAAAATTGGGTTATATAAAAACTCACGGTTATACCAAAAGATTATTTTTTTTAAGGACCCACGATTAATGTAAAAATAGTGTTTTTTATAAACTTTTTACTAGAATAAAAATTTAAATTTATGAACACCCAAAATTAAATTAAAAATGTAATTCTATATATCCCACGATTAATGCTAAAATAGGGTTATTTATAGATCTATGATTTCAATTAAAATTATAATATATAAACATAAAAACACCATTAAAGCAAAATCTATAAAGACCCACGATTTAAGAAAAAATTTAATTCTAATGGCGCACAATTAAAGTAAAAATTGGTCTATATATATACCTCTGATTAGGATAAACATTTAACTTTATTAACATCCACGATTAAAAGAAAAATTTGGCTCTATAAAAAAACAAATTGGAATATTTAAAGACCTTTGATTAAAGCAAAAACAGGACTCTATCAGCACCTAGGTTCAAAGCAAAAAATTGGACTATAAAAACTAATTTTGTAGACTATAGAGATCTTCAATTGAAAACTGTGATCTGTGTGGATTAAAGCATAAAATGGTTTCTTCAAAGTCCTATATTTTAAAGAAGTTTGAACTCTATTAAAATCCACATTTAAAGAAAATTTGTGTACACTATTCACAGCCAATGAATTCACCCTTTTAAACCTCCTACCTCTTGGAGATGTGCGACTTTGCTTTACATCTTAATCAAACCTGCGGATCTACTTACAAATGCTAAACACATTAGTTTATTAAATTCAATTTTAGATATGTATATAAATAAATCTTTCAACACTCCATAACTAATTCATTTAAATTCTGAAAGGTTTACATCTAATGATATCACATGTATTTATCAAATAAACAAAAATACAAAATTGCACTTTACGAGTGTAATTATTTTCAATAATAATCAATTATTTTAAACCATTACGTTAAAATGTTATTCATTGGAGCGTAACAATAAAATATCAATACTTATCATTAGAAAAAAATTATTATAAGATTAAAACAAAACGTCATAGTCTAAAATTAAATAACATCTCTTATATATGAAGGGAAATTAAGAATTTTATGGCATGAAATATTTGCCTCACGTTTGAAAGTATCATATGTTAACTAGTAGGAAAGATCTATTTAATGGAAGAATATGTTTTGTTTTATTAAGTAGTCAGGTGGATTTTTATTTGAATATTTATAATATAAAATAAATTGAGTAAGGATTGGCTGCTGTAGAAAATTATAAAGAGATCTTTGAAAATAAAAATTTTAAAAAGTCTTAAGATTATAGCTAATTTGGTTTATATAACATAGTGTCTACATTGGAGATTTTTTTATCAAGACAAACGTCAAACTTAACGCGAATTTGTGGAAGGTGGCAACAGTTGGACAAAAACAACAATATGGCGTATTCATTATTGTTTTTTATATATGCAGTTTGACAACTGTAACAACCAAAATAATAATCAACTGTTTAACTAAAGTTACCTTATATATATTCGCACTGATTTTGACATTTGTTTTGATATAGATTTGCCTAATGTAGACACTAGGTAAGGTACAGCGATTAAAGCAAAATGTGGGTTTTTTTATAAATATATAGGACGATGGCTAAATTTCAATTATATATATTCCTATAATTGGAAGTAAAACTGGACTTTATAGAAGGTTTTAACTAAATGCAAATTTGCGATTTAGCTTGCACATTTAAATTTTTTTTCTTCTAGTTATTAATTATAATTTATTATAATCTATATATAAAAAAAATCTCTTGTCACGATGTTTGTAATTGAACTCCTCCCTAACGGCTTGACAGATTTTTATGAAATGTGTATTTGTTAGGTATGAGAATAGGTCGTAAAGTATATTTCATGTCCCTTCCTATGTCTTCTTAACAAATCAACCGATTTTCTTGAAATTTGGCAAACAAATAGTGTAACATTTGGAAAGAACTATAGCCTATAATTTTTATTATTTAGGGCGTAAAATAGAGCAAAAGCTCTCCCTAAATCTTCTTAACAAATAAACCGATTTTCTTGAAATTTGGCAGGCAAATAGTGTAACATTTGCAAGGAACTATAGCCTATAATTTTTATTATTTAGGGCGTAAAATAGGGCAAAAGCTCTCCCTAAATCTTCTTAACAAATAAACCGATTTTTTTGAAATTTGGCAAGCAAATAGTGTAACATTTGGAAGGAACTATAGCCTATAATTTTCATTATTTAAGGCGTAAAATAGAGCAAAAGCTCTCCCCCCCCTATATCTTCTTAACAAATAAACCGATTTTCTTGAAATTTGGCAAGCAAATAGTGTAACATTTGCAAGGAACTATAGCCTATAATTTTTATTATTTAGGGCGTAAAATAGAGCAAAAGCTCTTCCTAAATCTTCTTAACAAATCCGATTTACTTAAAATTTGGCAAACAAATAGTGTAACATTTGGAAGGAACTATAGCCTATAATTTTTATTATTTAGGACGGGAAATAGGGCAAGTGGGGTAAAAGCTCCCTCGCCCTATATCTTCTTAACTAATCAACCGATTTACTTTAAATTTGGCAAACAAATAGTGTAACATTTGGAAGGAACTATAGCCTATAATTTTTATTATTTAGGACGGGAAATAGGGAAAGTGGGGTAAAAGCTCCCTCGCCCTATATCTTCTTAACTAATCAACCGGTTTTCTTAAAATTTAGCATGCGAACACTGTAACATATGAAAGGAACTTAATTAATTAAATATCTGATGATAGTTTTAAGACTTGAAGGAACTAAAGGCTATAAATTTTAACATTTAGGGCGTAAAATAAAGCAAAAAGGGTAAAATTATTTTTTAATTAAAAACCAAAATAATCACTAGAAATAAGTTATATAGCAAAACATCGTTTGTCGGTTTACCTAGTTTTCTTATAATTCTATATTGATTTGTGTATTTAAATTCCTTTTTTACTTTAATTTTCTATTAATTTAGTTCATTTTATTATTATTTTTAATCTTGTTTAATTTCATTTTATTTTTCTTTTATTTTCAGTTACGCGTTTTTTGATCATTTAACATTCAGTCTTTTTCTAAAAAAAAAAAAAAATAAATAAAACCTACTACCTCACTTTAACAAAATGCCTATAAAAGGTTTATTATATCGCTTTCAACCGGCCCCCTTGTATATTGTTTTGATTCTATCAATTTGTTACTTTAGTGTCCAATTGATTTTGAGTCATTTAACACACGCACTTACCTTGTTAATGGCTTCGTATCATATGTTGTGCAATATTTTTGCATTGGCTGGCAGTATTGTTACCATAAAGGTAAGTTTGGCCAAAAATATAATTTAAACTTTAAATTAATAACAAAAACAACAGTTAACAAAAAACTAAATAACATGTACCAAATCTATATTTATGGTCATTATTTATAAGATAATAAATTAACAAAAGTTAGAATGTTTTTGAGTGGATACGAGATTGTCATAAGGAAGAGGAACAAAAAAAAACTAGATCAAGAATGACAAGAAAAGATTTTGACTGTACAAAGACCATTAGTTGAAGACAAAATTGTGCCTAAACACAAACACTTTTTATTTTCGGCAAATTCGTTGAAATAAAAATTTTATTCAACCTAACCTCCAATTTAACTTTTGAATTTGAGAGAATTTAAAGAAAATCTTCAAGGCATTGTGTTAATTAGCTCCAGAATAAATCACTAATAGTAAAAATTTCTCGACAATTTTAAGTATATTTAATTTTGTTCAACCTAACCTCAAATTTAAAATTTTTAACTTACTATTTTTTAAGGAAATTTTGGTGATCTTTTTATTTCTTGCCTTAGAGATAATTATCAGTTCTTATTTCATCAAAATAAAAATGTTATTCGAACTAATCTCAAATTTAATTTTAATTTTTGATTACATTATATTACTTAGCCCTAACTAAATCACTGACAGTTAAATTTTTTTAGAAAATTTTAATTATTTATTTTTTTTTTCAACCTAACCTCAAATTAAAATTTTTAAATTCACTATTTTTTTGACGAACTTTTCTTGGTGTTTTATTTTTCATTGCCTTAGTAAAACGAACACTTTTTATTTTTATGAAATTCGTTTAATTAAAAATTTTATTTAACCTAACCTCAAATTTAACTTTTAAATTTGAGAGAATTAAAAAAAAATTTAAGACATTGCGTTAATTAGTCCCAAAATAAATCACCGATAGTTAAAATTTCCTAAAAATTTTAATTATATTAAATTTGGTGTAACCTAACCTCTAATTTAAAATTTTCAACTCACTGTTTTTTAAAGAAATTTTGGGGATTTTTTTATTTCTCGTTGACTTAGAAATAACTAACAATTTTTAGTTTATAGAATAGACTATTTTATAGTCTATTTTATAAATTATTTTACTGTCTATTCTATATTATATTTTATGGTCTATTCTATAGACTATTTTATAGTCTATTCTATAGACTATTTTATAGTCTATTCTATAGACTATTTTATAGTCTATTCTATAGACTATTTTATAGTCTATTCTATAGACTATTTTATAGTCTATTCTATAGACTATTTTATAGTCTATTCTATAGACTATTTTATAGTCTATTCTATAGACTATTTTATAGTCTATTCTATAGACTATTTTATAGTCTATTCTATAGACTATTTTATAGTCTATTCTATAGACTATTTTATAGTCTATTCTATAGACTATTTTATAGTCTATTCTATAGACTATTTTATAGTCTATTCTATAGACTATTTTATAGTCTATTCTATAGACTATTTTATAATCTATTCTACAGACTATTTTATAGTCTATTCTGTAGACTATTGCATAGTCTATTCGACATACTATTTTATAGTCTATTCTATAGACTATTTTATAGTCTATTCTATAGACTATTTTTTTTAGTCTATTCTATAGACTATTTTATAGTCTATTCTATAGACTATTTTGTATTCTATTCTATAGACTATTTTGTAGTCTATTCTATAGACTATTTTATAGTCTATTTTATAGACTATTTTATAGTCTATTCTATGACTCATTATTGTATGTTCAATATTTTCCGAAAATGACTATCTTTTGTTAATTTTGTTACTGTTATTTCATTTCCTATTCTATAGTGTAGATTAATAAGCAGATATTTATGTGAGAGAAAAAAACCTGATTCAATTGTCAAAAACCTAATTCATGCAACAACAAAATACATTTAGTCACATATATTTTGTTTTTGTGTTTTGAAAAAAAATGAGTAATTTTTTTTTTAAATTTAGTTTGAAGTGCCTCTCCAATAAACTTCTAGTTGCATTCTATGCTCTATAGACTATTTTATAGTTTATTTTGTAGACTATTTTGCAGGCTATACTATAGACTATTTTACAGTCTCTTCTATTGACGCATTATTGTATGTTCTATATTTTTCTGAAAGACCTACAATTTAAAACAAAATTGGACTTTTTGAACCCCTACAATTAAAGGCAATTTTAGACCTACAAGTTAAGCAAAAAATGCACTCTTTAAAGAACTGATATTGCCACCAAAATTGGATCCGATAAAGTCCATCAATTAAGGCAAATTTAAATGACAAATATATTAAAATTAAATCAAAATTTACAAAAATCTTAACAAATATTTTAGTGTCTTTTAAAGCAAGAACTTTAACCTTTTATTCGAAAAAACCGGAAAACATGTTTTAAATTCTTATTATTATTATTATTATTATTATTATTATTATTTTTTTGATAAATCACCAATCAATACATATTTAAAAAAATATTAAAGGTCGTTTACACTGGGCATTGGCCCATTTTTTTCACTTTTTTCACTTTTACATCAAACAAGTTAAACGTTTTTTTTTTTTTAACTGTCTATAAATAAATTTTTTATTTCAAGGCTAAATAAAACAAAATAAAATTCTTCAAAAAAATTTAACTGCAAATATAAATTTTGTGACAATTAATTTGCATATATTTATACAAATTTTTTTTTAATAAAATTCATAAAGCATAATTTATAAATCAATAAATTATTAAAAACGCTAAGCAGAAACACTTGTACTTTTTGTTAAAAAAAAAATAAAAAGAAAAATGACACAAATAGGAATTTAGTTTTATAAGTATTTAACGTCACATTTTGCCTTTTTTGTAGTCGGCTATGGAACTTTTAAGCCAGTAACTGAAATCCATGCGGTAGTTAAAATTATGTAGTACACGTTTCCAATGTTTACTCGTAATTTGTTGTTTTAATATATAATTTGTATGAATATACATATGTTTTATGGAGCTTAATTCATACCTACATACTCCAATTTGGTTTTGTTTTTATTTTATTTTACTTATTTCTCTTTTTGTTTTAAATTCGATATTACATAAATTTGTTTATAATTATTTTGTATTTGTTTATAAAACAATAAATATAGTTTTTATTATAAAAAAAAACCATAATAGAGAAATGTTTTTTTTTTTCCAAATACTTGCTTGGAGGTATTTAATGAAGCGTTAAAACATTTTGTATGATTTTGTTCAAGTTTTTCATGATCGTGGTTTTAGAGTGGAACCTTGATAAAAATTATACTTAGTGTTTAAACATTTCAGAGAATTTCTCTAGAATCTTGAATGATTATGAAATATTCTCTAAAATTTTGAACCTTCAACAAAAATGTTTTCGTTGAATCAAAAATTATTTTAAAGAGTTCCTACTGTAAAATTAAATTCACATGCCTTGTAATTAACACCAAACGTCATTATTAGTAAATTTTTTATATATTAATTGGAAAAAGCATACAACTTGTTTTAAAGCAAAATTTTTAAATAAAATATTAAACAAAATACTCATCTATCAATTGGTATCGAAATAATTTAATACATACATATAGTATGTATGTGTGTTTGTTATTTTAAATACCATAATTTGTAATTTATACTTTACCCACTTTTTCAAGTGGAAAATTGCCAAGTTTATAATCTACACACATACATATATATAATCTCTACATATACATATATATAAAACTAAATAAATTGTGTGAAATTGTTTTTATTTAATAATTTAAACAATTTACATATTGTATTCCAACGACAAAAAATAAATAAATTTAATTAATAATCACTATTCTCTTTTATCTCTTTTTCCAGCACAATGAATTACATAATGAACAAGAACTCTGTAGTCCTCTGCTCAATGAAGATAAACAAAAATCGATTATCGCTGTAACATATCCTGGAGAAATAAATATATCACCGTATCCTCCTGCCAATAGTCCAGAATTTAAAACTCGCAATACTTTTGGTTGGGCACGCATCGAAATCTTAACAATGCTTATTGTTTGTATAACCTTAGCCTCTTTATCTTTCTCCTTGCTGGTAGAGGCTTTACAAACTTTGGTACATATTGATCATCAGGATTCTATGCATTTACCATTTCATGTTATGATTTTGGGTTTTGTGGGTTTATTGCTGAATGGTTTCACTTATTATGTTATTGGTGGTTATACTTTACATCAAGGCAGCTTTTTGCATATTAATCCCAGTGATGGCAAAGTGATAGTGGAACCTAGTAATATTACGGTGGATAGTGATGTTAAAGTTTTCACAGTACAAGATAATTCTAAAAATGATGAACATTTAAAAGAGGATTTGAAGTCGGAATTGGGTAAAGTTCATTATCGTACTAGAAGAGAAGGACCAGCTGAATTATTACGTGATATTAGCAGTACGATATTTGTTATAGTTTGTGCTGTGATTGTCCACTTTGCTAAGGATAAGGAACATACGGCAAAGTTTATTGATCCAGTGTTGGCGATATTTTCATGTGTGCTAGTTGTAGCATTGAGTTATCCTTACAGTAAGTATACTAAGATTTAGTTCTTTTAATACTAGTCCAATGTTTATTCTCTAGCCTAATATATAAGATATTCTATAGTCTATTCTATATAGTCTATTCTATTTTATAGTATATTCTATAGGCTATTTTGTAGTCTATTCTATAGTCCATTTTATAGACTATTCTATAGACTATTTTATAGTCTATTCTATAGAATATTTTATAGTCTATTCTTTTTTTTCATTAGGCAGGGGAAATCTTTCATAAAATTCTCAGGATTATAGAATAACCGTGAGATATGTCGGATTCATACCGACTAAAACCACCTCCTTCGTCATTCAGCAACCCTGCGGAACTGTCTACAAAGATATTGCATCGCAGGGCAGGAGAGCCTTACCTAGGCTACTTCTGGTGTCTGGGATTTCCTCAGATTCTCTTCCATTTTATAGACTACTCTATAGACTATTTTATAGTCTATTCTATAGACTAGTTTATAGACTACTCCATAGACTAGCAGATATTAGTGAAGCCCTTAACAATCTGCTAGGAGTTTCTGAACTAAGGGAAACTAACGTAAGGAGTCTGAGGAGAGCTTACGGTGGCACACAGATAGCAAGTATTATCTTACCGGTAGAACTTGGCCGCAAAGCCCTCGAAATGGCGAAAGTTATGGGTAGTATGTCGCTTAAGGCAAAAGGTGCAAAAGGTGTCAAAAAGTGCTTCAGATGCCTGGAATTTGGACGTATTTCCTCATCGTGTACAAATCTTCACGACAGGTCGAAATTGTGTAGAAGGTGGACATATTGCGAAGGACTGTACCAAGAACCCAAATTGTATGTTCTGTAAAGAAGTGGAAAACGCGGATACAAAACACGTAGCTGGGAGCAGAAGATGTCCTGTTTTTAGGCGGGCTCTTAGTAAATTGCGTAAATGAGATTTTTACAATTAAATCTCAATCATTGCCAGGCGGTGCAGAACTTGCATTCACAAACTATCTACGAAACTAGAGTTGATGTCGCCATTCTTTGTAAACAATATAGAGACATGAGCAATACTGTATGGGTGAAAGATTCAACAGATAAAGCTGCAGTGTGGGCATGCGGAAATAAAGGTATAGAAGAAATATCCGAGCACTCAGAAGACGGATTTGTAAGAGCCAAAGTTGGTGGTATTCATATATACAGTTGCTATGCCCCTCCTAGTGCAATAATTGAAGAGTTTGAGAAGATGTCAGATAATCTGCTAAGAGACTCAGATAATCATAATCCAAAAATTATAGCAGGAGACTTCAATGCATGGGCTGTTGATTGGGGTAGCCGAAAAACAAATACTAGAGGAAGTATTTTACTCGAAGCGATTTCTAGGCATAACCTAGTGCTAGCAAATAGTGGAAATACACCAACATTCTCTACTGGAGGAAGAAGCTCTGTCGTGGATCTAGCATTCATGAGTAGTTCCTTGGCAAGGGATATGAATTGGGGAGTCAGCGAACAATACACTCACAGTGACCATCAAGCTATTATATTTTTTGTCCATAGCTTGGGTAGTAGACATTTTTCTCGTGAAGAAGATGCACCAAAATATATTGGTTGTTCCTCTGAAAGATTTAACAAAGAAGTATTTACCCAGGAATTTGGAAACAACTTTGAACTGAATGGTACAGCACTAGAAAAAGTGAATCAAATGGTATCGAGAATCAAAAGCGCATGTGACGTCGCTATGCCAAAACGAAGAATGACGAGGAATTGCTCCCCAAATTACTGGTGGAACTCGGAAATCAACAACCTCCGCGCATTGTGTATAAGAGCTAGAAGACGAACCAAACGTCTTAGGGGCCAACCGGAGTTCGAAGAAGCGTGTAGCGAGTTTCAAACCGCAAGGCGAGGGTTTCAACATGCTATTTCAAGAAGCAAAAAGATAGCTTCAAAAATATATGCCTAGAAGCAGATAATGATTCTTGGGGAAAGGCGTACAGGGTGGTAACCTCGCGCCTTAAAGGCAAAAAGTTCCCACAGCCAAGTTGTCCCATCTTACTAGGGAAGATAGTTAAAACTCTGTTCCCGGAATATAAAAGCAATATAAATACGGTGATAAGAATGAACCTAATAGAATCCATACCTTTGGTGACAGAAGAGGAGCTGCTTAAGATAACAGAGAAAATCGGAGACAACAAAGCTCCATTACATGATGGAATTCCAAACAATGCGCTTAAATTGGCAGTTAGAGCAGCAACGAAACCGTTCGTGGATGTATTTAATGAATGCTTAAAGGAAGAAGTTTTTCCAAACTGTTGGAAAAAACAAAATTTGGTACTAATTCTGAAACCCAATAAATCACAAGGCGATCCCTCCGCCTATAGACCAATATGTCTACTCGACACAAAAGGGAAAATTCTGGAGCAGATCATATACAATCGATTGCTACCCATTGTTGAGGAAAGAAATGGTCTGTCGAATCGGCAATTTTGATTTCGAAAAGCCAGATCGACCATCGGTGCAAATCGTATGGTAGTAGATACAACACGAATGGCGATAGAAGGCAAGGGAGCCAGTAGGAAGTACTGTGCTATCATAACGCTTGATGCGAACTGGGGAATAATAATTCAAAAACTAAACAGAATCGGCATACCGGCGTATTTAACAAGATTAATAGTAAGCTATTTCACAGAAAGAAAGCTCTGTTACCAAACCAACGAAGGTATCGTAACATACAATGTCACTGCAGGAGTTCCACAAGGCTCTGTGCTTGGTCCACTTCTGTGGAATATAATGTACAACGACGTTCTAGAGCTTAACATTCCAGAAGAGGCGAACATTATAGGTTTTGCAGGTGACATAGCAGTTACGGTTACAGCAAGATATATGGACGAAGTGGAGTTAATCTCGAATGAAGTAGTATGGACTATTAGAAACTGGATGAAAAGTGTGGGGTTGGAACTTGCCGAACATAAAACGGAGACTGTATTAGTTACAAGCAGGCGTAAAAAAGAGACCATGAGAATAACGGTTGGAGAACACCAGTTGACATCAAAATCCCATCTCAAATATTTGGGAGTTCTAATAGATGCCAGACTTAACTTTAGGACACATATGGAGTATACTGCTAACAAGGCAGCAAATATTAGAACCGCTCTTGAAACCGCAATCCGACGAAGCGGCCCTTGTCATAGCGGGAATGATTCCCGTAGATATCTTGGCTGACGAAGCCAAACGCTTGAATGAAAACAGAAGAGACCCAAACCAACTAGACACTCGTGTACGTAAATTTGAAAGAGAAGCTTCTATAAGACAATGGCAGAGCAGATAGGAAGGCAGCCGCAAAGGAAGGTGGACCTTTAAACTAATCCCAAGAATAGATGTATGGCTAAACAGACGACATGGAGAAGTAAATTATCACTTAACGCAGTTTCTCTCAGGCCACGGAGGATACCGAAGTTACCTTTACAGATTCGGGTTAGATAACTCCCCATATTGCCCTAACTGTCCAAACCAAGAGGAAGACCCAGAACACGTCGTGTTCAATAGAGCACGCTTTCGCCACGATCGACAGAAAACAGAAGAAGTCCTTGGGTGCCAACTGAATCCGCAAAATATTGTTGACATTATCCTTAATAAGAGAGAAAATTGGGATATAATATCCTCAATGATTAAAAATATCCATGATAAACTTAGAACGGAAGAGAATCTGAGGAAATCCAAGACACCAGAAGTACCCTAGATAAGGCTCTCCTGCCCTACGATGCAATATATTTGTAGACAGTTCCGCAGGGTTGCTGAATGACGAAGGAGGTGGTTTTAGTCGGTATGAATCCGACATATCTCACGGTTGTTCTATAATCGTGAGAATCTTATGAAAGATTTCCACCTGCCTAATGAAAAAAAAGACTACTCCATAGACTATTTTATAGATTATTCTATAGACTATTTTATAGTCTATTCTATAGACTATGTTATTGTCTATTCTATAGACTATTTTATAGTCTATTCTATAGACTATTTTATAGTCTATTCTATAGACTTTTTATAGTCTATTCTATAGACTTTTTATAGACTATTCTATAGACTTTTTATAGTCTATTCTATAGACTATTTTATAGTTTATTCTATAGAATATTTTATAGTCTATTCTATAGACTATTTTATAGTCTATTCTATAGACTATTTTATAGTCTATTCTATAGACTATTTTATAGTCTATTCTCTAGACTATTTTATAGTCTATTCTCTAGACTATTTTATAGTCTATTCTATAGACTATTTTATAGTCTATTCTATAGACTATTTTATAGTCTATTCTATAGACTATTTTATAGTCTATTCTATAGACTATTTTATAGTCTATTCTACAGACTATTTTATAGTCTATTCTATAGACTATTTTATAGTCTATTCTATAGACTATTATATAGTCTATTCTATGGACTATTTTATAGTCTATTCTACAGACTATTTTATAGTCTATTCTATAGACTATTATATAGTCTATTCTATAGACTATTTTATAGTCTATTCTATAGACTATTTTATAGTCTATTCTATAGACTATTTTATAGTCTATTCTATAGACTATTTTATAGTCTATTCTATAGACTATTTTATAGTCTATTCTATAGACTATTTTATAGTCTATTCTATAGACTATTTTATAGTCTATTCTATAGACTATTCTATAGTCTATTCTATAGACTATTCTATAGACTATTTTATAGTCTATTCTATAGACTATTTTATAGTCTATTCTATAGACTATTTTATAGTCTATTCTATAGACTATTTTATAGCCTATTCTATAGACAATTTTATAGCCTATTCTATAGACTATTTTACAGTCTATTCTATAGACTATTTTACAGTCTATTCTATAGACTATTTTACAGTCTATTCTATAGACTATTTTATAGTCTATTCTATAGACTATTTTATAGTCTATTCTATAGACTATTTTATAGTCTATTCTATAGACTATTTTATAGTCTATTCTATAGACTATTTTATAGTCTATTCTATAGACTATTTTATAGTCTATTCTATAGACTATTTTATAGTCTATTCTATAGACTATTTTATAGTCTATTCTATAGACTATTTTATAGTCTATTCTATAGACTATTTTATAGTCTATTCTATAGACTATTTTATAGTCTATTCTATAGACTATTTTATAGTCTATTCTAAAGACTATTTTATAGTCTATTCTATAGACTATTTTATAGTCTATTCTATAGACTATTTTATAGTCTATTCTATAGACTATTTTATAGTCTATTCTATAGACTATTTTATAGTCTATTCTATAGACTATTTTATAGTCTATTCTATAGACTATTTTATAGTCTATTCTATAGACTATTTTATAGTCTATTCTATAGACTATTTTATAGTCTATTCTATAGACTATTTTATAGTCTATTCTATAGACTATTTTATAGTCTATTCTATAGACTATTTTATAGTCTATTCTATAGACTATTTTATAGTCTATTCTATAGACTATTTTATAGTCTATTCTATAGACTATTTTATAGTCTATTCTATAGACTATTTTATAGTCTATTCTATAGACTATTTTATAGTCTATTCTATAGACTATTTTATAGTCTATTCTATAGACTATTTTATAGTCTATTCTATAGACTATTTTATAGTCTATTCTATAAACTATTTTATAGTCTATTCTATAGACTATTTTATAGTCTATTCTATAGACTATTTTATAGTCTATTCTATAGACTATTTTATAGTCTATTCTATAGACTATTTTATAGTCTATTCTATAGACTATTTTATAGTCTATTCTATAGACTATTTTATAGTCTATTCTATAGACTATTTTATAGTCTATTCTATAGACTATTTTATAGTCTATTCTATAGACTATTTTATAGTCTATTCTATAGACTATTTTATAGTCTATTCTATAGACTATTTTATAGTCTATTCTATAGACTATTTTATAGTCTATTCTATAGACTATTTTATAGTCTATTCTATAGACTATTTTATAGTCTATTCTATAGACTTTTTATAGTCTATTCTATAGACTTTTTATAGTCTATTCTATGGACTTTTTATAGTCTATTCTACAGACTATTTTATAGTCTATTCTATAGACTATTTTATAGTCTATTCTATAGACTATTTTATAGTCTATTCTATAGACTATTTTATAGTCTATTCTATAGACTATTTTATAGTCTATTCTATAGACTATTTTATAGTCTATTCTATAGACTATTTTATAGTCTATTCTATAGACTATTTTATAGTCTATTCTATAGACTATTTTATAGTCTATTCTATAGACTATTTTATAGTCTATTCTATAGACTATTTTATAGTCTATTCTATAGACTATTTTATAGTCTATTCTATAGACTTTTTATAGTCTATTCTATAGACTTTTTATAGTCTATTCTATAGACTTTTTATAGTCTATTCTATGGACTTTTTATAGTCTATTCTACAGACTATTTTATAGTCTATTCTATAGACTATTTTACAGTCTATTCTATAGACTATTTTATAGTCTATTCTATAGACTATTTTATAGTCTATTCTATAGACTATTTTATAGTCTATTCTATAGACTATTTTATAGTCTATTCTATAGACTATTTTATAGTCTATTCTATAGACTATTTTATAGTCTATTCTATAGACTATTTTATAGTCTATTCTATAGACTATTTTATAGTCTATTCTATAGACTATTTTATAGTCTATTCTATAGACTATTTTATAGTCTATTCTATAGACTATTTTATAGTCTATTCTATAGACTATTTTATAGTCTATTCTATAGACTATTTTATAGTCTATTCTATAGACTATTTTATAGTCTATTCTATAGACTATTTTATAGTCTATTCTATAGACTATTTTATAGTCTATTCTATAGACTATTTTATAGTCTATTCTATAGACTATTTTATAGTCTATTCTATAGACTATTTTATAGTCTATTCTATAGACTATTTTATAGTCTATTCTATAGACTATTTTATAGTCTATTCTATAGACTATTTTATAGTCTATTCTATAGACTATTTTATAGTCTATTCTATAGACTATTTTATAGTCTATTCTATAGACTATTTTATAGTCTATTCTATAGACTATTTTATAGTCTATTCTATAAACTATTTTATAGTCTATTCTATAGACTATTTTATAGTCTATTCTATAGACTATTTTATAGTCTATTCTATAGACTATTTTATAGTCTATTCTATAGACTATTTTATAGTCTATTCTATAGACTATTTTATAGTCTATTCTATAGACTATTTTATAGTCTATTCTATAGACTATTTTATAGTCTATTCTATAGACTATTTTATAGTCTATTCTATAGACTTTTTATAGTCTATTCTATAGACTTTTTATAGTCTATTCTATGGACTTTTTATAGTCTATTCTACAGACTATTTTATAGTCTATTCTATAGACTATTTTACAGTCTATTCTATAGACTATTTTATAGTCTATTCTATAGACTATTTTATAGTCTATTCTATAGACTATTTTATAGTCTATTCTATAGACTATTTTATAGTCTATTCTATAGACTATTTTATAGTCTATTCTATAGACTATTTTATAGTCTATTCTATAGACTATTTTATAGTCTATTCTATAGACTATTTTATAGTCTATTCTATAGACTATTTTATAGTCTATTCTATAGACTATTTTATAGTCTATTCTATAGACTATTTTATAGTCTATTCTATAGACTATTTTATAGTCTATTCTATAGACTATTTTATAGTCTATTCTATAGACTATTTTATAGTCTATTCTATAGACTATTTTATAGTCTATTCTATAGACTATTTTATAGTCTATTCTATAGACTATTTTATAGTCTATTCCATAGACTTTTTATAGTCTATTCTATAGACTTTTTATAGTCTATTCTATAGACTTTTTATAGTCTATTCTATGGACTTTTTATAGTCTATTCTACAGACTATTTTATAGTCTATTCTATAGACTATTTTACAGTCTATTCTATAGACTATTTTATAGTCTATTCTATAGACTATTTTATAGTCTATTCTATAGACTATTTTATAGTCTATTCTATAGACTATTTTATAGTCTATTCTATAGACTATTTTATAGTCTATTCTATAGACTATTTTATAGTCTATTCTATAGACTATTTTATAGTCTATTCTATAGACTATTTTATAGTCTATTCTATAGACTATTTTATAGTCTATTCTATAGACTATTTTATAGTCTATTCTATAGACTATTTTATAGTCTATTCTATAGACTATTTTATAGTCTATTCTATAGACTATTTTATAGTCTATTCTATAGACTATTTTATAGTCTATTCTATAGACTATTTTATAGTCTATTCTATAGACTATTTTATAGTCTATTCTATAGACTATTTTATAGTCTATTCTATAGACTTTTTATAGTCTATTCTATAGACTTTTTATAGTCTATTCTATGGACTTTTTATAGTCTATTCTACAGACTATTTTATAGTCTATTCTATAGACTATTTTACAGTCTATTCTATAGACTATTTTATAGTCTATTCTATAGACTATTTTATAGTCTATTCTATAGACTATTTTATAGTCTATTCTATAGACTATTTTATAGTCTATTCTATAGACTATTTTATAGTCTATTCTATAGACTATTTTATAGTCTATTCTATAGACTATTTTATAGTCTATTCTATAGACTATTTTATAGTCTATTCTATAGACTATTTTATAGTCTATTCTATAGACTATTTTATAGTCTATTCTATAGACTATTTTATAGTCTATTCTATAGACTATTTTATAGTCTATTCTATAGACTATTTTATAGTCTATTCTATAGACTATTTTATAGTCTATTCTATAGACTATTTTATAGTCTATTCTATAGACTATTTTATAGTCTATTCTATAGACTATTTTATAGTCTATTCTATAGACTATTTTATAGTCTATTCTATAGACTATTTTATAGTCTATTCTATAGACTATTTTATAGTCTATTCTATAGACTATTTTATAGTCTATTCTATAGACTATTTTATAGTCTATTCTATATTTTATAGTCTATTCTATAGACTATTTTATAGTCTATTCTATAGACTATTTTATAGTCTATTCTATAGACTATTTTATAGTCTATTCTATAGACTATTTTATATACTATTTTATAGTCTATTCTATAGACTTTTTATAGTCTATTCTATAGACTATTTTATAGTCTATTCTATAGACTATTTTATAGTCTATTCTATAGACTATTTTATATACTATTTTATAGTCTATTCTATAGACGATTTTATAGTCTATTCTATAGACTATTTTATAGTCTATTCTATAGACTATTTTATATACTATTTTATAGTCTATTCTATAGACTATTTTATAGTCTATTCTATAGACTATTTTATAGTCTATTCTATAGACTATTTTATAGTCTATTCTATAGACTATTTTATATACTATTTTATAGTCTATTCTATAGACGATTTTATAGTCTATTCTATAGACTATTTTATAGTCTATTCTATAGACTATTTTATAGTCTATTCTATAGACTATTTTATAGTCTATTCTATAGACTATTTTATAGTCTATTCTATAGACTATTTTATAGTCTATTCTATAGACTATTTTATAGTCTATTCTATAGACTATTTTATAGTCTATTCTATAGACTATTTTATAGTCTATTCTATAGACTATTTTATAGTCTATTCTATAGACTATTTTATAGTCTATTCTATAAACTATTTTATAGTCTATTCTATAGACTATTTTATAGTCTATTCTATAGACTATTTTATAGTCTATTCTATAGACTATTTTATAGTCTATTCTATAGACTATTTTATAGTCTATTCTATAGACTATTTTATAGTCTATTCTATAGACTATTTTATAGTCTATTCTATAGACTATTTTATAGTCTATTCTATAGACTATTTTATAGTCTATTCTATAGACTATTTTATAGTCTATTCTATAGACTATTTTATAGTCTATTCTATAGACTTTTTATAGTCTATTCTATAGACTTTTTATAGTCTATTCTATGGACTTTTTATAGTCTATTCTACAGACTATTTTATAGTCTATTCTATAGACTATTTTACAGTCTATTCTATAGACTATTTTATAGTCTATTCTATAGACTATTTTATAGTCTATTCTATAGACTATTTTATAGTCTATTCTATAGACTATTTTATAGTCTATTCTATAGACTATTTTATAGTCTATTCTATAGACTATTTTATAGTCTATTCTATAGACTATTTTATAGTCTATTCTATAGACTATTTTATAGTCTATTCTATAGACTATTTTATAGTCTATTCTATAGACTATTTTATAGTCTATTCTATAGACTATTTTATAGTCTATTCTATAGACTATTTTATAGTCTATTCTATAAACTATTTTATAGTCTATTCTATAGACTATTTTATAGTCTATTCTATAGACTATTTTATAGTCTATTCTATAGACTATTTTATAGTCTATTCTATAGACTATTTTATAGTCTATTCTATAGACTATTTTATAGTCTATTCTATAGACTATTTTATAGTCTATTCTATAGACTATTTTATAGTCTATTCTATAGACTATTTTATAGTCTATTCTATAGACTTTTTATAGTCTATTCTATAGACTTTTTATAGTCTATTCTATGGACTTTTTATAGTCTATTCTACAGACTATTTTATAGTCTATTCTATAGACTATTTTACAGTCTATTCTATAGACTATTTTATAGTCTATTCTATAGACTATTTTATAGTCTATTCTATAGACTATTTTATAGTCTATTCTATAGACTATTTTATAGTCTATTCTATAGACTATTTTATAGTCTATTCTATAGACTATTTTATAGTCTATTCTATAGACTATTTTATAGTCTATTCTATAGACTATTTTATAGTCTATTCTATAGACTATTTTATAGTCTATTCTATAGACTATTTTATAGTCTATTCTATAGACTATTTTATAGTCTATTCTATAGACTATTTTATAGTCTATTCTATAGACTATTTTATAGTCTATTCTATAGACTTTTTATAGTCTATTCTATAGACTTTTTATAGTCTATTCTATGGATTTTTTATAGTCTATTCTACAGACTATTTTATAGTCTATTCTATAGACTATTTTACAGTCTATTCTATAGACTATTTTATAGTCTATTCTATAGACTATTTTATAGTCTATTCTATAGACTATTTTATAGTCTATTCTATAGACTATTTTATAGTCTATTCTATAGACTATTTTATAGTCTATTCTATAGACTATTTTATAGTCTATTCTATAGACTATTTTATAGTCTATTCTATAGACTATTTTATAGTCTATTCTATAGACTATTTTATAGTCTATTCTATAGACTATTTTATAGTCTATTCTATAGACTATTTTATAGTCTATTCTATAGACTATTTTATAGTCTATTCTATAGACTATTTTATAGTCTATTCTATAGACTATTTTATAGTCTATTCTATAGACTATTTTATAGTCTATTCTATAGACTATTTTATAGTCTATTCTATAGACTATTTTATAGTCTATTCTATAGACTATTTTATAGTCTATTCTATAGACTATTTTATAGTCTATTCTATAGACTATTTTATAGTCTATTCTATAGACTATTTTATAGTCTATTCTATAGACTATTTTATAGTCTATTCTATAGACTATTTTATAGTCTATTCTATAGACTATTTTATAGTCTATTCTATAGACTATTTTATAGTCTATTCTATAGACTATTTTATAGTCTATTCTATAGACTATTTTATAGTCTATTCTATAGACTATTTTATAGTCTATTCTATAGACTATTTTATAGTCTATTCTATAGACTATTTTATAGTCTATTCTATAGACTATTTTATAGTCTATTCTATAGACTATTTTATAGTCTATTCTATAGACTATTTTATAGTCTATTCTATAGACTATTTTATAGTCTATTCTATAGACTATTTTATAGTCTATTCTATAGACTATTTTATATACTATTTTATAGTCTATTCTATAGACGATTTTATAGTCTATTCTATAGACTATTTTATAGTCTATTCTATAGACTATTTTATATACTATTTTATAGTCTATTCTATAGACTTTTTATAGTCTATTCTATAGACTATTTTATAGTCTATTTTATAATCTACTATTTTATAGTCTATTCTATAGGCTATTTTATAGTCTATTCTATAGACTATTTTATAGTCTATTCTATAGACTATTTTATAGTCTATTCTATAGACTATTTTATATACTATTTTATAGTCTATTCTATAGACGATTTTATAGTCTATTCTATAGACTATTTTATAGTCTATTCTATAGACTATTTTATATACTATTTTATAGTCTATTCTATAGACTTTTTATAGTCTATTCTATAGACTATTTTATAGTCTATTCTATAGACTATTTTATAGTCTATTCTATAGACTATTTTATATACTATTTTATAGTCTATTCTATAGACGATTTTATAGTCTATTCTATAGACTATTTTATAGTCTATTCTATAGACTATTTTATATACTATTTTATAGTCTATTCTATAGACTTTTTATAGTCTATGCTATAGACTATTTTATAGTCTATTCTATAGACTATTTTATAGTCTATTCTATAGACTATTTTATAGTCTATTCTATAGACTATTTTATATACTATTTTATAGTCTATTCTATAGACGATTTTATAGTCTATTCTATAGACTATTTTATAGTCTATTCTATAGACTATTTTATAGTCTATTCTATAGACTATTTTATAGTCTATTCTATAGACTATTTTATAGTCTATTCTATAGACTATTTTATAGTCTATTCTATAGACTATTTTATAGTCTATTCTATAGACTATTTTATAGTCTATTCTATAGACTATTTTATAGTCTATTCTATAGACTATTTTATAGTCTATTCTATAAACTATTTTATAGTCTATTCTATAGACTATTTTATAGTCTATTCTATAGACTATTTTATAGTCTATTCTATAGACTATTTTATAGTCTATTCTATAGACTATTTTATAGTCTATTCTATAGACTATTTTATAGTCTATTCTATAGACTATTTTATAGTCTATTCTATAGACTATTTTATAGTCTATTCTATAGACTATTTTATAGTCTATTCTATAGACTTTTTATAGTCTATTCTATAGACTTTTTATAGTCTATTCTATGGACTTTTTATAGTCTATTCTACAGACTATTTTATAGTCTATTCTATAGATTATTTTATAGTCTATTCTATAGACTATTTTATAGTCTATTCTATAGACTATTTTATAGTCTATTCTATAGACTATTTTATAGTCTATTCTATAGACTATTTTATAGTCTATTCTATAGACTATTTTATAGTCTATTCTATAGACTATTTTATAGTCTATTCTATAGACTATTTTATAGTCTATTCTATATACTATTTTATAGTCTATTCTATAGACTATTTTATAGTCTATTCTATAGACTATTTTATAGTCTATTCTATAGACTATTTTATAGTCTATTCTATAGACTTTTTATAGTCTATTCTATAGACTTTTTATAGTCTATTCTATGGATTTTTTATAGTCTATTCTACAGACTATTTTATAGTCTATTCTATAGACTATTTTACAGTCTATTCTATAGACTATTTTATAGTCTATTCTATAGACTATTTTATAGTCTATTCTATAGACTATTTTATAGTCTATTCTATAGACTATTTTATAGTCTATTCTATAGACTATTTTATAGTCTATTCTATAGACTATTTTATAGTCTATTCTATAGACTATTTTATAGTCTATTCTATAGACTATTTTATAGTCTATTCTATAGACTATTTTATAGTCTATTCTATAGACTATTTTATAGTCTATTCTATAGACTATTTTATAGTCTATTCTATAGACTATTTTATAGTCTATTCTATAGACTATTTTATAGTCTATTCTATAGACTATTTTATAGTCTATTCTATAGACTATTTTATAGTCTATTCTATAGACTATTTTATAGTCTATTCTATAGACTATTTTATAGTCTATTCTATAGACTATTTTATAGTCTATTCTATAGACTATTTTATAGTCTATTCTATAGACTATTTTATAGTCTATTCTATAGACTATTTTATAGTCTATTCTATAGACTATTTTATAGTCTATTCTATAGACTATTTTATAGTCTATTCTATAGACTATTTTATAGTCTATTCTATAGACTATTTTATAGTCTATTCTATAGACTATTTTATAGTCTATTCTATAGACTATTTTATAGTCTATTCTATAGACTATTTTATAGTCTATTCTATAGACTATTTTATAGTCTATTCTATAGACTATTTTATAGTCTATTCTATAGACTATTTTATAGTCTATTCTATAGACTATTTTATAGTCTATTCTATAGACTATTTTATAGTCTATTCTATAGACTATTTTATAGTCTATTCTATAGACTATTTTATAGTCTATTCTATAGACTATTTTATAGTCTATTCTATAGACTATTTTATAGTCTATTCTATAGACTATTTTATAGTCTATTCTATAGACTATTTTATAGTCTATTCTATAGACTATTTTATAGTCTATTCTATAGACTATTTTATAGTCTATTCTATAGACTTTTTATAGTCTATTCTACAGACTATTTTATAGTCTATTCTATAGACTATTTTATAGTCTATTCTATAGACTATTTTATAGCCTATTCTATAGACTATTTTATAGTCTATTTTATAATCTACTATTTTATAGTCTATTCTATAGGCTATTTTATAGTCTATTCTATAGACTATTTTATAGTCTATTCTATAGACTATTTTATAGTCTATTCTATAGACTATTTTATATACTATTTTATAGTCTATTCTATAGACGATTTTATAGTCTATTCTATAGACTATTTTATAGTCTATTCTATAGACTATTTTATATACTATTTTATAGTCTCTTCTATAGACTTTTTATAGTCTATTCTATAGACTATTTTATAGTCTATTCTATAGACTATTTTATAGTCTATTCTATAGACTATTTTATAGTCTATTCTATAGACTATTTTATATACTATTTTATAGTCTATTCTATAGACGATTTTATAGTCTATTCTATAGACTATTTTATAGTCTATTCTATAGACTATTTTATATACTATTTTATAGTCTATTCTATAGACGATTTTGTAGTATATTCTATTTATTTTACATTATGGTCTACTCTATAGACTGTAGTCTATACTATAGACTATTTTATAGTCTCTTCTATAGACTCATTATTGTATGTTCTATATTTTCTGAAAATTATTATATTTTGCAAATTTTGTTACTTTTATTTCATTGCCTAATCTTTTTTTCCTTACAGTGAAGGAAGCCTGTCTGATTCTTCTCCAAACCATTCCTGGTAATATTGATATAGACAACTTTGAAAAGACTTTGGTGCAGAAATTTCCACAAATTGTCAGCTATCATGATCTACATATTTGGCAGCTATCGTCACAAAAATATATTGCCACCGTTCATATTATCTTTAAAAATTCTCAATTGTATTCCAAAACAATTGATGAGGTTCGTCAACATTTTCGTGATCACAGTATTGCTAATGTAACTATACAACCAGAATTTTATGATGAAAATTCATTGAATTCCTCTTCAACTGAATGTTTGGTACAATGTACAAAACCCGAATGTTTGGATAAGGTTTGTTGTAAGGATTCCATTACCGATTTGAGAGAAGTGAGTGTATGTTCGGGTACAGATGGCCATGAACATGAACATGGCCACGGACATGGTCATGTACATGAACATGTTAAGAAATCATGTGGCAAAGGTAAAAATCGTAAGGATCATCATGGTCATTCTCATACCCACAAACATGGTCACAGTTTCAAACATGATCACAGTCATGGTCACAAGTATGATCATAGTCATGATAAACATGACCACAGTCAAAAACACGCCAATGAAGTTCATTCGAAAGAAATACAAGAAGTTCCTAAAGAAATCATAACCACACAAAAGTCACAAATGGACGATATAAAAGAAACAGCTTCAGAATGTGCTAACAACATTCCAGCTACATTAAATGTTGAAGCAAGCACCCATACTGATGATTTTACAAAAGTATCTAAAACGCTTAAAACCTCAACAATCAACCAAGAAAAGACTGAAACCGCAGCTGTAGAACAAAACAAAGACAGTGAAATGCCTCAAGACTCATCTGATAAAGAAGGTGCAAAGGAATCGTCTAGAAAAGATAATACGAAATGTTAAGCATTTTAAACTTTTAACGCATTTTTAAATACGTATTTCAAAATATAAAGCATACTTTTAAGCGCATATTTAAAAAGAATCAGTCATTACTCCTGCTTAAAAGAACAAAATTTAAATAATCTTGTAAACAAAAGAAAAATTAAATTCTTTCTTAGCTTTATATTTATTAGACAATTAAAAAACATGTAAAACCACGATTTTATTAACCCTTTTCATAACTTTTAAAAACATCTGTTTTCTTAGTTTTAAACCAAAGACTTTATTTTTGTTTTCTGTGTATTAAAAAATTAAGTAAACGATTTTTAAAAAAAATCATTTTATTTAATAAAAAAAAATATTAGGTATCTTACACATCACTTAGCATTTAAATATACCATACATGGGAATTTTTCATTGAGCATTGAATTTTCATTACCATTATTTGGAAAATAAAGATAATGTGAAAAATTTAATTACCATTAAATGTAGTGATTTTTTAATTACCATTTTTTTAACTAATGGTAATGAAATTACAAAAAAAAATGTTCAAATACTGATTATAATTACTGAAAAAAGCATTGTTTGTATAAAAGAAACAGGTTTTTTAAATATGTTTTAAATATTCTAAATTAGTTTGATATCGTTTTAATGAAGATGTAAATATAAGCTAGTTTGAGGAATATTAAATATAATATTTTTAAAAATTATGCAAAAATATATGTACCAAATAGAAGAGTAAATTAGTACAAATTACTTGTAATTAAAAATATAGTTTGAATTGTGCGAAAATTTCCGATAAATGCTGATAATGAATTTATAAAATTTGATCATTATTTAATGATAATGATTTTATTTTTTTAAATAATTATTAATGAAAAGATATCATTAAAAAGCATTACCATTATTAAAAATAATGGTAATAAAAAAATTATAAGTACCATTGTTTAGTCGATTTAATGAATTACTCCCATGTATAAAATATACAAATAAATATTTCATTAGTTTAAAGACAATTGCATTTGCTTAATAAAAAAATGTAAAGTATCACACATTTTAGTTCGTAATTTTATAAATACAAATTTCCACAATTTAAAATATTTCATTTGCCATATTAAGATGAAAATATATTTTTTGGACATATTTATACAACTGTTAAATGAAAAAAACACACACATTGCTGTTAAGCAATTTAAAAATTTTATATATAAGTATTGTTTCTAACGTATTTTACATTTTTAGTATTAAGTTAATTAAATGTTTTTTAATAATAGAGATTATATTATATGTAATAAAACCAATAAAAATATATTTCTAAAAAAGACTTAAATTACCCAAAGAAATTTTTTATTTATTCATTTAAACTCTGTTCCAGTACTTGTTAAGTTTTCAGGTTTTAGTCAGAAATTATCAGAAAAACAACAATATATAGATACATTCTTAGTAGAGGAACACTTTCTTGTTAATTCTGAATAAAACTTGCAAGTCTTACAAAGAATTTAGAAAATCTGATCAAATTAGTATTTCAATATTTTTTTTTTTTTTTTTTTATTTTACAACAAAGATTTTTCTTAGCCTATAAAACACACTACAGAATAGTCTATAATTAAACCACAGACTGGTTCATAAAATATATTATAAACTAGTATAAGAATATATTACAAAATAGTCTATAGAATGGA
This sequence comes from Protocalliphora azurea, assembly GCA_932274085.1. Lineage (NCBI taxonomy): Eukaryota > Metazoa > Arthropoda > Insecta > Diptera > Calliphoridae > Protocalliphora > Protocalliphora azurea. Next base: position 23,590,729 of record OW026522.1, on the reverse strand, counting down.
CTATAAAATGATCTATAGAACACACTACAAAATAGCCAACAGAATAGACTATAAAATAGTTTATAAAATAGTCTAAAGAATAGCCTATAAAATAATCCATAGTATAGCCTAGAAAATAATCCATAGAATGGACTATAAAATAGTCTATAGAATAGACTATAAAATAGTCTATAGAATAGACTATAAAATAGTCTATAGAATAGACTATAAAATAGTCTATAGAATAGACTATAAAATAGTCTATAGAATAGACTATAAAATAGTCTATAGAATAGACTATAAAATAGTCTATAGAATAGACTATAAAATAGTCTATAGAATAGACTATAAAATAGTCTATAGAATAGACTATAAAATAGTCGATAGAATAGACTATAAAATAGTCTATAGAATAGACTATAAAATAGTCCATAGAATAGACTATAAAATAGTCTATAGAATAGACTATAAAATAGTCCATAGAATAGACTATAAAATAGTCTATAGAATAGACTATAAAATAGTCTATAGAATAGACTATAAAATAGTCTATAGAATAGACTATAAAATAGTCTATAGAATAGACTATAAAATAGTCTATAGAATAGACTATAAAATAGTCTATAGAATAGACTATAAAATAGTCTATAGAATAGACTATAAAATAGTCTATAGAATAGACTATAAAATAGTCTATAGAATAGACTATAAAATAGTCTATAGAATAGACTATAAAATAGTCTATAGAATAGACTATAAAATAGTCTATAGAATAGACTATAAAATAGTCTATAGAATAGACTATAAAATAGTCTATAGAATAGACTATAAAATAGTCTATAGAATAGACTATAAAATAGTCTATAGAATAGACTATAAAATACTATATAGAATAGACTATAAAATAGTCTATAGAATAGACTATAAAATACTATATAGAATAGACTATAAAATAGTCTATAGAATAGACTATAAAATACTATATAGAATAGACTATAAAATAGTCTATAGAATAGACTATAAAATACTATATAGAATAGACTATAAAATAGTCTATAGAATAGACTATAAAATACTATATAGAATAGACTATAAAATAGTCTATAGAATAGACTATAAAATACTATATAGAATAGACTATAAAATAGTCTATAGAATAGACTATAAAATACTATATAGAATAGACTATAAAAGAGTCTATAGAATAGACTATAAAATACTATATAGAATAGACTATAAAATAGTCTATAGAATAGACTATAAAATAGTCTATAGAATAGACTATAAAATAGTCTATAGAATAGACTATAAAATAGTCTATAGAATAGACTATAAAATAGTCTATAGAATAGACTATAAAATAGTCTATAGAATAGACTATAAAATAGTCTATAGAATAGACTATAAAATAGTCTATAGAATAGACTATAAAATAGTCTATAGAATAGACTATAAAATAGTCTATAGAATAGACTATAAAATAGTCTATAGAATAGACTATAAAATAGTCTATAGAATAGACTATAAAATAGTCTATAGAATAGACTATAAAATAGTCTATAGAATAGACTATAAAATAGTCTATAGAATAGACTATAAAATAGTCTATAGAATAGACTATAAAATAGTCTATAGAATAGACTATAAAATAGTCTATAGAATAGACTATAAAATAGTCTATAGAATAGACTATAAAATAGTCTATAGAATAGACTATAAAATAGTCTATAGAATAGACTATAAAATAGTCTATAGAATAGACTATAAAATAGTCTATAGAATAGACTATAAAATAGTCTATAGAATAGACTATAAAATAGTCTATAGAATAGACTATAAAATAGTCTATAGAATAGACTATAAAATAGTCTATAGAATAGACTATAAAATAGTCTATAGAATAGACTATAAAATAGTCTATAGAATAGACTATAAAATAGTCTATAGAATAGACTATAAAATAGTCTATAGAATAGACTATAAAATAGTCTATAGAATAGACTATAAAATAGTCTATAGAATAGACTATAAAATAGTCTATAGAATAGACTATAAAATAGTCTATAGAATAGACTATAAAATAGTCTATAGAATAGACTATAAAATAGTCTATAGAATAGACTATAAAATAGTCTATAGAATAGACTATAAAATAGTCTATAGAATAGACTATAAAATAGTCTATAGAATAAACTCCAAAATAGTCTACAGAATAGCCTATATAATTGTCTATAGAATAGACTATATAATAGTCTATAGAATAGACTAGAAAATAGTATATAGAATAGACTAGGAAATAGTTTTTAGAATATACTAGAAACTATTATAATAAAAATACTGGTCTATAGAGTACTAAAATGCAGATTAGTGTATAAGATAGACTGTAGACTAGGCTATAGAGTTGACTGTAGACTAATGTATAAATGGACTACAGACTACTCTAATAAATAGACTAAAGATTTACAAAACGAAATTTGTTAAACAATGCTCTGGTAAAGTTGAAAACTTCAATATGACTTTTTTCATTTAATGAGCCACAACTTGAAATTACATTTCAAAAATCTACAAATCCTTTTACTATTATTTCATTATACCGAACAAATATTCTATGGTAAATAATCTTAGAATACGAGCCAAATTTTCCTTCGTAATAAAATCTGTAACCCTTTCATTTCCATCAGGTGTATAACATACTAATGAAAAGAAGATGGAAATGATATGTAAAACGAGTACATTTTATTCCAAAAAAGGTAGATAATTATCTTATACCAAGAACTCAGTGCCATGGGTTGAAAGTAACGACCTCTGCCACCAAAACGTTCCATGAGGCCAGCCTCCAATAGGCGAGTTTCTATATTAAGCATTTGTGTACCAATTGGCTAAAAGCAAAATGACCGAAAGCAAATATAGAAAAATCACACAAATGAAAAATTACCCAACAGAAATAAAAAATTGCCTAAGAATAAAAAATGGAAAATTTACCCATTATGATACTTTCTGGAATGAACATTAATATATTATGTGATAAAATTTCTGGACAAAATCAGCCATATTCAGGATTCTGGTCTGAATTAAAATTATTTCCTATGCAGCCGGCCTACGCAAAATTTTGGGTTATGGGAATTTTTTGGGCGATTTTTCTATATTTGCTTTGGGCGATTTGGTTTATTTCGCTGGCAGCCGTACCAATTTTCAGTATTTTTGAAAAAGCTATAGAATTTAGAATCACAGCAAATCTAGCACTACAAGTAAAACAATTTTGTGTAAAAATCCTTCTAAGTGTAATTTTTTAAGCAAATGTCTAGAACCATATAAAGAATCTTTAACACTCTATTCCTTAAAAGCTTCCTAACCATTAAGAACATAACATAATGACACAGAGTATTGCAGAATTGATAGTACCTAAATATTCTTCATCAGTCATGTATTTACTATCGTAATGACAAGCTAAAACTAAATAGCGATCAGCATTAGGATTAAAAGCAACCATGATGCTGTGGAATCCCACATTACCCATAATGGCTGCAGAGTCATAATAACTATCTAGTTCTACAGGCCATTGTAGATCTTTTATAGATCTTTTACCAGTTTTATATTTTTTTGAGCAAAAGTAACAATTAAATCATTATTTTTATTTTTTCGAGCAGAAATAAAAATTATTTATACTATTTTAAAACACAAAAACACCAAAATAAAAAAATTACCAAAACGAAAACAGCAAAATAAAAAAATCGCTAAAATTAAAAAAAAAATTATCACAGGGCTGCATTGGACAGCTGGCTTAAGTGGGAAAATTGTTGATCTGTTAATACTTCTGTGGCATGGGGTAGCTGAAAGGAAAAAAAATATTCGTTAAAAAATCTTTACAGTTTTCTGTAACTTAATTCTTACATACATATACCCACCTGTTTTTGACAAAATAATTTTTATAATAATTTTTTATATATCTGGAGTTTGTAGTTTTTATTAACGAAAGAATTTCTATACTCCATATAGAAAGAAGTCTGATGTTCCGAATCTTACATAACCTTAATTTAAAACTATAGTCTCACTTGGCAAATATTTAATTAAAAATATGTGACTACTTGTTTTAGAAAAAATGTTTTACCTGGCATATATTTTTGAAATGTCAGCTGCGATTTGTATTTTTCTAATTAAAAATCTATATAATTTATAAGCAAACATGTTTACTGTAAAACCTTTTACGCTCACAGTATACATCGGATTTTAATACAAAAAAAAAAACGCCCTATGAGTAGCCAAAATCAAAAAGAGTATGTTTTTTCTTAATGAAATCTATACATAGAACTTTTTGTAACTTCGAAATCCGTTGAGATAATAAAAACGGTCCATGTGTAGCAAAAAACAAAAAGAGTATTTTTTTTTTTTCTTAACCTAGTGTCTACATTAGGCAAATTTATATCAAAACAAACTTCAAAATCAGTGCGAATATAAACAAGCTAACCTTAGTTAAACAGTTGATTATTATTTTGGTTGTTACAGTTGTCAAACTGCATATATAAAAACCAATAATGAATACGCCATATTGTTGTTTTTGTGCAACTGTTGCCACCTACAACAAATTCGCGTTAAGTTTGGCGTTTGTCTTGATAAAAAAATCTCTAATGTAGACACTAAGTAAGGAAATCTATATTCAAAATCCGTTGAGATAATGGTGGGCGAACGTATGAGTAATAATGATACAAGATGCGATAACAAAAAAAAAAAAAAAAAAAATAATAATAATAATAATAATAATAACAATAAAATTACACATAAAACTTTTCGTGGGCGCACCGAAGATATCTGAAAGTCAGTTCTCCGACATTTATGCTATGTTTTTTGTTTAAATATTCCAAAAGTATTCATCAAATATGTATTTATCTAGTCTGAACATTTCTTTAGTCTCATTCTTTTTAAAAAATTTTTTAATAGTAGTACTCTGATAAATAAACAGTATTATTATTATTATTATTATTATTATTATTATTATTATTTTGTATGACTACATTGTCTTTTTTAATTATTAACTTTATTAAAGGATATAGCACCAATAACGAAAAAATCTTCTCGCATCTGTCTATTACATGAAGTCCTGAAAATTCCGGATAAGAATTCATAAAGACCTTTTTATCACCTCAATTCAAATTTAAAAAGTTCAAAATAAAAATTAAGTTTAATTTTTACTTCAATTTTTTAATACAAAATACTAAATTAAATGTTTTATTTTAAAAATATAATTAATATTTTATTATTGCACAGTTTGCTTTTATTATTTTGTTTCAATACTTAACAATTTAAATACTAAAAACAATTATTTAAATACTATTTTCTAGGTAAACCTAATGAAGGTGTAAAATTTGGAATATTAGGGAAATACAATATATAGGAGCTACCTAAAAATTTTAAGATATGTTAACTACTCTACAAAATGCAAAACATTTAAAAAACGGATTTTTTTTTATAAAATGGACGAGTAATAAGAAAATTAATAAATATATAGGAAAAACTATATTTGATCAAGCTGGGAAAAAGTATAGTAAACGATTTAAAGTTTACAAAATTTCGGATTTAAAAAAAGGTAAAAAAATTGATTTTGGGTAGATTTAATGTGTTACGAATTACATTAACTACGTACATCTTTTGTAAATCTATCAATGTTATATAAAAATAATTTTGTATACAAAGCTTTGATAAAATTAAAAAATAAACAAATTCTGTTCAATAGCCAACATTTTCTAAATTTCTTAAAAAAATTTACAAATCCTTTAACTATTTCTTCAATATACCAAACAAATACTCCATGGTAAATAATCTTATAATACGTGCCAAATTTTCCGTGGTGCTAAAATCTATAACAGTCTCATTATCATCAGGAGTATGCCATACTGTTGGGAAGGGCATAGGTATTACATGTAAAATGGGTACATTACGTTTCAAAAAAGGTATATGATCATCTTCTATATAGGAAGAACGTAGAGCACTAGGTTGGAAATAACGATCAGGATAGTGTTTAGCTATACCACTGCTAGCATAACGTTCCATGAGACCAGCATCCGACAAACGAGCTTCTATATTAAGGAAACGTGTATACCAAGGTTCTGTATTTTGGAAAAAGCTATAGAATTTAGGATCAGGAGCTCCCAGCAAATCCAACAGCATAAGCATATCAATTTTTGGTAAAAATCCTTCCGAGTCCCATTTTTTAGCTAAATGTCGGGCACCGTATATAGAGTCTTTTGGGCCCCATTCTTTAAAAGCCTCCTCGCCATCAAAGAACAGCAACATTAAACTAAGTTTAGAATCACGAAACGATTCCAAATGAGTATTCAAAACCTCAGCTAAATTTAACATCATAGCACAGGGTACAGCAGAATCGGTGGCACCCAAAAATTCTACATCAGCCATATATTTACTATCGTAGTGGCAAGCTAAAACCAAATAACGGTCCGCATTTGGATTGAGAGTAGCTATAATATTATGAAATTCCAAATTACCCATGATGGGGGCAGTGTCTTGAAAACTATCTAATTCTACAGACCATTGTAGATCTTTTAAACTCTTAACAATATAATCACGAACTTTTTTATGACCCGGCGTACCTACTATGCGAGGTATTAAAATTTCTTTGGTGGCTTGTTTTAAATGGGCCACATTTGACAGCTGGCTTAAGTGTGAAAATTGGTGATCAGTTAATTCTTCTGAGGCATAGGGTAGCTGTAAGAGAAAATAGATTATTATTAAACTTTTAATTAAAATTTAGGGCATAAATCAAGATCACCGGATCTATGAATTTTTAAATAATTTTGTTACTGATTTAATGGTTTTTTTTTTAATTCATGTGCAATCTAAATACAATATAATACGATCATAAACAATAATTTGGGAATAAATTTGACATTTTGTATTGATATAGACAAACTTAAAATTTTTAATATTCGGAAAAAGCTTATTCAGCGAAGCTGGTGTTCGACATACCCAGAGCAAGAATCGCAAAGCAGCTCTGGGTAGGGGAATATCTACCGCGTCATTATCGCTTAAGGGCGATCAGGCTGTACTTTTTCTTTGCCTTCGATTGTTTTGCTTCTTACTCTCGCATTGGGCAATATTTATGGCATCGCATAACTGTTCGCGTTACGGTTTTTCGGTGTTTTTTTGCATTGGCACATGCAATCGTTTTTAACCTTAAATTGTTAACGATTCTTAATCGTTTTTAACTTTGTCGTTACATTGCGGAGACCATTAATACTCAAGATTAATATGAGATTCATGGAGTACCCTTTTTATACGAAGGTATATGTCGCTTTTGGAAACTACCGGAATCTTCTGCATACTACACAACAACGGATATTTGGTGTTGTTGATTATTATATTGGGGATTAAACTCAAATCCCCCCTCCCCAAAAAAAAAAAGATATACCCAGAGGAGAAAAAAAGGTTTAATTCAAGCCGAAAGCCGGCGACACTGGAAAACCGCTATTAACGTTAAACAAATTATTTTAATTGTAATGGTTCCGGTAATCTTGATATGTTCCAAATTTAGTTATTAGTTTTTTTTTTTTTTTTTGCTTTTGTACACCTACCTGCCTTTGACCTACTAAAAAGCCCCTATCTTGTTGGTTTTGTTTGGCCACTACACTTACAAAACATAATAAAACCCAATAAAAATCTTTTAATTGCATGTTAATTAAGTTTTTTGCTATCTGTGTAATTTCCTTAAATTATAAATTAAACTTTTTTGTTAATAAATCAACAAGTGTTTTTTATGGTTTTCTTTTCCTCGGCCTGTAGTTTTTAATGAACACGTACACTAATTTGTTTCGTTGTTTTTTTAAAAGGGGAAGTTTTTAATTCACGATTTCTATTGTTTATTCTAACTACTGTTCAATTGTTATATTCTTATCATTTTTTGATTTTGTTGAATTAACTATGAAATTTGCTTAAAAGAAAAAAACAATGCAGGTGTAAACAAATAATAGTAACAGAGAGAAAACTCAGATGTTTTTGTTTTGTTATTGTTTTTTTTTTTTTTTTTTTTTGTTTCTGTCAATGACATAGTTGTATTTTAATTAACGTTATGTTAAAGTAAAATAAAAGTTAACAGCAGATCGTTACCTAGTGTCTACATTAGTCAAATTTTTATCAAAACAATCGTCAAAATTAGTGCGAATATATACAAGGTAATCTTAGTTAAACGCCATACTATTGTTTTTGTGCAACTGTTGCCCAAAAAGAACAATGTGGCAACAGTTGCACAAAAACAATAATATGGCGTACTCATTATTGTTTTTTATATATGCAGTTTGACAACTGTAACAACCAAAATAATAATCAACTGTTTAACTAATATTACCTTGTATATATTCGCATTGATTTTGACGTTTGTTTTGATATAAATTTGCCTAATGTAGACACTAGGTAAGTTAGAGTGCAGTTATTCATAAAATAAATGGTAATATTTTTACATTTTCCAAACTACTTGACCGATTTTGTTAAAATTTGGAACATCAATAAATAAAGAGTTAGGCTTTTAGAAAATTGTTTGCTAAAATGTGTAGTTGATGCTTAGACAGTACTACAGAAGGACCAAGTTGACTACCTCAAGTGTCAAAGTTTTTAAAACTAGGAACCGATTTCAAATATTTTTTTTTTTTTTTTTTTTTTTTTGTTATTTCTGAATTGTATTAAATTTTTTAAGTAAAACGAAAATAGCTTTTTTACAAATATTTCGAATGTACACTTTATATTTACTTTCATAAAATTTTGAACAAAAAGTTAAACTTTTCAGGAGTCTAATATGTATTATACAGAGAAAAAAAAATCATAAAATTTTTTTTCATAATATAAATCGAAAATGACTTTTTCCCCAAACTTTGTTTATAAAAAATATTTTTTTTTTTCATAGATATTGTTAAATTGTACATAAGGATAATTGTGAGAATTTTGAAAAATTTTTTCGAAAATTTTGATTTTGTTTTATTAGGTAAAAAATAATAATTGAAAATGTTTATAATTTTATGACCATTCTGCATCATATGAATCATATTAATAAAGAGCGCTAAAAAATTATTCTTTCGTTATCATTAAATCATTAAAAACTAAATATTTTTCAAAGAATATTTCAAACATTCTTTCACAAATTAAAATATAAATAAAAATTAAAATAATAATAATAATAATAATAATAATAATAATAAGACATTGATTTTATTTCCTATGGAAAAATATAAAAAAGTTTTAATGCTTAAGAAATTATTCTTAGTATTATGAATATTATTAATAAAATAAAGAAATTTACCCCAATATTTTCCATTTTATTTAAAAATAGTCGATTTGAAAAAACGCCGAAAAATAAAACGAAATAATAAATACTTCTTCTTATTTTTATGCAAAACGTTAGACAATAATCCATTCTATAGAAAAGTTTAATTGATGGTTCAAAAGATTATTGATTGATATTTTATTGAAGTAAGATTAAAGAGTGCTCCAATTTACCCTATCTCTCCCACTTCGACAGTTTTTTGGGACCCTGTTTTATTTAATGATGAACTCATAAAAGATATGATATCCAACTCCTTGATGTTCCTTATTTAAATATGAAACTGTAGACATGAAATTGGAATTATTAGAATATTATAACTGTTCCCACGGGAATTAGGAGTCATAGTTTAATTTAACGGGTTTTTCCACTTTTGGTATTACATAATGTTTTTTGTAAATAAAAAGTTTATATCTGGTCTAAGTAGGAGTTAAGTGCTAGTTTGAAATGTATGGTTTTAATATCCAGTCTAAAGAAATTTTCATCGACAAACGTAAAATTTTTGCCTGAATTGCAGATAATTTTTTATCTAAACCAATTATAGGGGAAAACATACATATATCATAATAAACCATGTAAAAAGTAGCAACAAAAGTGAAAATGGCTTTTTTCTCAAGCAGCATCAAGACAAACTGCTCGAGCGCTGACAATTTCGTTTTAACGATACAATGTTACTGACAAATTCAATCTACATTAGGCAAAATTTTATCGTGATAAAAATTTAAGTTTATATTGATGAAAATTTGTCTAGTATGGACTCAACGTCAAGCTAGACCAAATAATGTCTGCTTAATAACATACATCTGTTAAATGTTTTAGCGTATTAGCTATTAACACAGAGCCGTTCTACAACACATGCTTTTTTACTAAAAAAAAAACTCAACCTCACCACCCACCCTATTAATAGAAAAAAAAACGAAAATAAACAACTTACCAAATCTACTACTTCAAAAAAGGCACCCAAATTATAAATTTTCTTTGCTGGCAGCAAATTTTGTATAAACGAAGGACTACTTTCTCTTACTTGATTCAATAATGAACCATAAAATTTAGAATTTTGTTTTAAAAAGTTTAACAAACGCATTTTATAATATATAAAATTACTACACTATTGACGCAGTATTTAAATTAAACTATATGAAAGAAATTGTTCCATTGAATTATGCAAGTTTGTAAAATGTTACAAACATTTAAAGAGAACCGTAACATTTTAACACTGTTATTTGTACATTTATAAAAACAAAACAAGACATTTAAGAGAACTTGTTTTTCTTTTTTGTAGTTACAAAAACAAAAAATTGTTTTTTCTTTATTTACATTTTTTCTTTAGAACATAAAAATGTAAGTTGTTTTACTTTAAATAACGAAAATATGTGTAATGGAATTTGTTTAATACAGGAAATGCTTACTTTTTGTGGTAAAAAAAATTACTTATATTATAAAGATAAACAAACATAATTTTGAGCTTCTTAATCTGCTTTCTTCCTGCTTTCTTGTGATAAGCCTCCAAAGTAGGCCCGGTAAATGTACAAAGCCAAAGCCATATGTAAGGCCAAGACAGCACCCACTGCTGAGTAAATATTGCTTTTGGTTTCAGTCAATACGAAAAATCTATCCAACACGACACTCTTCAAACAAAAAAAAGTAACTACGGGCAGGAATACAATTAAAGAACAATAAAATAAGACTATTTTAAAAGAACTGTAATCTTTGAAATCCTATAAAAAAAAGAAAGAAAAAAACAAAATATTAATCCAAATTTTCTAGGGTAGTTATTTAAGAAATACATCTGATTTTTGCTTATTAATTTTGGCTTGTTTTGCTGCTTCGGAGGTATTGTTTTTACTTTTATTTGCCATTTTCTTTAATTTTTTAGAAAATAATTATTAATTTTACTTCACATAAATACTAAATTTATTGGCTTTCTCTTTCGTTGAAGTTTTGTTTTTATGATTTTGTCAAAAATGACAATCCGGCAAAAAATGTCACATGACAACTATGAATGTATGAGGAAATGTCATTGTTAAATTACAACCCATCTACACATAAGAGAATATGTAAGATTTTTATGTCTGAAAGTGTCAAATTCGCTATGAATAAATTATCTCTCATATTGATTAAAATGTTAGTATTATAAAAAGTATTACCTAGTGTCTATATTAGGAAAATTTTTATCAAAACAAACATCAAAATCAGTGCGAATATATACAAGGTAACCTTAGTTAAACAACTGATTATTATTTTGGTTGTACAGTTGTCAAACTGCATATATAAAAAACAATAATGAATACGCCATATTGTTGTTTTTGTGCAACTGTTGCCACCTTATACAAATTCGCGTTAAGTTTGACGTTTATCTTGATAAAAAATCTCTAATGTAGACACTATGTTATGAGACTGTTGTGATGAGATTTTTCTACACAACTATCTTATAAAAACTGTAAAAAAAATACCCATATGCGAAAGTTGGTTCGTGTGTGTGCATATGTATTTCGAAAATTATTTAAAAAAAATGTTTTTTTTTTTTTTTTGTAAAATTGCTTTGTTTAATGGATATTTTACAATAAAAAAATGTTTATAAAAATTGTGCTAAAAAAGTTAGCATTTTCATGTTTACTCTGTGAATGATTAAAAATAACATAGTATTTACATTAGAGAATTTTTTATCAAGACAAACGTAAAAATTAACGCAAATTTGTACAAGGTGGTAACAGTTGCACAAAAACAACAATCAGGCGATTTCATGTTTTTTTATATATGCAGTTTGAAAGGTGTAAAAGCCAAAAATAGTAATCAGCTTTTTAACTGAGGTTACCTTGTATAGAGTTACATTGATTTCGAAGTTTGTCTTGATAAAAATTTGTCCACTATAGCCAATACGTAATGATACATTTGTAATATTATGTTTTGTTTCCACTAAATTGAAAGCAATCATTTTTGAGCAAAACACCTCAAAGCGTTTCCATTGTCTTGATTTATTTTTGTATTGTTGAATTTTCAAGCGAAATCCTGACTTTCTCAATGTAAGTTGAAATTGTATTTATAAATAAGGGCCCTCCGATTTGTTAGATACGTAAATAATGAAAATAATCGATTGCTAATAAAAATACGTAATCGTATTTCTCCACAAATACCTATTTCATAAAATTTATAAAATTAGACAAATAAATCGATACCACTTAATAAATCGCAAAAAAATCGTCGAAAAACGGAAAATTTAGTCGCCAAAAGCAATTAAAAGTGGCGAAAAATCACCACATCTGACAGCTTTGCTGACTACCCGTCTACACCTAATATTACCTAGTTAATTGTAAATATAGAAGACTTATGTTTAATGTTTAAATATGGTTGCCCATACAAATGTTTCAGAAATGTGATATTTCAACACCAATTTATTTCTAATATAGACGGTATATATCGTAGTGTCTATATTAGACAATTTTTTATCAAGACAAACGTGAAAATTAACCCGAAATTATGGAAGGTGGCAACAGTTACATAAAAACAACAATAAGGCGAATTCTTTAATATTCCTTATATATGCAGCTGATAGCTGTAACCGCCAAAAATAATAATTATCAGTTTAACTGAGGTTACCTTATATATATATTCTCACTTATTTTGACGTTTGGCTTGGTAAACATTTGTCTAGTATAGACACTATGTAAGATTGCCTTTGTCGAAAAAGCAGGATTGGGAAAATTGTATTACTTTAAGTGAAAATTTAAAGAATTTACTGACTGTTAATTTTAAAGAATTTACAACAAATAAATTTAAAAGTTTTGTTGTTTTAATATAAGTTGTCGAAACAAATTTAAAAACAATGTGGAAGTAATCTGAAAAAGAAATTGAAATATTGTTCTCGAAAATTAAAATTTGTTTAAGAAACATCCTTTTGTTAAAAGAAGTGTAAATTATGTTCGATTTTCGTCTCTTCGTCTGTATGCCGAAATCAACCTTTTGAAAACTAGCAATAACTGAGAAAAATATAATAAAAAAAGTTCTTTCATAGTTTTGTTACAATTTTTCTTTATATTAATTTCGTTAAAAAAATGCTAAACTAAAAAAATCAATTTTTAAGATAAAACAAAATCTAAAAAGTAACATTTTTCAAAAAAGTACTAATTGTACAACACATAAATTTTAAGAAAAAAAAAAAACCAAAAAAGTGCAAAAGCAAAATTTTTACAAAAATATTACCAATTTTCAGAAATTTATTAATTAAGAAGAAATAGTAACACTTTTTAATAAAAGGACCAATTTAAAATTTTATATATTTCTTTAGTGTTTTAATAATTAAAACACTAAAGAAATTAGAATAAGTTAATGTTTCTTCAAATTTCGCATTTTTTTATTTTTAATTATTTTTAGTTTTTGACAAAAAGGTATGTTCAGCATAATCCAATGTACTGAAAATACTAAAAATTTCTTCCGTGTATAGAAATTTTCATGTTTTTTGGGTATTAAATAAATAAACATTTGAAAACAATTCGAATTTTCGTGTTTAATGATAAAACCAATGGTTTTTCAAAAAAAAAAAAAGTATACGTGAACAGTATTAGAGCATATTTTTGATTGCCCTGATAATTACTTTCAAAAAAATTTTTTTCTCACATATAACAGTTTAGAATATAATATCAATTTGCAAAAAGATAAAAAATAGTCTTCAAAAAAAGTAACGATTTTCAAACAAAAAGTTTAAATTAAAAACACAAATTTTAAAGATAAAATACAAAAAATAGTTCAAATACAAACTTCAACGAAGGTACAAATTTTCGTTAAAACTTAAAATTTTTGAAAGTCGATTTTTTTTAAACTTTTTAAACTTTGTAAACTTTCTTTTGTACTAAAAACTTAATTTAAATTCTTTTGGTCCTGACTATCTCTCCGACTTGCTATATCTTTTTATGATGTTCTGAATTGATAAAAAATTATAAAACTACCCCACCCATACGATAAATTACTTTATTTTAATACCGTAATAGACAAAATAAATAATAAATAAAATAACTCATTAAGCTTTATGTAAATTATGTAAAGTAAGCGTTGCATTGTCAAAAGTAAATTATTTTCTTTTTTTTTTTAATTGGGTGAACTCTGGATAGTCCCAACAAAATTATATAATTTTACGTTTACTTTACGTTTAAATAATTATTTAGTTATGGTTGCAGTCAGGGTTGTCAGATTTTTTGAGCCTGTGTTGCCAAATTGCTAATCAGAAATCGCCAAATTTTTTTTTAAGAAAAAATAAAATAAAAAAAATTACAAAAAAGTTTTAGTGTCGTCAAAATTCGTATAATTTATACATGTAAATTTAGCTTCAACAAAGTCAATGATAATTGCAGTAGCTTATAGTAATTGAACATAAAATAAAATTATAATTTAAAATGCATTTTTCTGACATACATACATATATCTCTATTTTAGGGTAACAACTTTAAAAATGTATTGACATTTATTAAAAAAAAATTCTAACATTGTATAACAACGTTTGTTCTCTTATCTATTTTTCCACTGAGTTGAAAGCAATCAGTTTTGAGCAAAACACCTAAAAGCCTTTCCACTGTCTTGACTTGTTTTTGTATTGTTGAATTTTCCACTGAAATCCTGGCATTTCTCAATTTAAGTTGAAGTTGAATTTACAAATTAAGGCCCTTCGTTTTGTTAGATAGGCAAATACTGAAAATAGTCGATTGCTAGTAAGAATATGTAATCGTATTTCTTCGTATTTTATAAAATTTTTTAAATTAGCCAAATAAATCGCCAAAAACTTAGCCATGTAGCCAAACGAAAATTTGGCCGCCAAAGGCAATTAAAAAGCACCACGTTTGGCGAAAAATCGCCACATCTGACAGCCCTGTTTGTAGTAATATAATTGTTTGTAGTTGGTTTTTCAAGATTGAATATTCGTTTAGTTCACTTTAGTGACTCGATTCGTGTGGAACGTTATAAAAATAAGCGGAAAACTAGCAACTTGAGTTTGAATTTTTTTTCTCACACTCTATTGAATAAAAATCAAAAAATAAAAGGAAAAATCCAAATGTAAAAAAGTTATAGTGAAAAAAAAAACGGCAAAATTAACACCAAAAACACCAAGCAATTATTAAAACACAAAAGTAAAACTTCCAAATTATGAACAAATTGCAACAACAAAAGAAAAGAACGAAGTAATTAAAAAGTAAATATAAAAAATTTAATATACAGATTATTGTACATAACTTTAAGAAAATTTAAATTAAAATCTACGCAATAACATACAAACAATTTCTTTGTTTAAGTTTTAGCTGTTTTTTTTTCTCTAGCCAACAATAAAATATTTTCTAGTTGAAGGGGTGAAAATTTAAAAATAGATTTTGGAAAATTTATTTGAAATGTTTAATTTGTTTGTTGGAGTTTTATTTTTATTTTATTACATACTACATTCAATACACACACATTTTCCTTTCCATAATTTTTTTTCTTTTTAGTCTAATTGGAAAAACATAAATTTTTATACACACATACACAGATTTGTAATTAAAATAAGCAGAAAAAGCAACAAAAATATACGTAAAAAAAAAGAAAACATTGCAGTTCGTAACACACCAAAAAAGAAAACACAACAATAACATTTATATATGTATGGAGAGCAAAATAGAAATGTCGTAATTTGCAGAAGTCAGCTGTCTATCCACAATAATGAAAACCATAATGTAATTATAAAGTGACCGCGATTTGTATACGAAAAAATTATAAACCAACTGAGTTTACGAGGTCATTTTCTTATTACACTATGATTAAATTAAAGTGAAAGACAACAACAAATAAAATATAAACAAACACTAAACAATAATAAAACAGGGTTACCAGTTACAAGCATATATACTAGTGAAATGAGGAAGTAGCAGTAAACAAAAAAGGAAGGGATTAACTTTGTTAAAACAAATCACAGTGGGTAAAAATGGAAAAAAATACATTTATATATTTTATAATTTTTTATAAAAAACTAAAAAAAAGTAATTTTATTTGTTAGTTTTTCATATAAAAAATAAAATTTTGGGAAGAAATATAAGTAATCACATATTTTTTGATGCTGATTTCTGATTAGAAATATAAATTATCACATATTTCTGCCGTTTTTACTCTTTGCTGAAAAATGTGAGTGATCACATATTTCTGTCATTTGATTATAGTGCCTAAATATATGTGAGCGCCTCCCGTTTGGCTATAAAATGCAATTTTAGCTTTTCATATAAGACATCGATTTTTGGTGAGATATGTAAGTGATTTCTGTTATTTTTTCTTATTTAAAAAACTTTTGATGAGAAGTAAAATCAAAGCTTTTTTATGCTTATTTTTTATGTGAATTTGAAGTTTTTGTTCGGTATTATTCAATGCTTTTTAAGTATGAAATAAATAACTTTCTCTGAAAATATTGGTATCAATATTTATTTTAATTAAGCATTTTTTACATAATTATTAGTATTTATTTCATTTTTTTAATTACGTATTATTTTAAGTATTTTTTACATAAATAATAATATTTATTTAATTTTACGAACAAGTTACTAAATCTCTTGGTGTAATTCTCCCATTGAATTTTAACAGCGTGCATCAGGAACTTTTTAATAAATTTCAAAAATATACATTTATTGAAGAAAATAAAAAAAATTGTAGTCTATATATATTTAATTTTTCAAAAAGTTCATAGGTTTTATGAAGGAATTAAGAAAACCCACTTCTTTAAATCTCAACAACATAAGGCGGAATATCCCAAACGACACAACCAATATGAATTTTTTTTTTTTAAACTAACAAATTAAACTTCATTATTTATAAATTTATATTATTTCTTCTACTGATGAAAATGATAAGGAGTTTATTTCTCGTAATATGTGATTGATTATGAATATTTGTAAATCGATATTTTTTTTTTAATAAATAAAAAATTTATTAAAAAAACAATTTACATAACCAAGCCAACGGGCAGTATACAGCTATTAAAAGCTACTACATCAAAAGAAATAATTCAATATAACAAAATCAACAACAATATTTAGTAATCATAAGTAATTGAATGAATTGATAGACAAATCCCTGCGGGTCTGCCGCAAGGATCGGTATTATCACATAATCTTTATTCAATATATATTTCCGATTTTACTATTCGCTAGAATCAAGATCCTTATTTACAAAATGTGTATTCGACCAATTATGACCTACGGATGTCAAGTCTGGTTTAATAAAACTGCTAAAACTTACACAAGAAAATTACAGATAATACAAAATAAAAATCTGAAAATAATTCATTATATACACCCCAGATATTCTACTGATAGAAACTTTAAGCACAAAATGTTTAATTCATTTGCAAGGGAACTGACTCAGTCATTTAATGAAAAATGCAGAACGTCTACGTATGAAATAATAAGAAATTTACTAAACAACCACTAAGACTCTTTTTTACTTAAAGAGTTATAATTGATGGTTGTTTTTAAAATTTCTTATAACGTTTAAGTATGTACAAGGTTTTTTTTTGACAACTTTTCCTTAACACTGTGATATTAGTAGTTTCCTTATTTAATTATTTAGATGTTAATTGTTATGATATTTTTAAGTAAATTCTCATAACAATGTAATTATTTTATAAAGGTTTCACTAAAGTCAATAATAATAATAATAAAAAAAGCATGAATTAATAGTTAAATTAAATTTGAAAGAATAAATAAATAAATTAATTAAAATTAAAAGTATAACAAAACCTATCAGATATGTTTTAAATGAACATATAAAAACTTAAAAAAGATAAATACGTATATTTAATAATTGAAGTAAAAATCATAGTAGATAATTAAAGATATAGGTTATAATAAGTCATGAGAAGTAGCATAAAGCATTAGTTTTTTTTCGAAAGACATGAGGTGAGAATGAAAAACATCTTAAATCCCTTGGGAGTACATTCCACATTCTTGACAATCTTATCTGAAATGACCAAAAAATGTGGAATGGAAGACTGGATAGGAAAACTGAGGATCCTTTTCATAGTTATTTAGAGGAAAATTATCAACTAAATAAACAGAGAAACCATAAAATTTTACTTTGTATAACAAAATATGTGGCATTAATAAACCATGAGCCAAACGTATCCTTATAGAAAAAGGAAGATGTATATTAAGACAATATTGCCTTCTCAACAAAAACGATATATTAGAAGAAACACTATTTATTTGTGAGAGAAAAATCAAGTGATTATCAACATTTAATCTTATCTACAAACTCAAGACGTTTACCATTTTGAGCTACAACCATATGATTAGCCCCTAAATCAAAACCCATTAATTTAGTCTTCCTTAAACTAATACTAAATCCTTTATCAGAAGACCATGAAAAAACTTCCCAAATAATATAATTAGCCCCTTCCTGTAAGACATCATTAAATTGTCATTAAACAAAAGGCTTACATAATAAAACAGTTTCTATCATAAGAAGGTCAGTTAGGTATAACATGAACAACAACGGACCAATAATATACCCCTATGGGACACCACTAGTTACCGGAAGAATTAAGGAATTAGAGTTAGCAACTGAGACAAACTGACACCTATAACTTATATACGATTTTAAAAGCCTACATGCTAAAGATGAAAACCTAAAGTTAATTAGCCATTTAGTAATAAGTTTAGAATACATAACTCTACCAAATACCTTTGATAGATCAAGAGAAACAAGAACTACATTTTTACCTTAATCAACAAGCTTACGTATTGAGTCCATCAGACTAGTTCACTTAAAATATAGCCACATTTGATCCTTTATAATATGCTCTGTAATTTTCGAAAGAATCGGAAGGACAGATATTGGACGCAATTTATCAAAAGAAAGTGAATCTCATTCTTTTCTTAGGGGAACAAGAGAAGTAGAGTCACTGTTTAGATGATGGTTCGGTACAGAGTTATGTTTCAAATTAAGCCTAAGCTACAACACATTTTTCGAACTAAATTAGATTTTCTAGAACAGAACATATTCATATTAAAATTTGCCATTATACAAAAATTAGCATACATCACAATGATGTCCCCAACAGTTTCCTCGAAATCGTTTAAATTAACCTTAGGAAAGTAAACCTCACCAATTAAATTTTTAATTTTGCGAAAAAATACCTCAACATATATCAGTTTTAAGCCATGTTTCACATAAACCCACATTTAATTTAAATTAATATGAAGCTGTACTAAATGACCAACCTTTAAGTCTCTTCCATAAATGTAAAAGTTACTACGAAGCTCTGAGTTACTACTGACCACAGGACCTAAGTTGACAGCAGAATTCATAATAGTTTAAACTACAAAAATAGTATCTGATAAGTATAATGGAACATATCTATCACCTTTGTATCCAAATTCAGAATAAAAAATAATCCTAAATTTTTTACATACAGCTCCACGGTGATGGGTCATATATAAATAATTATTGAGAATTTTTTAATTTCTTTAAATAAATTAAAACATTTATGATGAGTAACTTTATTATTACAAATTTTTAAATTGTGTCTATAGCAGGGATGGAAGGTTAGGATTTTCAAATATGTACTATCAACTCTAAATCAAAGTTTTATATATGTCGTTCATTCCACGAAAGATTTATAAAAACGACTATTTTTTGAAAATCAGATTTTGCCAAGATTTGGTACGCTTATAACCTACAGAGGCATTTAGTCTTTCAAATTGTTATTTTCACTTTTTTCACCATTGAATATTTTATATATGTTAAAAAAAAAAAAACGAAAAAGTATGTAAGCAACTTTAAACGTTTGTAGATCTTTACAAAAGATACGAATTTTATTGGTTCATCGCTCTAATGAAAGCCGATTGAGACCTCCTTCAAATCGAATAACTCAAAGGCATAGTGTAATGCAATTGCAGTTTTAAAATGCATTTTTGAAAAATTTTTTCCACTTCGATTTTAATTTTTTTAGTGTATTAAAATCTAATATCTTTACTACAATTTACAATATTAATTGTTCTCGGACAAGATAATGCACTATTTTTAATATTTTTTAAGAAAAAAAGTGCAACAGTTTTTTCGTACAAAATTTAATGTTTTTGTTTTTCAATTTTATTGGTTTTCTTATTCAGTAATACGTAACTTTAAGCATTCATAAGACTTTTTTCGGATTTTATTGATTTAAATACCAGTGTAAAGTTTATTATAATAAATATTCTAAATGACATCGTATAATTAAAAAAATAACGTTTTTGTTAAAGATGCACTCATAACAAGAATTCAATTTTTAGATGCATTTTTAATAAATTTCCTTTTCATTTTAAGTATTTTTGCGTAATATTGAAGACAAATATGTTTATTACACAGTACATTAGTAATTATTCAGGGACAAGAAGATAGTATACCACAAATAATAAATTGAAAAAATATGTTGACTAAAATTAATTTTAAAATAAACTCACAAAAAATATGAAGAAAATGATAAAACATATTAATATGAAATAATAGTGGACCAGAGCAATTTGGATTGCAATTTTTAGTAAACATTTATAATTTCTATAATGTCAAATGTAGACTAAAATTGTAGGGGAAGAAATTTTTCAAGAATGTATTTTAAAATTGCATTTGCATTATGAATGCATTATTAAATAATAATATTTTTAAATTATTGTGTTTAAAGACGACATATTCATCTTCTATATGTAACTTTAAAGATTCAAATCCTTTTATAGTTTAAATACAGTGGTCGGCATATTTATTTTGGCACCTGAGAAATTTTAACATTTTGAATTTTTTCAGATTTCCAAAAAATTAAAAATTCCATTTTTTTTTAATGAAAGTAGCATTTATGTAATAACTAAAAAACATAAAATCATAACTTCTTAAATTAAATTTGCATTCTATGCAACTAATTTAAGAATTTAGTGGGTGGCATAAGTATTTTGACATATAGTATTTTAACTCTTTAAACGAAAATATGTTATTCCAACTTTTATAATACTTTTAGATATTTTTAATATTAATAAAACGTGTATCCTCCTTTAGCGGCAATGACTTTCCGGAATCTTTTAGGAACTGAATCGATCAAGTTTTGAATGTATTTTGTTGGTATGTCCTCCCACAAAAATTTAACCTCTGAAATTGTTCTTTCCCTGGTTCTTGTCAGATCTGCGGTTCTTTAGCGCTTTATATATGACCAAACATTCTCAATAACATTCAAGTCCGGACTTTAGGGTGGCCAATCCAAAGTTTCAATGCAATTTTCTGTCAAAAATGTCTTAATCATTTTACTCTTGTGGCAAGGCATTGTCCTGTTGGAAAATAAATGACGGTCCAATCAACCTATCGCCAGAAGGAAATGTGTGTTCATTAAAATTTTTCAAATATTGGTTTTGGTTCATCGAACCGTCGATGGGAACCAATTCTCCCAAGCCTTTATATGCTATACAGCCCCAAAACATGACTGTGCCACCTCCATGACTAACTTTTTCGACAACTGGTGCCGAGTTTTTTGGTCTAGTCTAACAAAAACTTTTTTCTTTGACGAGTGATACTCGAAAGTACTTTCGTCGGTTCATAAGACGCTTTGCCAGAATGATAGGGGCTTGTCCACGTATCTGTTTGCGAATTCTAACCTTTTAATTTGGTTCCTTGGGTCTATACATGGAATTGATCTTGCTACATATGTATTAATGTTGGCTTCTTTTAGACGTCGTCGAACCGTTCTTTCGCTTAAATGACTATCAGAGTGCGAATTCCATTCCAACGCAGCGGCTTTGGGTGTCAAACCTGGATTAGATTTAAATTTTCTGATAATTTGTCGATCTTTCACTGCCGTTGTTTTACGTTTTCTTCCTGTTCGACGCAAATTAATGACAGATAATAAACGGTTTGTCTAGGTATATTGTACTCCTTGGCAATATTTGTTACAGATATTCCAAGATTATATTTGGTTATAATTTCACTCCTGACGGTGTTAGTTAATTCCGATATTTTTCCCATATTTACATAATAGTAATAGACAACGACCGCTTTGTATTAAAGCTTAACACAAAAAACAAAATGAGATGAAATTATAGAATATCAAAATAATTATGCCGTTACAAATTCTTGTACCAAATTGCATTTCTCCCTTCAGAATGAGAATGGGTAAAGATTTTAATAAAATATTTTGCATACGTATACTTAAGAATTAGTGTAAAGAAAATATCATGATAACAATTCTTCACTATACTTTGTCAAAATAAATATGCCGACCACTGTGCAGTGGGACAGAATCGAAATTTTTTGGAAATAAATCTGTAACTTCTGATCGGCTGGTTGGATAGGCGTAGCGGAGGAGTGTACAATGTTAAGTTTGGAAGGGGGGCACAACATACCCCTCAGGGGCGGAGCTAAGGGGGCTCAAAGTTAGGTACCTCTGTCATAAAAAATTTGTAATCGCTTGCCAAATTTTTGTTTCTCGTCCGATTTCAAATATTTTTATATATTGTTGTAGGCCCTGATAAGACCTATAAAAAACATGCTTACATGTCCAATTTATCTCTTATAGTTTTCAAGTTATTTGCGTTTGAATTTTTAAGCACCATAATTTTGTATGTTCTTGGTCCAGTTTTTTCATATATATCCTAGTATTTCCGACCGATTTTATTACTTTTTTTCCTATCTAGTTAAAGAACAAAATTATCTATTGAATAAAAAAAATTTAAGTCAATATCTTTACCAAGTCCAAAAATAAACGATTTTGAATTTGAAAATTCCAAAAAAGACGACTTTTTGTGTTTTTTTAGCCGAAAAAGTATCTACACTCTTTTTTATCTAAAATAAAATTTTCTTTAGCAACATATAATAATTTTACACTTTTCTGAAAGGCAACTTCACAGAGATGACTTTAAGATAAAAAACAAGCCCAATAACTCAATTGGTCATGGTACACACCCTCCCGAATTCGAACCATTTTATATGAAAGTTTTGACTTTAGACCATTTTTTCTCAAATCCCAAAGCACGAATCGACAAGCGGAATATATTTTAAGAATCCTCAATATATTGTTAAAAGTTTTAAGTCAAAATCTACGGGCCTTCGGAAAAATGTGGATTCTATAGCCATAAATGTAAAAAAGTCCCATTTTTGGGAATTTTGATTAGTTTTTTTTTGGGAATTCAGGAAAACCCTACCCCTGATTGAAATTTGGTTAACGCGCTTTTATTTACATTAATAAGATCCATATTTCTTGGCTATTGAATTTTAATTCAATTATATCTTAAAGAAGTGAAAAAGAATCACATTTTGCAAATTTTTAAAAGGAAAATTGCTAAGTCAACTT
Source organism: Protocalliphora azurea (assembly GCA_932274085.1). Lineage (NCBI taxonomy): Eukaryota > Metazoa > Arthropoda > Insecta > Diptera > Calliphoridae > Protocalliphora > Protocalliphora azurea. The sequence goes on along the minus strand of OW026522.1, from coordinate 23,567,123 downwards.
TAAGTGTTAAAATGAACTAAAACAAATTTAATAATAGTGAATTTTCCAGGTCTGCTATAAAAGTTTTGTATTTAATTAACCTGAATATACTACAGTAGATAAGGAAGGGCATAAAAATGGCAATAAGTTTGATTAATCATTGATTTATTTTCATGTACTTTCATGCGTGCAAAAAATTGTTTATAGTGCCACAGATGTTATTTAATTTTCTCATTTATGTTGTTTTGATAAAATTATTAAAATAAATCATATTTAATAAGCAAAAAATTAAAATGATGAAATGATGAAACAGTTAAATACAAAAATAATTTACTTGAAATTTTTATTGTCGTAACATTTTGTTCTAAGGCAATATTATCATCTGAGTAAGAAAACTTTTGTTCTTAACTGTTACGCTTAACTGTTGCGGTAAATAATTAATAACTATTTTTAGATGTTTATCTAATAAAAACTAGAAACCAAATTATTTTGCTCCAATTATTATATATAACAAATCTTAATTGTTTTTAATATCCTCATTTTTTCTTTCTCTTTTCAGTTACCAATAATAAATATAGATTTCTTTTTTAAAACTTGAGTGCTTAACCGTCCTATAGTTTTAAATACGAGTACATAATTTATAAAAAATAATTTACAATATAGAATTTTTTGCCATCATATCAAAATAACACTGCTAAATTAGTTTAAACTGAAAAAAAGTGATAAAAGAAAAAAACTTAGTTTTAATTAATAAAACAATAATTTTGTTTGCTATTAAACAAAAAATAGTAATTTTAAATAAAAAAGTTGTTGAAACAAGAAAAACCACTTAAAACCTTAAAGCAAAAAGGAAGAGAAAAAAAAAAGCAAAAATCATGCCATTTATATCAAAAGATTGGCGTTCACCAGGTGAAGCTTGGGTTAAAACTGAAGAAGGTTGGGAAAGATTAAAGGTTCTGGAATGCGGTAAACGTAAACGGTAAGTGATAAATATTTGTAGATTTTTGAAATAATAAAACGATTTTGTTAAAATAATATTTAAAGAAAAGGATTTTTTATTTCGAGAGAATGTTTTTTTATAAAGATATTTTAGCTTGATTTTTTGGCCTTAACTTAATGCCACTTTTGCTTCAATGTAGATCTTTTTATAGTTCCTATTTAACCTTTGTTGTTAATATTAAGTTGTTAAGACCTGGTTAAGCTGCAATCATAGGTCCTTTTTCAGTCAAGATCTAGCTTAAATCGTAGTTCAATGTTGGGATTTAACCGTAGTTCTTTTTATAGTCGAATTTTTGATTTAATCGCAAATATTTATAGAGTAGAATTAAATTTTTGATTCAGCAGCAGTTTTTTTTTTGGTAAATTTTTTTTTTAAATCGTAGGTCTTCATAGACTTTAACTTTTGATTCATTCATAGGCCTTTTTAGAGTCGAATTTTAGTTTTAATCCCAGGGTTTATATAGCCTTAATTTAGTTTTAAACTTAGGTCTTCATAGAGTCTAATTTTAGCTTTAATCGCAGGTTTTTATACAGTTTTAATGTTAACTTTAATCGTGGTTTTTAATAAAGTCTAATTTTAACTTTAATCGTGGATCTTTTGCATTCATAGTCTATTTTTAGTTTTAACTTAGATAATTTTGCAGTCCAATTTTAGCTTTAATTGTGGGACATTTTGTAGTATAATTTTAGCTTTATTCGAAGATTTATATAGTCTTATCTTATATTTCGTTATAGATAAAATTTTAGTTTCAATCGTAAATCTTTATATAGTCCCAAATGAGCTTCAATCATAGATCTTTATATAGAACCAAAATTGTTTCAATCTTTGATCTTAATATAGTACAAAATTATCTTCAATCATAGATTTTTATATAGTCCCAAATGAGCTTTAATCATAGATCTAAATATAGTATCAAAGTTGCTTAAATCGTAAACAATTTTATAGTCCTGAATTAGTCATTCAGTCATTTATCTTTATATAGCACCAAATTAATTTCAATCCTATATCTTTATATAGACCTAATCGTAGCCCTTATGTAGTTCCAAATTAGCTTCAATCATAGATCTTTATAAAGTCCCAAATAAGCTTATTTAGTAGTGTTTTATATATTATAATCTTAACCTTATTCTCTATATCTTTCCCTTTCTCTTAGCCTACAGTTTTCCTCACTCTTGACCTTTAAAAGTAACCATCATTATAATAAAAAGTGAATTTCAAAATAGGATTATTCAATATTCAATTATTTAATATTCTCCTTCCCTTTTCCATATATTTTTTTATATTAAAAAAAATGTGGAAGTGCAATTTTATTTTTTCTACTTCCTTGATTTTTACTATTTTTGCTTTCTTGCTGCCTGATAAATTCGTTTAAATTTTTGTGGCTTGTAATCAGGTTATTTTTTTCTAGTTTCCATGACATTTTTTGTGGGTGCAGAAAGAGAAAAAATAAATTGTCTCATGCCATCAAAATAGTGGCAAACTAACATGCATTCATATACCTTAAAACAAGTCTAATCAAATATTTTTTTGTATATAGTATTTCTGGTTTTTATTTATAATGTCATTTTTTATATTTTTTTTTGCACTTTTAGTTACATTTTTCAAATGCCATTGTTTTCCGTGTGTTGTAAATAATGTTGCTTATGTACTTCCATTTTAAGTTTAATTGAATTCAATAAAAATTTAAGTCTTCATACATATGAGCTACAAAAATATTATGAAATAAATGCATATATTTTTTTTTTTTAATGTAAGACTTAAAGTACTATTTTTTGAGGAGATTTACATGTACCAAATCCATATTTGGTACATATTACATAGTTTTATATTTTGTGGTTAAGAAATATAAAATATTTATTTTAAATATACTTAAAAATATGAAAAATTTTGTAATTTGTAACGTAGTTTTGAGATCAACTTCATCAACTTCAGGTTAATTAGGGAGTGGATTCGGGATAGAACCAATCATGCATGGAAACGTAGAACGGACTGCAGATTATCAAGGGTCCTATGGCCCAAACTTGATAGAGCAGATACAAATCTACTTTTGGGCATGAAAAGGGAAAACCTGAAGACTATGATAGGTATTCTGACAGGTCATTGTCCCATAGGGGGAATGATAGGGAATTGGGATAGAGCTTCCTCCGGTCTTTGCAGAATATGCGAAGATAATGAGGAGCTAGAGACGGTGGAACATATCATATGTCACTGTCCATGTCTACAACTAAGTAGGCAGAAATGGTTAGGCAGTCGATTCCTTGACGAATTGGACAGTATATCGAGAATAGATCTCGATAGACTAATAGGATTCGTCATGGGAATAGGCTGGCTAAGAGGGGGTCGTTGGCTTAGAGCGAGCGATTTGGGGCGGCAGTACTTTTCCTTTCCAGATTCTTTCTATTCTTTTCTATACTTTTCTTGGTCTCAGCTTTTTCTCTATCATTTTCCTTCCTGCTCTTTTCTATATCTCGTCTGTAGTTTCTTTCTATATTCTTTACGAAGGGACTCACAATGGACCTCTTAGTCTCCGAGTGGATGCACAAGCACTCTTCTGAGTGCTGTGCAACCCTTCTCTACCTACCTACCTACCTTTGAGATCAACTTTGTGACCCATATATATATTTTTTTCTTTATTCTTATTGGTAGGGAAGTCGATATAACGATGTCCGTCTGAATGTTGAAAACAATTTTTAGAAATTTTTAGGAAATAGAAAGAAGCATTGCACTGACTCGGTGTTGTTTTTTTGTATAAGCATGTATCTACATATAAACATATGTATATAAATTTAGTAGTCATTTTTTGCATAATCCCAGCATACCAAACATTTGATTTAAAATTTGAGAGCGATTTTTTTTTCTCAAATGTAAACACTTGAGAATGATTTGATAATGATTGGAGAATAATAGTATTCTCAACAAAAAGGGGATTTTTACTGCAATTTTGATACAAATTTGAATTAAGGTTTGAAGTAACCTTTGATATCAAAGATAAAAGACATAATTTTTCAAAATTTTGAAATATGATGACTTTGTGTTTGTTGGGAGCAAGCAATGGTTGTCGTTTGTTTATATACACAAACATTTATACGAAACATTGCACTGACTATTGGTGTTGTTGTTTTTGGTACAAGCAAACAGTTTAGTTAACAACATCAGTATTATAATAGCTATTAGTGTTGTTGTTTTTTGTTTAAGCAAATAATAGTTGTTGATTGTACATAAATACACACAATTATTTTTTATGTATGTTTGGACGTTTTTCAGTTGAAAATAGAAACATTACAATAACTCAATGTTGTTGTTTTTGGTATAAGCATGTATCTACATAAAAACATATGTATATGAATTTAGTAGTCATCAGAAGCTATCAGTATTGTTGTTGTTGTTTTTTTTAAAGGAAGCAACGTTTTCTATCATAGTATAAGAAGAAAGTGACCCAGCTGATGTACAATTTTTTCATGTACTTTCCGCGCGAAACTGCAAAATTGATTTTGTATTCGCATGTAATATTTTTTGACGCGTTTACTTACTTTTCTCCTTCATTTTCTCATTTTTTGTTCATAGCATTTTGGCATTATATGCAGTGATTTTACACTAACAAATTGCAAGCAATTGTTGTTTTTGCAGATTTGCGGTCAATTTATAATTATATTAGGTCCTGTTATGATAGCTTAATTTTATATTTACATTTTTGTGGTTTGGAAATATATGTAGATTATTTTTATTATTTTTGTATCTATAAATGTGAAAATATGAAAGCATTCTTCAAGGCGTAAATTTTGTTATTTGTCGGTAAGGTGGTGAGGGGTATAAAAGATTCGGCACAGCCGAATATAGCGCTCTAACATAGAGTCTACATTAAACAATTTTATATCAAGACAAACGTAAAACTTAACACGAATTTGTGGAAGGTGGCAGCAGCTGCACAAAAACAATAATATGGCGTATTCATTATTGTTTTTTATATATACAGTTTGACAACTGTAACAACCAAAATAATAATCAGCTGTTTAACTACGGTTACCATGTATATATTCGCACTGATTTTGACATTTGTTTTGATAAAAATTTGCCAAATGTAGACACTAGGTAACTTGTTTCAAATATCATTTGCAAAAATTTAACACCACATTTCTTAATATATTTTTCATGGCCTAAACGAATATAATATGTAAAATCATATTTTTGAAAAAAATTATAATCTATATCTCTATTATAACGACATATTCATATACATACTTCCATATGAGTCAAAACGAACGGAAATCGAATTTGGCATTTTTGATGTCAATGAAATTCAGACAGACAGACAGACAGACTTTGGCTTTTGGAAATGTTTCTTAAATCATAAAATTTTAGACTCATATCCCTTTCCGGTCCAAAAATATGACGGTCTAAAAAAAAGAAAAATAAAAATAACTTCTAACTGTTATTAAAGACAAAGATATTATAACGATATGTATAAAGTTTTTTACATCAAAAGTACAAAACTCAAATATAGACATATAAAAATTAATAAACCATTATATCTCAAAAAACTGTATTTTTAAAATTTTTAAAAAATTACACAAAGTTGACATAGCTGTTCTCCCTAAGCGTGTAATATTTCAAAGTGGACACTCATTTAGTTAAGAAGTTACGGACCACAATAAAATTTAATTGATAATATCTTCTGAACTTATAAAGCGTGATCCATTTCGAAATTCTCTACTTTTTTAAGGAAAAAAAAAAACACAGAAAATTCAAATTTAATGGGGAATGTTTATTATCATTTGAAAGATCATTATTTGGTATTTATTTTTTGAAGATTATGTCTATCAAATGTTGGCCGTTGCTACGTCGCAGATGGTCCATCCGTTGACTCCAATTTTCGATGACTCGTTCGAGCACTTCGACTGGTAATTGGCGAATGACACGCGTGATGTTTTCCTCCAAGGCCTGAATCGAAGCGGGTTTGTCCTTATAAACTTTAGACTTTACATATCCCCACAGGAAAAAGTCTAAAGGTGTGATATCACACGATATTGGTGGCCTATCGACCGGCCCAAAACGTGAAATTATGTGCTCACCGAAGTGTTCTCTCAATAAATCCATTGATTGATGCGATTTGTGGGAAGTGGCGCCGTCTTGCTGAAACCAAATGTCGCCGAGATCACGAGCTTCAATTTCAGGCAACAAATAGTCGGTTATCATGGCACGATAACGATCGCCATTGACGGTTACGTTCACACCGGCATCATTTTTAAAGAAATATGGACCGATGATTCCACTGGCCCACGAATCACTCAAACCGTTGTTTGTTCTGGATGAAGAGGCAGTTCTTGAATCTCTTCAGTTTGCTCTTCGTCCCAAAAGCGGCAATTTTGTTTGTTTACATACTCATTGAGCCAGAAATGGGCCTCATCGCTGAACAAAATTTGCCTCGAAAACGTCGGATCTTCTTGGAACTTTTCAGGAGCCCATAGAGCGAAGCGATGTCGCTTGGGAAGGTCGAGCGGCTTCAGTTGTTGCACAAGCTGTATTTTGTACGCTTTTAATTTAAGATCTCGACGTAAAACGCGCTAAGTCGTTCCATACGTCAGACCGAGTTGATGCGAACGGCGCCGAATCGACTCTCAGCTACGGCCGCTATATTTTCTTCACAGCATGCTGGACGTGGTCTATTCGATCGAATGTTATCCAATAATGAATTCTGGATCTCAAAATGGGTGATGATGTTGCGAATAGTACGCTCAGCAGGCCGATTATGTTGACCATAAGTTGGGAGAAGTGCACGAAACACATTCCTCACAGAACGTGAATTTTCGTAATAAAGTTTAACGATTTGTAAACGTTGTTCAGGCGTAAGTCTTTCCATTATGAAATGCCAAACAATACTAAATAAAAATAACATGACAGCATGACGCGACTCACACGTGATCTGTTAAAAAAAGGCTATTGAAAAAAGTATCTCTACTTGAATCACCCATTACAATAAAATTTAAATTTTAGTATCATTTTAAAGATAAAGATATTACCTTCAAATTGATGGTGTGGTAAGTTAATTTAATTCGAAAATACATTTATGTCGTCAAAAACGATATTTTTTAAATTATGTAATGTTAATACCATACTAGAGCAAAATTTCATGTTGGACACTCCTTTAGTTTAGAAGTTATGTAACAAAATATAAATTAAAGTCAAATTTTAAAATTGTAAATATTTTAAATTTTACACAAAAAAAAAAAAAAAAAAAAATTGTTTTTTATCATATTTTGCTTCATAACTCCTATACCAAAAGAGTGCCCAACTTGAATTTTGGCACGAGTGTAGAATATAGTTAAATTATCGATATATAATTTTTTAAGAATTTAAAATGCAGTTTTTGAGATATTCTGCTTTGATCTTCATATCATCAATTTTGGCTTATGAACTTTAGAAGTAAATAAATTTTAATTTTAAAATTTTTTTCTATTAAATGAAATAGAAATTAGAATTCTACAATGTATAGTTTAGAAGTTATGAGCAATAAAGTATGTACACTTTTGAAAAAAATTCGATAGTTTTTTTCATTTATGAAGCGTCATATTTTTGGACCGAATAGGTATCTATAGAAAATTTCATTGAAATCGGAAATATGAAACCTGAAACTGTCTGTTTTTTGTCCTTTTTGATTTTGAATCACTTATATACGTTTCAAATAAAAATTAAAAGATTTTTGGCGGAAGTCGATTGTCAAGATTTTTTTTTTTTTTGGAAATAAAGTTTGTTTTTCAGGAATTTCAAGTTAGATTAGAATTCGAGTCTGGCAACCCTTATTATAATAAATTTCCTAATCTTTAAACTGCAAAACAAATTAATTTATTTTTAATTTTTTTCACTGAAAATTACTTCAAACTTTAAAAATGACTTACAAAATAATCTTTGCTGCCAGTCGTTTTATAAAAAAAGGAAACTAAACAATTGAATACAATTTACTTTTAATTCATTACTAAAATTCAAAGTTACATTTACGCTTTAAAATCATTTCCAACTCAACTAAAAAAAAAGAGAAATAGCAAACAAAGAAGTTTATAAAAAATATAACAGAAAATTAAGTTTATGGTTGGTTGAATATAAATAATTTACTTTGTTATAGATTGAGAGTAAAGTGCAGCAAATTTAAATTAGTGATTTCAAACAAACGAATAAGAAAATTGAAAAAAATTATCTATACCGAATGAAAAAATAATTAAACAATTCCGTTTTTTAATTAATTTTGAATAATTTCTATAAAAAAATGTTAACTCATTTTTGTCGATATCGAAGGCCAGACAGTTGCTCTCAAAGAAGTTAAATAGGAAAAACAGTAACAATATTAAAAAAAACAAAAACAAAAACGAAACATTTTATAGTAAAAATATTTCGTTTTATAATAGAAATTTTAACATTTCTACAGATTTTCCAAATTTAACATGAATTATAAATCTTTTGTTAAATTAACAACATATTTTTTAATTGGTTTAATATAAACAAGTTGATTAAAGTTTATGTCAATCATACAATAGTTGCTTTAAGCAAATAATAAAAATATAAATTTTACAGTTTTTTTATTACACTAAAAGCGATTACCTTAGAAATTATAATTTTCAAAATATTAAGCAGCTAACTAACGGCTTATCTGTTAAATAAAAAAGATTTTGTTAATTGTTTTAATGCACGCAAGTTAATTAAAGTTTTCGCTATATTAACAATTCTGTCCTGAGCTAGTATTTACAAAGTTATGTGGCTCAATTTTTTCATTTCATTAAATTATAATGATTACTATATATTACTATACTGTATATTTGTGAAAATAGACAATATTACATTAATGGCCTGTTTTTTTTTTTATAAAAAAATAAAAATAATCAATAAAATATATGTAATTAAGTTTAAAATAATTTTGTTTATTATATTTTTGTAAAATAAATTTAAACAAGTTCTTCTAAGAAAATTATTATATACAGATGTATATAAATTGTAAATTACAAAAATTAAAACAATTTAAAACAGTGATAATTTGTTTGAAACTATTTTTTTTTTAATAAGAAAGCATAACATTTTTGGTATAATTAAATATTAATTAAGAAATAAATCAACTTATTATAGTTTAAATTTAAATATTTTTCAACAATACCAACCAGTAAGGTTAGGAAGGATACCAACCTGTAATCATCTGACTTAGGTTGATGCTGGTAAAGGAAAATTATAAGAAGAGAGTTAATTGTTGATATTAATTATTACGAACAAAATAATCTATAGATGAATGTCATATCAGATAAATTCCAGTAATCATACGACAGAATCTTATTTATTGACAAAGTATTTGTTTTGGACCAAGTAGGCAAGTTTTTTTTAGAGATTCACAACTTTGAATTGGCAACACTGTTTTATTTGACATTTATTTAACGATTTAACAGCTGATAGTTGCTTTTTGTTTAGTTTGGTTTGACATTTCGTTATGGATAGCAACGCTTGCGCAGTCGCAAAGTAGCTCTGATTTGGAGAGCAACTCTCGCGTCACCGTAATTATTTCTTAAGTACAGTCAGGCGGGTATTGATAAAGTGTTTGTAGACGTCTAACTGTATCGTGTACGGTTTTTCCTGGCTTACATTTGTCATATGCATTCGATTTTGTTATACTAACTTGTATTTTGGATTTGGTACAGTATCATACAAAACTGAAATTGATATTGGTGGAGATCATTAAACTCAGGGAACTGAACTCGGGAACTCTAGCTTTCTACACGAAGGTATAGATCGAGTGGATGTTTTGCGAAGGAGGCTTCTTTTGGATGTACACCCTGGCAATATGTTAGCGAAAGGCTACGCCTTTTAAATTTTTAAAATTCAAAAAAAGCAACGTTTGCAAATTGTTAAAATTTATGGGCTGAAGCACAAATTGACATTGAATTTCCATTCAAAATTTTGTTCTCCGATGAAGCCAATTTTTGGTTGAATGAGTGCGTAAATAAGCAGAATTGTCGCATTTGGAGTGAGAATAATCCACAAGCTTTTACCCAAACACAATTATATCCACAAAAAATTACTTTTTGGTGCGCTTTATGGGTTGGCGGTGTCATTGGCCCATATGTCTTCAAAAACGATAATAGTCAGAATGTTGCTGTCAATGGTGAACGGTATAGGAACATGATTAGAAATTTTTTCGTACCTCAATTAGCTGGCATTAATCTTGCTGACATGTGGTTCCAACAGAACGGAGCCACATGCTACAATTGATTTACTCAAACTTTTGATGAAAGAGTAATTTCATGTAATAATCCAATTAATTGGTCACCAAGATCGTGTGATTTAACCCCATCGGATTCCTTTCTTTGGGGTTATGCAAAGTCACTTATCTACATCGATAATCTAGAGACAATTGAACACCTGGAAATCAATATTCGAAGAGTTACTGGCGATATACGGCCGCATTTTCTGCGAAAAGTTTGTGTAAATTGGTGTTCCAGATTGCGCCTTGTACGCGCCAGCCGTGGCGCTTACATGGTCGAAATCATATTTCAAGATTAATGTCATAAACTTTTCTATCCAACAAAGCCAGTTTCTATGACATTAAAAATATAATTCTTTGTCTTATTATTATTAAAACTTGTGTAACTGTAAAAAAGAAGGTGAAATAGAACTGGACTGCTCAGTTGAGTGAGCGATAATTGCCCAGTGCAAAGGGGGAATTTTTATAATAATATGTTAATAAATAATATGTTGTTTGGTTTTGTATGATCACTCAATTGGTTTCCGAGATATTAGTACTTTAAGATAAGTTCTGATAAGATACATTATAATGTACATAAAATATTGTTTAAGGAATTTTTATTGAAATAAAAAAAAAAAAAAAAAAATATAAAATTTAGAAACTAATTGAAAAATCACATTGAAGTCTGAGGATAAAAGTATTTCTTTTACTTATAGCAAAAATTCCACTTATTTTATGATTTTTATTTTTACAAGCAGAAGTAAAAGTTATTTTGGTCATAATATTAAATCACGTTAATTTTTCCTACGCCATTTAAACCTTTAATTTGATGTAATTATGTCTGTCCTTAAGTCCGACACAAAGGCAATTAATGCCCTATTAAATGTTTGATTGAGGAGGAAGAGTCGTTAGTACATCTGTGCAGCAACGCAATATCTAGTATGTATCCTTTATGATGTATGATGTAAAGAATATAGAACTGGTCAATCTATTGGGTTTTATCCAGAAAACTTTGTGGTTTTGTACCGATAGTGTACTCTTGGCACTCCTATTGAATGTAAGGTAAGGTTTTCTTTGAATACAAGAAATTACAGTGGCCTATTGTGATTCCCTATATGGTCTTATAATGAATTCGCTTTTGGCGGCTGTTCACTTAACCTTATTCGCTGGTTTATATAAAATTGTATGAAGATTTGAGATTTTAAAATATATAGGCTAAAATGAAAATTTTAGTAGATATTGACGTATAATTTTTAATGTGATTGATATAACGGATTCGGTTTTTTCATAAAATGTTGAATTTTCAGATGCAAACTTCATTACCCAGCGAAAACTTTGGCTGCCATGTAATCTTAACTCATTACATGGCAACCAAAGTTTTTGCTGACTAATGAAGTTTGTAGCTCATCAAGCTAACATATTGGCTCTTCACTACTCACACATTAGCTGAATAACTAATTATTTTAACACGGTGATGACATTAGAGGCAATAATATAATAGTATTGCAAGTAAGTATTTTAGAAAGTCATTACTTAGATGTTATTACAATAACTAATTCCTTTCAAGCTGTTCAATAACTCATTGATTTTTAAGCATTACTGAAATCATTACTCCGTGCAACAATTTCATAAAAATTTTTTCACACATAAAAAAAGTCAATATATACATCAAACTAAAGTCCATACATAATAAAACTGCGTACTCAGTTTTTCGCCAGGATGTTAAATTTTCTCTCAAAAGGACTTCAAAGTTTTGAAAAAAAGAAAAACAAAATATATGTAATATATTTACGAAAATTATATCAATCCAATATGGATGTCAAATAAAAGCTCAGAAGAAGTCCTTTTGAGAGAAATTTTGACATCCTGGAGAAAAACTGGGTACACAGTTTTACCATGAATGGTTTCTAATTTTATTTATATTACGATTTTTTCACGTGCTGATATATATTAGAAAATAAATAGTAAAACCTTACACTTTCAAAAAGATATTTTCTTAAGTTTTTTTTTAGATACATTTAAATTAAATATATTTTATTGCAGGGATTTTTAGCTTTCATTTGGCATCCATACTGGGTTGATATATATTCGTAAATATTTTATAATTTTTTTTTAAGGAACTTTCAACTCCATTTAAGAGTTAATTTTACGTCGTAGAGAAAAGCTGAGTACGTGGTTTTACTACGCATGGTATCTAGTTTCATACATATATCGATTTTTTTCATGTGTGACTGTCTGTCACACGGTGGTATTAGTAAAATCAATAGGAATTAGTTACATTTTAGCTTACAAATAACTAATAAAATATCGGGATATAAAAAGGGAGTTTTTTATTTGTTTCTTTTTTTTATTTTAAAAAGATTTTATACATTTTAATTTCAAAAACTGAATTGTTAAACTTAATTAAAAATTAATAAAAAAAATAGATAATATTCTTAAATATTTAATCATAAATAAGTAATCACTTACCGGGTTACAAATAAGTAATTACCAAAGAACTAGGTAAAGCAATCAGTATGTTGTTACCATTGAAAATTAAGTGCATCCATTATAAAATTTTTGCTGGGTATCTTATTTTACTTTTAATTTTGTATATGAAATTTGAAAAAGGTTGAAAGGTATATATTAATTTTAATATGTAGTACATCAATAATGCTATAAATAGTCATCAATTTGAATTGTTAATTTTCAAAAGAAAAATTTAATAGCTTTTAATTGTACTCTTTCAAGATTTTAAGTGTCAATCAAAACATCATATTAAACAATTTAATGTAATGTTTTACATAAATATATTTCTTAAAATATACCTTATACTTCTGTAACTATTTAAACCTATATTTGTGTGCATTGACATAAATGTGACAATTTTTTTTTCATTCTTAATTTATGAAAAGCATTTGCTGTATTTTTCTTAAAAATTCAATACAATACAATTTGAATGTGTAAAGAAAATTGAGCTAAAGCATCTTACAGCTAATCTACAAAATGAGAATACATATACACTGGTGCATATTCCTATAAATGCTTTTAAAATTTTTGTTTTTCTTTGACGTATATTCGTTTCTCTTAAACAAAAACAATGTTGTGTTGTTACAATAACTCTCGATATAGCTTGATATTGGCATGATTTTAGGTCGAACGAAATTCATATGCCGAAACGCAATTTCATTAGAGGCAGTGTTATGTTCTGGGCTTTTCTGCTGCAGAAAAATCAAAAATATTTTTTGTTCCAACTTAAATGAACAGAGCAATTTATGATGAACTATTGGAAGATGCTTTTCTCTTATTTATGGATGAAAAAATTTATGAATATTGCATATTCCAACAGGATAACCCCGCAATCCATGTCTCGAACCAATCCAAATCGTGGTTTAATGAACATTGTATTCCACTATTGGACTGGCCGTCTTGCAGTCCGGATTTACATAAATCCAATTTAGAATCTGTGGGAGTACATGGACCGTAAAGTTTACATAAGAAATGCACAGAATGAAATCATCAACACATTATTAATAATGCTAAATTGATTCATTAGTTTAAGTGCGTATATATATGAAAATGCCATAAAAAATGGCATTAAAGTACTAAAATTACAATGAAAATAAATAAATAAATAAATAAATAAATAATGTACATTTTAAGTTTTTTGTTATTAATTTTTTAAGTGGTCAATAAATAATTTCAAAAATTAATTTGTAGCAACTTAATTATTTTCTAGCCCCATTTTTGATAATTTGATTAAAAACATTGATGTGCGTTTATAGGAATATGCACCAATGTACATATTTCTTTTTAAGAAAAAAAAATCATATTTAATTTGAACCATACGTAGAAAATTGTATAACCACAAAGACGTATTTTGTCCTATTTTTATTACAAAATTTCTTGTATTTTTTTTTTACAAACAAAAAAAAAAACTTTATTTAAATGAAACAACAATTTTCAAATCAAATGAACACATGTGTTTTTTTTTATCAGTAAAATTACATTTGAAAAAGCACAAAAATAAAAAGCACGTGAATTTCGTAATTATAAATATTTATATTAAGGGTTATCTGCGATTATATATAGTGATTTTTTAAAGTTAATTGTATTTTAGAAATTTATAAAAAAATATTTATTTGAAGTTAAATATGCATGTATAGCTTTTTTAATTGTTGCCCCAATTTTATAAATTCGACTGTCTAATAACTAATAACTATAAAATAATAAATAGAGGGCGGATTTTTATGCATTTATTCTATGAAAATATGTGCCTAAAAATGCATTTGAAAATACAAAATATGTCCTAAAAATTAAAAAAAAATTTTTTACAACTTTTTAAAACTCACTAAATTACTGCTTTAGATATGCGAAAATTAATATTTGTTTTGTATGGGGGCTTTCCTTCCCCCTGGCCCTATCTTTCCTATTTTTATTTTATCAATGCAATATAATAAGAAAGCGTTTGCCACAAAATTTGAGGGCTCTCGCCATAACAGTTTTTTAGATATGTCACTAAGAATAATTGCTTTGTATGAGGGGTATCATTCTCCCTGGTGATACCCGTCCCATTTTTATCTTAAATTATGGAGGTTGATGAGAAAATGTTTTCTATTGATGTTCAGACTTTTGCTGTAATAGTTTTTAAAATATACGATATTTAACGTTTTGGTTTTATGGTGAGTACTATTCACTGGACCTATTCATTCCATTTTCGTTCTAAATGTGAAAGTTTTATTTATTTTGTATATCGTTTCATCTCACTTTGAACATTTTTCCATAAAAATTTTAGAAAAACAAAAACAATTTATACGGAAATTGTTTGAGGGGGGGGGGGGGAGGGGGAAGTGTTTTACAAAATTAGGCCCTTAACTTATCTGTTAATAAAAATGCATGTCGAAAAATAAAGTAGCCTATTTTACTTTTGGAGTCTTCAGGATATTTCAGTAAAAATTTGAAGAAAATCGGTCTAGCGGTTTAGTTGTCTGTAAGGTACTAACAAAAAAAAAAAAAAAAAAAAAAACACTATACTGCCATATGTGGTTAGGGTATTATGCGTTTGTGCTAATGTTTAGATACCAATCGACTCAGAATCACTTTTTGAGTCGATCTAACTATGTCCGTCCGTCCGTCTGGCTGGCTGGTTGTCCATGTAAACTTTGTGTACAGGTCGCAATTTTAAAGATAATTTAATGAAATTTGTCACGTAGGACTTTCATGGCACAAGGACGAAGCCTATTGAAATTGGTTATGATTGGTAAACCTAGCCTCCATACAAATGTCCTCCCGGAATAGGGGTGTTTAACGATTATAAATTCCTTAAATATTGCAATATTTTAATGAAATTCGGTGTAAGGAAATTTTGTATAAGTATCAATCCTTGTGCCAAATGAAGATCGGTCCATAATTGATCATAGCTTCCATATAAAACCCTCTTTCGAAATCACATAAACAATTTAGTATCAAGCAAATAAGTTTTATATAAGTATAAATCACAGTGACAAATTTTATGAGGATCGCTCCATAATTTACCATAGCTCCCATGTAAATCCATTTTCCGGAATTACCCTAAAGTGCATAAATTCATATAAATGTTAGTATTAACGTAATATTCTGTATTTGTATATTTTATTTTACACTTAGTAAAAATATAGGTCCACAATTGTCCACATGTCTAATATAAGATCCCTCCACGAATTTTAATGGACATACACCATGGTGTGGGGTATTACATGGTCGGGTTTGATATATATATATATATATATATATATATATATATATATATATATATAGATGGGGCAACTGCTCTCCCAATTGTGAATCTAATTGAGAAAATTATTCCCACCAAATCTTAAAAAATTTTCTGCAATAGTTCTTCAGCTATGCTATTATTAATATTTGTTTTGTATATGGGCTACCACTACCCCTAGACTTGTCCGCCCTATCTTCATCTCATTTATGGAACTTCATAAAGTTATTCCCATAAAATCTTAAGAAGTCCTCTGTAGTAGTCCTTTACATATGCAATAATTAGGATTTACTTTGTATAGGGGCTACCGCTCCCCATAGGCATGTCAGCCCTATCTTCATCTTAATTATGTAAGACTTTCACAGCTACAGGTCTTTCGATATATATTAATTAAGATTAAGCTTATATGGGGGTTATCATTGTAAATCTTAATGAGAAAATTATTCCCACCGAATCTTAAGAAGTTTTCTATAAAGCCCAAATAAATAAACAAATAAGCATAAATTAATTTTTTATATATAGATGTAAAATTCACTAAGTAAAGATTTTCATAAAAAAAACTATCACAAATTATTTATCAATTCAGGAAATTTTAATGAATAAAATAACTTTTCATTACAACTTCTGTTGGTAAAATGTTCGATTACTTTTTTAAATCGTGTTTGATTAGCTGGCATGGATGGAGTTCAAGTCTGATACAATACTTTTTTTTTTTTTTTAGAAAAAATGAAAAAAACACGAATAATCTTAAAAATATGTATGCTAATATGCATTGTTATGAAAAATATGACAAAATAAAGGGTGTGAAGATAGCTACGAAAGTTGGCTACGTTTTTTAATTTTATGTTACCTAACAGTTCTCTCACTCAAAGACTGTTATGTTAGCAGAATTTGATTATTTTGAATTTTAATAACATTTTTAAAAATGTTAATTACTTTTAATTAACAAAATAGATTTAGCTGCACTTTTCTTTACATTTTTAAAAATGTTAATAACATTTTTGTAATATTTTTTTCATTCAAATTATTATAATTTAAATGTTTGAATAAAAAAAAAATATATATATATATATAATTAAAAACTATGATTTTTAAACTACCTTATGTTTCAGAAATATGTGTTTAAAATAAATACTTTTAAAAATTTTTATTTCTCAAAAAATCTTTATATGATGATCCAATTGATGATCAAAAAATGATCATAGGTTTTGAGTAATAGAATTTTGAAAATTTTGAAAAAATTAATTTTCTCATATAAGGGCCCTATTGATGATCAAAAAATGGGTCAAAATTAAAAAGGTGCTCTATTTAGACCTAGTAGGCTCGAAAGCTATTATCTTAAGGATTTCAGAGCAGAAAAGATAATATTAAGATTGATCATAGGTTTTGAGTAATAGAATTTTGAAAAAATTCATTTTCTCATATAAGGTCCCTATTGATGACCAAAAAATGGGTCAAAATTAAAAATGTGCTCTATTTAGACCTAGTAGGCTCGAAAGCTATTATCTTAAGGATTTCAGAGCAGAAAAGATAATATTAAGATTGATCATAGGTTTTGAGTAATAGAATTTTGAAAATTTTGAAAAAATTAATTTACTCATATCAGGGCCCTATTGATGATCCAAAAATGGATCAAAATTAAAAAGGTGCTCTATTTAGACCTAGTAGGCTCCAAAGCTATTATCTTAAGGATTTCAGAGCAGAAAAGATAATATTAAGATTGATCATAGGTTTTGAGTAATAGAATTTTGAAAATTTTGAAAAAATTCATTTTCTCATATAAGGTCCCTATTGATGATCAAAAAATGGGTCAAAATTAAAAATGTGCTCTATTTAGACCTAGTAGGCTCGAAAGCTATTATCTTAAGGATTTCAGAGCAGAAAAGATGATATTAAGATTGATCATAGGTTTTGAGTAATAGAATTTTGAAAATTTTGAAAAAATTCATTTTCTCATATAAGGGCCCTATTGATGATAGATAACTACATACATAAGGTAGTTTTTAAATGTTCCGGAAAACACATGCATTTGCATGAAAATCCGTTCCCTAATAATAAATAAACTTTCATATTGGTGTTGTGATTTTGGTTTTTAGATTTGTGTATTTTTTAAAATGTTTTTTCGTTCAAATATTACTTTTGACCATAAATTGAGTATGACCTAGATTTTTTGTATACGTTGTACATACAATACAAAAAATATATATTATTTTCTATGTAGGTTTATATACTTCGACGTGCATACGAAAATACAATATATATATATATATATATATATATATATATATATATATATATTATTTTAATTTTTCAACTGACTGACACCAACAAGTACAATCAATACGCTATGGAGTTGTTCTATATAAAACAAACCTTGAAAGAATGCAATATCAAAGTTTTTATTTTCATTTTTTTAGAATACTATTTAAATTAAGAAATCCTTACCCGCTCCTTATATAAATTCAAAAAAGTTTAAGGGTTCCCGAGAAATGTTCTTGAAATCGCTGTTGTCTGTGTTTAATATGTATTAGTCAAAAATATAAAATTTGTCTCCCTTTAGCGATAAAATTATATGTTGATTTAACACTTCAATGCTATTATTTCTCCGTGTGGATTCTTTACTTGTTTACTCTCATCGGACGCGTCCCCAGGTGGCGGATAGGGGGGATTGGGCGAGAGACACTGGATGCACTAATGTACGGTGTTGGAGCTCTCTCCCTTTGCCGACATTAATGCATCCTTTGTATCACACCCAGTCCTGGAAACGGAAGGCTTGCTGGACTGGATGCGATGCATTGATGTATTTCTTTCGGGAATTTATTTTTGATAGAATTCAGTTCCGTTAATTTGATGTAAGCCTAGTATTAATTTGGATATGAAAATGTTATTTTTGAAATGGTATTTGTCCGTTTATCCTGAGTTTTTATGAGTTTATAAAGAAAGCTTTCCTAAAAAAAATATAAAAAGATCCTTTAGTTAAAAAATATATACATATATTTAACGAATGGATTAGAACTTTGGCGAGTCGTCAACAAGGTTAGCATGGATTTTACACTTCGCTTACATAAGATGTTTAGAATTTTGCGATGATCTTGAGCATTCTGGGGTGGGGATTAGAGAGACCCGTATGTACTCGTATGTAAGAAAACAACTTTTTTTCTGGTTGGACGAATAGGGAAAAATGGTTAATATTGTTAAATTTTATAGGTAGGTAAGCCTTAAGAATATAATAAAATCAATGAAAAATTTATGGATATTCTATTTTGAGATCCCATTGTTGGGGGGTTCTATGGTGTCAAATCTCACTTCTATTTTGAATGTTAATGGTCTCAATAGATTCCACTTTATCAAGAAAAACTAGTATCGAAATGTACATATTATCTCAATTTCACAATAAATAACATGATCGTTAGACTTCCTTATTTCCCTGCCTGTGACAATATCAGTCTTTAGACCACCTTTTTATTGAATAAATAAATAAATAACTAAAGAAATAAAATAAATATTACGAACACATTTAAGATTATGGTTATTTTTCTTTACCTCATTTTCGGGACTCTTCTGTACGAGCTTGGTGTCAATCCAATTTTGAAGAAGTCTGCCGTGATAGTGGAAAAGTTCTTTCCTTTCTTTTCTTCGAGGTAAATTATCGAGTTTTTGTTTAGGTCTACCGCAATAACAATGCCACCATCAGCTTTCTATTTACAGAAGACCTCTCATTTCTCAACTTCCAAACCTTTATTTGCTTTCCAAATAAAGGCCTCGTTTTCTAGTTTGCTGCCACTACTTTTTATGAAAAAAGATATTTTGGTTTGGAATGGGATATCGGCTTCTTCCACTAGGACAAGTTTATCTCCCAATTACTGTGTTGTGATGCCTTCCACCAGGTCCTTCAGGATCTCCACATAGGTGTCTGATTCCAACTTTAGGAACAGCACTTACCTGGAAAACCTGCAGCATTAAATATGGATTTGCGAACTTACACTACGTTAGTTTCCATCCTGGCATAATTTTATTTGGAGATAAATGTAATATATGGGGTTTATTTCTCCTTGATTTAAGAAGTTTCTATGCCTATGCCTTTTTTAATCTAAAAGCGGTGAAGTCTCGTATATTACTTTTGGCTACGTCTTGAATAGGAGTAAAACTAAGCAAAAGAATCCAAACGGAATCGTATTTCATACCCAGATGTTATTGCTTCTAAATATTAAACGTTTTTGCTGGAGTATGTATTAACTGACAAAGGTTTCGACGAACTGTCAATAAAAATATTTAAAGCAGAGTTCGTTCTCGCAAGATTATAAAAGTTTCTATAAACCGGCACCAAGACGAATATAATATCAGAGCTAGAATAGATCTTTCTCTTTCTGTTTTTTTACTATTATATAGTAGTTTGCTTTTCTCTCTGATTGAATGTCTGAAACACGATATGGGTAGATTCCGAAGATATGATCTTCAGAAAAGACGTCAGAGACTGCACCACATGACATCTTGGAGCCGTCTGAATATACCTTGGTGTTATAACTGTTAAAAAGTTTACTTTTGCACCAATCCAGCTTGGAAGAAATTATAACTGAATACTCTTTCAAAATCTATTACAAGGTGGGTTTAAGAGCGTAGCACAGTGGTCGCAAAACGCTTTTTTTTGGAAATAATTTTGTAACTTAAGAACTGTTGGAGATACCTAATTAAAGTTGTACATGGTAACAGCTAAGGAGTTTTTAAGTTGATTTGCAGGAGCACAGGCCCCTAGCGGGTCAAGGGTGTAGAGGATAAACCTCCAACGTTGGTAACCCCTGGTATGCAATTTTTTTTTTAATTTACCAAAAAATTTATTTATGACTTGAATCTAAAAAAAATTTACATGTAGGTAGTCCTTGTAAATCTCTGGAAAAAACATACATATGTATGTTTATTTTAAGAGATAAAATATCACCCAGCCATTGTAAAAGGCGTGGCTCAGAAAATATTTTTGTGTGTTTGACCAACATTTGGGGGTATATAGCCAATACATGTTTTTGTTGATCTCGGCTTTGACATTTGAGAATTTTACAAAAAAAAAAAAAAAATATAAAAATTTTTCAAAATTGACAAAGGTTAGTTAGGGCTGGAGGGGAACCATTACCTGAATCACCTCCGATTTTGCTTTACACGCATTTACGTTAAGATTTGAAACCATTATAAAAATACAGTAATATGGAACAAAAAAATATTTTAGATGTGAAAAGAAAATTACCAACTTTTTGGAAAATAACCTCAAAAATTTAAATTTTTTTAAAGTTTCCATTTCAGATTAATATAACTTTTTATCGGATTTATAAATTTATATGATTCTTGCAGCGATATTATTTTGTAAGAAATCTAGTGAGGACTACCTACATGTAATTTTTTTTTTTTTTTTTTTGATTCAAGTCATAAATAAATTTTTGGCGAATAAAAAAAAAATACATACCCGAGGTGTCCAACTTTGGAGGTCTACCCTCTACCCCCATGACTCGCTAGGGGCCTATGGTCCCCCAAATCACTGGAAAATATCTCACCTGTGACCATGTGTGACCATTAACATAGATATGAAGCTTCGCTGTCAAAAACCTAAGTCGGTTGTCAAAAAAAACCTACGTCTGAATGTGTTAGCAAAAAATTTCATTGAAAACAACAACAATTCTAATACGTGTGCTTTTTTGAGTAATTGTTTTCAATTGAGTTTTATGGTTATAGTCTTTAAAGGACTAGTTTCTAAAGAGTATGTAATCTCTGTGCATGGATATCTACAGATTTAAAACCTAAATATCCATCGTAAATTTCCTTCTTACTGGAGAACGCTATAGAATTTACTTTTCGCAATATGTTCTCAATATCTCAAACTGTAAGTCCTTTGAAATGACAATGTATTTAATATAAACAAATTAAATTCAAAAACGTCACTTAAAGAGAACCAAATTAATTTTAGACCACATAAAGTGAAATCAATTTATTTAAAATTGTTCTCAATTTTCTATTTTTATAACAATTTTTTGAAGATAGAAGTTGTTTGGATCCTATCAAAGAAATTTTTTCAATACAGTATCGTTTTGTCAATTTTGGAGTTATTAGGGATTCATAGATATAAATTGTATACGTTTTTACACTGATTTCGAATTTTAACTTTTTAAATCGACTCGTAATCTTCAATGGAACCTATTAAGTGATTTAAACATCGCATTTTAATTATAAAAAAACTTTCCAGTAACTTTTTAAATTACTGAATTATTGAGAGTTCTAAAAACCAAAGAAAAGTTTTTAATTATAATGTTTATAGGGGATATTTTAAATTCCCAATTACAGTGAAGCTTAAAAATGAACTCTAAATATTCAGCACATATTAGTTTACTGACAAGAATTTTTAAAAGTATTTTTATAAGACCAAATTCTTGCGTTAATTCCAGAATTGAAAGTATCTAGGATTGATAAAAAGAATACACTTTTTGACATGCCTGTCGCTATTATTATAGTTATAAATCTATAGGTATCCAAACGCATATAGTATTTCTTCTATAAACGAGCGAAAATTTTGCCACCATTATACAACTCTGGTAGAAAATGGCTGTCAGTAGTTTATGTTTATCCTATATATTTATACATACATATATAAACTATGTACATATATATATAGGAAATACACTATAGAAACCTTCACCTCATTTCTTCAATGTCTTTTATTTTTCGCTCTCTTTTGTTACACAAGTACTGTTGTTGTTATGCATTTATTTTCATCATTTGTCATATTGTACGTAACACAATTGTGGATATATATTATAGATTTATATAGGAATATATAAATCCCTAGAGTTCTAACTTTTTAGTAATATATAGTTACTTGGCTAGGTCAAATTTCGTTAGATTCAGGTCAAAAGGGGTTAATGTTAGTAGAAGAAAAAGTAATTAAAAGCAAAAGGGAAAATAGGCGGGTTACTTAACTATTCCTAAGTAATCTAAAATGTAGACATTTATTTTATCTTTTAGTAATCTATTTAAGTCTGCTGCTTTTCCTCCTACAACAACATTTTTAACAATAATTATACTCTTAGTCTCTTGCTAAACGAGGGCCAACTAAAAGATTTAATAAAATCTTTAATTCCTGGTCAGTTACCAGCACTGTAGGGTTTTTTAAATAATGTTTTCATTGTCCTTTTTTAATTTTTTTTTCTTTTACAACAGCTTCCACATAATTATTTATAACAAATTGTTGCATAAAAATATAAAAAATAGAGGGAGAGAGAGAAGGAAAAAAAACCAGCTGATTGAACAAAGTTCCTTTTTGTTGTTGCTTTTACCACAAACATGTGCATGTGTCATATTTTATATTTGTTTTGACACATTTTTTTTTTTTTTTGTAGTTGTTTATTTCTCTGCAGTATAAATAGCTTAAAGGTTGTAAAAAAAGAAATATATATATAGATGTTTAACTTTTAAATTTATATTGTATACAAAGGTGTAATTAATTGCAAATTGTTAAGTTATCTAAAGGGGCTAACATTTTTAATTGTTTAGAAAATTGTAAGGACGATAGTGAAAAGAATGTGAACAAATTTTACAGGCAAATTTTGGCTTTTAGCCAGTTTAAAAAAGCAATTGTAAATTTAATTGTTACTTTGTTTGTGGTTTAATGTTGGCTTTCTTTAATCGTGATTCTTCATATAATTTAATTTTAACTTTAATTATGGATCTGTTTATCCAACAATTCAAGCTTTAATCGTGCCTCGGCATAAATCAAGATTACCAGCACACTTGATTTTTAAATAATTTTGATAATGATTCAGTAGCATTTTGTTACATTAAAGTAATGTAAAAAATTTTGCCCGCTCGCTCTTAGTTTATGAGTTATGGGTACTTGAAGTTATAATATAAAAATGCAATTTTCTCCTTCCTCCTGTAATGAATATGAACAATATGGGTATCATAGGAAAGGTCTTAAAGAAGCCTTTCGATTGATATATAAAATGTGCCAAATCATTAACACATGGTGAGACAATATAATATTTTATTACTTTTTATTTTGATTTTTTTTACAAAAGTACCGTTATCTCAAAAATATGTCGATATAATGGTACACTCCTTTACATCAAATTATTTAGAGAACATTTCAAGCTTTCATATGATCCCCGTGCCACACCTCTAGCCCATTAAATAACAAAAATATAGCACTTTAAAAATTAATATTTAGAAAAATTCATCGATTTTTACTAGTAATATATTTGTTAATATCATAATTTAAAAATATATAAGTTTTATTTCTTTATCATTTCTACAATTTTGTGAAAAATTAAAAATTATTTAAAAAGAATGCCGGTTCTTACAAAAATTTTTTGATTTCCAAAAAAAGTTTATTCAGCGAAGCCGGTGTTCGACATACATAGAGGAAAAAGCTTTTTAGCCTGGCCGAAGGCCGGTTACACAGAAAAACCTTTATTTACATTAAAAAATATATTTTAATTTAATTTAAATTTTTTTAAATTTTCTTTTAATTTTTTTTATCTATAATTCAAATAAAAATGAAAATATTAATTAATATTTTTTAGTATTTTTTATTTATTTTTTATTTTTGAGATTTAAAGACCTTTCCAATTATATCCGTATTATATATATGACTATATGCTTTTTCAAGACCTTTCTAATGATATCCATATTACATATATAGTCATAAATTATAATATTAAAAAATATAAATTTTTAAAGTGCTATATTTTTGTTACTTAATAGGCTAAGATTGTAATATGGGGATCATATGAAAGCTTGAAATGTTCTCTAAATGATTTGATGTATAGGAGAGTACCGTTATATTGATATATTTTTGAGATAACGGTACTTTTGTAAAAAAAGTCAAAATAAAAAGTAATAAAATATAATATTGTCTCACCATGGGTTAATGATTTGGCACATTTTATACATCAATCGAAAGGCCTTCTCAAGACCTTTCCAATGATACCCATATTGTTCATTTCCATTCAAGGAGGAAGAAGAAAATTGCATTCTTACATCATAAATTAAAGTACCTATAACTCGAAAACTAACAGATAGCGGAGAAACATTTTTATGTAATTTTTTTAAACCAAAAATAGTGCTTTCGACAAAAAGAAAAATTGTTAAAAAATCAACAGTGCCGGTAATCTTGATTTGTTCCCGTGCCTCTATATATAGTCCACTTTTAGTTTAAATCGTGGTTCTGTTTATAGTTAAATATTAGCCGGAATTGTGATAATGTTCTGTATATTTTATGTTCTGTTCCTTAATAAGACCAATTTTAGTTTTAATTGTGATGCTGTTTTTAGTTCAATTTTCGCTTTAATTGTGGCTCTGCACATAGTCAATATTTAGTATAATTGTTTCTTTTTATATGCTTCAGTAGTGTTGTTGTATTTAGTCCAATTTTTTGCTTTATATACTCTAATTTTAGATTTATTTGTGGTACAATTTTTACTTCAAATTAAGCTTTTGCGTATTGCGAATCTTTCCTTAGTAAATATTAAGCATTAATTGGTACTCCTTATCTAGTCCAATATTGGTGTTAATTTTATTACTATTTTAGCTTTAATTTTCCTGCATTTAGTGCAATTTATTTTTATTTGAAACTCTGATTATGGACCAATTGTAGATTTAAACATGACTCTATTTATCGTCTAAATTTAGACCTATACATCAATGTTATTATAATACTGCTTTTAGCTCAAAAATTATCTTTAGTTAACACGTTATTTTTAGTTTAATTTTAGCTCTAAATTGTGGCTTTGTTCATAGTTAATATTTAGTATTAATAGTCGCTATTTATATACTACAATAGTGATGCTTTAATTTTAGTTTTAAACGTGTTTTGAATATCGTTTAATTTTTACTTTAATTGTGGATCTGCATATAGTCCAATTTGAATTTCAATTTATGGATCATTTATAGCTTTAATCATGACTCTATTTATTGCTTAATTTTAGCTATAAATTTAGATTCTATTATATTTGTATTTTAAATTAAAAAATAGTTCTTAATACAGTTGTATTTTAGTTTTAAACACAGCTTTGAATAATGTCAAATATTCTTTTAATGAGTTCCTCAACATAGTAAAATTTTAGCTTTAAACCTAGCTTTTAATATAGTAATAAATGTAGCCTTCAATATATTCAAAATGTAGCTTTAAACGTAGCTTTTAATATAGTCAAATATTATTTTTAAATGCTTAATAAAGCTTTTTAATACAGTAAAATATTAGCTTTAAATATAGCTTTTAATGTAGGTCTAAATAGAGTACAATTTTAGCACAAACGTGACTCTCAATATAATCAAATTATAGCTTTAAATATAAGTCTTAATAGAATTCAATTTTAGCTTTTAACATAGGTTTAACTAGAGTTCAAGTTTAGCTTGAAACATAACTCTTAATATAGTCGAGTTCTATTTTTAAATATAGTCAAATTATAGCTTTAAACGTAAATTTTAGCTTTAACTATAAGTCTCAATAGAGTCTAATTTTAGTTTGAAATGCAGGTTTAAATAGAGTCCAATTTTAGATTAAACTTAGCTTTTAACATAGTTGAATTTTATTTCATATTATAGTTAATAACTATAAATCCAAATATTATCATTAAATTTAGTTCTTAATAGCGACCAATTTTAGCTTGAAACATAGCTCACAAATTAGTAAAATTATAGCTTTAAACGTAGTCAAATTTTAGCTTTAAAATCAAGTCCCAATAAAGTCCAACTTTAGCTTGAAAAGTAGTTTTATAGTCAAAATTAGCTTTAAATGCATAGTTAAATTTTAGTTTGTAATTATTCCTTAAAAAAGGTCTCAATAGAGTCCCATTTTTAATTAAAATGTAACTCTCAACTTTAAGCGTATATCTTGAACACTGCATAGAGTCCAATACTAACTTTAATCCTAACTATTAACCTTTAAATCAATATGTAGTTATTTTTAAGAAAATAAAAAGTAAAAATACATTTTCAATTCATATTACAAACTATTTTTTAAAAAAGGCCTTGTAAATCTCTAAGATTACATAGAATTTATTTGAATATCAAATAGAATTACTATAAATTTATTTACATATACGAGTAGTTTTTTCGAAACAAAACAAGACAAAGATTCCAAAGTAGAAAAATAAAACCAAATGATAAAGATAAATCATTCAACGACATTATGTCAAGCCATCAAATGTTCATTTACCTTTTGGTTTATATATATATATATATATATATATATATATATATATATATATATATATCTTTTCTTTCTCTTCATTTTGTATTTTTACACAATAAACAGAAAATCATAAAATACATATGGAGTTTTCCTATGTGTTGGCTGGTTGAATGACTGGGAAACTAAAAGAATGTGCATTCATTCATTCGAGTTGCTATATCTTCTAGTCGTTTGTACGAATAAAGTATCTCTGTGTGTTTTTAAAATATTTACCAATAAATATTTTCAGTATTCTAGTAGATATGAGAAGATTTCAAAATACATTTTGCTATTTTTAAATATATTTTCTTTTATGAACTTTTGTATACATATGAACTTTTTTGAATCTTATTTCATTTAGAAAATTTAAAAATAAAAATAAAATTAATTAATAAAATTTTACAAGAAGCAAAGAATTTATTAAAATAATGTAATACACTCAATCTATCGGTAGATTAACAATCAGGGGATTATCCGAAAAGCCACAACGGAGATTAAATTCATCATTGACGTCTTTTAATTTCTCCGACAATAGCAACAAAATGTTATACTTTCTATGTAATCTTAACGTAGAATAGTCCCAAGGCAATTTTAACGTCATTCTTAACAGTTTATTCTGACAAATTTGTAAGGTTTTAACGTGAGATTTTGCATAGTTACCCCACACCGGGGATGCATATAGAAGTAACGCTTGAAAAATTGTTTTAAATAGAAGAATTTTGTTATTGTTGGATAAATTTGAATTTCTATTAATTAGTGGATAAAGCAATTTAATAGCTAAATTAAATTTATTTTTAGTGAAGAGAATGTGGACTCCTAGGTACTTAACATTTTGAGACCAAGGAATGCTAAATCCTGACAACTGTAAGGATGTTCCTGGTAAATTAGAAGGTTTTATTTTTTTTAGTAAAAAATATGGCATCCAATCTAGCATATAATTATTAATTTTTTCCAGAGCTCTCTGCAGGTTATTTATAATAACCTGAGGAGATTTATATGATGTAAAAATACCAACATCATCAGCATATAAAGAAAAATGACAATGTTCAAGTCTAGGAAAATCTGAGCAGAAAATAATGTAAAGGAGTGGTCCTATTACTGAGCCTTGAGGAACTCCAGCAGGTATTAAACGTTCGGTTGAAAAGACATTATTTAAGCTAATACAAAAATAACGATTTTCTAAAAAACTGTTTATAATTTTAACTAGATTTAAAGGAAATCCAAAATTTATCAGTTTGTAAATGAGTCCAGCATGCCAAACTGCTTTCTTCACATCTAAAAGAACAAGTGCATTGGATTCTTTACCAACAAAGCTTTCTTTTGCAAACTTACAGATTCTTTTAACTTGGTGGGATGTACTGTGTTGTCTTCTAAAACCAAATTGTTCCATTGGGATAATATTATTGTCGTTGATATAGTTTAAAAGTTTATACTGAATTACTTTTTCAAAGATTTTACCCGTGCAACTAAGAATACTAATTGATCTGTAGCTGTTAATATCTTTAGGAGGCTTTCCATTCTTTAGAATAGAAATAACCTTAGCCCTTTTCCAAATAGTAGGGAAATATTGAAGTTTAATACAACAATTAATAATAAACTTTAAGAATTGAATAACGACTTTAGGTGAATGCTTAACAAAAATCATCTTAATTCTATAAATACTACATGATTTCTTGTTGGAGCATTCCTTAACAATTTGTGTTATAAATGTATCGCTTACAAAATCTTCTCGAAGAAGATTTAAAACGTTCTGTAAATATTGCAATCATACGATTATTTGCAGGTGTTCCGAGATGCGTAGAGGTACATTGTGATTCACACTAAACACATCAGCGAACGCATTAACTTTTTCACTGTTAGAAATCAAAATATTGTTCTGCATAACGAGTGGTGGAATAGAGGGCTGCTTTTTCCGAAGAGCTTTACAAATATACCAAA
Organism: Protocalliphora azurea; assembly: GCA_932274085.1. Classification (NCBI taxonomy): domain Eukaryota; kingdom Metazoa; phylum Arthropoda; class Insecta; order Diptera; family Calliphoridae; genus Protocalliphora; species Protocalliphora azurea. Next base: position 23,538,052 of record OW026522.1, on the reverse strand, counting down.
ATGGTTTATCCCCTTATTTTAATGAAGAAATTCGTTTATACCAGGCAAAGTTACGCACTGACATAATTTTATTTCGAATAATATTAATCAGACTGTTCATAATATTTTTATCAGCTGGCTGTCTATATTTGGACCACTCTCTTCTGTAGTAGTTTTTGATTCTAATTAAATTTGAAATGTAATTAGGCAGTTTAATATAATTGCCAGAAGTAATTTTTTTTTATTACTTTGATATTTATTATGGCTTCTTTTCTTTTCATACAAAATTAAAAATAATTTGAAAGACAATATTAAATAAATTTTGTATTCAAATGTCATTTAGGCCCTAATTTTATAATTCGCTTGCGTTAAACGCTTTACATACGCTGTTGAGAACGCGTAACAAAAAATATGAAATTTCATTAATCACTACGGCATTGCGTTTAGTCAACGCCGATATATTACGATGTAACTTCTATTGTCAAATCACTACGTGGCCATGGTGGCCATTGTATAAGTTGATACTAAAATTTAAAATAAAAAATTACAAAAAGATGTACTTATATCGTGTTGGCAATGCGTTTATTTACTTTTTATTCCATAAAATATTTGTTAATAGAAGACACAAAATATAACAAAATATATATTAAAAAAACATAAAAGTAAACAAAACAAGTGATATTAATATGTTCGCGCTAATGGATATGTCGTCTTCTTCGGATGATGAAGATTCTTTGAGCATCATAGACATATCTGTTAAAAACAAGCAGTTACGTTCTAGCACAAACATTATGAATATGCCCAAAAATGAGTAGGTAAAATAACATAAATATTAAAAACCTAACTAATTTTTAAATTTACTTTCTAAGATTTGTAAAAAATTTTCGAATGAACAAGGAGACATTTTCATATATTTTAGACGAGATAAAACCCTTTCTGCTATCAACTGCTATTTCAATTGGTGTTAATTCACTTAACTTCGACGGTCCACCACCAGTTTGTCTAATACTTGATTTATTCATCGAAAGTTTTTTTTTAGTCTGCCCCTGTAATCAGACCAAACCTAAAGTAGATACATACATATATTTATTAAAAAAATTATATTTAAAAATGTTTTCAAATCCACCTTTCTCCATTTCGCGGTTGTTCTAATTGGTGGGCCAATTGCATTTAGCAGTTTTGAAGTCGCTTTCCAAACATTATCAACACTTGCCTTTGTACTACTACTTCCAAAATTAGGCATTCCATGTGCCACTGCTGGATGCTTCTCCATTTCCGATACTAGTAGCTCAAATTGGGCTGCCGTTGTTGCCTCTTTTTTTGCCCTAAGAAGAATTTTAATAGTATTTAATATTTTATATATACTTTTTTGCAAATGGATATATTTACTTACATCGTTATGTTAAACAATTCTTTAAATATTTGGTATTTTTTTTTTTTTTTTTTTTATTTAAGAATATTTGACCACTTTTTAAACTAACGCCAAGAAAATTGAAGCGTTACATTTGACAATCAAAGTGACAAAAAAAGCCATGGTTGAGTTTTATAAAATGTACAATTTCAAAAAATTGCATTCACAATAACGTAAGAATCAGCTGTTTCTACGCGAGCAGTCACTTGCTTGCACGCAGTGATTTCCAAACTGTAATTTAATGAAACGCAAGGAAAATAGAGGCGTTGCTTTTTATAAAATTAGGGCCTTAATTAAATTTTTTATACCTTTGTAAGATTAATTTTATGTCAATCCTTTGACTTCTTTTTTGCCCTAAATTTTATATTTTCTATTTACTTTAACATGACCTTTAACTTTATCTCAAGTTTTTATAAATAAATAGTTGATAACTTTTTTAAATAGTTTCTTAATTACATATTCTAGTCATGTTTTCTTTAACTTTTTCTTTCTTTTTTGTTACTCGGTTTCGTTATAAACTTTTGTTGTAACAAATGAACTAATTAAACTTAGATTGATATCAATTTGTATCAAATAAAAAATACTAGTCTCCTCATTTATATATATACAGACTTTCACTTTGCCATTTCACAAGCCATCAAGGATATTATAAAACAAAATAAAGAATAAAAAAAAAATGTTTACAAGGACACTGGACAAACTGATGTGTTGGTGTTTCTGATAGCAAAAAATGCTAGATATGCAACTTGTACGATATTTGAAAGAGAAATATCAAAATCAAGCTGAAAACCAAAATAACCAAACACATGAAAATGACCTTAAAAATGTAACTGCATATACAAACATTCTAACTGATGTACATTTAACATGTAATTAGGAATATTATTATTGGTTTTGTTTGTTACATTGTGGAAGGAGGACAGGGTAAGAGGGTTTGAGATACTAATTGTAAATGGAGATACAAATCAATTATGAATCTAAGGGTGCTAAATTTAATAAGTAAAAAAGCTTTAAAGTAAATGTATAATTTTATTCAATGCGGACTAAAATCTGAAATATATATAAAGTAATTATTGTTATCGATTCTAGAACTTTACATATGTGCATAATTTTAGCTTCAATCTTAGATCCTGATATAGTACATTTTAAGCTTTAATAGTGATTCATTAAATAGTCCAATTTTAGCTTTAAAAGCAAATTTAAGTTTCAAACGTACAAAGGTGTTTTATAGTCCAATTCTAGCTTTGAAGGTAGGTCTCTATATATTCCGATTTCAGCGTTAACGGCAGGAGTTTATTCAGTAAAAAAATTAATTAACAGTCTAATTTTAGTTTCAGTCATAGGTCTTACTATATACCAATTATAGCTTTAAGCATAGATCTTTATATAGTAAAATTTTAACACTTCAATAATGGGTCTTTATATAGTCAAATTTATGTTTCAAATGTAGATCCTTATATAGTCCAATCTTAGCTTTAATTTAATTGTAAGTCTTTATATATTCCAACTTTAACTTTAAGTTCTTTTATATATAAATAAATTTATAGTAATACTATTTCATATTCAAATCAATTCTATGTAATCTTAGAGATTTACAAGGCCTTTTTTAAAAAATAGTTTGTAATATGAATTGAAGATGTATTTTTACTTTTTATTTTCTTAAAAATAACTACATATTGATTTAAAGGTTAATAGTTAGGATTAAAATTAGTATTGGACTCTATGTAGTGTTCAAGATATACACTAAAAGTTGAGAGTTACATTTTAATTAAAAATGGGACTCTATTGAGACCTTTTTTAAGGAAAAAATTTTGCTACGTTACAAGCTAAAATTTAACTACGCATTTAAAGCTAATTTTGACTACTTTTCAAGCTAAAGTTGGACTTTATTGGAACTTGATTTTAAAGCTGAAATTTGACTACATTTAAAGCTATAATTTTACTAATTTGTGAGCTATGTTTCAAGCTAAAATTGGTCGCTATTAAGAACTAAATTTAATGATAATATTTGGCTTTTTAGTTATTAACTATAATATGACTACGTTAAAAAATAAAATTCAACTATGTTAAAAGCTGTTTCAATCTAAAATTGGTCGCTATTAAGAACTAAATTTAATGATAATATTTGGCTTTATAGTTATTAACTATAATATGACTATGTTTAAAAATAAAATTCAACTATGTTAAAAGCTAAGTTTAATCTAAAATTGGACGCTATTTAAACCTGCATTTCAAACTAAAATTAGACTCTATTGAGACTTATAGTTAAAGCTAAAATTTACGTTTAAAGCTATAATTTGATTACATTTAAAAATAGAACTCGACTATATTAAGAGTTACGTTTCAAGCTAAACTTGAACTCTGGTTAGACCTATGTTAAAAGCTAAAATTGAATTCTATTAAGACTTATATTTAAAGCTATAATTTGACTATATTGAGAGCCACGTTTGTGCTAAAATTGGACTCTATTTAGACCTACATTAAAAGCTGCATTTAAAGCTAATATTTTACTGTATTAAAAGCTAAGTTTAAGCTTTATTAAGCATTTAAAAATAATATTTGACTATATTATATAAAGACCTTAAATATAAATAGTCTTTATATAGTATAATTTTAACTTTAATTGTGGGTTTTTATATAGTCAAATTTTATGTAATCCAATATTAGCATTAATCATAAGCCTTTATATAGTTCAAATTTAGTTTTAATCGTAAAATTTTATTCAAACTAATTTTAACTTTAATCATAGGTCTTTTAATATTACAATTTTAAATTTAATCGTAGTCCTTTTTATAGTCTATTTTTAGCCTTAACCGTAAGACTTTTTAGTGGTTTTTATTTTAGGTTTATTCGTAGCTTTTTATATCGTTTAATTTTAACTTTAATTGTAGCTCTTTGTGTAGTCCAATTTTAGCTTTAATGGTAGGTCTTTATATAGACCAATTTTTGCTTTAATCGTAGGTCTTTATATAGTCCAATTTTAGTTTAATATAGTTTAACTTTAACTTTAATCATGGGGGTTTATAGAGTTCAAATTTCTTTCTTTGCCGTCTAATTTTAGCTGATCATTGTCTCATTTTTCATTTAAGATTTTTTGTATTCCGGTAAGTTAAGAACTCTTGTGTTCAATGAACCAAAAATTTCTCGCGAATTGATTACGTTTCCTTTTCAATCAAATTCAAATTGATTCCATTCAGAACTGAACAAAATGAAACGATGTTAGGTACAAAATGAAATTCTAACATCAATTAAAACATACCTGTGGATTTAATGATGATTTCAAAGTCCTGACTATAAACAAAGACTAGAAAAGGTTTTCTAACGTAAAGTTCAAAAAAGGGAAAATCCCCTACTATTTAGTAAATTTTTAAATTAAATTAATTCCAAAAATTATATAAATATCATGAATACTTTCCATCCTTAAATATTAATGATTTCTATTAACTTCCTATTTTTGTTTTCTTTTTTTTAATTTTTTAACACATTTACAAACTACTTTTATTTAAATAACATTCTCTTTAAATCTCTTACATCTTTCTGGTTATTTACCTGTAATAAATTATTTAACTTTCTAAAACTTTTTTAACGTTCCAATAATTTTTCTTTTTTTCTTCACACTGACTCTGAATGACGACAGTCAACTTTCTTGAAAAATAATGAAGAAAAAGAAAAACTTAATGGTTTGAATAAAAAATAAACTACAACACATTATACTTATAATTACAATTTCATTAAATAATTTATTTAACAATCGATTACATCTCTTAATCAATTTAATTTTCTTATATTTCTTTTCTTTTGTGTTTGCTTTATGCAATTTATAGACTTCCATCGACTAACGAAGACAACTATGAAAGTGATGATAACAACGAGGAAACTATACCACCGCACTGCCACATTACCATTAGGTGTACAAGAGAAATAGCCGGTTTTAATGGATTGGGTGAAGCTGTACGTCGTTTAGATTTCCGCAGTTCAGTACGAGATCGTCGACGTTTTCATTATATATGTGCATTGTTAAGGCTGTTGGTGGCTCATAAAGGCATTGCCAATTTGTCGGGCAGTGCTCAAAAGCAATTGTTGCAAATGGTCGAAGAGGTGGCATCGCATGGTAAATTGTCTTATTTCTTTTTAGTTGTAAAACTGGTAGCTGACATTTTACTTTTTCATTTCCGCTTTCTTTTTTTGTTTAGTAAGTGATAGTCAACAACATTTGAATGTGTTACGTGGTCTGGCTTTGCAATTGCAACATATTGTCTATCAAGAAAACCAAAAATGTTGGGGCAAACCATTGGGTAGTTCAAATTTATGGCAGGAACATGTTGAGACCATAAAACGTATACAACAAGTAGCCAATCAAATTGAAATAAGAGAGGTATGTTTAAGAGATTTTTTCTTTGTTTTAAAATGATGTTAATTATTTGTTTACGAATATTTTTAGCCTGGTCCTGAAATACGTCCAAAATTACATGATTTACCGGAAGAATGTATTAGAGAAATAATATTGCGCATTGGTGATCATAGAGATTTGGAGGTGAGAAGAAAATATTGTTATCCTAATGGCAACTTAAATAGTCTAATTTTAAGATTAAGTAAAGCTGTAAATATGGTACAAATTTATTAATACTTTGCATTTAGTAAAGAAAAACGAATTTTAGCTTTAAATATATCTCTCAATGCAGTCCTGTTTTAGCTTAAAAAGCAGCTCTTAATATATTGAAATTTTTGCTTCAAACATAGCTCTAATTATAGCCACAATTTGTATATATTCAAATGTAGCTTCCACTATAGTTTAGTTTTGGCTTTAGTCGTAGTTCTCAGCATAGTAAAATTTTAGTCATAATCGTAGCCTTCAATATAGCAAATTTTAGCTTTAAACTAAGCTATGTAGTTAAATTTTAGCTTTAAACGTCGCTCTTAATATAATCCAAATTCAACTTTAAACGTAGCTTTCAATATAGTTAAATTTTAGTTCTAGACGTAGCTCTTACTCTCAATATAGCAAAATTTAGAGCGATTCAAAGCTGCAAATATAGTAAAATTTTACCTTTAAGCTTTGCTGTTAATACAATCCAAACTTAGCTTTAAACGTAGCTTTTAATATAATTAAAATTTGAATCTGAGTTTATCTCAAAAAGTAGCTCTTGCTATAGTTTAGTTTTGTCGTCGTAGCTCTCGACATAGTCAATATAACAAAGTCTCAACAAGTTAATAAGTTTAGCTTGAAACGAAGCTCCAAATAAAGTAAAAATTTTTGTGTGAACGTTGTCCTTAATAAAATCTAAATTAAACTTTATACGTAGCTTTCAATATAGTAAAAAATTTGCTCTAAACGTAGCTTTTAATAGAATCAAAATTTATCTTTTAACGTAGCTGATACTATAGTTTAGTTTTAGATTTAACTATAGCTCACGATATAGTCAAAATTAAGCTATAAATATAGCTTTTAATATAACAAAGTTTAGCTTGAAACGAAGCCTCAAATAAAGTAAAATTTTAGTTTTAAACGTTTCCCTTAATGTAATCCAAATTCTACTTTAAAAGTAGCTTTTATTAAATCTAAAATTTAGTTTCAAACGTTCCTTTTGCTCTGGTTTAGTTTTGACTTTAATCGAAACATTAATATAGTCACATTTTAGTTTTAAACGTAGCTCTTATTATAGTCAAATTTTAGCTTTGATTGTAGCTCTTAATATAGCTTAATTTTGGCTTTAAACGTATATCTCAAAATATACAAATATAATAAATTTTTCTCTAATTTTTGCTTTAAAAGTTGCTCTCAATATAGAAACGTAACTCTTAATTTACTTAAATTTTAGTCTTAAATTTTTAGTCTTTAACGTAGCTGTCAGTTCAGTCCAATTTTAGTATTAAATGTTGCTCTCAATGCAGTCAAATTTTACATTTAAATGTAACACTCAACATATAAAAGTAACTTTAAACGTAGCACTTTACATAGTCCAATTTTAGTTAGAAATTCCTCAAAACGTTCCTATATTTACTTGTTAAAATGAATTCATAATATATGTCTTTATCTATCCTTAGGCCTCCGCTGATGCCTGGAAAATCATGTCAAAACTTGTTAATGAACAACGAATCTGGCGTGAATTGATACGTTTTCATTTCAATCAAAATCAAATTGATTCCATTTTAGAACTGAACAAAATGAAACATTTAAATGATGTAAAGGATGGTAAAAAATTCTATCATCAATTAAGACGTACCTATGGACTTAATGATGATTATCAATTTGCTGAGATTTTATCATTGTGTCGTTATTGTTGCTGCTTATTTTGGCCTTCCGATGGACATCCCTGTATAGTTGATCAAAGTCCTGACTATAAACAAAGACTAGAAGAAGCTGGTGCTCAGTTGGCTTTAACACAGCCAGTACCACCGGCACAATTTTTAAAATTTTTCTCATTGTAAATTTTTATTTTGATTTTAAGATATAGGAAAGAAACTCATAAAGGAAGAAGAAATGAAAAGAAGAAAAACTACAGAAAACGATTTTATTATTTAAAAGCTAATGGTGATAAAAAAATATATAAATAAAAAAACTATAAAAAATATAAATAAAAAAATATATCAAAAAAATATAAAAAAAAGAAGTTATAAATAAAAATATAAAGATAATATAAATAAAATTAAAAATGAAAGAAAGTAAAATTGAGGTTATAACAGATTTGTTGGATATTTTAAAAATGAAAGGTTAAGTTTGAAACAGACTTAAAATTGGTTTTGTTAAGGATTTTTTTAATGAAATGAAAGATTTAGTTGATTTTTTAATAATTTATTGGGAATATGATTAATCAAACAGCAATATTTTTCTTTATTACATATTAATTTAAATAATTTAGTTTATTTTTGGTAAAACTAACTTTATTTATATTGATACAGATGAGTTATTTTTATAATATTTAAATTAAGTTCTAAATTTTAAATGCATAATATATTTTAATTCTTAATGCAAACTTTGAATCCCTTAAATATTTTGTAAAAGATTTTGGTAAACTTTTAATTTTTAACGTTATAATGCCAACATTGTAGCTAAGTAATTACACAAATCTTTATTTCCAATTGATATTAACATTAAACCTAGTATAGAAATTTAGAAATAAATACGTGATTGTAAAATTTCATAAAAATCTTTATAAATATCTTTACAATTCGTAACTGTTTAAAAATTTTATTTTATTTAAAAATTAACTAAAAGATCTAATAAAATTTTAAATATTAACTGAAGTTTTGTTAAGTTGGCTTAATATTTCAATTAGTTTAGTTGAAAATTTTGTTTGAATTAACCATCTTTGATCAGTTTGATTAAAACTATTTCTTAATTATTTTCAATTATCGATTCTTTATCTGAATCAAAAATAAAAACTCCTTTTATGAAGAACATTCTGTAATCTTAAAAAAATTATAATTTTTAATTTCATTATTGTTCTTACGAAAACCCCACATCATTCTTTCAACAAAAGCAAATAAAATATGTGATGTTAATCTTGAAAATAAAATATCTGTGTATGTTTAGGAATAAGTATTGATTATACTATAAGCTAAAAGGATACAAAAATACCAAAAACCCCCGACCAGTTTGAAACTCAAAGAAATTACTAAAAACATAGTTAAACAAATGATAAAGAATGTTAAAATACATCAAGAGCTCGTTAATTTAATCTAATGTTAAACAAAACTAATGAAAATTTAAAAAAGAATACCACAAGCAAAATACAAAAAAATTAAAATATTTATAAAAAAAAAAAAATTAAATAGATTTCTAATATTTTGTGCTGAATTTTTAAAGAAATAAATTTAAACAATATGAAATAAAAACTATTTTTTAAGTTTACATTCACAAAAAATTCACTAACAAGTAGTTACGCCTCTTAAAATAAACAAAAAACTAAAATCAGAAACTATATAAATTTATAATATTTTGAAAACTACATACAGTATTATTTGTTAAAAAAAATAACAAATGCAAGTTAAATTTCTTAGAACTTCCGTTTAAAACCAATACTGTATTTAACTGTGCTATCACAAAAATAAAAATATTTATATAGACGATATCTCTTTAAAGAACTGGCTTTTAAAAAAACTAAAAATAAAAACCTTAACTAAACTAAAATAATTTAATATTTAATCTAAAGCAGAGAATATATATATATATATATATATATATATATATATATATATATATGTATATATAGTCTTTATGAATCTATTATATTAGTTATACTAAACTGAAGAAAGTATATTAAAAACGAAAACAAAAGATATATTGAAAATAAAATGATCTAATAAAAATAATATAAATTAGTTTTAAATCGACTTTTCCAAACAAATTTTCAAAAGTAATTTAGAATCATTAAACCATTGTAACGTATGTACGCATATTGCAACTAAGGTCGAAAAGTCTACCACCCACTTTATACTATACTCTACATGAGCTCCTAAGTTATTAAATTACTTAGTATAACATTTCTGAGTGTGTCTACATTTTAAAAATAATACTTATCAAGATAAATAATTAAATCTGGCGTTCTCGCAATGCCGGACATTTTATTAAAAGATGTATTGAATATTTCTCCTCATTTATAAAACTTTGGCAGTAATCATTATGGGGATAACTTATATAATCCGACTTTCGCAATATTATACAGTGTCCTGCAAGAATGTTCATTTGAATTGAAATTGCATTCCTATTAAAATCAAAAGTCTTAGCTATTTCAATTAAAGGAATCTACATATCCTCCAAATGCTAATCATAGTCCCTCTATGAATATACATTTGAGACTCTGTTACATTTTTAGACGATCCTTTTCCTGTAAATCTGCATTTCATTACTACGATGCGCTCATACCTTGGCACAAAAACTTGTTTGATATTTTATCTTTCTCGTCTTGACCTAAAAACTTAAATCGCGACTTCACAGTTCAAATTAAGAGTTGTCCTAGAGTTGTATCATCATTACTACGATGCGCTCATACCTTGGCACAAAAACTTGTTTGATATTTTATCTTTCTCGTCTTGACCTAAAAACTTAAATCGCGACTTCACAGTTCAAATTAAGAGATGTCCTAGAGTTGTATCATCATTACTACGATGCGCTCATACCTTGGATGCGCTCGTCTTGATCTAAAAATTTAAATCGTGACTTCACAGTTCAAATTAAGAGTTGTTCTAGAGTTGTATCATCATAATTTTTATGCAATTTCCTTAGCGTAACCTTAGCGTACATTTTGAGAATTGAATAAAAATTATATAATAGATTATTTCGTCATATAGTAGTGTCCCTTATTTGGTAGTTTCATCCCCTTTTGTTTCTATATGTTACCAAAATTTTGAAAGTCTATCTTGTTCAGAGGCATTTGGCATTCATTGGTTAACATTGATTTCATATAGAAATCCGTTATAATGGCAGATTTAATGTCAGAAAAATACTAATATCCTCCGATATCCCCTAATACTTTTAAACCAGTTCATTTACCGTTTGATAACGGTGATTTAAACACGCACTGTAAAATTTGAACATATTCGGGTTTATACCGTATTGTCATTGAATGTAGTCATCTTGTACACCGATGTGACCTATTTCTTTGGGTATAGTACTATCAATTCCATGGATATCTGACATTCAGTATAACCGCAGAGTGAAGAGAATATAGTTTTGCCATCAAATCAACTGGTAGAGTTCTCCAAAGTATTCTAAAAACATGTATTAGTCACCGATTTCAGAACTCTAACAAAGATCTGACGTACAATTTGTTGGAAACCCATTGTGATACCCTATGTTTCACGTAAGAGTCCCGAAATATTCTAAAGACATGTAGTAGTCAAGGCCGCCTAGATCGTTTTGCATATCCCATAAGTGGTAATCGGAGACAATCTGAGTGATGTTTTGACCAATGCCCATTCGTCAAAGGAGTGAGTGAGTATTTTATTGCTTTTTGCTATCCTTGATGCCTCAGTGTGTCGGGATCTATGATCAGACATTTTGAATTTATAGCATTGGAGTTATATGTCAATGGTCGACATGCAGCAATAAAATCACTGAATGTTTCTCGCTGTCATCTTCCATAAATTTCAATCTTGAAAACTTTACATCAGTTTGACAACCTGAGTTATATAGAAATACTAAAATTATCAGAGAAAATTTCGGAACTATTGTCAGTTTCCCTCTTAAAAACTTAGATCGTATAATCCCGAAAAACGGATTTCGCATCCCCACCATCTCAAAATTCATTTTTGAAATTAAATAATCGCTTCCCTGTTTACCTGCGTAAAATAACGTCGTGTCCATTGCGGTTTTGCTTCAGTTCATCTGGCTCTTCCAGTGTAAAAGCGGATTTAGCATATATACTTCTAATGTAGGTATCAAGGGGAAGAATCTAACATAGTCTCCAGACTGAATTGAGGAATAGAGTTCATTTCATCAGTGATATATAGTTTATATATGAACTTTACTCAAGGTATAGATGTACGTTTTGTACTATGTGCCTTTCACCATACGAGTACTTCGTAGGACAGGATGGGCTGTTGTATGCATCTAATGGATAATATACGATTTAAGATCCCATCTTTCCACGAAAGTTTTTTTTGCATGTGTATAATGGATATAAAGTCTTCTGCATTCGGCTCTTAGCGTTTCGTTTCCAACTTCTTTCCAAGCGAGGTGGTCTAAAAACTGGAACTCTATAGTACTTAATTAATTCTTACTGTCCTTCCATGTCAGTAAGACGCCTAAAGCTAACTCCATTAGTGCACTTATCGTGGAAAAAAATTTTACTTTAATAAGAAGGCCCTGTTCTGCAATATGTTGCCTGTTAATAAACTGGATAGGGATAAATTAAAGCGATATAAATTGTGTACTGGATTCGTTTATATGTATGAAAAAATTTACCTATTTAATAGGAATTTGTTCATGTTCAACTGTTCATTTGTTAGACTTAAACTGAAAACATAAATTACAATACGAGTTTAAGTCTTAAACTTTACCAAATAAATCTGGGAATTGCTATAGGGATCTGAGTTTTATTTTGTCAAGTTTGTATTATCGGACTTAGAAATCTTAAGAACCTGTATAATTTTTTATTTGCTCAAATTTTACAAACTTAGTTCCGTTTTATAAAATTTACTCTCAAGTTAAATTTTATTAACAAGTTTTATTAATATTTTTCATGAAATTTGGATTTTCGAAAAGAGATTATTGAACCTTCATATGTATGTATGGTTAGGTAATTTAGGGTCAGTTATATTCCCTGAATGTCCAAAATATATTCCTTTAAAATAATCAACTAGGAGAATATATGAAATAAAAGATAAGCATCTGCGTTGCATTAAATCTCGATTATAAACAAATTAAAACTTAACTTCTAGATTAAACTTTCCTTAATTAATTTAATATAAGTTAAACTTCCTCTCAAAAACTAATATTGAACATTAAAAAAATTTTTAAATATAAATTAAATTTAAAAAATATAGAATAATAAAATCTCTTTTAAGTCCTCCACAACAAAATATTCCCTGCTACTTTTGGAAGTGACCAAATTATATTTTTCACATTTCCTTAATCCGTCTTTTTACCATGCATATGTCCAATCAGTTTATATATTCCCGGGAACGTCGACGTTTTGGTCGACAATGTATGTTCAGCGATCATACCCAGCCCATGTTGAATATTCATCCCAGTCGGAGATTGCGATTGCATTATATACTCCGTAATCCGGTAAATACCAGCACCCAGCTTAGTGATCAAAAAGCTTTAAGTTTAATGGTAACAGAAAATGTAGCTTATGGGGAGCATGGCATGTATCACTATGAGGGAGGTTGGCCCAAAGAGGTCAACCTAAATGATGAGGAATCTACTTTAAGGCATAGAAAGAAAATAGAACGAGAAGATAATTGGGGCAATCAGGTGACTAATCTGATATATCAATCCACAGATTTGGTAGAAATAAATAATACAGTTAATATTTATCAAGAGTTTTTCACTGATTTACCGGAAGATTTGTGTGAAGATATTAAGGATATATTTGAGGCTAGACAAAAGAATATATTTCATGATCCAGTGGTGGCTTTACCGCGCCCCATTACAGTAATAGATTGGGATCCCAGTGATACTAAAAGATTTTTAGTCTTACACACTAATATACCCTTACAACGTCAGGAGCCAGGGGGAGCAGAAGGAGGAAAAGCTGAAATTAAAGCTAAAAAAACAGCTAAGGAAACAAAGTCTGGGGTTGTAAAATTGGAAAGTGATGTGAAATTTAATAACTTTTATATTTGGGATTTGGAAAATCCTTTAAGACCCATAGTTGTATTTAAAGCTAACGAGGTAGTTTTAAAAACATTTTACTGTCCTAAAGATAATAATTGGTTGGCTGGAGGTCTATGGTCGGGTAAAATTTGTGTGTGGGATGTTCGTACTGGTGATATGCCTGTAAGTATTTGTCCCCTAGAAGCTGCTCATCGAGAAGCCGTACCCGCAGTATGTTGGGTTCATTCAAAGAGTAATACTGAATTTTATACTGGTTCCTATGATGGTTCAGTTAAATATTGGGATGGTCGCGATTTGGATACATGTTTACAAGAGATTTTACTAGATCCCATTATGACTGATGAACAATCAAGGAATCGTGCCCAGGGTGTTACGGTTTTAGAATTTGAATACACTATACCGGTACGTTTTATAGCGGGCAGTGATATGGGCAGCATATTTGTGGGTAATCGTAAAGGTATGACTCCCATGGAAACTTGGGCTGCTGGTAATTATCGTATATTTAACGGTCCCATTAGGACCATAGAAAGAAATCCGTTTTTTGTCAAAAATTTTTTAATAACGGGAGATTGGTGTGCCAAGATATGGTCAGAGGAATGCAAGGGTTCGCCTACTACATTGCTGATGAAAAAGAAAAGTCAAATTCTTTGTGGTACATGGAGTACTATGCGTTGTTCTCTTTTTGTTACTGGCGATAAGGCAGGGGAATTAGATTTTTGGGATCTACTATTGCAGCAACGTCGTCCTATCTTTTCTGTAAGATTTTCCAATCCCATAATTTATGCCAAATTTCGCAGTGATGGTGAATATTTGGCAGTTTGTTTGGCCAATGGGGATGTTCATCTGTTGGAACTAGATGAAGCTTTAAAGCATAGTACCAGCAAGGATAAGGCTTTAATAGCGGCGGTAAGAAGAAAAACTAGGATTTTAAACTTTTTTTTTTATAAAACATTTTATTTTCCTCACCTAGATGTTTGAACGTGAGCAATTGCGCTGTAAACTTTTGGAGGGTCGTGTTGAAGAAATGAAATTGAAACGCCGCACCACAGCAATTGAACTAGAGAGGAAAACTCTTTTAGAAGAACAAACAAAATCTTTAGAAGAACCCTTAGATCCCGATAATCCCGATGAATTTTTACGTATCATATCCTCTGACCTAGAATTTAAAGAAGTTCTCAATAACTTCCAAGATATTATTATAAAAGTGGAAAAGAAAAGACAAGAACGTCAATATGTTATGGAAACTACAGAATTTGAAATTGAACAAAACATAACGAATTCAAATTTTGAGCACTTAAAATCAATGAACGATGAAAGCAAAGATGTTAATACCTTATAATTATAGTAATTTTATTAATTCATTATTAATACAAATTAATATTTACTTAATTCATTTTTTTTAAAAAGCCGAAATATATTTAGATAATTCATCTATATCTATGAGCCTCATATCCACTACAACAACCATCAATTTACGTCTTAACATATTGGGTTTCTTAATCACTAATTTCGTTTCATAATGGTTCATTAAAAAAGACCATTTTAATTTTTCCAATTCATCTTCACTTAAAGCACGATATTGTTCGGTATTGAGTTTTAAAATACGTTCGGCGGTTTTATCCGTTAGACGGACTTCTAAGAGAGTGCCCGTTTGATCACTTAGATGTAAATTTATATTGAAAAAATATTCAAAATTTTCTTCTGTACTATTAAGGGATAGAGCCATTTGACACTGTTCCATTTCGCAGAGAGTTTTGGACCAAGCTATTAAACGGTTGCAGGATTTACTGAAAAAACGATAGATTTATTATAAATTAAATTAGTGGAGCTGTTAATACCATTTTTTGCTTAAAACAAAGTTATGCAGATCGGCATTAAAATGAGTGACCATGGCATATAGCACTGCAGTAAATTGATCATTTGAATCGCTTAATGTTCCCTCCACTCGAGTGTAGATTTGGCGTACAGTCATTATGGTTTGAATTTGATCAGCTGGCAAGGAAAAAAAGAATTTGAAATTAAAGGGAGTTTTAAATAAATTTGAATATAAAAAGAGCCACGATTTCCTGAGAGTTTTTTTGTAAAAATATGTTTTCTTGGGGAAAAATTCGGTTTTGTGGCAAAAAATTTGATTTTCAATGAGAATTCTTTTTGAAAAAAAAACGTTTTAGAAAAACCGCTTTTGGAAGAAAACATATATTTTTTTTAAATCTGGTTTTGTGGTGAAACACGTTTTTTTCTTTTTTTCTTTAGTAAAAACTCTTTTTGTAAAATTAATTTTTTTTTTTTTTTTTGAAAATTCGGTTTTATGCTGAAAATCAGTAATTTTATTGAAAATTCGATCTCTTTTTGTTGTTTTGTTTTTGGTAAATATGATATTCATTCATTAATTTTTTTTTAATTTAATGTTTTGTAAAACAGGTTGAATGGCTTTTTATAAATATTTTTTTTTAAAGTTCGGTTCTTTGTTGAAAATCCGCTTCTTTTTGTGAAAATCCGGTTCTTTGGTGAAAACTCCATTTTTTGCTGAAAATTAGGTATTTTTTAATGAATCGGTTTTATTGTGAAAATTCTATTTTTAAAAGAAAAGCTAGTTTCGATTTTTATTACCTTCATTCAGTTTTGTGGTAAAAATTTGATTTTTTTAAATCGGTTGTTTGGTCAAAAATAATATTTTTTATAATTTTTGGTGATACATATATACATTTTTTATTTTAAAATTTGTTATTTTATGAAAAACACGATACATATTTTGTGCTCCATTTTTGAAAAAGAGCTGACTTATATATATATATATATATATATATATATATATATATATATATATATATATATATATATATATATATATATATATATATATATATATATATATATAGTGAGAATTAGTTTTTTGTTAAAAATTTAGGTTGTTCATTTTTTCGGCTAAAAATGTATTTGTTTTGTAAAAATTTAGTTTTTCGGTGAGAACACACATTATTGTTGAAAACCAGTTCTTTTTTTTTATTTTGTTGAAAACACAGTTTTTTGATTTTTGATGAAAACTCGGTTTTTTGGTGAAAACCCGTTTTTTTTATGAAAAAGCGGTATTTTGTTGAAACTCGGTTTATTGGTGAAACCTCGTTTTTTTTCTTTTTGTAAAAACCAAGTTTTTGGGTAAAACTCGGTTTTTTCCGAAAACAAGGTTTTTTGAAAAACCGGTTTTTTGAAAACCATATTGATGTGATGCATTTTTTAGTCAATCAATCCATTTTGACGATTTTCAATACCAAAATTCTTAGCACCTTGCCCGACTTTTTTTTGTTAAAATTCGGTTTTTGGTTAAAACTCTGTTTTTTTTTTGTTTGTAAAAACTCGTTTCTTTTTGGAAAACCTGAGTTTTGATGAAAACTTCGGTTTTAGATGGAAGACCGTTTTTTTGTGATAACAAAGTTTTTTATGAAAATTAGATTTTTTTGTTAAAAACCCTTTTTTTGTGAAAATGCAATTTTTTTTTTTGTTGTGAAAACCCGGTTTTTTGTTGAAAACTATATTGATGTATTGTGTTTTAGTTTAGTATTGAATATTGATTTTGACGATTTTCAATACCAAAATTATTAACACCTTACTCGATTTATTAAAGCATAATACAAGTTTCTCAGCTATTGGGGGTTGTTGAAAACTTGATTTTACTAGAACAGGAAATCAATTCCTCAAAAATTAATAAGTATAAAAATTCATTTTCCACTTACCTTTCGGCAACAAATCTGAACTCTGTTGAATCCATGTTTCAAATGGTGACTTTGGCATGGACTTGGCATATTCCAATAACATTTGTGTCTCCTGGCCCATGGGATTTTCATAGATTAAACTACGCGATGTAAACCCCAATGTACAATTCTTGTAAAAATCCGAATAGCTAATTTTAATATCTATTAAATGAAGCACTGTCTTCATAGGTTGCCAAAACTTTTGAGCTCTGGCAATCCAGTCCGAATGCCATAATGTCAACATCATGCCACCATTCAGGCTTTGATCAAAGACCACTAATTCCAAACATTTACGCAATTTACCATCTTTACCAGCCTTAATTTCACGAAAAGGACGCAACAAACCTACAACCACCAAGAGGTCGATGTGTGTGGCAGTAGCTTTGGGATTTTGAAAGGAATTTTTAACATCGGCCAAATTTAAAACGGAATATAAAGGTTTATGGGATAAACGCCAAAGTTGTTTGACATCTTTGTAATTCTCCAAGTCATGGAAATTATGTTTTTCCATAAATCCCTGGCCATCGTTTAATACTAAGTTTATGGGCAGAGTTGGCAAAGGTTGATATCTAGCTTGCTGATAATTGGGGCCTTCAATTTTAATATAATTTATTTTGGCACATATAACATCTACTATATCGCTTATTTGTATTTTCTCGTTATAATTCTCTATTTTTTCTCGAGGGCCCCAACATTTACAATTTACCACATGATGTTTAGAGTCGCGAAGAGTAAAATTCATGACTCCTTTATACTGGGTATCATTTTTGGCCAAAAAGATATTGGGTTCAGTTTTACTTAACACCAAGGCCACTATTAAAGTGTTGATATCTTCAGCATGTAAATCTGCAAGTTTTTTAACTGTTAATTCGGATAAGTTATTTGAATTTTTAGTAGACATTGTAGAATTTTTAATTTATTTTAAATTTCTACCAGAAAATAAAATCGAATATAGAAAGAATGCAAACAAAGACAAACAACCGTTATTTTTTGTTATTTTGAAAGAGTTGATGTAGCCAGATGTGTATTTTCTTTAATAAATGTTGCCATATTAATATTTTGCCCGCAAATATTTAACGGTTGCCAATGACTACACTAAACAAAATTTCTTTATTGATTTAACAGTTTTAGTTTAGAAAAAAAACCAATTTTTAATTTTATTTTTTTTAATTTTTAAAACATGGAATACTCTTATAAAAAAGAACGACGTTATTTTGGCTGCCCCGTTTCTTTTGGCAACAAAGATGAGGTGCTATTTTCGGAAAATTCCAACCGTGATTTGGTAAAAAATTATATTCTCAAAAATCCTGTAGATCGTGAGACCCAATATGCCAATCAAATGTCTTTAAGTGTGGCCAACACAGAAAGAGCCACCTATAAACATGCAGGTATTACACATAATGAGGGTGGTTGGCCAAAGGATATAAATATGCATGACCCCGAACAGACCGTAAGGTATAAAAGAAAAATCGAAAAAGATGAAAATTATATAACTCAAGTCATGAATTTATGTAAACCTATGGAACAATATATATACCAAAATAATGCCGTCAATATATACGAAAATTATTTTGATGATTTAGATCCAGCACCCTTACCTGAGCCCTGTCGTTCTAGAACAGTTAATGTTTATCGTGATCCTAACCCTATAAAGGTCCCCGTTACCCATTTGTCCTGGTCACCAGATGGTGGTATTAAAATGGCAGTCAGTCATTGTGATATGAAATTTCAAGGTGATAAAACGGGTCAGAAATGTAATTCCTACATATGGGAAGTAGAAAATCCTAATGAGCCTTATTTGACTTTGGAACCGAAAGTACCCTGTGTATGTTTGGAATACAATCAGAAGGATCCTACGAGTTTGGTAAGTGGCATGTATAATGGTCAAGTGGCAGCATGGGATACTAGACATGGTAAATATCCTGTCATGATAAGCGAAAGGGAAGTATGTCATCGTGAACCGGTTAATTCGGTTTTATGGAATAATTCTAAAAGTGGTACGGAATTCTTTTCGGGTGGCTCAGATGGCCAAGTTTTATGGTGGGATACACGTAAATTAAATGAACCTTTAGATCGTTTGCTAATGGATCCCGTTAAAAGTGATGAACAGGATTTATCAAGATCCTATGGTGTTTCGGTATTGGAATATGAAACTACCATACCGACTAGATTTATGGCGGGTACTGAAATGGGTATGTTATTTGGGTGTAATCGTAAGGGCAAGACGCCTCTCGAGAAGATACAATTGAGGGTAAGAAAAAGGAAAAATAATATAATAAAATATAATATAAAAGTACTTTTTTATATAAAACGTATATTTTTAATTAAAAAATATTCGTTTTAATAAAAAATATTTATTTAATAAAAAGTGACTTTTTTTTAATAAAAAATTATTTTTCACCGAAAAAATTTGATTTTAATTTTTTTTCAGATGATGTGCCACTTGGGCCCTGTATATGCCATTATGCGTAATCCAGCATTTGTTAAAAACTTTCTAACAGTAGGAGACTGGTGTGCCCGCATTTGGTCCGAAGATTGTCGAGAAAGCTCCATAATATGGACCAAAAGTAGTAGTGCCATGTTAACCGATGGAGCTTGGAGTTATACCAAGTAAATTTAAAAATTTTTATATACCATAAAGATATATTTAAATTTAATAGAGTTTCACAATTTTTCATAACACGCATGGATGGCGTTTTGGATACTTGGGACCTGCTGCAGCAACAAAATGAACCCGTCTTAACGGTTAAAGTATGCGATGAACCTTTGTACTGTGTGCGGACCAATGAAAATGGTAAATTTGTCAGTTGTGGCAGTAAGTTGGGCGCTACATTTTTAATAGAGGTCTCCGAAAATATGGTGACTTCGAATAAGAATGATAAACCTTTACTAACAGCTGTAAGTTTTAAATATTTTTAAATCGTTATAAATTTCATACAAAATTTCTAATTTCAGATGTTTGAGCGGGAAAATCGCCGTGAAAAAATTTTGGAAGCTAAATCTCGAGAGATTAAACTTAAGGTTAAAACTAATCAGGGCCAAGATCAAGGGGATTTGACCATGTTAAATGGTAAAGTGAATACAGCACCTTTTAAATCGGCCTGTGAACAAGCTGAGGCAGAATATTTTGCAGCGGTAGAACAAGAACGTTTAAGACGTATACCCGGCAACAAGCGTAGGTGAACATGTGACTCTTTTTCTTTTTAGAATTTAATAAAATTATTATAATATTTTTCTTCGTATTGCAGAAGACCTGGACGAAATTGAAGTTTCGGAGGCGGAAAGCAGTGTTAAAGTGTAAATTAAGATTTAAAGTTATTTAATTGTTGTATTACTTAGTAGCAAGAAAAAATTAAAAGTAAATTAAAACTTTGTAGCATTAAAGCCGAAAAATTAATTAAAATAGATTTGATTTTAATTCCATTAAATTTTCTATCCGAGGGATTCAAATCTTTCAAAAATCTTTTAACGAAACGTTTTATAAAAACAAGGAAATAATGATAATATATAACAGATAAAGCAGTTCCAGGAAAAGCAGGTTACAGCAAAATATAACATTTTCAAATAAAACCCTTTTTTAATATAAATAAATGTAAAGCAGAGCAAAAAGTGTTATTTTACTATTAATTATAAATATATTTAACTAATTTTAATTTCTTCACTTAATTTAGATAAAATGAAAAACAAGACAATAAAAAAAAACTAACACTTTAAAGAATTCATCTCACTTTCCAACACTCTTTTCCTTCAGTAGAGAATTTTAATGTTTTTAATAAAAAAATATTTTTCCTTTTTATTTTAGTAAATTGCGTAAAACAATTTGAAAAATAATCTTTAAAATAAACTAAAAATTTTGAATTTAAGAAGAATATAAAATGTTTTCCAGAGTTTGATTTTTCGCCGTCTGACAGCCGATTTTTGAGATCTTCTACAATTTATGGTAATGCCGTCGCCGACATAGATTATGTTCGGCGCAGGTCTCTGACAACGGCTTCACTTTGTTGTCAGTTTTTCTTTTTATCTGTCATCCGTTTCATTTTTTTCTTCGAACTTAGTAAAGAAGAATGCAGTGCTAGTGGTTTTTTATAATTTTAATTATTTATTCCGCATTATTTACAACGAAAATATTATAAAACTTAAATTTAATATTGTTAATATATAAATAATATAAAATATTTATAAGTATTACAAAATTAAAGTTTCAAAAAGTTAAATGAAAATTCCACTAAAAGTATTTTTCTTAAACAACAGCTGCCCTTTGTGATAAAGCATATATAAAAGAGAATAATTTAATTACACGAAAAAAAGAGAAAGAAAATATTTACGAAAAAGGAACACCCTTTTTAAGCAATAATAAACAAACTATTACGAATACGGTGTTATTAAATTGTAAATAATAAAAATTCCATGGTGTAAATTTTATATGCCGAAAAATTTTTTTAAATATTTGTTACTTATCTTATTTTTTAATGATGTCATAAAAAAGCGTTTATATGTGTGTGTAGTGTGTCAAGAACTGTAAAAGTTTAATTAAACAAAATTCGTTGTTTGTGTCATAAGTACATAACTCAAGCTGGCTTGATTATTGGATTTTATCTGTGAAATAAATTTTTGTTCGAATTTTATTATAAGGTAAGTGTTTATACGATTTATTACTTTTGGTATATAATGTATTTTTTTTTAAATTTTACTTCTTTGTTGTGATGGCATTTTCATTACCTTGACAGAGACCTGCGCCGAACAATTTTAGCAGCGGCTGTAGTAAAAATTGTCGGCGGCGACTAAAAATCGGCTGTTAACGTTAATAATAACTTTTTACTTCCTTGTTTTCGCATCGTCCTATAGAGCAACGGTTCCCAAATGTTCCCAGCAAACACAAATATTTGATATCAAATTGAGAGTGATTTGAAATCAAGTCCTTTCTCAAATGTCAAACGTTTGATAATTATTTGAAAATAATAGCTTTCTTAACAAAAAGGGGAATTAATTGTCAGATTGAGAAATGCTTTTATTATCAAATCATTGCTAAATGTAATTTTAAAACTTTTTTCAAATGTGGATTGTAACCATATGAGGAACATAAATAAAAGTAATTTGCATTTTTAATTTTTTGTAAAATTTCCTTTTGTATAGACTATTAATTTTGTTATATCAATATACGTATTCATTAACTGGAAAATATTTGATTGAATAATTTTATTTATTAATGTATTGCTTTCAAAAATGATTTGATAATAACATTTGATATCAAATTTTTCTTGTCTCTAGATTTATGAATGATTTGATAATAACATTAAATATTAAATTAAGAATATATTATTTTTTTAATAATTTAGTTATCTTGAGGTTTGAGAACGATTCAATAATAACATTTGGTATCAATTTGAGAATGTACAGTTTTTCAAACGCTTTTTTCTCAAATGATTCTCAAAGTTTGAAATCAAACTCAAAATTCAAACCTCTACCTACATTTGAAGCATGTTTGATGTCAAACGTTAAATTCATTATATTTCAAAGGTTTGACATCGTGTTTGCTGGGTTAGTCCACGTCCCCTTTGGTGTATGGGGTGACGAAGACCATTTGTTTTAGCATAAAATAAAAGATTTAAAATATTTTTAACATCATTTTTGTATTTCTTGCACTTCTAAAATGTTTCGAAGTTACGAATATAAGTTGGGAAGTATAACAGGGCAGCTACACTTACAAAATATGTAAGATTTTTCTGTCAGAGAGAGTCAAATTCGCTCTCTAGATTCAAATATTACGAAGAGTTTACTTAGTGTCTACATTAGGCAAATTTTTATCAAAACAAACGTCAAAATCAGTGCGAATATATGCAAGGTAGCCTTAATTAAATAGCTGATTATTGGCTTGGTTGTTACAGTTGTCAAACTGCATAAATAAAAAACAATAATGAATATGCCATATTGTTGTTTTTGTGCAACTGTTGCCACCTTACACAAATTCGCGTTAAGTTTGACTTTTGTCATGATAAAAAAATCTCTAATGTAGACACTATGATATGGATGTATTATGATAAGATGAACACTCATGTTTACTCTGTGACTGATTGAAAATAATAATATCTTATAAGATTTATTAGAATACGTGTAACCATTATTTAAGATCTAACATAATATAAGCGGCGTTATCTGACATATTATACAGCGTTAATCTCAGTTGTAGAAAAGGTTAACTACAACTCTCAAACTTTCTGAGATTTCAAAAAAATTTTATGAAAAACAATAAAACTTTTAGTGCCAAATCATTGCGAATATAATATCCTTTAACATTATTCCAATAACGTTACATCATCTCAAGCCCAAAGGGTCCTTTTTCAGTGCGAATAAAAAAATGTGGTCAACAGTAAATTCGCCAATTTTTTTTGTAAACAATTTTTTAAATCTTTTACTTTTTTAAAAATCCAGATGAAATAGTTGTTTTTTACTTCAAATTACATAGTTTTTATACCTTGAGTACATGAGGATACTATTTGAGGCTTTTCCTTGTCTGTATTGTAAGACCAGGTCTATCCCAAATTTATTTTGAATAATTTACTTTTCCGCCAATTATCTTCCCATATTCTTAGAATAAACTGTTGTTTATAGCGTATTTTGAATCGACTTAATTATTGGCATTAGAAGTCCCCTGTTTAATAATTTTTTTGGTGATTTTTTCTATCGTAGTACATTTTTCTATCTACAACCTTTTCAGATTGTTTCTGAATGCTGTCTGTTAATTGAAAATAAAATTATCTAATTATATCTATCAATTTCTGTACACAGAATTTGCTCGGACCTTAGATTTTTCATACATTTTTGAAGTTTATATTATATTAAAGATTATCAATGTCTTTATTCAGTTTTTGTTCGTTAATATCGTTATTGAGATTTAAAAAAAAGTAAAGATTCCAAAAAAATTTTACAAAAATTTCAAAAAAAAAAAATGACGAATTTAACGCTGATCCTATTTTTTGTCAGCACTGAATAATGAATATTTGGGTTTGATATGATGTACCGTTATTGGGATAATGATAAAGGATATTATTTTTGTATAGGTTTATTACTCAATGTACCAAACCATTAGGTAGTAAAAGCTTTTTTACATAAAATTTTGTCGAAAACTCAAAAAGTTTAAAATAAAAATATTTTCGACAACGACAATTTTTGTAAAAAATTGCAAAAGATAAAAAATTACAAAATGATTTATAATTGGGCATAAATCAAGAGCACAGGAACTATTGATTTTTAGATAATTATGATACTGATTCAATAGGTTTTTTACTTGTGATCATAATATATAAAATTTTGTTCGCTCGTTCTTAGTTAACGAGTTATAATCTTTTAAAATACGATATATTTTTCTGAATATCTTTATTAATACATGTCCGATCTAAATTATATAAATACCATTTAAAAGCTCTTACAAATACCTCTTTAATGATATATTAAATGACCATATACATTATCTCCTTGGGAGTAAAATTGACATTTTGCATCGATAGAGCGAAAATAAAATATGTTGGAAAAAACTTTATTCAGCAAAGTCCTCAACGTTAAAAAATATTATAATTTTAATGGAACAGGCAATCTTGATTTGTTCCCATAATTCTAATTATTTTGTATGATTAAAAATTACCCTATAAAAACCATAATTTTTAAAATAATTTTTAATGCGTATAAAAAAATAATAAAAATTAAAATCTCGAGTTTGGCTTTATTTTCATCTTCAAAATTTGAAGAAGAGTATACAGTACCTTGAGTTAATTATTATACGATTAAGGCAGTAGGAAAATCTTATATGCTGGAATGATTATTTCCTCAATTCCGTTCTCTTAAAGGTTAGCTACTTTAGGTTATAGATATGTTTTGGAAAAAATTTCACCAAAATTAAAAAATTTTTTGTTGTTAAAACTAAAAATGCTAAAAATCCAAATTTTTACCAAAAATGCACCAAGTTGTGATACTTATATGTTGTTTAAATCCATTTTATTTAATTTTATTATTTTTTTCTCGTTCATAGAAACCTTAACGACACTTATGGTACCGAAAATTGTAATTGTCATATTTTTGTCCTTTTCGACATCCACAATACTTTTAAATGAAAAACAATGTTTTTCGTCATAAAATCGTCACGAGAACGACACTCATTATAAGGCTGAATACCTTTAATACTCCATAACTTTTTAATTACAATTTCTTATATCATGAATTCCATTAGACATCACATATGAAAAATACTTTAGATCTCAGATTTGGTCCACATTTGGTAAAACCACATTGAAGTATCTATTTAAATTTTTTTTGAAATTTCAAAAAATCGCGATTTTATTCACGTATTTAATTTCGTAAAAATGAAAATATTTTACTTTTTATGTAATTTTAATTAAACATACCATTTGAAGTGTAAATTCGATTTCATTGATTCAAAAGTCATTAGAAAGGTAATTAATTCCTCTTTTAATATATTTTAATATGAATTTTTTATGCATTTTTGAAAACTTATTTTCCCTTCGATTTTTATTTCCATAAATAAAGCTAAACTTAACAATTCAAGTTTTCTTGTAATGAAAAGTTGTAGTATTTTCAAAATTTGTTTCCGTTTTGGACTAATAAACTAAAAATTTTTAGTTTATTTATAAAAAATTTAGAAAATATTTATAAAAAATTTAGAAAATAACTAAAGTTATATATAAATAATTAGTAAAAAAAAAATTATTGAAGAAATTATATAAAAAATTGAAATGCATTTAATGCAAACTATAACTAAAATATTATTGTTGAATTATTTAACTCAAAGCAAATATAAATACCTTTAAAATAATTTTTTAAATCAATTAAATCTGTCATGCACGTATGTAGTTTAATATATCGGTATCAGGTTTTCATGAAGTTGCGTTTCTGATGTCATTATATACCCTCATCTGTGATATACATTTATTTTAAATGAAAGTTCCTACTTTTGCAAATTTTATCAACATTTTTGTATTTCTCTATCTTGCAAAATAAATATGTACTTTATTTTTTATTTTTTAGTGCAAAACCCTTTATCTCTGAGTAATTATTTTATTTTTTGACAATTTAAATATAATATATATTAATTCTGACTAATTTATTCATGTTGAATATGAATCTGACAAAAAAATTAAATCGGTTGAATAGTTCTTTAGACATTTAGTAATAAATATTCAATTTGTATGGCGGCTACTACTTCTTGTAAAGCTACCCTACCTATTTTCATATCAATTGTGGAACTTTTCTGTTATCGTATATCCTTAGATATACGATAACCAAGATTTATCTTCTGTTGGAACCAACACTTCCCCTAGAGCTGCCCGTCCTTTTTTCATATTAGTTATGATTCTTGATAAGAAAATTATTCCCACACAATTTTCAAACATTTAATTTTTACTCTAATAATAATTATTATTTTGTTTGTATGTAGGTACCAAAATAAAGTAGCCTAAGTAGCCTACACATTGAATATTTTCAAAGTCCAAAATCCTTTATCTCTCTTTAAAGTTGCCAATATTGCAAAATGTTAAAAACAAATAACATGTAAGAATTATTAGTTATTTTAAATAAATATTGTAAAAGAATATTTTTTGAATACTTTAAAATAAGAGAAATAAACAGTTTTTTTGCTCACCTGAAAATTTGTGTTTTTCGCGATAGATGCTTTTTAATAGAGGTATTATAAAATCTTGATTCTATTTCATATAACACATTTGCATATAACACATCTCAACACGGGTGGAGGGTATATAAGATTAGGCACAGCCGAATATAACACTCTAACTTGTTAAGATATTAGTATCTCTATAAGAAAATAATTAATTGTTTAAAGTGATTTAAATGTTATTTTTATAATTAGTTACATAGTGATAAATTTTTTATTTTATTTACTTTTTCTGGGCCAAATGTACACAATACATGATTTTCAAACTCGGGAAAAAATAAAAATTAATTTTAATTTTTAAAAAAAGTCTTTAAAATTTTAAATCCTCTTCTTATATCAGAAACAAGTATTGCTATTTTTTCAGAAATTACTATAACTACTCTACACATTTCAGGCATTAAAACAAAACGATTACTTCAATTATTTTATAACAACAATATTCGAAATCTTTTCGACATGAATTATTTTGAATTTATAATAATGTTCACAAATTCAATTTGGAAAAACAATTTACAAGGTTTATTCATTTAAAATTAGGTTTTATTCCTTGACACCGAAGGATATGACCATAAAGACCACATCCTTCAAAGAATTTATATATGAGAAACCATTTAACCATTTAAGAACAAATTAAAAAAAAAATGTTCTCAAATTCAATTGAAAAAACCATTTAGAGAGTTTATTAGTAGAACTCGTTGGCTTGATTTCCCACTAGATATTATTCCTTGACATCGAAAGATATGACCACAATGATCATATCCTTCATGAACTCATATATGAAAAACCATTTATAGGGTTTAATATGAGAAATTATTAGCTGCATTTTCCACTAGGCTTTATTCTTTGACATCGATGGATATTACCATATGAATCAGAGAACTGATTTATGAGATTTAATATATTTTGCAAACTTTATAAAAATGTTCACAAATTTAATTTATAAAATTGACATCAAAGTTTATGACCACATCCTTCAGAAAAATCATATACGAGATCTTTCTTTTTCGAAAAATTTATAAATGTTGTTATAAATTCAATTTGAAAAATTTAATAAGTTGTCTTTAGCGGTAAAATTATGCCTATAAATACTCGAATTTAAAATATAGTCTGTAAATATTATCGAAGTTTCAACTGGAATAAAGAACTCATATAGTGAAGGATATTGAAAAGTGATGTAATTAGAAAGTGTAAATAAAACTGTCTTAAATATGAAATATTTCTAATAAAGTAAATTTTAAGTAAATATTATTAAAACTAGTTGCAAGCTGCTGTGTATTTCTGTGCATCTGGTCGAGATTAACATTAAATAACTTGTCAATCAAATCCAAAGGTTAAGGATAAAACATTTTATTTTAATATTTTAATGGTTAAGGGATCCTTTTTCAAATATTTAAATATAAATGTAAATGCATGTAAATATTAAACTAACAAATATACTTATAGATTTAAAATAAATACAAAAAATCTTTCTTACAAAAGCTCCAATAATTATTTTATTTCTAGGGAAACACTGGGAATTGTTCAGAGCTTGACTCAAAAAATGGGGGACAACTAATTCGTAATGGCGGAAAAATGAGAAAAAGTAATAAAAGATTTTATTTTAAATAATACTATGACTTGACTAGAGCTTGTTTTTGTCCGTTTGAATTCTATTCTAAATTAAAAAGCTGAGACTTTTCTAATTAAAAACAAAACACATGCAATTAAAATCCAAATTACAAAAGGATTTTATAGAAACATCTTGTAAGTCTAACATAAATATGGCTAGTAGTTTATTAAATGATGATGAGGATAATGCCACACGTAATACACAGCAGCAGCAACAACAAAATAAAAATTGTTTGAATACACAAAATCAAAATAATAATTTAAACGAATCATCATCAAATCCTGCAAACGCTAACAAAATGCAAGACAATGAAGTCAAATTGAAAAAACAAAATTTGGAACAACGTAAACAAGAATTGGAAAAATTACTCAATGAGAAAAGTTGGCTTTTACAGCAGCTACAAAATCAAGAAAGTCAAATACTTAATGGCAATTTTGAGTATATGAATTTTAGTGATTTTATTCAAAATCTAGCGGTACAATATAAACAGGAACAATCCACAAATAATTCCATTTCAAATACAGGAGATGCAATTTCCACTTTAAGTGGAGGAGGCTCGAATCATTTAACTAGTGGTGAAGAGGCCATTTTAAGACGTAAGCCATTGAAGGCTAAAGAAAACCATCAACATTTGAATAATAATAATAATGTATTACATAGAAGACAATCGGAGATTTCTAATAGATCTTCAGAATATGATAATTATCCACAACTTGATAATCAATCAACACATTCAGAAGGTGGCAGGGCAGCAATTATGCATGGAGCAGCCCAGGCTACTCAACAATATGCTGCTAAAGCAGCTTTAAAGAAAAGATCAGCTACAGTTGCAGGGACGACAGCTCAGTCATCATCTAATTTGCAAATGATAAGGCAGCAACATTTAGAACAGCAACAAATGTTATATAAACAACAACAACAGCAGCAGCAACAACAGCAACATCACTATCATCATCCCCAACAGCATTTGTTTAAGCCACATATAGAACATCATCAAGTTTTAATGCCACATTTGCAATATGCCACACAAAAGTTTTATTACACCACTTTGCAACCCCAAACCCAAGCAAACACAAATACACAACAGCAGCTACAATCTCAGCAACAACAACAACAATATGGACGTTATATACAAAATAAACAAATTGCTCAACAGCAAACTTTCCATCATACACAACAATCTATCCAAAATTTGCCTCACCAACAACAGCAGCATCTTTTGTTAACTCCTCCCTCAGGATCTAGCATAACAATTGATAATATTTCTTTATATTCTTTAAATTCCAATAATGTGGCCACCTTACATCGACCAGCTCAACAGCAACAACCCATAATTGTACAATGTGATAAATATTATCTGTCACCCACTTCTCATCATGTTTCCCAAAATGATGGTGGTGGATTTATAAAATCGTCACAAAATATTAAAGAATATATTTCACCTGTTAATTCCCCTCAACATCCAAATGTACGCGATAACAAACGTCTACAAACATCACAATCAAATTTGGCACAACGTGGTAACACACCCGCTTTAGATATTATATCTCTGGCCCCTTCGTATGTCTCCATGGAAACTATAGACTATTCAACATCACCAGTGGCTTCAAATATGAGATGGAGATCACAAAGTAATCTTCCGCCTGCAGCCTCAACAGCAGCAGAAATGAAATCACAATCAAGTGATATGTTAAATAACAATCAATATTATAATACCGCCTTAAATCCACCACCACCTCCAGCTCCTCCCTCGCTGATAACACAAAACCAAACTATGCAACCACCACCAAATGTAACACAAGTTAAACCCTTTAAGCCATTAGATGATATTTCCTTAAACTCCTATGGCATAGAATCCCAAAAGAAATTGAAACCCAAACAATGGCTAGAATCTTCTTTAGATGGTCCTGTCATTAGACAAACTCCTGTGCATGACGAAGCCTCCTCCTCCAATTCATTTTCTTCTAACAATAATAGTCAAACACGTACCAAACTTTCTTCTCAGTCTTTAAATACCTCCCGTCATTATTCTATGTCTTCGGCTCAATCCAAAGCCAATCATAATCAAAATCCTCCTTCCAACACACCACATACAAAACTAAGTCAATCTACTTCTTATTTAAATCAAATGGATTTTGCTAATGCTAATTCCTCCAACACACCCATATCCTCTATATCTCAAGCTTATAATTTAGAATTATCTCCCCAAAATTTGGCAGCTCATAAATATTTGGCAGCACAACAAAAACCTCCAGCTAGGCCACCACCTTCAGTTTTATATGTTAATACTTCTAATACAAATTTGGCACATTCGGCTACACCAACACCTCCCTTAGCTGCCGGCTTGTCGCCTGATATACGCATCGAATCCCCGGTTAATATGACTATAGTACAACCGGCCACTTTTCAACCTTATAAAGAGGTTACTAAACCTTTTGAAATGTCAGATTTTTATAAATATTCTACGAAATTTCGACAAAAGGAAAATAATAACAATAATAATGCGGAAAATTAGAGATTAAAATTTGAAGAGATTAATAGTTTTTAAAAAGTTTCTAGAAAAACTTTTTTCCCTGGAAAAGCTAAAGATTAATCTCAAAAAATGCTTAAGATTTTTCTCTAGAAAAACGCGTGTTTTTTTCTCTAAAAAAATGTAAGATTTTTGTCTAAAAAAGTTGAAGATTTTCTCTAAAAAAACTTGAAGATTTTCGCCAGAACATCTTGAGGTTTTCTTTAGAAAAGCTTAAGGTTTTTTTTCTAAAAGAGTTTAAGCTTTTTCTCTAGAAAATCTTTAGCTTTTTCTCTAGAAATCTTCATCTTCTTTTTTTCTATAAAATCTTTAGCTTTTTCTCTAGAAAATCTAGAAAAAGGCTTTGGAAAAACTTGAAAATTTTCTGTAGAAAATCTTGAGACTTTTCTTTAGAAAACCTTGAGACTTTTCTTTAGAAAATCATTAAACTTTTCTATATAAAATCATGAGATTTTTATCTAGAAAATGTTTAGCTTTTTCAATAAAAAACTTCGAGACTTCTGTACAAAATCTAAAAATACCTTTTCTTCTCATTTTAATTAAATCCGTGTTTTTAAAACTGATTACATGGTGCTACAAAATGGCACCTTTTATTTTCACTCGGAAAACGATTTAATGTGTGTTGTAGACCTTTTTGAGGACATCAAAAAACAATTTTATAAAATTTCTAAATAACCCCTAAATTTCGAGATATTGCGAAAAAAACATTTTTAGGGTAGTTCCTGAGCTAATAAATTTCATAAACAATGAACTGTTCACCATTTTTAATTTATTTCTCTTTTCTTTTCTGAAATTTTGAATTTTATGTAAATTTTTCTGATTTTTTTCTAAAAGTTCGAAATGTTATTTTGTTTAGAATAAAACGAGATATCTCTATATAAATTCGCTTAAAAACTCATAAAGTTGTTAAGCCTTTTTAGCCTTGGTTAGGTTCACAATAAAAATGCCTTTAAAAATTATTGCATCATTGCATCATGCAGTTAAACTCGAAAAATTGTGGAAAAACTTTTATTTTTTCTAGAAGTTGTTTGAAAATTTGCTTTTAATATTTAACCAAATCAAACCAAATGCATACGATTAAAAAGTCAGTTTCTTCTACTTTCCAAAGAAGTCTAAAAAGGAAAACTAAACAAAATAATAACATAATTAGAAATACATTTATGCAAGAATCTACCCAACATTTTTTTTTTTTTTTTTTGGGAATAATTCGAAATTTTGAGGATGTATTGCAAATTTTTAAACTGATTTATGATGTCCTCAAGAAGGCGTATAACCTGCACTATGTCATTTCATAACAGCGTGTTATTAAAAAATCTCCCTGAATTAGATTCATGAGTTTAAAAAATTTTATATAAAAAGTTATCTTTAATTGAAATAATTTCAATTAAAAAAGTAAATAAATTGAAATTTCTTCAAATAATTTCATTCATGTTAAACAAGAATTTAACATAATTTGAAATACAAAAGAAAATATAAAAGCAATATTAAAAATTTGAAATTTTTAAACGTTATGAAAATCACCAAAACATTCTAAAAATATATTAAGAATTTTGTTGTAATAAAACTAAACTGGCGTGTGAGATGTAAGTTTTAAGTTCTAACAGAAGTTGCATTTCAATTATATTTAAAATTTTATTTTATAATTATTTATATTTATAACAAATTAATTTGTTTATAATTAAATTTTAATGTTTGTGTAGCTATTTTAATATTTAATATAATTTATTTAACATTTTAATTAAATTTATTTTTTAACAAAAACGACAATCAAATTGTAATTTTATTTAAGTGTTTGTTTTTGTATTTTAAGTTTTGTAAACTTTCTTTTTTAATTCAACGCTAATTACAAAATTGTTATATATATATATTTTTTTTTTTTATTAATTTAAATAAACTTTTTTTTAAATAAATACCAGTGTCTTAACAGCAAAAATATAAAATACAGTTATAGTTATATATACATATTAACAATTTTTTAATTTTTTTGAAAATTTGGAAAAGATGTCAAATATTTGTGTTGTTATAAAATATATGGAAGTAATTGCTTTGTTTGTTGTAAAGCCTGAAATCTGTAGAGTAGATTGCGATAATTTTTGAAAAAGTGGCGGTATAATATAAAAGAAAATTTCGTATGCATTTTTCATTTCAAAAGTATTTATACAAATTTTTAATTAATAAAAATTTTTTATACAGCTTCAAAAATCAATTATTTACCTTAACATAGTCAAAGATGTTTCAAGATGTCTTTAAGATAGTATATAATCTTAAGATTCAACACACAACTTTAATAGGTCGCAAAAATATAAAAATAGTGGCAAATATAATGAAAAAAAAACCTATTAGAACTGATAGATTTTTCCTAATTCCTTTTTAAATTGATTTTATTTTCATGTAATGATATCTTTTAACTAAGGATTATACCATCCTTTAACTATTCCCATTCCTTTTTCCAAGCTATAATGACGATGTCTCTTTTCAAACATTCATTTAAATCTCAACTTGTCTCTGAAAGGTTTTTTCATCATTTTTGCCACTATTTTTAAATTTTGCTACCTATTAAAGTTGTGTTTGAATATTAAGATTTTCTACTATCTTAAAGACAAGATTTTGAACCATCTTTAGCAATGTTAAGCGCAAATATTTGTTTTTCGAAGCTGCGTAAAAAATTTTGATGTATAAAAAATGTGTGTAAATACTTTTAAATGAAAAATTTTTCTTTTAATAACAGAAATAAATACCTTGACTTTTTCAGAAATTATCACAATCTACTCTACATATTTCAGGCTTTACAACAAACAAAACAATTACTTCAAAATATTTTATAACAACACAAATTTTCAAAAAATATAAAAACGTGTAAATATGTATATATGATTATGACTGTAGTATATAAATAAAAATAAATAACAGGAATATATTTTTAAAAATAAAATTCCTTCTAAACGTAACAAAATATTGCCTTAAAAACTTAGTTATTATTAAAAAACAAAATTAACATTATAATTAATAAATATTTGAAAATGTAATGCTCAAATTTATTGCCAAAATTGTTGTATTTTTAAATATACACACTTAATTTTTTTTAAATATATGATTAGACAATAAATTACAGATTTTAAACATATATCTTTACAATATTTCAAAATTAATATTTAGATATTTTTTATACATAAATATATACAATTTATATATTTTATATAAATAGCTAATTTTTATAGTAGTAAGAAACTACTATACATTATAGAGAGAGTTTTTATTAAACATTTTATATTAAATAATAATAAAAAATAATTATTAAAATAAAATTGTATTTTTATTTAAAAATATTTTTTTACGAATTTTCAGGTCTTCAAATCGAACACTTTTAAATTTAATTTTTGTAATTTAAATTATCTTTAAAGTAAATCAACATTTTAAGATAATAGTTAATTTAAAAAAGCTTGCGAAAAATATAATATTTCAGGATTAATATTAACTCAGATTATTTTTTGGACTTCCTACTTGGCTAATTAACAATTGACATTACTTTTTTTTAAATAACATCCTTCAATTAAAATTTCATTGAAATATCTACTAATCTCGAACAATTTAGTTAACATTAACTTTTTGTTTGACAACTTTTCGAAGTGTACTTACCATAGAATACAACTAGAAGTTTATGTGAGAATTAAATTTTCAAAAAAAAAAAAAAATTACTAATTTATTTCAAAACACAAAAACAAAATATATGTGACTACATGAAATTTGTTGTTGTATGAATTAGGTTTTTGGCAATTGAATCAGGCTTTTTTTCTCTCACATAAATATCTATGGTACTTACTATCTCGAGAATTTTTGTAAGAGTAAAAAAAACAAAAAAAAAAAAAAATACATTTTCCATGTTAATAAAATTTTCATATAACAATAAAGATTGCACCATTTCGTAACGGTGAATAAAACTTGGTTCCATTACAATTAATGTGAATATAAGTAGTACTCTAAGCAATGGTATTCTCTTGACGAATTAGAGCCCAAAATGCCTAATATAAGTTTATCGGCTACAATGTCATTGTGACATTTTCGTGAACTGCAGATATTTGCAGATTCTAATACTTTACTTATGTGAAGTATCGGAATGGTGTCAGCCATTGCCAGAAGTACTTTGGGAGAGGATACTCCCAAAATAGCACTTGTAAGTCTGAAAATTCCATCTAATATTGCGACACTTTTGTCTCATATTCTGCCCTCCATCTTGTGTATTTTAACAAGATGCTCCTCATTGCTCGTGAATTGTGTAATGGCCTTCCTCGCCACAACCTGAAGATATGCTAGAGAGGACCGTGTGTTATTCCTAGCTTTCTTCTCTATTCTTTGCATTTTATTTTATCTTGGGTGTTAACGATTTTTCTATTTTCTATGAACCTGATAAATTGTCATTGTTTATCCCCTGGAAAATTAACAAAAGTATTTTACAATCTCTTTAGTCATCCTTAAAATGTCAGATAAAAAGATGTGCGTTTAAATAAAATATAACATAAAATGTTTTGTTATTATTTCCGGCTGTTGTTGCTTTGAAATATTTATCTTGATTATATTATCTTAGAGAGATGTGTCACATTAAACAATAGATCGAATTTTTTAAATCCTTAATAATGAAAAAATAAGCTTTATATAAGCTTTATATACTGAACAATTGGAAAAAAATGATCTTGAATAGTATTGTCCTAAAAACCGGTAACAAATTACAACAAAAATTGTTTTGTTTTACTTCTTTACTCTGAATAAACTCGAATAATATCAAAAAGTGTCATAAAAAGACAATGATGACACTCGTAACATGAAACAGTGTTTTTGACATTTTTAGGTCAAAGTAATAACAAGAAATGGTTTTACTTTTAATCCCAGCTTAATCCCTTTAATTTTTATTTAAAAAAGGTATGTTTCATTTCCTAGAATTGCATTCTATAAAGCCTCATTTAAATATTCCGAGTGCTTGATAAATTTATCATTCAGGAAAGGTTAATTAACGGATTTGACTTACCGCAATTAAATGACATGTCATCCGGCTGAAGAGCCCACCTTCAGGCAAGTATCATATTTGTAATATGTTCACCTACATCTGTATGTTTTGTGATAGCCGTTTCTTTCCTCTTATTGACGAAGTAAGTCAATTATTTCCAAAATAACGCTCTTTCGAAATAAATTATTTTATTTCATATTCTTCTCCACATTGTCCAATTGGATATCAGCTTCTGCAACACTCTTCCATGACTTGAGCGCTCCAGCGCTCTTGATAAAATGCTTTTTGCTCTTGAATACACGATAAAATACTTCCAGGACGACTTAATAACCTATTTTGGTAGTAGAGCCAGAGTGGTGCCAATCTTCGGTTCTTAAACATATTATTGGTCTCCACGGTATTTCTTTTATACAAATAAGTCCCTATGTATTCCTAATAAATGCTAATCTTGTTCCGTTTTTTCTTTAGGAGATCAAAATTCTCTTATGTCTTTGTCACAAAATTCTTTTCTCCTTCCTATATACATACTTTTTTTACCAATTATATAAATCCTAGCGGCAATGAGTGCGTTATTGTTGTCATATAAATTTTCGATCTCAAGAGCTTCCATATATAGACATACTTTTGTCATGAACGAACAATGAAACCACGAACTGACGTTGGGTCGTAGCTGTTAGTGAATAGGCATTCAGGTCTGAATATTTTAACCTTAAAACAGCACATTCTTCTTAATCTCTTTCCAAAATATTCAGATAGCTTAACCTAGTGTCTACATTAGGCAAATTTATATTAAAACAAACGTCAAAATCAGTGTGAATATATACAAGGTAACCTTAGTTAAACAGTTGATTATTATTTTGGTTGTTACAGTTGTCAAACGGCATATATAAAAAACAATAATGAATACGCCATATTGTTGTTTTTGTGCAACTGTTACCATCTTCCACAAATTCGCGTTAAGTTTGACGTTTGTCTTGATAAAAAAAAATCTCTAATGTAGACACTATGTAAAGCACGTATTCATTTAGAAAATAAAAATACATTTTTCCTCTTAAACATAAATTTTTAATACAACAAAATCATTAAAGAAAGGATAATTTTAAAATGGAGTTTTAAAGTAGTTTGGAATATTAAATAAAATTTTTAAAAATTTTTGAATATAAGTTAAGAAATTATTAATTTAAAAATGAACTGAAAATATAGTCGTCTATTTATTCATAAATAAATTCCTCCATAATCTGTTAAAACTTTATAATTCACAAAAATCTTTCATATTTTTGAATTTCTAAACCTTATCATGTTTTTCTACACCACACATTTTTCAAAACTATGAATAACCCCTAGTCTATACGTAAACATTTTTATATTAGCAATGGTCAAATTCCATCTCTCTCTCTTTAAAATGTTATGTGTGGACCAATAAGAAATCTATTGCGCAATTTATTTTGCAATAAATGTTTAAACACAAAGTTGAGCAACAATGTTTAACATAAGCTGTCAAATTTATAAATGAATTATTGTTGTTCTAAAAAGACAAATACAAAATAAAATTCTCATGTACGTGTTCTCCATTCGACGTTATTTTTTATGTCAGAAAATAAAAATCTCTTCGTGTAGACGTAGAGTAAATATTTCATTTTTCCAATTCTCTATAACAATTTGTCCAAAAATTCTTAAGTCATTCTGCACTCTGTATATAATATGTATATTCGAATGTCTACTCTGAAGAAAATGAAGAAAATGCATTAAAAATGTTTAAACTTATTTTTAAATAAATTTCTTGAAAAATCTCTTGAATGTATGTTTTTCAGCACTTTGTCATGTCAAAGTGTGCTGCTTGCTACACACTATCTGCCTACGTGTCCCACTCAATATATTTGGTGCTCCATGATTTCTATATTTATATATGTGTGTATATTTTTGTGTATATATCCCATTTTTTTAAATATTCGCTTTTATGGTAAAGGGACGACTAGCTGGAATTAAAGCGAAAGAAATGCAGGCGATCGCTAAGAGAAAATGATGATTGTTTAAAAATTTATATGGTTTTGAGTACCAAATATAGGTTATATATATTTAAGAGATGTGGAGGATTATATTCCAAAGGGTGTCTTTTAATTACATAGATTTAAAAAAATCAGATTTTTCTTGCTGAAGATGCCCTGATCTTAGGTGATTGAGATATTTATTACTTTAAGTCCTTTATGGTGCATTTATCGTAACAGTCCGACTTTAAGATTCCTTACCTTTAATATCTTAAAAAAAAAATTTTATGTTTCAAAGTTTAAAGTGGATCCATGTCAAAGTATAAGTGGGAATCAGTGTTGCCACGACAAAAATTTCTCTAAAAAAAATTTTGCAAAAAAAAAAAAAACCAAAATAGGAAAAAAAAAACCAAAATAGGAAAAATTCAAAGTTATACAAAAATTAATATAATCTTAATATATATAGTCAGGTTTTAAATACATTGTATAATAATCATAAACTATAGTTTTATTTGTACTTGTTCCGCTTATTTTTGCCTGTAGCACTGTATTGACTTCAATATTTTTGATATCCTGAAATTCTATGCGTGACAGCGCATCTGCCACTGTATTTTCTTGACCCCTAATATACTCGACTACAAAGTCGTATTCCTCGAGGTCATGTCTCTTACGTATGAGCTTTGAGGATGGATTCTTTAGAGAAATTAGGTAGGTGAGGGGTCTATGATCGCTTTGTATTACAAATCTTTTGGCATAAATGTAGGTTCTGAAATATTTCACAGCCCAATGTATTGCAGTTAATTCCTGCTCTATAGTAGATTTATTACTTTCATCCTTAGTGAAAGATCTTGAAGCGTATGAAATTGGCATTAGGATACCTTGTTTTTCTTGACTAAAGATAGTTTCACAAGCGTATTTACTTGCGTCTGTTGCAATTTAAAAGGTTTTAGAAAAATCAGGTATTGAAGAATTTTTGGACTTAATAACTGATTTTTAAGATATTGGAAAGATTTTTCGTTTCTGGAAAGTCTTTCAATTTTTTCTTTGGTTTTGTCGGGCTTAAAATTTTGTTTGACAATCTTGTATTCACTTAAAGTTTCGTTTACAAGTTTAGTATCAGAAATTATTAAATCTTGTTCAGTAGTATTTACTATTTTTACTAAAGGATTTGATTTTGAAGTTAAAGTGTTTGCGACATAAACACCGTCTTGGATTGTTTGAGAAGGTATCAATACATCTTGTTCTGATGATTAAAATTTTATGGATCTTATCAATTCAGATCTGTCAGGTATTGCTATTGAATTAATGGTTGCACCATTTTTGAGAGGTATTCCAATATCATGGTCAATTTCATTTGACCTAAGAATTATTATATCCTTATCATTGGAATATTCTAAGATACAATTATACTTCTGTATGAAGTCCATTCCAATTATTCCATCGGCCTGTATTTTAAAATCGTCTTTTACTACATGAAATGTATGAGATATAAGATATTTGTCTATTTTTAATTGTGATTTTACACTACCTAAAGTTGAAATTAAGCCTTGACCATCACCGTTTAGATTTTTTCTGTTATAGACATTTATGGATTCATTTAAAACCTGGTTGTGTTTCACAATTGAAATATCAGCGCTAGTATCTATTAAAAAAATTGAATTTAAAAGAAAATATTTAAAATTTAAGTCTTTAGAATAATTTTTATCAAAATATAGTCCTTGACACAATTTTGTAGGTGTTCGGGATATAAAGTTTAATAATAAAAATTTTATGTCCTTATGCTATGATATTGAAATCAAACCAGATTGTAGTAAATTTACAATTGCAAAACACGAGCAGTAATATAAAAAAAATGCCAACAAGAGTTATTCATTATAGGGCCTTAGCCAATCTCATTTGGTAATATGAATTCTAAACTCTAAAGATTTAAAGTAAAAGATATATAATTGAGAGGTTTGGCGAAAAGATTCAATATCAATCGTTCATGTACCAAAGCATTCACATATATTAATTTTTAATAAGTTAATTTAAAAATTGTGAACAAAATTGTGCAATTATTTTTAAAATAAATAATATGGTAACCTTTTTAAATTTTTATTATTTAATTATGTTTGTCTTGCACAGTTTTAATAACTGAACAAAGCACATTTTTATTCTCTACAGCACGATATTGCAGAACCCCTAAAAAATACCAATCGACTAAGAATCTCCTTAACATTTTTAATCCTAAAACATTCTATAAAAAATTTGTGTGTACCTACATATAACAAGACATTTAGTTTCAAAAGGATCGTTTTAAAATTAATTGTAGCTTCTATATAGGGTCCTCTTTCGAAAATCAGTTAAAAGTATTCAAATCCCATTTAAATGTTCATATGTTAATAAAATTTAGCTCAAATAAGATTAACCATAGCACCCATATAATGCTCTCTTTCAAGGAACATAGATAATTGAGTAGGATAACATATATTCGGTCTTCACCGAATATACATTTATTTTGTAATTTCAAGTATTTAGGCTCACAAAAATCTCGCCATTCATTTCACTTTTTGGGTAAATATTAGAAAATTTTTACATTTTCTATTGATATAAATAGTTTTCTTTATTTGTCAGTTAAAATTGGAATGAGAAGTTATAGTGCTTTTAGTTTTTAAATGTATGATGAATTTTTAGCACACTCTCTCTTTATTGTTTTTTAATGTTGGCAAGATTTACAGAGTAAATTTTTAAAGCTAATAAAAATAAAATTTTTATTTAATCAAAAATAATCAAAATAGAAAAAAGTCATCATCTTCTCCACATTGGAAAAATCAAACAACCAATTTTGGTTAAAATTAACCAAAATGGCAACACTGGTCAGAATGTTCGCAGAATTATTATTGTGAATAATTTTTTGGTTTTTTCTTTAAGCATGAAGATATTTTAAACTGGAGGGATTTAATAGATGTCTTTAAAAATTATTAATAAATTTATGACTTGAGAACACTTCAAAACCATACGAAATTTTTTAATGAAACTGTATTCAATTTAGCAAAACGCTTAATTGATATCGGCTTAAAAGTCTCGATAGTTTTAAACTTTACGGTTTGTTTCACGATATCGAACAAAAAATTTGTTCAGGATATTAATTATTATTCCAATTGTTAATGACATATTTTGATATTTTTTTTAAATTTTCATTGTAAATATTTTCTGTCTTTTGACGCTTCAATTCTAATTTCCCCACCCTACCAAAAAACACTTGATGTTTTTTCCATAACTTTATAAAAAAAATTTAAAATTTGAAATACTACAAGTTGTATTTATAAGTGAGTGCGTTTAAAATGTATCTCTAAGATTTATGAGAATAAACAAATTTGAGAGTTGAAAGATCTCCGAATTTAATGAATTGATATGGTTGAGAAAATTAGAAGAAGGAGGAGAAAAAAATAAAAATTTAAATGCTGCATTTCGTTTAAATTTTTCTTATAACGCAATTTTCTTTTTATATATTTTCTAGATATAAGATAAATTTTTATTTGTTTTTAGTTGCAATTGGCGCGTTATTTAGTAAAAACGTTCTTTGTTTTCTTCAAAAGACAAAAAAAATTGGAATTTTAAATTCCAAAAAAAAAAAAACAATGGAAATAAAATTTTATTAAAAATTACCAACCAAAAATATTAGTTTAGTTTTAATAGTTTAGAAAAAAATATAATTGGAACTAAAAATAAATATGAAAAAAAAGAAAAACGTTTTTAGTATTCTACCCAACAAAATTACGTGTCAATGTTAATTATAACCTTAAAAATAATTTAAACAACAAAAAAGTTTTCAAATGTAATAAAAAAATAGATAAATAAAAAAATATTTTACAATTTCTTCCAATAAATTTCAAATATTCTGTGTATTCAATAATTTTTTGTTCTTATTTTAAAATCATATTTCATAAATGTGAACATTAAAATTTCTTGTTCCCATTGGCTGCCCTTTTTACAAAGTCAACGTCACATTATTTGAGCATTTTTTCAAATCATTTTTATTTTATGTATAAAGCGGCCTCAAAAATACAAATTTTTTATGTGTTAATTTTCAATTGCACTTTTTTGTAAAAATAAACAACGAAAACTCAATTGTTGAAAACAGAGTAAACATATAAATTGTCTGACTATATTTCTCTTTGCTCTAACTTTACTCTCTTAATTAATGCGATACACTTACGATCCACTTGGGGGAACATATGAGTGTTTGGTTTATTATAAATTGATGGCAAATTTTAAATAAAATGGATTTATTTACAATTTATGATTGGGTATGTATAAAATAATTTTTAATATTTTGATACTAAAAGAATGTTTTGATTTTTTTTTAGAATGAATAGGTTGAGTTTTAAATAAAAATAACTTAAATTATTTCTTTAATAAAAAGTATTAGAATATTGTTTAAGATTTTCTTGTTTCCAGAATACGATTTTCAAGACCGTTTAAAAAATTGTTCTCAATATTCACCCTTATCGCGCAAAAAAGGCGAAATTTGAGCCGATCGTCATAAAATTTTGCACTGCGGTTTCTGTTTATATAACGCCAATTTGTGTCAAATGTTAACCTGATGCTTTCATTTGTATGGGATTTATGCCCGTTAAAGTGATTTTCTGCAGAGGAATTTATATGAGAGCTATGGTCAATTATGGTATATCTTCATGAAATTCAGCACATCGATTTATGCTTACTTAAGATTTATATGTGCCAAATTTTATTAAAATATTGTTTTACTTAAGAGATTTATAATCGTTAAACTCCTATGATCTTAGACAGAGTGGTGCGGCCTAAAAGCTTTATAATATATACAAAAGAAGAAAGAAAGAAGCTATATTGTCGAAGAATCCTGGACTGTTAAAAATTTAGTATTTGAAACTACGACATTTCTCATATTTCTCGAAATTTATGAATTCCATCCCAAAATCACTTATTCTTTTTAAGCCAGAAACGAACTCAATCAATTTTTGATATATTCTTATGAAGGGAAGCAAGCGTATCTCAGATATGGTATTCTGAATCGAACGAAACAAATGGTAGTCAGAAGAGGTAATGCTATACGGCGGGTAGTGCAAAACTTATCATCCACTATCAATTCGATACAGTAAAGACTTCATTTTTTGACTGAAGCAGCACTTCAGATATGTTTTTTGAAGTTAATGGGTTTATGTTTTCCTTCCTTGTTGGTTGATCTTCTGCAACCACTTCTTGATCTTGAGTCTTGATCGAGCAAAGCCTCCTATTCTTCATTTTCTAAATTTTTTGGCTAACCAGGACGCCATACACATCGAAATCACCACGTATAAATCATATAAACCACATACGAGAAATTGTCTCAGCCAAAGAATGCTCCCCTTAAACTTCCAACAAAGTACGAAGGTTTTCCCCAGAACTTTTCTTCAAATAATAATAATGAAGACTTCCTGTAAATGCTCCTTTTTTGTAAAAAACTCTACATATTTAAAAATTGTTTACAGAATGACACATACCAACGATGTAACGACAATACCTTGAACTATTAATTAATTAAATAAATAAATAAATAAATAAAAAAAAGGGTTTTCCAATAAAAATTCTAATAACAAATACGTGAGTAGCACGTACAACTGATAAAACTTGATGATAAAAAATGCAAATCTAGTCAAAAGTCGACTCTCTAACGTTTTCTGTTCCAATTCAAAATGTCTAGTTTGGAAAAAATCCGCTAAAGCATGTAACTCCAAATCGGCCGAGAACATCGTCGCTATTCGTCAATGTCGATTCCTTGACATGAACAAGAACAAATAATTGATTAGAATTTCTTTCG
Organism: Protocalliphora azurea; assembly: GCA_932274085.1. Taxonomy (NCBI): domain Eukaryota; kingdom Metazoa; phylum Arthropoda; class Insecta; order Diptera; family Calliphoridae; genus Protocalliphora; species Protocalliphora azurea. Next base: position 23,494,010 of record OW026522.1, on the reverse strand, counting down.
GTTGGAAGTAATCGATATGGACCTGAATGACACGTCGTTCCAACAAGATGACGATTCGTGTCACTTCCACTCCCGGATCCCACAATGGACGTTCTGCATGAATAATTTGAGGGAATGTTCATATTCTGTGGATGAGACATGAATAATCATGTCTCATCCACATCAAGAGATTTGACTCTATTATACTCTTTCTTGTTAAGTTTACTGAAGTTACAGGTCTATTTCAATAAGCTGCAATTGTCCGATGTCCTAATGTCGATATATCGAATTATTCAACAAAGCTTAAGCTTTCAACAATGCTTCATTATACCCTACACCACCATATGGGAGGATATTATGTGTTGTGCTGATGTTTGTAACACCCAAAAATATTGGTGTAAGACCCACCTTAATTTGTACCAATCGGCTTAGAATAATATTCTGAGTCTATTTATGATGTCCGCCCATCCATCTGACCGTGTGTCCATCCATGTAAGCCTTGTAATCAAACTACAAGTCGCAATTATAAAAATAATTCAATTAAATGTTGGTGCATATATTTTTTTTGTATAATCCAAGAAAGCCTATAAAAATTTGCTATGATCTGACCATTTCACCTAATCCCCATACAAATTTCCTTCCCAAAATCACTTTCTGAGTCGATTTAACGATGTCCGTCTGGATAGCTGGCTGTCCATGTAAACCTTGTGAACAAAGTACACGTCGCAATTTGGCATGAATAATTATTTTGGCACAATTACGAAGCCTATTGAAAAATGTTATGATAGGTCCATTATTTCGCCTAGTCCCCATACAAATATCTTCCCGGAATAGGGTTTAACGGCCATAAATCCTTTAAATATAGCAATATTTTAATTGAATTCGGTGCAAGTAAGTTGTATATGAGCATAAATCTCAGTGCTAAATCTCATGTAGTACGGTGCATAATTCACCATAGGTCCCACATAAATCCCTCTGTCGAAAATCATTTTAACGTTCATAAAATCCATAAAAATGTTAGTATCAAGTTAATATTCGACACAAATAAGTTTTATATAATTACAAATGACAGTGCCAAATTTTATGGAATAATTTGCCATAGCTCCTATGTAACCACAATTTCGGGAATCACCTTAAATTCGTATAATGTAATCAACGTAATATTATGTATTCCTATGTTTTATTTTACACTTAACACAAGCATGGTTCCCCAATTGGCCACAGTTCTAAGAAAAGTCCCTTCCTCGAATTTTGGTGCACATACACAATAGTGTAGGATATGATATGGTCTGACTTGACCGACTATATCTTTCTTACTTGTTTTCACTAGTTTACCCATTTCAAACAATATGATTTCTCAAAGTCCTCAAACATTTTTCCTAATTTTATAGTTGGGGCTAAATTTCTTTCCGTTAAGCTACTTGTATAGGTTTGAAATTATTAGTTAACTTGTTTTTACAGTGCACAGTGGGGCAGAATTGAAATTTTTTGGAAATAAATCTGTAACTTCTGATCGGCCGGTTGGATTTTCATGAAATTTGGTACATGCATAGCAGAGGAGCGTACAATGTTTTGTTTGGAAGGGGGGCACAACAATCCCCCCAGGAGCGGAGCTAAGGGGGCTCGAAGTTAGGTACCTCTGACATAAAAAATTTTTAATCGCTTGCAAAATTTTTGTTTCTCGTCTGATTTCAAATATTTTATATATTGTTGTAGGCCCTGATAAGGCCTATAAAAAACATGCCTACATGTCCTATTTATCTCTTATAGTTTTCAAGTTATTTGCGTTTGAATTTTTAAGCATCATAATTTTGCATGTTCTTGGTCCAGTTTTTTTCATATATATCCTAGTATTTCCGACCGATTTTATTAGTTTTTTTCTTAACTAGTTAAAGCAAAAAATTATCTATTGAATAAAAAAATCTTTAACGAGTCCAAATATAAACGATTTTGAATTTGAAAATTGCAAAAAAGACGACTTTTTGTGTTTTTTTAGCCGAAAAAGTATCTACACTCTTTTTTCTAAAATAAAAAAATCTTTGTCATATCGTTGTATCGTAAATATTTTTCAAACAAAAACTTTGAAATCAAAAACAAATTAATTCAAAAATTTTTACGATATATATCGATACAACCATACAACATAGGTTGTGAATTGGGCAAATCTTCTTAAAACTTTCCTCAATATTTCTTAATTAATATTAGATCATAATGTGCCGCTAATTACGATTTTCCCCTAATCTTTCCAATATGGATTATATTTAGATTTGAATGCTTAGATTTGAATGGAGTTTTTTAAAACTAAAAGTCCCAAAATCGTTAAAAATATTCTTCATCAAATATGATTTTAGATTTTGCATTACAGGGGTTCATACCGTTTTTGTAACTTTTGAATTTATTTTCTTTCTCGCGGACTTCCAGACACGTTTTGATTTGAGTAAAAGTAATTTAAGCGGATTCGCAAAAAAAAAAGAAAAAAACGTGACGTATATATAATGACGGCTATTTCGAGACTGATGCCAGGGTTAATGGTATGGTAAACATGCAGCTGTGCCAGATAATTTGCTTAATAGAAATGTTTAGATGCAAAGTCCCCGTAAAAGAGCAATCAGTTCATCATCCTATATACGATTCTAGAGTCTGGAGCAATCAGATAAATATTTTTCGGGAAACTTTTATTTAACCTTAGTAATCTTATTAGATATCTCAAAGCCTCATGTCGGATCTAATCTCTTATTCAAACAATATCTAGCACTTTTATGCTAGATACTAGCGGAATATCGAAACGAATTTAGTGGATCATACCAAAATGTTATTACGAACCCCATTTGGGGACCGTTGCACAGTGGGGCAGAATTGAAATTTTTTGGAAATAAATGTGTAACTTCTGATCGGGTGGTTGGATTTTCATGAAATTTGATATAGGCGTATCAGAGGAGTGCACAATGTTATGTTTGGAAGGGGGTTACAACAAACCCCTCAGGGGTGGTTCTAAGGGGGCTCAAAATTCAAATATTTTTATATATTGTTGTAGGCCCTGATAAAAGATATGCTTACATGTCCTATTTATCTCTTATAGTTTTCGAGTTATTTGCGTTTGAATTTTTAAGCACCATAATTTTACATGTTCTTGGTCTAGTTTTTTCATATATATTCTAGATTTTATTAGTTTTTTTTTTCTTAACTAGTTAATGAACAAAATTATCTATTAAGTCCAAAAATAAACTATTTTGAATTTGAAAATTGCAAAAAAGATGATTTTTGTGCTTTTTTTTAAACGAAAAAGTATCCACATGATACTTTTCATGAAAATCATCAGAAGTTACAGATTTATTTAAAAAAAATTTCGATCCTGCCCCACTGTGCGTTGCTGCATTGGATGTAATAGTTGTTCTATAAAAAAAGCTTTTGAGTTGTAGATCATTTCAAAATTTCCATCCCTGCTCCACATTACTGTATATTTTACATGTTTACGTTTTTTTTTACATGTGAGAATATTACACATCTATACCGAAATAATTTACAGTTACACTCCTCGTTTGTCTTCGTATGTGTGCAATTACTGCTGTTTTTGTTTTAGATTACTATTCGTACACAAAAATTTATAAAAATACACTCCATTCACTTGGTTGGTTGTGTTGCTTTAGTACACGGAACCGCTTGGAACCGCATGTTGTTTGTTTTTGGTGTAAAATAATGTTGTTGCTGTTAAAGTTGAATTATTTTCTTGATGTTTTTTTCTATTTATTAAAATAAACGAAAAACTGAAACATTAAAATAAAAGAAGATACATAATATTACAAATAATATATTCGCCAACTCGTATTAGTTTTTCTTATTATTTATTTTTTCTTTAAATGTGTGTCTTCTCTGTTTTTATTTGCAAAATATTTTCAATTTTCAATTTCACTTTCATTCTCAGTTGGTGTGTTGTTTATTTTTATTGTTGTTGGTTGTTCGTTCGTTGTTCGTTCGCCTTTTCGGTTTGTTTTCAAATTCAAAATTTGTTTTACTCACGCTGGGTTTTCTGTGTTTTTTTTAAATTTATCTGTCATGTAATAAAAAGTGAATCGGTTCGCTGGTTAGTTTTCCTTATTACGCGAAACACTTGAGAACAAATTGGATTGAATTAAAATTTGAAGCGGCTTTGTTTTTGGTTATTTAATAATTGAAATGAAAATATTTAAACATGTTTAATTGTTAAAGAAGTGTTTCATAAAAATAATGAAATGTTAAAATTTTATTAAAAAAATTAATAAATTAAAAAATAATAAAAATTTAAATTATAAAATATAAAAATTACTAAAATTAAGAAAATTTAAAAGAAAGAAAATATCGAATTAATAAAAAAGAAATATATATATACGTAATGATAATTAAAAATAAATCATAATTAAAAATAAATCATATATTAAATAAAAAAATCAAATAACATAAAATTAATAATAAAAGGATTAAATTTTATTAAAAATATAACAAAAATAATAAAATCTCATAGTAAAAACCCACTATTCTACATGTAAAACTCGAAAAAAAAATCGAAAAAGTTAACGAAATATGTAAAAGTATTGAATGTTTTTTTATTTTTATTTTTTTAATAGAATCTAATGTAATAAAAGAAAAACAAATTACATAAATTGTACTGAGAGTTGTAATAATGTTTTATATAAAATTTATTATAATGAAATTTGAACTTTTTATTCATAACAAAATTTTAAATCTATTAAAGTTTGGTTTGACCTTATGTTAAGTTTAAACTTGAAAAATAAATTTAAAGCATTTGGATTATATTAATGAAAAATTAATGTTTATTTCAAATTAAAGGTACAAAAGTATTTTGTTCAAAGTATTGTCCTCGGAACCTATGACTTTTTCCCATCATTCCGGTAATTTATGGATTCCATCGCAAAACCACTTCTCAACTTTTTAGGTCTGAAACAAATCAAGCCAATTTTTGACACCTTTTTGTGAAGGGAAGTGTATTCCAGAATATTCTAAATCAAATGATTCTAGTCGGTAGGGCAAAAACCTTCCCATCCAAATAGTTTTTAATTTTAAAAATATTATGCACTCATGTCTGGTGACCATACTCTGGTCGCATATTCTGACCATTTTTCTTTCAATGCTCTCCTTAAATGAATCAGTTGTGTTCGGTACAGATCGCTCGTGTTTTATTCATCAGCTTTAACACATCATAATATACGATACCCTTCTGATCCTTGGCTCCATGATTATTCGGCTTTGATGTCGATTTTCTTGGTTGGCGGTTTGGCACGAGTCTTGATGGAGTAAAGCTTGCAATCTGCACATTTAAACTTAGCAACTTATCATGCACATTTAAATTCCCACATTTAAAACGTCTAAACCACTCAGCTAAAGCATGATCGAAAAAAAACTTCTTGCAAATGATCCTTTTTTTTAAGGACTCTCCAGATTCAATGCTTTAAAAAACTATTTTGTTTACGTTTGAACAGAATGACAGTATCTATGCAGTAGCGTAAGAAGACTGAGATAGAAAATGTAAGCTATTTGCCTTTCATCTGAAGAAGTAAAGCTAGATTTACACGATTGAAATTTTCTTCAAAATTGCTCTTCAAAATACTTTAAACTCGTGTAAACAGCAAAATTTCTTCAAAATTTATTGATCAAAATTTATTGAACTTTTGAAGATTTTATTGATGCCGTGTATATAAGCATAAATAATTTGACAGCATGTTCATTCTTTTGATTCAATACATCGGACTCTCTACCCTTTGCACCAACGTCGATGTAAACAAAATTGTAGTTCGCGTCCACAAGCGCCATCAAAACAATGCTGTTTTTCTTTTTATAATTGAAATATGCGCTTCCTCAGTATGCTGGTGCTATAATATCGATGTGTTTTCCTTCTAATGCCCCGATTGAATTTGGAAAATTCCACGTTTTATTTATACTTTGGGAAATACTCTCCCATTCCTCCTCTGTTGCTGGCATCTATACCAATAGATATTATTTTTGATATGTTTTTTTATTTAGTAAATTAGGTTTTACCTTTAAAAATTCATCTTTTAATACTTTATATAATGCAGCGCAGACTTCAGCCACAATATTGCATGTCGATGATCTTGATCTTTTAAACAAGAACATCAGACTTGCGTAACTGTCCCCAGTCGCTAAAAATCTCAAAGTAATTGCCAGGCGTTCTGCGGGGCATATAGATTCCCGCATATTAGTACTGGCCTTTTATATTGAAGGGGTGACGAGATTAAGCAAATAATCAAAATTGTCTGGTGACATTCGCACAAAGTTTTTGTATAGGTCAGGATCATTCCTTTTCAATCGCTCCCTAAAAGAGACATACATACCATTACCTTCCAAAAGAAAATGTCGAACCCCATGTTCCTTTTGTTTTCTTTTTTTTTTTGCATTATTATCAGCTACTTCTTCCTCCAATATTAAAAATGTTGATGCTATGATGATTGTGTCGTCGTCCATACTTATTATTTTTTTATAATAATAAATTATTTTTTATAATAATAAATTATTTCACAAAAGTAGCAAAACAGCTGATCAAAGTCAATATTTTCAATATAAAAAGTTTACCAATAATGTAAATTAGCTTCAACAAATTTTGATCAAATTTTTATCAAGAGATTTTGAAATATATTGAAAGAATGTTTTGATCAAATTTTTGAAACGTGTAAATAGAACATCAAAATAAATTTTCAAAATTTTGATAAGACTTCAAAATATCTTCAATCGTGTAAATCTAGCTTTATCCACGCTGTTTTTGTTTTGATTATGTATTCTTCATTCTCCTTTTAAATATATAGCTGTTACTCCAACGTTACAATTATATTTCCTTCTCTTTCCTCCAAAAAGCTTATTTTGGCAATTTTCTAGAGTCCATATGACGACTCTGTTCTCCTCAGTGACAGAATGATTCGTCTGAAAAATTGACCGTAACAAAAAGTTATTTCCCGTATTCCAATCTTTACTTGGCTTTTCAAGATTTTTTCTACCCCATAGATACATACTGCATAGAGCTACTGCCGATGAACCCTCCTATACGTGTGTGCTTGACGATTTTGCTACACATTCATCAATCAAAAGAACAAAAATACGACTAAAAACTATAAGATACTTTTCTTTTAACAAAATCATTCGAAAAAACTGTCTGCAGTATGAGTTCATTTTGAAATCAAAAACGATTTTGATTTTTCATACTATAATGTCTGTGTGACGCACACATTCTCAAGCTCTTCTCAATTTTACTAACACATATTTATTGCAGGAGCTTATGCAGTATGTGTCTATGAGGCACTTTAAATAAAATGTTTTTATATGTATTTTTAACAAATATATTACTCGATATAAAGAGATAAATCAGAAATCTATAATATTAGAGTCATTTAAAAATGTTTGTATTTTCTTCAAATATTGGTGTAGCTGGTCTTCTTGCTCCTGACATTCAAGAATGATGATGTGTATTTAAAGAAACTCGTTCGAAGTACATATTTAAATCTTAGGTTTTATGTCTAAAACTTCGACATACACATTTTTTAAACGATTATGATTTTTTTTTCTTAACTGATTTTAAAGATTAATATAAATTTTTAAATTCTCATTAAGACGTTGCGTGAGCTTTTTATATCCTATAGTTAATGAGTTATGTATTTGTGTCTGAAAATTTAAAAATTTATAAAAAAAATATTGAATCTAAGCAAATTTTCCATTCAACCTCGATTCCTCATCAAAAAAGACTTTCTGTGGTAAAATTAACACGTGATTGACCATGTGTAGATTAGTATCATGTCAAATGCATCAGTTAGGTTAGGTTAGGTTAGGTTGAAAAGGGTAGCGCATTCACGCCTACACCCAGAGGCCGAACGGCCCATTGTGATCCCTTTATGAAAAGAAGAAAAAGAAAAGTGGAACCTATACCCAATCAATCAGTTATGATTGTTTGTAAGCCATTTTATTCCCATTAAAAACCCTATGAGGTTGACAAGTCCTTTGCCATTAACCTCACCTAGTTCATGTAGTGTATGGCTTCCAAACCACTTCAACCTATTACGCTGAAGCCCTACGCAGTGACAGAGTATGTACTCCACTGTCTCTAGCTCCTCAACATCATCGCACGTTCTACAAAAGTCTGATGTGCCAATGTCCCACTTACTCGTCATATTCCCTATTGAGAAGTGACCCGTAACCATACCTACTATGACTCTAAGACTGCCACGACTCATACCTAGAAGATGCTTGGAATCCGCCAGTTTTAAGCTAGGCCATAATGCCCTAGAAACTCTGCAGTCCGATCTGTCACTCCAGGCTCGATTCGTGTTGTCCAGAGTCCACTCCCCTATGGCCCTAAAGTTAATCAGTTAATTAATCTGAAAATGCTGTTAATCGTTTCTTATCAAGGTGATTTGTTTTAATTGTGAGAAAAATAAAAATAAGGAAAAAGAAAAAGGATTATAAAAAAATAAAACGTAAGCGCCACGTACTGTCAACTTCTAACCATTCCTAGTGGAAAAGGTTTTATAATAGAGAGATTATTATAATTGGATCAAATTTGATTGTTCATTGCTATTTCTTCTTTATAAATTGTGTAATTTTGGGTCTTGGGTCCCAATTTATTCCTGAATCTTGGATATGATCCAGCAAAAATTTTTGTAATAGATAGAGTTATTTCATACGTTACAAAGTAATGAGTGGTACTTATTTTTCCCATAATTTTAAAATACAAAATCGTTACTTATTATTTAAAAGAGTCAAATAATAACATGTTTGTTAGAAATCTTAATTAGGTAGTTTAGTAATAACTTCTATAGTTCAATATACATACTACCAGTAATTTGGTAACAATATACATACTACTAGTAATTGGTGCTTGTAAGAATTCGAATAACTAGTTATTTCACTATTTTTTATAAATACCTTAGTATTGGTTACCCATAAATTGCGATTCAAAGTTTATGGGGTTTTCACCCGAATTTTAAGTAGCTACCAGCTTTTAGCAATACAATATGCTGGCTAACAAGCTAAGTCCAGCTTTTTGATGTGGAGAGTTCAGTTAATTTCACTTCCATTTGATTTATATTTCAAAATACTACCGATTTCTTTCATTTACATCTTTTTAATGTAAAATTATATGTAAGCAAAAATCCACTAAATATTACACAGTTTCTAATGACAGTTATTTTTCCTGTACTTTCACTTGCAAGACGATTTCTTCCAATTAAAATTTTATTACTTAAAATTTTGTAAATCATATATAAAAATGATAGATGCTCTCTCTCTCTCTCTCTCTCATCAAAACTGGAAAGCGTTAAAGTTAGAGTTATAAACTTAAAATTACTGAAGTGTTTTATTTAAAAAGTTAGATTTTCTCTCAGTTGTGTTACTAAAGGCATTAGACAGACTGAGTAAATATTTAATGAAAATGACGTAGCCGTAATTGAATTTTATTTGATGCTGTTTACTCTTATAAAATCTTTAAAAAGGGTTCACTTATTTTTGTTCAAATATTTGCATATTCGACCATAATTAAAGATATTGTTTAAAATGTTACGTTACCGTTAAATAAACGACTAAACTAAGTTTAAATAAAAATATATATCTTTTATTAATTTAAATAAATTTTGTAAAAAGTGCCAACGATTAATGAATCTGTAATGAAAAATGTTTAAACCAATTAAAATTGAAATCAAAACCCACCAACTAAATTAAGAATTTTTAAATTAAAATAATAATATGCAAACAAAAAAAAAATGTCTACAATAAAATAAACAAAATGTTTTAATTTTATAAAATATAAAACATTTTAATTTTATAAATTAAATTAATTTGAACTAAAAGAAAACTATTACAAAATGTCGAAATTACATGTAAGTTACAATTTTATTCCCTCTGTTTCTAAATATAAGAAAAATAGTCCTGTTTTATTTATTTTTTATTTTTGAGATGACTCAATATGTTTTTATTTTAGAAGTTATTTTTAATCATTTTTTTATTTATTTATTTATTTTTTATTTTTTTTTTGCAAATAAATAAAAACAAACCATTTGTTTTATATCTACTGAAAACAATTTTTATTTTAAACATCACAAATTGTTTTCACTTAGGTTTTTTTATTGCAAAATTTCTTAGTGTGAAGTGAAGTGTGTTAGTATGTATTTTAATTTAAACTGTATGCACGTGTTTTTCTCTATGAGTGTATGAAATTTTCAATTATTTGAGGTTTTGTATTAATTTCAAGTAATTTGAGGGCAGAGGTTGAAAGGAATTAATTCGTTTTAATTTCAAATTGTGAAAAAATTTTCCATATATTTTTTTTTTAGATAAATTTCGTTTTTACGTGAAATTTTCAATAAACTTTCTTTTTATAGGAAATTCTTCATTAGAAATTTTTGATAAATTTCTTTTTATAGGAAATTTTCGATAAATTTCTTTTTATAGGAAATTTTCGATAAATTTCTTTTTATAGGAAATTTTCGACAAATCTCCTGTTTATAGGAAATTTTCGATAAATTTCCTTTTTATAGCAAATAATCGATAAATTTCCTTTTCATAGGAAATTTTCGATAAATTTACTTTTTATAGGAAATTTTCGATAATTTTTTCTTATAGGAAATTTTCGATAAATTTCCTTTTTATAGGAAATTTTCGATAAATTTCCTTTTTATAGGAAATTTTCGATAAATTTCCTTTTTATAGGAAATTTTCGATAAATTTCCTTTTTATAGGAAATTTTCGATAAATTTCCTTTTTATAGGAAATTTTCGATAAATTTCCTTTTTATAGGAAATTTTCGATAAATTTCCTTTTTATAGGAAATTTTCGATAAATTTCCTTTTTATAGGAAATTTTCGATAAATTTCCTTTTTATAGGAAATTTTCGATAAGTTTTCTTTTTATAGGAAATTTTCGATAAGTTTCCTTTTTATAGGAAATTTTCGATAAATTTCATTTTTATAGGAAATTTTCGATAAATTTCATTTTTAAAGGAAATTTTCGATAAATTTCATTTTTATAGGAAATTTTCGATAAATTTCATTTTTATAGGAAATTTTCGATAAATTTCCTTTTTATAGGAAATTTTCGACAAATCTCCTGTTTATAGGAAATTTTCGATAAATTTCCTTTCTATAGCAAATAACCGATAAATTTCCTTTTTATAGGAAATTTTCGATAAATTTCCTTTTTATAGGAAATTTTTTATAAATTTCCTTTTTATAGGAAATTTTTTATAAATTTCCTTTTTATAGGAAATTTTTAATAAATTTCCTTTTTATAGGAAATTTTCGATAAATTTCCTTTTTATAGAAAATTTTCGATAAATTTCCTTTTTATAGGAAATTTTCGATAAATTTCCTTTTTATAGGAAATTTTCGATAAATTTCCTTTTTATAGGAAATTTTCGATAAATTTCCTTTTTATAGGAAATTTTCGATAAATTTCCTTTTTATAGGAAATTTTCGATAAATTTCCTTTTTATAGGAAATTTTTGATAAATTTCTTTTTATAGGAAATTTTCTCTCCTGTTTATAGGAAATTTTCGATAAAGTTCCTTTTTATAGCAAATAATAGATAAATTTCCTTTTGATAAGAAATTTTCGATAATTTTTTTTATAGGAAACTTTTGATAAATTTCCTTTTTATAGGAAATTTTCGATAAATTTCCTTCTTATAGGAAATTTTCGATAAATTTCCTTTTTATAGGAAATTTTCGATAAATTTCCTTTTTATAGGAAATTTTCGATAAATTTCCTTTTTATAGGAAATTTTCGATAAATTTCCTTTTTATAGGAAATTTTCGATAAATTTCCTTTTTATAGGAAATTTTCGATAAATTTCCTTTTTATAGGATCGGTATTTTTCCAGAAAGATGGAAAAACTCCTATATAATTCCTCTTTATAAATCGGGTAGTAGAAGTGCAGTGACAAATTATAGATCAATTGCAAATCTTAGTGCCATTTCTAAACTATTTAGGAAAATTATAACATCGCCACAAATTTCATCCATAATATCAAACACACAACATGGATTTTACCATGAACTATCAACATCTACCAATTTAATGGAGTTATCATCACATGTTAATTCTGGTTTTCGAAGAAGATTGCAAACTGATGTAGTATATACGGGGTTTAGCAAAGCCTTTGACAAAGTTAACCTTGATCTATTAATTGCTAAACTAGATGCAATTGGATTCTGTGGTAACTTCCTTAAATGGATTTATTCCTATTTGAAGAATCGTAAACAATGTGTAGTATTCAATAGCACAATGCCTAACTATGTGAACGTTACTTCCGGTGTCCCATAAGGCAGTCATTTTGGTCCAATATTATTTCTACTTTTTATAAATGATCTTCCTAATTCCATTCAAAATCCTAATGTATGCAGATGTTGTAAAGCTATTTCTAACTTTATCAAATTATATATCCGGCTTTAATAATTGGTGCAATATGAACCTAATGGAACTGAATCTTAAGAAATGTAATTGCATGTATTTTTATAGATATTCCCCGACTTGTAATGATTACTATATTTGTGATACAAAATTGAATTCGGTTGATTCCTTCATTGATTTAGGAGTAAATTTTGATAAAAAACTCAAGTTTAATAATCATATAATAATGACTGTGAATAACGCATACATATGGTGCTTTAAGTTTTATAAAACGGTCGTCGAAAGAATTCTCTGATCCTTACTTGACGAAAGAGGCTAATGTAGTAAATTAGTTGTAGTAAATTAGTTAAGCCTATTCTGGAATACGGTTCAATATAACGTTTACATTCATAAGCTTGAATCAGTCTAAAAACAGTTTATTCTTTTTTGTCTCCGGAACATAAAATGGAACCGTGATTCAAACCTTCCTCCATACCGTAGCCGTTTGGCCCTTATAAAATTCCAACTTTAAAAGTAGAAGGAACGTTGCAAACATAATGTTTTTCTTGAATATTGTTAATGGAAATATTGATGTTAATAAATAAATATTAATGTTCCAAATAGACAACTTAGATCACATGTTCCACTTTATATCGATTTCCATAGATCCAATTTTGCAGATTTTGAACCATTTCGTAGAATATGCAACGAGGTGAATAAATATTATGACCTAATTGATTTTGCTGATACTGGTACTGAAATTAAACATGTATTAACAATTTTTTTTAATTTTGTACTTAATATATATAGTGTATTGTTTTAAGTATATATATTTTAACTTTTTCAATTGCAACCCAGCAAAAACTTTTTGGTTTTCGGTAATAACAACTACTTATTAAAGTAGTTTCTTGGTAATGAGGCGTCATTATTATTTGCCTACTCTGTATTACATTAATAAGTACTCAGTAGTATAATAGCACAGTAATACTGTAATCACGTGGATGAGTTGGCTAGAGCGCCGGATTAACAACCAGAAGGTTGTTGGTTCAACCCCATTCTGAAGATGTTGGTATTTTATAACAAAATGTCTAAAAAGATATTTTAAACTAAATAGAGTTTTTGTCGCTTAGGCTGCTATGTGCGTGATGGTGTACTGAGTAAGACGTTAGTCAGTAAAAACGAATGGTTAATGTGTGTCCAAGTTCGAGTCTCACTGACGGCAAAATTTTTTTGTTTTTTTTTTCTTATTTTTGTTTTCGTTTAGGTACATATTTTTGAGTACCCCTAGAGTCAAAAAATAACTGCATGAATTTGTGGACAAGTCGAACAAAAATAACTAATTATTCAGGCAAAAAATAAGTAGTAGATTTTTGTTTCCAATTATACCTGCTAGCTTACCAGGAAAGCAAAGTTTTTGCTGGGAATTTGTTCTCAGCTGTTGTAGAATCTATAGCTGAATTAAATAAATAAATAAAAAAAAGGAAATTTTGGATAAGTTTCCTTTTCATTGGAAAATTTCGATAAATTTCTTTTTAGAGAAAATTTACGATAAATTTCCTTTTTGTAGGAAGTTTTCAATAAATTTCCTTTTTGTAGGAAATTTATAATAAATTTCTTGGAGAATATTTTCAGTAAATTTCCTTTTTATCGAAAATGTACGATAAATTTCCATTTTATATGAAGCATTCAATAAATTTTCTTTATATAGGAAATTTTTGATAAATATCCTTTTCATAGGAAATTTTCGATAAATTTTCTTTTAGAGAAAATTATAGTATTTTTTTTTTACAGAAAATTATCAATTAATTTTCTTTTTAGAGGAAATTAGCAATTAATTTTCTTTTTGAAGATTTTTTGTTTTAAATTTTCGTTTTAGAGAAATTTATTTTTTTTAATTAACGAATCAATTTGTATAGATGAAAATGTTCATTAAATTTTTTATTTGCTTGAACAAAAGATTTCACTCTTTGCGAGATCTGTTTGTATTTAAAATTGCTGGAAAAAATATTAATAACTGCAACAAAATTTGAAAATTATATTCACAAAATGCAAATATTAATGATTAAATATGCAAAAACTAAACTTTGGACTTTAACTGATAATGGAAATTGTGACATTCAAGTCATATCTAGTTTCGAATTTAACCAAAAGAATTAAAATTATATCAAGTAAAGTTTTTTTTTAGAAACTACAATTTATCGCCTAATTTTTTTATTAAAGAAATTTTTATGAAAATAATGAAATATTAAGCAAACAATCAGCTTTTGAATAATTAAGTTGAATTATTAAATATTTTATTAAAAATTACCTTGATCAATTTCCTGTTTTATGTTCTGTTCTGTTTTACTTTTTTACTTTATAGCCTCATTTTTTTTCAAAATTCTCTTAAATATTTTTTATTAAAAACATCCTATCACCCATTTACAACATTAACCCCTTAACATTCCCACATGACCTAAAAATCAGCAAAACATTTTCATATAAATACAAGTGTCTGGCCGATCACATCTTGTTTTTTCTTTAAACTTAAACTAATTTTTAAGCAACATTTCTAATTTATTATTTATTCAAGACAATTTAGATTAGTGTAACAAAAAGCCCAGATAATTTTTGCTAAATTTCAAAATTAACGACATCATTTTTTTTGTGCAATTTGTAAAAAAGTTTTCTTATAAAAAAAAAAAAAAAAAAAAAATTACTAAAAACTAGAACAGACACGAATCTGTTTTTTATGAAAATGAAAGAAACATGTAAATAAAAATTTACATAAGAATTGTTTAATGAGTTCATATTATGAAAAATTTTAAATAAATGACATTTATTGTTGTAAAAGTTTATCAAAGAATTTTCTTTGTTGAATTTTATTTTAAACAATTAAGAAAATTATTGTAGAGGTAAATGAAAGGTAATTTATAACTTAGAGCTATGAGGGGAAATTATTCAAACTGAAAGAAATTAATCTAATTCTGAGTGATAATATTCTTAGATCAGCATTTTAGCCGTTTTGAATATTTTTTTTTATCAGATTTCACTCAGCGAAGGTGACTACTTTAAAGCTTTATACCACTTGGTCAAATTTCAATTGTGTTTTTCATTGTCCAATAAAAGCATAAACGAACTTAAAATTATTTCTAGTATCAACCCTA
Organism: Protocalliphora azurea; assembly: GCA_932274085.1. NCBI lineage: Eukaryota > Metazoa > Arthropoda > Insecta > Diptera > Calliphoridae > Protocalliphora > Protocalliphora azurea. The sequence goes on along the minus strand of OW026522.1, from coordinate 23,478,511 downwards.
GTAGCTCCAAAATCTCTGAACTGAATATATGAAACATCAACTTCATTAGGCGTAAATTATTTATATCAGTTGAAGTAATTCAAGAAGAAAACCATTTTACTATAATTACATGTAAAGTATTTTAATTAAAAAATTTTATTTGACATACACCAACCCTGATTACATATAATTTGTTATTGCACAAGTTAGGTTTTTGACAATTGATTTAGGTTTTTGAAAATTAGTTTCGTGTTTAGTTCCTCTATGGTTTTAGCTCTAAAAATGAAAATATTGAAGAAACAATTGGCGGTTTTTGGGGACCATGATGCATTCCAAAATTGAAAAAACGTTGGTCTGATGACTTTTTCATCCTCAATCGAATTTTAAAATTACTCAAACTCATACTAAGTTTCTGGTAGTGTATGAGTATTAGATCAAAAACATTATTAATTTGTTTTTTTTTTTTTTTAATTTTAAATCCACTCGCATCGAACATGCTGGATTGAGGATAACAGGTAGTATAAAATCAAAAGAGATTAATATTAGTTTTATATGTTAATATGGCTTCCAATACAGGAAAAATATATAACGTTGCAATTATCTGCTTTATAATTTTACTGATTTTTAATATTATATTCTATCGATAATATGTCTGAAGAAAACTCACTCAATTTTTAAATACGGAACGAAACTTTATGGAAGTTATAGCGAATTTTTATCATTATCTTAAGCGGTATGGTGTTAAAAATTAGCTAAATTGGTTCAATAGAATAAATGTAATGAAATAAAATAAAAAATGAACTGTACAATTTTACATATGTATTTGAAAAAGTATCTTAAATTTTCACTTTCAATCCTGCAAAGTTCCAAATATTCTAAAAAATTTAGAATATTTTTAGAATATTTCTTAATTACTTCAGCCTAAAACAATAATCATAAACAGGATAATTTATTTGTTTTTCTCTTATTATACCCATCACCACAGGTTTTACATACCCCTTAAACCAGTTTATCATTTCGTTTGTAATTTCCACAGTTTTCGTTGGAGAGCAAAAAAGTTTATATTTTATGGATCCTTATAAGAAATGATGTCGTTAGGACGATGAAATGGCGTTTACGATAACTGCCATATATAATATATATCAAAGGTTCGGAAATCCTTTCGAGAATTTTGTTTTGGTTTTTTCGACTTCAAAATGGCGTTTGTTAAGATATTAAAAAAATGGTTTTTCAAACCGTTTTCCAATTTTCTGAAGCCCCTATATAAGTTAGGGATAAAACAAAATTGGAAAATTTTTCTGAATTTTTCCGCATTTTTGACCGATAAACAGTTCTAAGTAAGCTACGAACTTGGTTCTTATATAGTTCGAACACAAATATTCTTCTTGAATTTCGATTTTATGAATCAAAGAACCGAGTTATTGGCAAATCTGTTTTTTTTATATTTAAAGACTGCCTTCCTTATAGTTGCTGTTTTCATGAATACTGAAAAGCATCGACAATATATTTTTTAAGAATTTTTCTGTTGAAAAACTTAACTAAGTAAATCCAATATTAACCAGTTTATAGACCACAACGCGTTATTAGATTTTTTGAAGCTTCTATATGTATAAGCTATAGACCTCATTCTTGCATAAGTTTATCATAAATATTTTTTTCGAATTTCGGTTTTTAAATCAGTTCCACACACTTTTTTAATTAGTTTTGTTCCAATTCCATGAAGACAAATTATATAGCTCGATTTTACCAAATGATAAATTTTTTAAATCGGGAATATGAGGAGGTTAAGTAAGCATAAGAAATGGAAGAAGTAGTAAATAAGTTGGGGAACTGTAACTCCTGGAATAACAATAACTATAATTTTAAACAGGCGGTTGAGCAAAGACAAGAAATTGAGCTACATTTAATTGTCTGCTATGCATTGAGAGGGGTGTCTTAACATGTCGAAAAGAATGTTGCCTTGTACAAACTATGACTAAGCTTATACATCTGAATGATTTCCTTGACATGGAGATCTTACCTGATACTTTCTACCAAGAACTATTTTGTTCGTATTATGTTGTTTTCCTAAGATAGGTTGGGATGATTTATATGCATCTTTGAACTTTTCTTCACAGAGTATCACTTAACAGTGAAAACTTTGGATCAGTGTAAATGTCAACCGACAGATCAATAGTTTTGTAGATAGCCTACAAGAGTTGTATGTCTATGCTCCAATTTCTTCTACGACTTTCAGGTAAAGTTATAAATTTAAACGTGAGTGTAGTGAGGGATAAGAGGCTGTCAAAGTAAATTTAATTCTAAAGCCAAAACTCTATTGTGATTCTGCTGGATGAGTCCAAAAATATATTGAACTAAGTTATGTAAGGTTGAAAGAAAGGTTGTATATAGTGAGAAAATAACATGCTGGTCATAAGTTGGCTACTAACTAACGAATATGTCTGGGAGAAGACTTCCTGCTGGAGGATATATGCAAATCTTTCCATCCACTATTTTTTAAATTGTTTTTAACTGGTCTCGTGACAAGAGGCCGTTGAATGCTTCCTTCAAATTTTGGTGTCGTATTTCCTAGTTGGTCGGGCTTCAAAAACGATTTTTATGCTTTGAATTATTATAATGAATCCATTTTCAATTCAATTTTTAATCGTTTGGCTTCAATTAGTGTGGTACCGAAATTCTTACGTCTGAAATTTGTTGCTTGATCTTCTACCAACGATTATGCAAGCTCTTTTTGCGTTTGGTATAAGACTTGAAGCAAACTTTTTGGGCTGGCCGAGGCGCATCTTATCACCATCAAAACCACATACGATAAATTGCTTCAGCTAAAACATGGTCCCCATAAACTTTCACCAAAATATGATGGCCTTCCGCAGCGATTCTCTTCAAAAAATAATAATGAACTAAATGTGCCTTTTTTGGGACAAAACTCTCCAATATCCAAAGCTTTAAAAACTGTGTTGTTTTTGTGTTTTAACTAAATCAAACATTCTGGAAAAAGAAAACTAAATGACAGTAATTTCACGTTATATAGTTGTAAAAATGGACCACTGGAAAACATACATTCACCCAATATCAACGAATACAAGCAAAAAGGTTATTGATTCGGAAAGTAAATGTTAAGAATTGAGAGTTTGACATAATTTCTAAAGAGTGTTTGACCCCAACACATACCCAATTCTTGGAAAATTAGAAAAATTCTCATTTATGGAATATCAGAAAGAAAGGGAATCGTTAGAATACTTCTGATCGTACTTGACGTTCCCCTTCTTCCCAAGTTATTACCATTTGCTGCAGTTTCTTCAAATTTATTTGCCTTAACTCCTGCCAAAATGGACCACTGGAAAACATACATTCATTCATATCAACGAAGACAACGAAGCAAAATGTTATTGATTTGGAAACTAAATGTTAAGAATTGAGTGTTTGACATCATTTCTAAGGAGTGTTAGACCCCAACACATACCCAATTTTTGGAAAATCAGAAAAATTCTCATTTATGGAATATCAGGAAGAAAGCGAATTGTTAGAACTCTTCTGAAGATACTTGAAGTTCCCATTCTTCCCACGTTATTACCATTTGCTACAGTTTCTTCAAATTTATTTGCCCTAACTCCCGCCAAAATGGACCACTGGAAAACATACATTCGTTCAATATCAACGAAGACAATGAAGCAAAATGTTGTTGATTTGGAAACTAAATGTTACGAATTGAGTGTTTGATATCATTTCTAAAGAATGTCAGAAATCAACACATAACCAATTCTTGGAAAATCATGAAAATTCTCATTTATGGAATATCAGAAAGAAAGCGAATTGTTAGAACTCTTCTGAAGATACTTGGCGTTCCCCTTATTCGTACATTATTACCATTTGCTACAGTTTCTACAAATTTCTTTGAAACGATAATTATGGTGCCTTAACTCCCACCAAAGACTTTTACAGTAGTTGATCCTGTCATAGTTTTTTAGTTCATTCTAGTTCTAGCAATAACCAATAAAATGAAGAGATGGATGGTTCAGGAGAAAATTTGAGTGACTATTAATTTGTGCAGTTTAGAGATAACATATCAAAATTCTATTCCTCCTGTTATTACTCATGATTAAAATTAATCTCGTTTAACATTCTGCTCTTCAGATAACCTCTACAATACAATTTATTACCTCAAGCAAGAGCAATTTCTGTTCATTACAACTTCCGTCTACTGTCCACAAAAACTTGCTAAAATTAAATCTTGTTGAAATGCTGACTTAAATCTTAACGATAAAACAAATGTCCTACCGATCTGCATAGCAAAACACTACTCTCATCGTTTCGGTATGCTATAAGAGAAACTATTTTAAATTGCTATTTTCTTTATTGTTATACTCATTTCTATAAATTATTTTGCATTTTGTTTACAAACTTAAAACTCAAAACTTTTTCGCTTATAAAAACATGTTAATATATGTCCTTGACATTGTCACCCACTTTAACTATTTATGTACTAAAATCAACAATGGTTACCATAGAAATCAGGATACGAATAATAAAAAACCAAGTCAAATTACTTTTAAGGAACTCCTTGTTTTATTTTCTATGTTGTCTGGTGAATATTGTAAAAATGGGCATTAGTAAGTTTGAGAAGGAATTGACAACATATTTTTTGTAGGTGGTGATGACGCTGTTCTTCCGTAGTAATACAATTAATGTCTCCTTGTGACACTCCTTTTTTAATTTTTTTCTATTTCCACTTAATAGCGAAGCACGAGCCCAAAAATTTAATTCTTTTAAGATTTATGATTAAACTAGAAATTGCCTTATAATGTGAGTGCAATGGTTAAAGGAAGCATGATAAGACAATATAAAGATAGTTGTGAAAATTAAATACAAAAACGTAAAGGGAATTTAACCTTAGAAAGCTAAATTGGTTAATTACAAGTGTGAGGGAAAATATATTTATTTTAAAGTGTTTCTAATTTTTTATTGTGTAATTATTTATTTGAAGATTAATTTTTAAAGGTTGGGCGGGTGCCCCGATGGCCTAGTTGGTAGTGAGCTAGTCTGTCAGTCTGGGGGTTCTGGGTTCGATTCCCACCAGAGACTCTGGTCTGTTTCACTACAACGAGCTATGGTCTTTGTTACTCCGCTCGGTTAGAATTAGAATATAATTTGTAATTGTATTGCAATTATAGAATAAATAAATAAATAAAGGTTGGGTTTATATTGAGTTAATATTTCATTTAAAACGTTTCTTTTTAATCTCTTTAAAATAATAGCCACTATTAATTTATTTCGTTCAGACTAGGCAATTTTTATTTACCACATAAATTATCTTTCAATAATTCTTGCTTTTATCGAATTTTGCATTAACCCCGCAATTATTTGAGAAAATATGCTTCATCATTATAGAAATTATTTTTCCTATTATAAATATAAATATAAATAAGTAAATAAATAAATAAATTAATATATAAATAACTAAATAAACAAAAAAATATACAGTATCGAGCATAAAAAATGCAACGCTAGGCTACATCATTTATATAACGTTATTAAATTAGCCAATTTTGTTGTGATTTCATTCTTGGTGGTCTTAACCAATTATTGTATGTTATTTTGTTTCAAATTGTTATACATTGGAATAGTTATTATAAATTTTGTTAAAACGGTTGTAAATTGATGCGAGCAAAAAAAAAAAAAAAAAATCCAACTCCAAAAAAATCAACAGAATTTTTAAAATTTTGATAAAAATAATGATTGAAAAATGCCATAAACTATAATTTGATTGCACTACCATTAATTACTACCAATATACATAAATTTAAGGTAATTTTAACTACAAATGATATGACATTAAAAAAAAACAAACTTTTTTCATTCTTTTTAAGAATTTAGAAATCTTTTAGAATAATACCATGATGATGATACTAAAATAATATTGATGTGTAGTTCTAATATGAGAATTCTTAAATATTATCTTAGATACAAAATATTGAAACGATCATGCATCAAAAAATTGATAAAAGTCATGCAACAGTATATATTTGATATTACTCGAATGTGGCCATTTACAGCTACTACGACCACCAATCGTTTATTATTAATGATATTAATAAAGTAACGGGAAACCCTTCTAACATACCACGTATTATTTACTAAAATCAAGCTACATAGTAACTTCATATTACTGTTTAATAGAAATGAGATCCTATGGCGACAACTGTCTAGATACACTGGTGCATATCCCTATAAACGCATTCAACATTTTTGTATTTCTTTGAGGTATATTCGTTTCTCTCGATATAACGGTACTTTTTTATGTAAGAAATATTTGTTTCTTGCTTTTGTTGTTTTCTTCAATTTAGCATTCAGAACATATTGGTGATCACTTCAGTAAAATATTCCTATAAACTCAGTCGAAAAAAATTTTTCTAAAAAAAAAAAATATTACAAAATTTTAACAGTTTTAGTTGTTTGTTTCACTTAAGGTAAATTTCTAATGACAACATCTCTCTTTAGTGGAAATATTTTTGTTTTAATTGGGTAATTTCATCAGCTTATAGGATGCCCAAAGAGACTTTTCTCACAGACCAGGAAAAAAATTCAAATTCAACTTTTTTGTGATCAAAGCTGTTCTAACAAAGAAATTGGACGAAAAATTAACCGTTCGGAAGGAGTTATTCGAAATACGGAGGAATACGGAGTGTGGAAACCAACAAAAGGTAATCAAAAATTAACAAAAAGGAAAATTAATAAAATAAAAGAGGAAGTCACAAGCAATAAATTAAATGCTACACAAATAAAAATAAACTTGATCTTCCTGTCACCTCCAGACATGATAACATAAAATGGAAGAAATCCAAATGTAAGCCAATGTTAAAACAGCATGATGAGGAAAATCGTTTAAAATTTGCTCGCAAATACATGAAATGGACAGATGAGTGGAATAAAGTAATCTTTTCTAACGAAAAGAAATTCAATTTGAACAATCCCGATTCATATTCTTGCTATTGGCATGATTTGAGGTCGAACGAAATTCGTATGTCGAAATGCAATTTCGGTGGAGGTAGGTGTTATGGTTCGAACTAAAATAAACAGTGTAATTTATAATGAACTGTTGGAAGATGCTCTTCTCTCGTTTATGGATGAAAAAAGGTATGAAGATTGCATATTACAACAGGATAACGCTGCAATACAGGTCTCGAACCAATCTAAATCGTCGTCTAATGAACATAGTATTCCACTACTCCGGATTCAAATCCAATGGAGAATCTGTGGGGGTACATGGTCTGTAAAGTTTACCAAGAAATGCACAGAATGAAACCATAATGACAATAAAGGAGTTAAAACTAAAAATTGATTAAGCCTGGGAAGAAATTGATAGTGATTTTCTTAAAAAACTAGTCGAATCAATGCCAGACTGAATTTTTGAAGTTATACAAAATAAAGGTTCATCAACACATTATTAATAATGCTAAATTGGTTCATTAAGTGCATATGTAGGAAAATTAAATAAAAAGGGCATTAAACTAATAAATTTACAATAAAAAAAATTAATGTACATTTAAGTTTTGTTATTAATTTTTAAAATGAAGTCAGTAATAATTTCAAAAATTTTAGCCCCATATTTGATAAGTTGATTAAAAAAATTTATGTGCGTTTATAAGAATATGCACCAGTCTAGACATATTTCCTTTAATACTAATTTCCAATAGTAGAAAAGTGCAACAGTTCAATAACCAAGAAAGATGAAATTTTTATTATTTGATATAGGAAGAATGTCAGAATGGGTATAATTCCTCATTGTATTTCCCTGTGTTAGAATTCTCCAAAACCAAAATCGAGGGATATTTGAACATTATCGGTCGTATCACTGTGAAAAAATTATATTTAGCTGTTGATTCCATCACAATAATGATCGAAACTGGTCGTGTTATTTCGGTCCAAAGCTCTTATACAATTATGAATTATCAAATTAAATTAAATCATGAATATTTGATCGCCTGTTCATAGAGAATTTTTCTAAGATTTTAAGATAATAAAAAACAAATAATGATTCCAAAAATATCAATCTCTAGGGAAAATTTTCCAAAATAGTTAGAAAAAATAGCAAAATTTAATAGAAAGTGTGATTATTTGCAAATATTTATATTATTTGTAGATTTCATGCATTCTAGTCTATAAGAAATAATAGCAAATAATGGCACATAACAATACTATAGTTTCCAAACTTTTCCAACAATGATTTTTATCAAAATTTTTTAGAAAATCATGTTGATTTGCTTAAGGTTGCAATTTTTTTGCTCGCTAAAATTTACAACTGCTTTTACTAAACGTTTAAGAATTCCAAAAAATTGTATACAACAAAAGTCTATGACTAAAGATATTAAAATCACAACAATATTGTTACATCGGGTTATGCTATAAAATATAAATAAATATATAGAAACAAAGATCACATCGCATAGCGTTGCATTTTTTATGATCAATACTGTATATATAAATATTTTGTACAATACTGTACACAAACTGTTTTGCTAATTATACTAAAACGCATACCCAGTTCTTGAAAAATCAGTAAAATTCTCATTTATGGAATATCAGAAAGAACGTTCCCATTCTTCCCACGTTATTACCATTTGCTGCAGTTTCTTCAAATTTATTTGCCTTAACTCCCGCCAAAATGAACCACTGGAAAACATACATTCATCCAATATCAACGAAGACAACGAAGCAAAATGTTATTGATTTAGAAACTAAATGTTAAGAATTGAGTGTTTCACATCATTTCTAAGGAGTGTCAGACCCCAACACATTCCCAATTTTTGGAAAATCAGAAAAATTCTCATTTATGGAATATCAGAAAGAAAGCGAATTGCTAGAACTCTTCTGAAGATACTTGAAGTTCCCATTCTTCCCACGTTATTACCATTTGCTACAGTTTCTTCAAATTTCTTTGAGACGACTATTATGGTGTCTTAACTCCCGCCAAAATGGATCACTGGAAAACATACATCCAAATGTTACTGATTTGGAAACTAAATGTTAAGAATTGAGTGTTTTACATCATTTCTAAAGAATGTCGGAAATTAACACATACCCAATTCTTGGAAAATCATGAAAATTCTCATTTATGGAATATCAGAAAGAAAGCGAATTGTTAGAATACTTCTGATGGTACTTGACGTTCCCCTTCTTCCCACGTTATTACCATATGCTGCAGTTTCTTCAAATTTATTTGCCTTAACCAAAATGGACCACTGGAAAACATACATTCATCTAATATCCAAAATTGACATTTTGCTTCGTTATCTTCTTGGGAACTAAATGTTAAGAATTGAGTCTTTGACATAATTTCTAAAGAATGTCAGAAATCAACACATACCCAATTCTTGGAAAATCAGGAAAATTCTCTTTTATGGAATATCAGAAAGAAAGCGAATTGTTAGAACTCTTCTGAAGATACTTGGCGTTCCCCTTATTCGTACATTATTACCATTTGCTACAGTTTCTACAAATTTCTTTGACACGATAATTATGGTGCCTTAACTCCCACCAAAGACTTTTACAGTAGTTGATCCTGTCATATTTTTTTTTAGTTCATTCTAGTGCTAACAATAACCAATAAAATGAAGAGATGGTTCAGGAGAAAATTTGAGTGACTGTCAATTTGTGCAGTTGAGAGATAACGTATCAAAATTCTATTCCTCCTGTTATTACTCATGATTAAAATTAATCTCGTTTAACATTCTGCTCTTCAGATAACCTCTACAATACAATTTATTACCTCAAGCAAGAGCAATTTCTGTTCATTACAATTTCCGTCTAATGCCCATAAAAACTTGCTAAAATCAAATCTTGTTGAAATGCTGACTTAAATCATAACGATAAAACAAATGTCCTACCGATCTGGATAGCAAAACAATACTCTCATCGTTTCGGTATGCTATAAGAGAAACTATTTTAAATTGCTATTTTCTTTATGTTCTTTATTGCTATACTCATTTCCATAAATTGTTTTGCATTTTGTTTACAAACTTAAAACTCAAAATGTATTCGCTTATAAAAACATGTCAATATATGTATGTCCTTGACATTGTCACCCACTTTTAATATTTATGTGCTAAAATCAACAATGGTTACCATAGAAATCAGGATACGAATAATAAAAAATCAAGTCAAATTACTTTTAAGGAACAACATTATTGTTACATCGGCTTATGCTATAAGCAAAATATATGCAAACAAAGATCATTTGCTGTTGCATTTTTTATGATCAATACTGTATATATAAATATTTTGTACAATACTGTACACAAACTGTTTTGCTAATTATACTAAATTTTAATTTTCTCAAAATTTGTCTAATGTGACCGCAGTTTTGTAAATTTCCCAGATTCCCCCAACCAATTTGCCTTAAACACTTCTTTATTTAATAAGTAAGACAAATGATTTCTTTATAATTTCACTTATAATTTATCTTGCATGTTGTTTTTATCATTTAAAGAAAAAATTTTCTCTTTTAAAGTCTCCAATAATAGAATAATTTCCAATTGATTTGACCTGCATTTCATCACCGAGTCATTACGTACAATTCATAATAGAAACATACACATTACAAACAACTTAAAAACAATTTTCAATTTTAGTTTCTTTTTTTTTTTTTTTAATTATACTCAAGATTCGAAATTCAAAAATAAAGAAAACAAAATTGTAATTCCCTAACGCCGCAGTCTCCATGGATCCACTCATACATATGAATATTTATGATGAATTGCATATGGCAAAGATTTTGTAACGCACAGTAGATGCCACCAACCACAGCAATGTGGCACCGTCAAATGTTTATATAAATTTTCAATTCTTCTATTCTTGAGAATTAAGGTGTTGCGCTAATGAAAATTTAAACTTTAAAAAAATTTAAAACTAAAAATTATACTTAGAATGGACTTTATAATTTTAAAACATTTTTGTAAGTGTTTTTAGTTTGCTGATGAAACTTCTTTTCCTATATTAAATCATAAACAAATGTTGAGTTATTTATGGAAAAAATATGATTTTCTTAAGGCTTAACCTAAAAGGGATGACGATCATGAAATTACGCTGACAACAAAATCTGTTTTTAGTTATTGAGTTATTTTTAAAATATTTAATAACATTTTGTTGTGAGTTTGGTGATGAAATTGTCATTTTAAATTTATGATTTTAATAAAATTTATGTTAAATTAGTTTCTTTGGTTAAGGAAAGTATTCAAATTTTGTATTAATTAAAAACAGAAAAACATAAATCTTAAGAAAGTTTTTTAGCCAGTACATGTGTGATTTAAGTTAGGAATTAAGAAATAAATACTTCTTGTCATTCACTTTATACAGGCAATTTATTGTGACACTTTTGCCGTGTTGAAAATTTATAGTAAAGCGTGATCCATTTCGAGGTTTCCTACTTTTTTAAATAAAAAAAAAAAAAAACACAGAAAATTCAAATTTAATGGGGAATGTTTATTATCATTTGAAAGAAAATTCTTTGGCATTTATTTTTTGAAGATTATGTCTATCAAATGTTGGCCGTTGCTACGTCGCAGATGGTCCATCCGTTGAGTCCAATTTTCGATGACTCGTTCAAGCATTTCGACTGGTAACTGGCGAATGACACGCGTGATGTTTTCCTCCAAGGCCTGAATCGAAGCGGGTTTGTCCTTATAAACTTTAGACTTTACATAGCCCCACAGGAAAAAGTCTAACGGTATGATATCACACGATCTTGGTAGCCAATCGACCGGTCCAAAACGTGAAATTATATGCTCATCGAAGTGTTCTCTCAATAAATCCATTGATTGATGCGATGTGTGGGAAGTGGCGCCGTCTTGCTGAAACCAAATGTCGCCGAGATCACGAGCTTCAATTTCAGGCATCAAATAGTCGGTTATCATGGCACGATAACGGTCGCCATTGACGGTTACGTTCGCACCGGCATCATTTTTAAAGAAATATGGATCGATGATTCCAACGGTCTACAAACCACACCAAACCGTTGTTTTTTCTGGATGAAGTGGTAGTTCTTGAATCTCTTCAGGTTGCTCTTCGTCCCAAATGCGGCAGTTTTGTTTCCTTACATAGCCATTGAGCCAGAAATGAACCTCATCGCTGAACAAAATTTGCCTCGAAAACGTAGGATCTTCTTGGAACTTTTCAAGAGCCCATAGAGCGAAGCGATGTCGCTTGGGAAGGTCGAGCGGCTTCAGTTGTTGCACAAGCTGTATTTTGTATGCTTTCAATTTAAGATCTCGACGTAAAATGCGCCAAGTCGTTCCATAGGTCAGACCGAGTTGCTGCGAATGGCGCCGAATCGATTCTCCACGGTCTTCGTGTACACTCTCAACTACGGCCGCTATATTTTCTTCACAGCGTGCTGGACGTGGTTTATTCGGTCGAATGTTATCCAATAATGAATGCTGGGTCTCAAAATGAGTGATGGTGTTGCGAATAGAACGCTCAGTAGGCCGATTACGTTGACCATAAGTTGAGCGAAGTGCACGAAACACATTCCTCACAGAACATGAATTTTAGTAATAAAGTTGAACGATTTGTAAACGTTGTTCAGGCGTAAGTCTTTCCATTATGAAATGCCAAACAATACTAAACAAAAATAACATGACAGCATGACACGACTCACACGTGATCTGTCAAAAAAAGGCTACTGAAAAAAGTATCTCTATTTGAATCACCCATTATTATAACAGCTGTTTTGTAGACAGTATCAAATTTCATAGCTCTTAGAATGGTGATGATTATCTCAGTTGTTGTTTGGACTTCGAGAATTTTGCATCTCATTGTTGCCTAACTGTATCGTGTTACGGTTTTTGAAACTTACATTTGTCACATGCAATCGATTTTATTAACCTAACTTTTATAAGATTGGATTTGGTGTAGTACTACATAAAACTGAGATTGATATTGGTGGAGACCATTAAAATCAGAAAGTTTTGCCAACAACGCTTCTTTGGAATTAACACCCTGGCATTTTGTTAGCTTTGCAGCTTCGCCATTTTAATTTTTCAAGCCAAAAAAAAAAAGAAAATGTTTACAATTAAACAAATAACGAAAAATAATTGAAAATCCTTCTTTATTATTCATTTCCCGATTTCCGATCGTTCAGAAAAAATACGCATACTCAAAAAAAAAATTTTTTTTAATTTTTATATTACCTAGTGACACATCTTGAATGGAATCCGTTAGCTTGGCGGTAAGTTGTTTCCAAATTTTCCAAATTTCTGTGGGAAGTATTTGGTGCTAAGCCCTTGGCCAAGTCTGTACACGCAGAGAAAAAATATAGTTGTAGTGACCATAATTTCAGAGCAACATATTATGTTTGAAACATGTGATCACAGCAAAAAATAGAAATAATTATAAGTAATAATTATTACGATTCCACTTTGTCATATTGTATCCGATTTTATGGTTTGTTTTTTCATGTTATGATTCTAGTTTTATATATAATTGAACAACCTTACTATATCATTATCGCATTTTATCAGATTATGATTTGATGTTATTACATTATTATTATTCAATCTTATTATATTATTATACCTTATTATAATATTATTATCCCATTTTATCATATCATTATCATACATTATCATATAGTTATCAAATCATCATATTATTATTTCATCTTACCATATATTAAAATAAAACATATTAATAAAAAAGTATTTACATATTACTTACTTCTTAATTATATATTTATTCATATATAGACCAAATAAGAGTTACAATGTAGTTGGAAACAAACATTAAAAACAAAATATATTTAAAAATAAATAAATTATGAATTTTCCCACAAAGTTTATGAAAAGGATAAGTATTATATTTATTTGAAATATTATATGGGAATAATAATATTAATATGGTTTAAGAACAAGAAAAAATACTGCAAATTTGCAATGGTTATAGAAATAATGATATTTTTCATATTAATAAAATTTTGTTACTAGTAAAAATATTTAAAAAATGTAATTTTTGCATTTAACCATATAAAATTTTTTTATTGAGTGTAAATATTAAATGACAAAGTTTAAACAATAACATTTTTGTCACAAACACAGAGTTATTAAAATTCAAGAAAATTAACAATAAGAACATATTATTGTTGTAGTGATAATGCTGTAACCATATTTTTTATCTACGTGTAGATTCAAAGTCAGCTCTGGCGAATTATTTTTTTAGCTGTAAGATAAGCATCTTTAAAAATTTATCGGGTATGTCATCAATAGCAATGTTGAATGAATTATGAAGTAAACTGGTTTGGGAAGAATTGGTTTTAAGCTTCGAATAATTTAAGGAAAATTCATCGTGAAGTGAATCCAAGTGTATTATTATAGTTTTCATATATATGTTCTTTTTGAACATCTGATGAATCCAAGATATCATTTAGCAGTAGAAATGAGGAATATTTTGATAGAGGGGATTTAATATGTTTTTCATAAAAAAAACTTTTGCACATAAAAGCACTTATTGAAATAAATTAAGTTAATTTATTTACTTGTCTGCATTGTACTTTAATGTTAAGATTGTTTAAAGCCACGATAAATTTAAAGATATAAACAAAGTAATATATAAAAATTGTTTTCTGTAAATTGTATAATATCTTCAGCATATTTCCCTTCGAAATCCAACGGATATCGGTATGAAGTAGTATTTTTTATTTTCTGCATTTAAATCGACACATGGGGCTTTAGGAATTCCATTTCTTAATTAACTAGTTTTTATAAAATTTATTAAGTCTATAGTAGTTTGCAGAGCACTTTTAAATATATTAGCTGAATTAGAGATTCAAGTGATTTAAAAAACCTGTTCGCAAACCTATGATTGATGCGACTACATTTGTACACCTTTTGGGAAACCTTGTGCTACAATGTACCTAGAAATCGATAACTTATATTGATGATATAATATTGATGAGCTGAGTACAAAAAAATATTAAAAATTAATCTTTAGTTTCTTATCAGAGATTGAAAATCACAGCTTAAGTACATTTTGCAAAAAAAGTTTGGAGTTTCTTCTAAAAATAAGACTCAAAAGGATCACAATTTTGAACTTATTATTGAAAAAATATTTTTTGATTTTTCCTCAATGTATTTTGTTTCTAGAGAGAACTTAAGAGTTCTCTTGTGGTAAAAAATGTAAAACTACTGTTCAATATTTTACTCATAAAAGGAATAAAAACATGAAAGTGTTCGCTACATTTTTTTTTGCAAAATCGAATTTTTTCCCCCTTGGACCAAAAAAAATATTTAATGTTCTTTTCATTTCACGGGCTAATTTAAAATTTTCATATAAAAAATAAATTTTTATGAAGAAAAATAAAATGATCATAGATTTTCTTTATTTTCTCAATTATATTTAAGGAATTTCAAGTGATTTTAGCTTTCACATAAAAAAATAATTTTTGCTGAAGAAAAAGTGATTACAGATTTTCGTTGTTTTCTCAAGAAAAAAAACAAACAAATTTTTATGAAGAAAAATAGTGATCACAGATTATCGTTATTTTCTCAATTGGAGCCTTATTTAAGGATATAGGGCACATTTTATTTTTTGATACAAAAAATATAAACAAATTTTTGATGAAGAAAAAAAAAGTAATCACAGACTTTCGTTATTTCCTCAATAGGATCTACGGCTGATTTTAGTTGCGATAAAAAATTTTTGTTCCTTAAAAAATTCAATTTTAGATGATGAAAAAAGTAAACAGATTTTCGTTACTTTCTCAAGTAGAGGCTTATTTAAGAATCTGTGGCCGATTTTAGGTTTTCAAATAAAAAATAAGTTTTTGATGAAAAAAAAAAAAAAAATTAAATTTTATCATTTGGATGCTTCTTTAAAAAATTTATTTCTGTAATCAAAATTTTCGCCATTTTCACAATTCAAGGCTTATTCAAGGATCTAAGGCCGCTTTTAACTTTTCTTTAGATGGAAATTATAGGTAATTTTTTCATTTGATATAAAAATGGCTAAAATCCTTCTATAAATGACAGAGATATTGGCAAAAGCCAGTATTTTTCCACTTTTTGAAAGCTCTATACAAGCTACGGACTTCGTTCTTCCACAGAAAAATTTTTCACAAGAAACTTTTTTCAGAACTTAATCGTTCCACCGATATATCGCATTTTTTAAACTTTTGATGCTATAAACTATATAAGCTACAGACTTCGTTCTTATATAGATCAGTCAAATATGTTTGTTTTTTTTTTGCTGAAGAAATGAAGCAAATATATTCACAAATAATCCCTTAAATTCTTAAAACCTGTCAAATTTAAAAAAAACCGCCACAACATAAAAAATCGTCAAAATTAAATAAGAAATCGCTAAAAAAGTGCTAAAAATGGCTAAACGCGAAAAATTGTCAAAATTTGAAAAAACCGCCAAAATGCGAATATGGCTAAAACCAGAAAAATACAGAAAAACTCAAAATTAGTTAGAATGCAACAATATGGCTAGTGAGAAAAAATTTTCAAAAATGAATAAATCGAGAAAAAAGTACTATACTCAACAGGGGTAAAGGGTATATAAGATTCGGTACAGCCGAATTTAATACTGTTGCTTGATTTACGTAATATTATCAGAATAATCGGTTTTATCGTTTCTAGTAAAATTTAATTTAGGATTTATATATCCTTATTTATCTTCATTTATCAATTATCGACAAAATGCTCAGTTTTATAAAAAACTTTCGGTTATCGATAAATATGTCTAAAAAAATTTTCTCGAAAGCATGAAAAAATTCTAAAGAAAACATTAATCATTTATCACCTATCGATGATTTGAATAATTCTTTCAATAGCTCTCTTTGATTGAAACATTTTCATCTTTTCAGTTTTTTTTTAATAAATCCTTAGTTTCTATTTTGATTAAATTTACTTTTAATAATACCATAAAATATGTTGTATTATGTTTCACACATGTATCATCAAATACATCTATTGCTACTTTAAAATATATTATAAAAATTAGAACCCTTTTTTATTATTTTTATTTTTTTTTCTCTCTCGTTTAAAGATTACATCATTGTTGCGCCCACGTGCAACATACAAAACAACAACTCAACAAAAACAGCAGCAACAACAACATCTAACATTAACGGGCGTCAATCAACAAGCCCCCAACTCAGTTACAAATGAAATACAACATCTGTTGCGCGTTGAAACATCTATAAATAATATTGAATTCATACCAACTCTAGAATTTGTAGACACAACAAATCTCATAACATGCAATGAAGAACAATTGTCACAATGCTTAGCTTCAAGTTTACAAGAAGATATAAATTCGGAACAGCAACATAATGTTTCAGCAACAAGTTCTGCACAAACTTATACAGTTGAAAAAACTTCAAACGATCAACAGCAACAGCAGCAAGAACAACAAGAATTATCAACATCTTCAATAATAGATACCAGTGAATTGTTACAGCAGGAGGTCTACCCACAATTAAGCATTACAGACACTACTTCATTTACAACATATTTTGATGAACCAACATCGTCCATATCACTTGGCATCATGGAGAGTACACAAACAAATAAATCTTTAAGTGAACAAAGATCAACAACAGATCATATGCCGGCCTCCACAACGCCAACTACAAGTAAAAATACTACAACAACTACGCCAGCAACCGCCACAACAACAACTAACAGTCAAAGTAATGTGCCACAAAGTTTAACAAATCCTAGTTTAAGTGAAATTGTTGATGAGGAGGAAGAGATAGAGGAAGAAATTGAAGAGGCTTTAGAAATGAGTGAAGGACATGATTTTAGTGGGTCATTGCCGGGACCCAGTAAAAAGCCACAAATGGAACAAATGTTTGGTATAGACTTTACGGATAGTTCAAGTGAGGACTTGAAGGTGAAAAGCGACAGGAGTAAAAGTTTAAACAGCAATAGCGATGGGGATCAGTTCAAAATAGATGATGATCAATTGTCAGGTGGTAAATTGGCCCAACATTTTGTAATTGAAGATGAAGAGGAAAGTGAAATATCGGTAGATATAAGTTTGCCTGAGGGAAAACGTTTAGTGCATTCAAAACATGAATCTTCAGATTTTGAACCGGAACTAAATGTTTTATCTAGAGGCCAGGAAAACGAGGAAGAAGAAGAGCCAAGTTTAGCCAACCAATCTACTGCCGATGATGTATCAGAATTGCAAGAGGAGCCTAAAATTGAAGAGGAGGATTTGAGTCAAGTGAAATCTGATATGGGAGAAGCTGATTTGTCTAAAAGCAATAAAGAGGAGATATCCAAATCCAAAGAAAGTAAAACAGAAACTAGAGTTGAACAAATTTCAGAGAAATCCAAAAGTCTTAAAGAGGAAACACAAAATCGGTTGGTTAAACCCTTACGTCCAGAATTTTTTGAAAATCCCGATATTAAACCTTTATCGGGAGCTTCTTCTTTACATAGTGAGAAAGATCATTCCATTGAAGAAATTATGGCTTCTAATCAATCTATGGAAATGACTTTCGATGATAAGGATTTAAGTTCTTTAAATCCTAGTTTTGATATACACAACGAAACTTTGGTTAATGAATTATTGGCCGATACACCTGAAAGATCACCCGATCCAACAAAAGCGAAAAGTTCATTAAAGGAAGAAAAACCGGAAGACAGCAGAAATAGTATGGGAGAGTCTTTCTTAAGTTCAACTAAGGTCTCAGAAATTTCTCAGAATTTAGAGGAAGGTTTAAAAGCAAAAGAGGATGGGAAAAAAGAAAAGCTTATTTCTTTACAGGATATTATAGGAGATGTTAACACATCTAAAGAAAATATAACTGTCTCACTTATTCCTAATGAGGAAGTGGTAAAAGACTTTGTGGAAAAATCATCTCTTCATCCTTTGCAACAACAACAAAAATCAGAGCTTCTACCTAAATTAAAGGAAAAAATATCAGTTTCCATTGTTCCCAACGAGCAGGTGGTAGAGGAAGTTTTCGAAAAAACTTTCCACTCTGAAATGGTCACCGATTTAGATGACAGTTTGCCAGAACAAGAGGAAAAACCTATGACTTCCAAACAGGCTGAGAAAAAACATAATTTATCCAAATCTCTAGAGCTAAAAGAACATCAAGCCAAAATCGAACAATTAGAGCCCTGGTCTACCCTGCAGGTGAATACCAAGGAAGAAGATGATGAGGAGACTTCTTTACAGCTAATGAAAATAAGAATAATGGCCATGAAAATACAACCCAAAGATGCCAATCTACAATTATCGCCCACAGGAGAAGCCTCAGGACCTGTAGAGAATAGTCAAGTAAAAGCTATGGAAAGGGTTTCTTTGGTAGACTTTCCCAAAGACGTTTTAGAGGACATAACTGAAGAAAGTGAACGTAATTCTTTATCAACCCAAGAAGATCAAAATTCTTTGAGTCATGAAAAATCTACTACCATAACTTCGAAAAGTGAGAGTAAAACTTTAAATAATGACAAGGAAAATTCAAATTCTACTGTAAGTTTAAAAATGATACAAATGCTGGAGCAGAAAGTAGGGGAACTGCAGCAAATGTTAATCAGTAAAGATGCCTGCCTAGCGTCTTTGAATTTACAATTAGAGAACAGTCAAAGAAGAGATTCGCAAAATAATAACAACTCTTCAGAGTTATTAGTATCAGGCAGAGATTCTAGTTCTTTAGTAACCAATTCAACGGAATATAGAACTTTACAAGAAGATTTTGGACAACCGGTAAGTTATTTCATAAGAAATGTTAAATTTATATATGTAAACTAGTTATGTTATTTTTAATACTTCAAGACCATGGACATTTACCTAGAGCTCTCCAAACGTGATGAACTGATTGCCAAACTCAATGATTCTCTACAACATTCACTCACCGTAAGAGAAACTTTACAAACTGAATTGGAAAAACTTAATCAAGAAGTATTTCTTTTACGCAAACAACTTTCGGAAGCCATGGAATCTTGCAAAAAATCCTTTTGGCCACGTGATCAAGAAAGTAATTGTGGCCAAAGAATATCAGAAATATCAATGGATTTAATAAGTGAATCAGATGATGATTTAGATCGTCTATATCTTACCGATAATGAAGAGAAAATTTCTCGGAATTCGCGAGAAAGACAACTTTCAATGCCACGTCAGTATGATTATCCTACTAGTGATGTAGAAATGCCTTGTGATTCTACAGCTTTCAGTAAACAAATTGAACAATTTCAAAAATATCTAACTCCCAGTGAAGTTCGTCTGTTCTTTATGGTACAAAAGAAATTTGATGATTATTTGTGTCAAGAGTTGGAAAAATGTAAAATGAAATATGACCAAGAATTAAAAATTCTGATGGATCAATGGGATAATGAAAAACAGGAAAAGGATAATGAAATACAAAAGTTAATACAACAAAAACATGAAAGAGAAACAAAGCATAATCAGGAAATGGAAGATTTAAGGAAATATTTTGAAACCAAATGTGCTGATTTGGAAAAGCAGTAAGTACAGCACAAAAATATACAATACTTAAATAATAAATAATAAATTTTTTCCTCTCCTACTCAAGATTTTCCGATGATGTTTTCTCCCAAAAATCTCAACGTCTTGACATAAGTTCTTCCTCTGCCTCAGAATGTTCGGATCAAGAACAATTACCCGAGGATTTCAAAATACATATACCCTCTAAATCCAAAGAGTCATCGCCTCGTAAACGTTCTAAGGCTGAGCTATTATTAAGTCCTTCTCATCGCCAAATGACTCCAGGAAATGATGCGTTTAATGACGATTCCCAAACAACTCAAGGAACACAAGTAAGATTTATTTTATTATTTTCATAAGAATAAATTAAATTTATATATATTTTTCTCAATTTATCTCCCTTAGTTGGCATTGGAAATTACCGAATTAAAGACATTTTATCAAAATAAAATTCATGAAATTCAACGTACCCAAGATGAGAATATTAAAAAATTAAACGATCGTTTAAAGTATTATGAATCTCGTTATCCTGAAGATGATTTTATGGTGAGTTTTTTCAAGTGAATAAAAGATATTAATTTTTTATTAAAAAAATTAAATAGCATGCTTTTTAATTAAGGCTGATGCTTTTTAATCAATAATTACAAACTAATTTCATTTTTTTCCGTATTAAAAAACAAATCATGCTTTTTTGTTATGGGTGAAGGAATATTTTACCATTTTCATTCATCTTACTCACTTCTATTTGCATTGAAATGTGTGGTGTTTTATTTATATTGAGATATCAGTATTAGGCAATCATTTCAAGGTAATTGACAGGTAATTTGACGGGTATTAAAATTCGGTAAATTTCGGTGGGCATGAGTTTTAACAACTACTGAAATTAAGGCTAATGATCATAAATTCTGAGGACATTATAAAATAACAGTGTTGTGGTGTGGTAATAAGAATGGATAAGTTTTCAAAACAAAGTATAATTCCCAAAAAAATAATGGACCAATGTTAAAAAAAAGTTAATAATAATACAAAAATAATAATACTTCAAACGCTAATTTTCAAAAAAAAGTACAAATTCATAAAGAGATATATTATTTTAAATAATTAGCATTTTCCCCAAATTTAGAATCATAAGAATTAGTCAGAATTACTTGCGACACTACTACATAGTTCTAAAAATGTTATTAAAGAATCGGAATCATTAGTTCTAGAATTACATCAATTCTAGAACTAATGATTTTTGAATATGTTCTAAAATTTTTACTGGGTATTATTATTTCTTTTAAAATCCTACAGTCTAAATACAAAAGCTTAAAAGTCGATTTGAGTTTTAAAAAGCTTTTAAAGCAGTTTTTTAATTATTTCTTATGATACGGAAAAAACAAAACTTCTGTTTTAAATTTTAACAAAAATAAAATTTAAAATTTCTTTTGTGGTTAGTCCGCTAGTTGTTAGTAAAAGTATTAATTACCAAAACAAATACAAGTTTTTTTAACATTTTCATAAATTATAAATCCAATAATAATTTTCATGCCTGAAAAATCATCGGGAAATTTCTGCCTTAGTATCATAGTCTAAGTTCACACATAGCAATTTTTAATTCTGAAATTTTCTTTTGAACTTGCATTTACGTTCACACACTAAATTTTTCTTCAGCAATTCTTGCTTTAATTGCCTTTATTTGTTTTTGTTTTGAAATACGAAAATGAAAAACAGGCAAGTTTGTTCTCTTTCATATTCCCTCTCGCTCTCTCTCATACGAAATCAGAATTTCTGCAAGAAAAATTGCCTTGTGTGAACTCAGATATACTAAACTATATGTATTTTTTCGCAATTAAATAGTCTAATATAAATACTAGGGTAAATTAAATTATTCGGGTGAGCAAAAACAGAAATATACGCAAAATTCAAAGAAAATTACCCTATCCTCCCTTCCAGTGATTGAAAAATCATATGTCTCATATATTTAAACCAAGAAAAAGTTAAATTTTTTTCGGGAAATGGATTTCAAAAAGTTTGCAATTTTGAGCTTGTTATGAAAAAAATATTTTAAAATTTTTCACCACGGAATGTTGGTCCTCCAGAGGAATATATGGTGAATTTTTATACCTCTCCGCGGGAGCTAGATTTTGATTTTAGACCCATAGATTCCTGGGAAAGTTTTCTTAGAATTCTTCGTTGCTTACAATTGGCAAAAACAATTGAACATAACTGATAAATACATATCTGTGGGATTTTGACAAATCATTTGAGATAAGGCCATTTCAATCCTTTTTAATCATAAAAGTCACATTTTATAATAATCATAGCTTTGAAGACATAGTTCAACAAAAAATTGTTTGTTCATATACAATGGTAGATAATCGTTTGTACGAATCACTGTTTTTTTGTTTTTTGTTATAAAACGCCTCACACTGATCCCAAAACATTTTTTGGAAATAATTCTGTAGCTTGTGAATCGTATGAGATATCTAAACAAAGCTTAATATGGTCAGAGCTGAGGTGTTTTCGAGTTGATTTGGAGAAGCACAAGTTCCTAGCGGATCATGGGGGTAGAGGGTAGCCCTCCAAAGTTGTTCACCTCGGGTATGTAATTTCTTTAAAAATTCGCCAAAAACTCAATTATAACTTGAATGTAAAAAAAAAAAAAATACATATAGGTAGTCCTTACAAAAAACATGTTTACATATGTAGGTTATATCTTTTACTTTATGATATATTTAGTTCGAGGCAATTTTTTTTAATATCCTCTAGATTTCTTACAAAATTCTCAAAAATTGCTGCAAGAATTATATAAATATATCTATCCGATAAAAAAAAAAGTTATATTAATATGAATTCAAACTTTAAAAAAATTTCAAAAAGGTGGAAATTTTAACGTAAATGCGTGTAAGGCAAAAACGAAGGCTCTTTGGGTGACGGTTTCCCCCCAAACCCTGTCTAAACTTTGTCAATTTTTAAAAAAATTTTTAATTTTTTTGTAAAATTCTAAAATTTTAAAGCCGAAATTAACAATATATATATACATATATATATATATATATATATAATATCCACATATATATATATATATATATATATATATATATATATATATATATATATATATATATACATATATATAATATCCACATATGTTGGTTAAACACACAAAAAATATTTTCTGTGCCACGCCTTTTACAATGGCTGGGTGATCATTTTAATGAATAATTAAAGTTTTTAAAAAAGTTTTCCCCGGACTGGGATTTTAAGAATTTCGATACGAAAAAGTGGGAGTTTTTTTTTAAATTCTCATTTGAATTTTATTTAGGTCCAAATATTAACATTATTTCTTAAAAATATACTTAAAAACCCAAAATTTTAAGTTTTTAGGATCATGGTCTGGAGAAATTTTAGAAGTTGATGAATATTTTTGGTTTCAACTTCTTGCAGCAGTATTATTTAAAATTTTGTAAGAAATGTAGTGGATATTTTTAAAAAAATTTTATTGCCCAAATTAAGGCTCTCAACTTAAAAAAAACTTTTGAAAAACTAGGCCAAAAATGAGAGATAACCTACATATGTAAGCATATTTTTATAGAGATTTATAAGGACTACCTACATGTAAAATTGTTTTACATTCAAGTTATAAATTAAGTTTTGGCGAATTTTTAAAGAAATTACACACCCGAGGTGACCAACTCTGGACCCTTTACCAGAGTTTGAAAAACTCCAACGGCTTCCAAGTTTTTTAGATTGGCTAACACTACAGCTACTGAAAATTGTCAGTAGTGGTAGCAAAAGCATTTATCATTTTTTTTTTTTTTTTGTAGTCTTACACTTTCTATAACTACTGCTACTCGCAAAGAAATAAAATTTGAAAGGAAGTAGAAGCTATCAAACATGTAGTTCAAATGCAGTAGTAGTTTTAAAAATGAATTACTTGGCTACCACTCCGTTAGTAGTTTATTTTTTATAACTACTTTCCAGGAAGCAGAAAAAGTAGTTTTTGAAGCAGCAATAAAAATAGAACAACGAGAAAACATATACAAACAAATGTGGGAACAATACGTTCTTGTAATAAAACCTAAAACCATTCGCGTTTACTTGTGTTGTTTTTTTTTTTTTTTTTTATAAGATTGCCATTTTTAAAAATGTGTGTGAATATTACCATATTAATTCATTATGTTATGTATTAATTGGACTATTAAATTTTTTAAAATTTATTTTATAATATGAAGGACTATTTTTTTTAGCTTGTATTAATTTAAATGCCTTACGTTAAATTCTTTACTAATTACATATATTAATAAAATTTGAGTTTTAAATTAAGAAATAAATCTTTAGACTGATTTGTCATAAAGATTATTAGTGCTACCATATGGTCTTGTATGTTTTTCTTACTATATTTAAATATTTTATAAATCAGACAGTCAGACAAATTTTATAAATTAAACAAACATCATTTTTTTGATTTTGTTTTCCACCAAAGAAAGTATTAAACTTTATGTGAAATTTATTTTAGCTGAATATTTTTACTTTTGCAGTCATATTTAAAGTTTAAAATCGTGTTTAAAATAAAGCTAAAAAAATGCTAAAAATTTATTAAAAAATGCTAAAAATAATGCTAAATTAATAAAATAATTTTTTCTGTATTATATTTGCATTTTGTCTTAATTTTGCATAATTTTGTGCTTACGTAGTTGTAAAAACAGAATCAATTGTATACACAGAAGAAAAAAGGGAAGAAAATAAGTAGAATAATAATAATTCATTGCTAGACCGCAAAAGTTATAGGTAGCTATATATGTAGAAGCTTAATATCAACATTTTGTGCTTTTATCTTCTGTCACCCAGCCATCCAATTCACAAGATGAATCAATATGATATTTTTAAGCTACTTAAATTTTTTATTAAACTACTTCAAATGCTACCTTTACTGCTACCTCTGCTGCTCCCTCTTCTTTCTATTGCTACTCTATTTACTACCTTTAAAACTAAGCAGAGAAGGTAGTAGTTT
This sequence comes from Protocalliphora azurea, assembly GCA_932274085.1. Lineage (NCBI taxonomy): Eukaryota > Metazoa > Arthropoda > Insecta > Diptera > Calliphoridae > Protocalliphora > Protocalliphora azurea. The sequence continues at coordinate 23,453,082 of OW026522.1, read as the reverse complement.
TCTTTTATGAATATAGGTAAAACTATTATTACTTACATGTGAAGGTATCAGTAGTAATAACATTATAAAAAATACACTACTTTCAAAATTGTAGCTTTTGACTACAACAAAAAATACTGCTACAAAAAAGTGAAGGTAGTAGTTTAAGCAAATGAACGACTTCAAGTTTTAAACATTTCATAAACTATAATTTCAGATATTTTTTTGCTACTACGACTATTAGGAGTCTAGTTTTTCAAACGCTGCCATCTACCTCCGTGATCCGCTAGGGACCTATGCTCCTCCAAATCAATTCGAAAACATCTCAGCTCTTACCATATGAAATTTTGTTTATATATCTTATACGGTTCACAAGTTATAGAATTATTAAAAAAAAAAAAAAAAAAATGTTTTGGCACTACTGTGCGCCTTTTTGTTTTGTTTAACAGCACAAACTTAAAAACACTTTAAGGAAGCTTTCGCTCAAAAACACCAAAACAAAAAGTTTTCAACGAAAACAAATTTGAAAACGTTTAAATTTCAAAAACAACATTGTGTTCTACAAATTCTAAAACCAAAAAAATTTGAAAAATACTGAAAAAAGGGTAATATTTTGAGGTTAAAAATAATAAAAACAATTAAAATTTTATATATTTTTTGTTGTTTATTGCCTAATTTTCTTTAAACTGATAAAAATTATGATTTTCGTCCAAATAATAAAAAGAAGATATTCCGTAAATTTCTTCAAATGTTTGTAGGGACAGAAGACACATTTTTTTTTATTAACGTACATAAATATTTTTCTTCCAAATGCAGCACCGTGGTAGACTTCAAATATTTGCTTTATAAATTTATGAGAAATTTTCATGTTTCCTTTTTTGTTTTTTGTTTTTTTGAAACCTTTCAAGTCTAAAAAAAAGTGTGAACGTACTAGTTTTCATAAGAGTTTTAATTTACAAAAACTCGTAAAAATTTTTAGGCTAAATGAACTATGATAAAAATTTTTATTTGAGGTTATGCTCACTAAGTATGCCTAAAAGTATGGAATTAAAAAGGTAAACCATTAATTAAGTTGCTGTTGCTTAGTACAAATATTTGCTTGTTTTTTTTTTTTTTAATAAGTTACATATTTTCGTGAGATTATCGTTTGTACGCAGCAACTATAAATATCAAAATTCTATTGTTGACTATAATTCAACGAGTTTTAATTGTAAAATAATAAAGATTTTTTGTATTGAAATAAAATTTTGCATAAAAACTAAATTCTATAAAGTCTTTCTAAAACAATGGGGTCTGGATCGCGTTTAAATTAAATAGAAAGAAATCTGACTGATACTTTAAAGATAAAAATATTATTCGATTTGCGAAATTGCTCGCATTATAAAGGCTTTTCGAAATTATCATTTCTCCAGAAATGTAAAATATTATACGATGCTACCAAATATCAACCAAATGTAACTTTTAAAAGTACCTAAAATTATAAAAGGGGATGTCATTTAGAATATCCTGCACAAATTTAAACTTCCTACGATAATTTGAACAGGATGCTACATGGCCACTTAGGTTCATGATTATAGAACAAATCTCCAAAAAATTTTTCTCACCAAAATGAGTGTTATATACATCAAACGATAGCTAATTAAAAATTTTTATATTTCGTAATTTTTCCAAAATTTATTAAAAATTTTTTTGTTCTATATGAGATTTTTTATTATTATTAAATTATTATTATTATTATTATTATTATTATTATTATTATTACCATTATTATTATCATTATTATTATTTTTTAATTACAAAATATGGGTATATTAATTTTTCTTCAGCTATCGTCTGATGTAACTATGTATCATTAAAATTGGAGAGAAAAAAATTTTAAGATTTGTTCTAGTATCACCAACATAACTGGTTGTGCAGCATCCTGTTCCAATCATCGTAGGAAGTTGAAAATTGATGAAGATATTCTAAATGATGCCCCCTTTAATAATTTTACATACGTTTAAATGTATTTTGCAAAAAAGAATTTTGGTCCACTTCAGACTGCAATCCAATGAAAAATTAGTGAGGTATACTTGCAGAAAAGTTTACGAAAAACAACAGGAGTTTTCTACGGTTATTGATCTTAGTATATTATTAAGAAATGTTGACAAGGAATTCGTATACCAATTATACAGAACTACAAGCTATAAAAAGTACTAAAAAATTTAATTTACTGTTAATTCTTTAATTATATTTTAATATTATTCAAAATGCGTATAAACGAATGCCCCTTACAGTTAAATTTTTTTTTTTTTTAAATAATTAATGGAAACAAGAGTTTTTTTTAAATGTTGTTATTTTTTGTTTAAATATTTTTTTTTTTACTAACTATAAAAATGTATAGTTAATAAACTAGATTATTTAAATGATATAGTTAAAAAGAAATAATCAGGTATGTGATGGAAATCGGTCGTTCTCAAATCGAACGGTTTCAAAAGTTGTGTTGAATTTCGATTGATTTTAAGAATAATTTTTGGAACAATGCTTTATTTTTCCTTTATAAGATACAGCACTATTGAAAATCAAGGAAATGATTTTCGTGGAACACTTAATAATTTATAATAAATTCTAACAAGAAGTGAATTTACTGTAATTTTATTCAATAAAGAAAACGAAAAAATAAATACATCACACATTTTTTCGATTTCAATTCGTTTCGTGTTCGAAATCGATTTCCATCATAAACCCGATTAAAAAGTATTTTTTTATTTCGATAAACAACAAAAATGTAGTGCGTGTAAAGGTTTATCTATGACGAGCGATTGTATATATCGTCACCTAAAATGCAAAAGGACATAACCACACTTTTTAATTTTTTACAACAGAAGCTAAAAACATAATGAAAATAGCAAAAGGCAGTAAGCGAAATTTTTAATTTTTTGCAATTGACTTGGCAATTTAGAAAAGTTTGTTAATCGTTCATCAAAAAATAAAGCACAAAACAAATTTTTCTTACATGGAAATAATTTTATGTTTTTTATGTTTTGTCTATGAAGTTGATGTTATGTTATTTTGATTTATTTTGAAGATATAAATATTATATTTTGTGTAGATGTATTTTGGTCTAGGTCACCATAATCCAATAAAAACCCATCAGTCAATTTTTGATCGGTTACGATCTTTTCCATTTTAGGTAACTATATTTATATAGCATGTCTTGTAGAAATATACTTACGTTCCACACTGGTTCCAAACCATTTTTAAACAATATATTTTTTTATTGTTTTAAAATCCCAAAAATTGAATTTTTGAATTTTGCCTATAAAATCTACTTTTATTTTTAGTCTGGCAAAACCAGTTAGTGAAAGTTTAGAGTTTCTGAAACCGCATACCTTTTGTTAAACCCAGCTTTGGGATTTTATAACAAATAGGCTAAAGTAAGGTTTTTTATATAAAAATACGTTAAATTTGAAAGGACTATTAGAAAATTGATTTACATAATTTTTTTTTAGAAAAGTAAAACATCATTACAGGTAATGTAATTTAGAAGCGATTCACAAATTTTGCAATTTTCAAATTCAAAATTGTTTCTTTGGACTCGAAAATTATAATGATATTAAGTTTTCTTTATAATATATATATTTATATTATTTTTGAACTTTTAGACACGATAACTAAAAAATATAAATTAAAAGTATTACGAGTATATTCACTAAAACTATGCAGTGTATGAATTGTATTCTGCACCTACTGTGAATTTGAAAAATGTATTTTATAAATATATTCCCCAAATTATTTAAGTTATATGAAGTATGTGCTAAATATCCCTCTTTAACCTAATAAAACAAAAATCATGGTTTGTTATGGAAAAAAATTAGTAATTAAAACCACCCTACAATAATTATTTTTAAATGTTATATTCTAACTCGCATGTATTGCATTTTGTATTTTCTTTTTATAAACAAAAAATCCAAACATAAAATTAAAAAACAAATATATATGGATACATCACTATATTGTGCTAACCCCCCTCCCCCCCACCTCCAAAAATAAAATCTAAAACAAATTAAAAAAAAAAAAAAACAGTCATCTACCACTAAAAATTCCACCTTGAATTCGAACCATGAGACCACAACAACCAATACCGAAGATTTAACACAAATTACCGTACGTAGTCTAAATCAAACCTCCAATCAAAGTCAACCAAATGAAGATTATAATGACCAGGCTTCGGCCTCTGGAACACCTTTGTTAAGTAATAATAACAATAATAATACTTCATTGATTATCATCGATCAAGATGAATTGAATTGTAATAATGAGGCCCAGGTGATACAAAAGATAATCGATGAATATGAAAGACGTTTACAAGAACAATTGGCATTGGCTAGAGAAGATATTGTTCATGAATTGGAACAACAGATACAGGTAAGCTTGATTAGATAGCAAACACTTTTCATTTTAAATTACATTTTCGTTTTATTCTTGCTTTATTTGATGTATTTTAATTAAAATGGTTTTTTTCTGTTTCATTAAATGCATGATGATTCATTTATATGTTTTATTTATATCATTTTATGTTAATTTTTCTGCTAAAACATTATTTACAAATTTGCTTTAACATCATCCTAAAAAAATATCTTCTATGCTTATTTTTGCATAAAATTTTTTGCTTGAGTTTTCACTTATTTTTTCTATTTTTGATAATTTGAAAATTTGCCAAAAAGTGACGTGTTATGCACTTTTTATAGACTCATCGTGTGGTCAGTGTTGAAAGGATTTTTTATTTTATTTTAACTTAAAAGAGAAAAAAACGTGATAAACTCAACCGTGCAATATTTAAAGTAAAACTATTTTTTATTTATGAGTAGAGAGGGGTTGGTTGGTTGGTTCACGTGGTAGCCCGTAATCTTACGGGCAATCAATTAGACTCGTTAGAATCCGTTTTGATGGAACCACACTACTCGCCAGGTAAATTAGATGTATTGAGTCTGTAATGAGATAGAAATGTAGGGAAGAAACAATGAGAACATAAATTAATTAGATCCAGCCTGTAGCATTGAGATATTTAATGATGTGACTGAATCTAGTGTCAGATATCTCACAGAGGTTGTCTAATTGGTGCCCTCCCAGAAATTTATGTCTGTTTGCGTTCAAGGCTGGGCATTCACATAGAAGATGAAAAACTGTCTCCTCCTTCCCGCGATTGCCACAACTACGACAATATTTATTGTAAGGGAGACCAAGTCTGCTTGCATGTTTTCCGATCGTCCAGTGACCTGTAAACAATGCTATTAGTCTCGAGATGTCTTTGCGTTTGTAGCCAATGAGTTGCACTGAGCGTTTCTCGTTGTAGGTAGGCCACGTTTCTTTCGCGACTCTACATTTGTCAAGATTTCGCCATCTATTTTCCGCCTTTTCTAGAAAGTGTTTTTGGATTCTGCTTTTGACTGTTCCTAACGAGATTGCGACAGAAACCGATAAGGAGGCATTCATAGCAGAGCCTACCCGGGCTAATTCGTCTGCCTGTTCATTACCATAGTAGTCCCTATGCGCAGGAACCCAGATTATAGTAATGTCATACAGTCGACTTAGTCCAAGAAGTTCCTCTTTACACTGTCTGACTAGAATAGAGGTAGTTTTCGGTGATTTGAGCGATAGTATTGCCGTTTGACTGTCGACAAATAAACCAATATTCCCTTCTTGAATATTTCTATCGCGAATTAGTTTACACGCTTCCCTGACTACTAGTATTTCCGCTTGGATTACGCTTGCTTCGTCAGGGAGTCTACATGAGTGTCTAATTCCAAGATAATTAGAGAAGACACCAGAGCCGACACCGCAGTTCATCTTTGAGCCGTCAGTGTATATCCTAGTTCCATATTGTTCAAGAAGATTACCCCTTCTCGATTCACTCCTGGTGGGGAATAGGACTTTAATAGTATTTCCGAAGTCCATGTGGGGAATCATATAGTCGGTAAATTGATTGAATTGCAGGGGTATTAAATTTAATATCCTCGCGTGCCCATACGTTCCTGATCTCCAGCTTTTCGTTGCAGATAATCTTATCGCACTATTAACTGATGATTCAATTATGTATAGGTCTATAGGTGTTAGGTGCAATATAGTGTTCAGAGCTTCTGATGGACTAGTATGTAATGCACCTGCAATGCCAATGGAAGCGGATCTTTGTATCCTGTAAAGCTGATCCACCACATATCTCTTACTAGTAGCGGTCCCCCACACAAGAGATCCATATACAAGAATGGGCCGTACTATTGCAGTGTATAGCCATTTTGTCAATTTTGGACTCAAACCCCATTTCACACTGAACATCTTTCTACAGGTGTAGTATGCTACCGTAGCCTTACTAACCCTATGTTGAATGTTCAGTTTCCATGAAAGCTTAGAGTCCAAAATAATGCCCAAGTATCGACAAGGTGAGTTCACAGCTTTCTAACCGTGGTAGTCTGAAGCTCGGAATCTTGGTCTTTGTGGTGAAAAGTACCAGCTCTGTCTTGCCCGGATTCACTCCTAGTCCACATTCTTTGCCCCAGTCACTGAGTTTAGTCAGAGCAGTTGACATGATATCACTTATCACGTTCAGAAACAGTCCTGATACTAGTATCACCACATCGTCCGCGTAGAGAGGGGTATAAATAATTTCATAAAAAATATGCTGCAAATCTATTTGCTTGAGATAAATCTATAATATCGCCAGTAGAATTGTTGATACAACTAAATAAATATCAGCTATATGATATTGATTTTCTTTGTAAACCGAGCTTCACATACGATCTTTTTACATTTTGGATTATTGTAATAGATCGACTTTTCATTGCACGTAGCAGTACGATGCAAAAACAACTTCAGGCAAAATCGGCTTTCGACATATCTAGGCTTCATTTCGTATCGAAATGAATCGAAATCCCCTAATACTACCGTATATTGTGTTGGTACTACGACAAGAAACACTTCTACAGGCAATTTATCCAACGTACAAACAGAAGATGTTTTCCATTAAAGGTGGCGCACAGTGAGTCCGATTCAAAAACCTAATTCATGTAACAAAAAAAAAAAAAAAAAAAAAAAAATACTTATTGTCACATATATTTTGTTTTTGTGTTTTGAAAAAATTAGTAAATTTTTTTGAAAATTTAGTTTGAACTGCGTCTCACATAAACTTCTAGTTGTATTCTCCCAGTAAAAACTTTTTGGTTTTCGGTAATGACAACTACTTATTAAAGTAGTTTCTTGGTAATGAGACGTCATTATTATTTGCATACTCTGTATTACATTAATAAGTACTCAATAGTATTATAGCACAGTAATACTGCAATCACGTGGATGAGTTGGCTAGAGCGCTGGATTAACAACCAGAAGGTTGTTGGTTCAACCCGCTATGTACGAGATGGTGTAATTAATAAGACGTTATTAATTAAAAACGAATGGTAAGTGTGTGTCCAAGTTCGAGTCTCACTGACGGCAAAATTTTTTTTGTTTTTTTTTTTATTTTTGTTTTCGTTTTGAGTACCCCTAGAGTCAAAAAATAACTATATGAATTTGTGGACAAATCGAACAAAAATAACTAGTTATTCAGGCAAAAAATAAGTAGTTTATTTTTGTTTCCAATTATACCTGCTAGCTTACCAGGAAAGCAAAGTTTTTGCTGGGCTATGGCTGATTTAGTCGACTTCTGCTTATAATAGATCCAATCTTCAAAAAATTATTTTTTTCTGAATTTTAGTTTAGGAGATATACTTAATTAAAGTTAAAAAAAAAATATGATTCCTTATTCAATTTATTTGCTTAAATAAATAAATTTATTTAATAAAATATTTTCCAACTAATGAATATTGGAATTGATGGACAAAATTACAAGTCTATACAAAAGAAAACTTCACAAAAAATTAAAAATGCAAATTGCTTTTATTTACTTACTTTTACTCAATTTGACAATTAATTCCCCTTTCTGTTGAGGAAGTTATTATTTTCAGGTTATTTTCAAATAATTCCAAAACGTTTGACACTTGAGAAAGAACTTGATTTCAAGTCATTTTCAATTTGATAGCAAACATTTGTGTTTGCTGGGTGCTTGCTTATACAAAAAACAACAACACTGAAAGTCATTGTGACGTTTTTATGTATGTTGTGTATGTATATTTTTAATAATTTTTTTCAGATTTTTGCCTATAACCCGGTTGTTTATGAACCGATATAGTTAATTCAAAAAACCGAAATTTTAGAAAATATTTATGACCGATCCATATAAAAATGAAATCCGTAGCTTAAATAAGGGCTTCAAAAAGTCAAAATGCGCCTTGCCCGATATCTCGGTTATTATTGGACCAATTTAGTTCATTTCTTTGGTATGAAAATTCAGAGAAAAATTTTCAAATCTTCATTGCTTCAGAAAACGAAAACCGGTTTGAAAAGCCGGGTTTTTTTTGGCATATTTCTGTCTGTCATGAACCGATCTTGTTGAATTTATACGGACGGATATCGTCTTATCGACATCATTTCTTACAAGGATCCATAACATATAAACTTTTTTGCTCCCCAACGAAAATTGTAGAAATTACAAACGGAATGACAAACTTATATATATATAACCTTTATACCTATAGTGAACTTTATAAAAAGTAAATGTCGGAGAATGTTCTTTCGAATCACAATAAAAATTTCGACATCCAAATCTATTTTGTGTTTTATTTAAAATTTAAAAAAGGCTCTACATGGATCATGCTACACATTTTTGGTAGAAGAAATTTTGCTCCTTCAGAAAGATTTTTAGGCGTATTCTGGTAAAACTTACTAAAATAGACCTAAAATTCAGCAAACATATTTCTGTAGTATTTTATTCACAAAAATATAATACGTATATTATGCTTTTATACTTTTGAAAAAAGATACAAAAATTTTGTTGACATGATGTACTGAAAAGTGGTATTTTGGACCAAAATTTCTTCGTAAAGAAATTTATTAATATTTTTTATAACAATCTCAAAACTATTTGGTAGAGAACTGGAGTTGAATTTTAAATATATTTTCTCCGTATTAAGCTCATCAAAAAGAAGTAATTCCTAAATAAAACCACTAACTAAACATTGGATTGAAATAATGATCTCGAATTTATTTCTTCGCACTTACCCGTATCTCCAATATACAATTTTTTGAAATCAAATGTCTTCATTATATTTTTAAATTTAGCATTATTTGTCAATAGCAGCATTATTATTAACCAGTAAAGTAAAAACTTTGATTTCCTGGTAAGCTAGCAGGTATAATTGGAATCAAAAAATAAACTACTTATTTTTTGCCTGAATAACTAGTTATTTTTGTTCGAGTTGTCCACAAATTCATGTAGTTAATTCTTGACTCCAGGGGTATTCAAAAATATGTACCTAAACGAAAACAAAAATAAAAAAAACAAAAAAAATTTTGCCGTCAGTGAGACTCGAACTTGGACACAAACTTACCATACGTTTTTAATGACTAACGTCTTACTCATTACACCATCTCGTACATAGCTTCCCAAGCGACAAAAACTCTTTTTAGTTTAAAATATCTTTTTAGACATTTTGTTATAAAAATCTGACAGCTTCAGAATGGGGTTGAATCAACAACCTTCTGGTTGTTAATCCAGCGCTCTAGCCTACTCATCCACGTGATTGCAGTATTACTGTGCTATTATACTATTGCGTACTTATTAATGTAATACAGAGTAGGCAAATAATAATGACGCCTCATTACCAAGAAACTACTTTAATAAGTAGTTGTCATTACTGAAAACCAAAAAGTTTTTGCTGGGAATTTATTTGTATGTTTATTTAAATACAACTTTTGACATCAAATTGAGAAAGAATTACTTGTTTTATGAATTCCAATTTGAATTCAAACTTGAAATTTAACTCGCAAATTTAACACGTTAAAATTATCATATTTCAAACGCTTGATTTTGTAAGGATATACTTAATTTGAAAAAAATTTTCAATCTGTCATTCTTAAGTTATAACGTCTCAAGTGGGCCGTCAAGCCAGCAAGAGCTTGTGAGAACGGCTGATTTAGATTTAGAATTGAGTTATAAAAAGAAAATCCCTCTTTTTTACAAAACTTTTCAAAATCCCACTTTTTCCATAAAGTGTTCCTCAGAATCCCGCTTCTTAATCGTTCGGGTCCCGCTTTTTGATAAAAAACCTCTGGTCACGTTCATCATACTATTTAATTGGTTTAACAGGTGATCTCGTGGAAAGTAAACAATAAAATTCATAACGTGTAGTTAGGTTCTTTATAACTATTGTAGGATTTAATTCCTTCAACGCGATATGCACTTAAGTTTACGCTGTTATTCTCTTTCACCATTTAGAAAAGAGAGTAAAAAGAGAGTCTGCAAAATAGCAGGTATGCAAAATATTCAAACCATTCCAATTGTGTTTTTTCTCACAAAATAATTTAGTTTTTTGAATAACAATTCCAAATGTACCTGTAATTTATTACTGGTTTTTCCATTAACTATTATATGAGATTTGTGAGCATGTTCTGACAAGATAACAATTTACCTGGCATTAAAATCTAAATATTACCAAAACAAAAGGATTAAAAACTGACAAACAAAGTAATTATGATTATTTGTGAGTTAAGAGCTGTGTGGGAATATCTCCCTTGTAATTAACTGTTTCTAATGCAAAAGCCTTTATTTACATTTTAAAACTTAAACGTATGAAAATAATGTTACCGCGAAATGTTTACAAATATTTTGTCTGTTTGTATCGACTCTTCATTATTTACTATTTTGTTGTTGTAAACTATTTTGGGTACTTAATTGGATTTTCGAACAAATATCGAAGTGATGTTCATCTTTTCTTTTTAGTTCCCATATTTGTTTTTGCTTATTTTTATCAAAATGTATTTTTGAAAATAAACACATAAGAAACAATAACAAGAAGATGTCAATGAACACGTTTCCTCTGTCAAAGACACCAAAATAATAAAAACACAATACAAAAGGAAAATGAACGCGAACGCAAAGATTATGTGTATTGTCTTTTTCACACTTTCATTTATTTTCGGTTGTTTTATTTTTAAATTTTCGACAAAAAGAAGTCGAACAAGTGAAAATGTTATATTCAGCTTGGCCGAATCTATTTACCCACCATCTGCAACTTTTTTAAAATTTCACCTGATATGAGAGGTGAAGTAGGCGGGCGACGCCTATTTTTTATTCGCCAGTTTACATTGGTGCTTAAATTATTTGTACAAAATTTCGATGATGTTTCACCTTATATTGGAGGTGGGCAGTAAACGCCCACGTTTTGAGCCTATATCGATCCTCGAACTATCTGTACAAAATTTCGTTGTCGTACATGTTTTTGTTTAAGAGTTATCAGCAGAAAAGTATGAACTAAAGTTACAATGGACACCCTGTGCTTCTAGTATATGACCCATAACTTTTTTGTTTATTAAACAATTTTGATCATTTTCAATACCAAACAAACCCTATATAACATAAATATTTGTGAAAATTTTCATCCCCCTAGGTGGCTAACACCCCAACCCTCCAAGCTTTATCCTGCGGACGAGCACAGCTAAATCGACTCAGAATCTTACCAGGTCCCAGAATATATTTTTTCGGGATCCTAAATGATTTTTTCGACATGTTACACACGGAATGACAAACCCAATATACCCCCCATCTTTTTGTTGGTGTGTATAATAATACAAGCGCCTTTGTCCACCATGAACTCAATTTTCAGTTCCCCAAAAAACATAAGTGTCAATACGTTAGACAGGAATCTGTTCTGATTCTTTTCGTTTTTGTTTTAATTTTATTTCAGACACGTGCTAAAAGATTTTCTTTTCGTCTTATTTTTTACGAATAAAATTTAACACACAATAAAACTAACGAAAAAAATAAGAATCTAATTTGAATTTTATTTTAAATGTTGGATAATGATTCCATTGTAAAAATGAGACATTTCTGTTTTGGAATTAAAAATAAATCTATTAAAAGAATTTTATATTATCTTTTGGATAGAATAGAACAGAGGTAGTATGAGGGGTGAGGTGCTGTTTTTAGTGTAAATTTAAGTTCATTATCATTTTCAAAAGGTGACAGTTTACATAGAAAATAGATTTTATAAAGATTTTTTTTATAGATCGTTGTTTTCTTTTTCGTATAGTTTTTTAAGCGTTGGAATTTTTGTAGATTAACATTTTTTTTTAAATTCTTTAAAAAAGAAATTCATGAATAATGCGAAGTGACTGAAGGTCAGATATTTGCTTTTAAATAAATATCTAAATTTTCAGAATAATTTTCAAATATTTTCTAAGAGAAATACTAAAATTTGTGGAATTTTTTAAACAACTTGTATTTATAACAATTTATAAAAAAAAAATATTATCGATGATTTAATTTTCTATTGAAAATTTATTTACAGAAAAATGATCAATATCGAATAATGTCAATAGATAACAAATAATTTTTATAGAAAATTGATCGATAACAAACATTTTTTATACAAAATTTGTCAATAACTAAACTTTTCTATAGAATATTTATAAATAACTAAAATTTTATATAAGAAATTAGTCGATAAAAAATAAAAAAATATATAGAGAATTGATCGGCAATTCAAATTTTCTATAAAAAATTTATCAATAATAAAAATGATCTATAAAAATTTATCGATAATAAAAATTTTCTATAGAAAATTTATCGATAATAAAAATTTTCTATAGAAAATTTATCGATAATAAAAATTTTCTATAGAAAATTTATCGATAATAAAAATTTTCTATAGAAAATTTATCGATAATAAAAATTTTCTATAGAAAATTTATCGATAATAAAAATTTTCTATAGAAAATTTATCGATAATAAAAATTTTCTATAGAAAATTTATCGATAATAAAAATTTCATATTTAAATCTGATCGATAAAAAATTTTTTCTATAGAAAATTTATCGATAATAAAAATTCTTTATAGAAAATTGATCGATAATAAAAAGTTTCTATGGAAAATTTATCGATGTAAAATTTCCATAGGAAATTGTTCGATAACAAACATTTTACAAAACAAAAAATAAAAATTGATCGAAAGCAAAAATTTTATGTGTAAAATTTGGTAAAAAGAATTTCAATAGAAAACTGATTGATAACAATGATATTTTTATAGAAAAAAATATGGATAACAAAAATTTTCTATAGAAAATTGATCGATAATAAAAAGTTTCTATAGAAAATTTATTGACAAAAAAATTTCCATAAATATATTTTCTAAAGAAAATTGATCTAAAACAAAAATTTTATTTGGAAAATTTTTCGATAAAAATATTAAAAAAAAAATTGTTAATTATCGATAAATTTTATATAGGAAAGGTTTCCTATGGAAAATTTTTATTATATGTAATTTTTCTACACAAAATAATTTTATCGATAAATTTTCTATAGCCATAAATTTTCTGTAGAAAATTATTGTTATCGATAAATTTTCTATAGAAAATTATTGTTAACGATAAATTTTCTATAGAAAATTATTGTTAACGATAAATCTTCTATAGAAAATTATTGTTAACGATAAATTTTCTATAGAAAATTATTGTTATCGTTAAACTTCCTACAGATAGTTATCGTTAACGATAAGCTTTTTAAAGAAAATTGAAGTTATTGATACATTTTCTAAAGAAAAAGTTATCGATAATTTTTTTTTATAGACAATTTAAGCTTTTCTATAGAAAATATTATTAGTCGATAAATTTTCTATGCGGTCTGTACATTTCTTACTATTTTTTATTTTTATGTCATAATAAAGATTTTTATTAAGGATCTCATCTCATCTCATCTGTGTATGTAATTTTAAATATCATTTGTCATTGACACAAAAATTTATTTTCTAAAAATTTAACATCAAATTTTGGCACAAATTTTATAGAAAAATTATTTGCAAACAAATTACTATATTTGCTTAATTTAAAAAGAAAATAATATGCTTTCAGCATTTATATTAAATTTTTAATATTTTGAAAATAAATCTTAAGACATTCTGTCTCATATTATTTCTGTTTATAATTTCTGTATGTAAATATTTATTAAATTGGAATCTAAATAAAACCAAATGGACTTACGTATTTTTTATATTAAACAACAAAATCAACAAATTTTTAATCTTTTACAAGACCTTTTCACCCTTAAATAATCTTTTAATAATAAATAATTTTAAAAATTAATTATTTTAGTGGTAGCGATAATTATATTAAATTTAATTCTGGATTTTTTATTAAATTAAAATTCATTAAATATACCTGCAGCTTCCAAAAAAAAAAAAAGATTTCAAATTCAAAATCATAAAACTCACCCTCACTAAATTTCTCCCTCTCTCTCTCCCTTTTAGCAGGCAACATATTTTCTCACTTTTCTATTTAATCTCTCATCAGCGTTGTCAACTATTTGTAACCAAAACGCGCTAAAAAACGCTGAAATAAAATTAAAGGAATGTGTTCAATTTAGCGCTCTTTTTAGCTCATTTTAAAATTAAAGTCTCTTTTTCATTTATAATAACATTTTAAACGTTACAAGGTCCATATATGTTTTTTTTAATATTTTAACTTCAGCGGAAATAGTGAATTATATTTCGAATCTATTTATTTAATATTGGCGTTTTTATTAAAGAAGTAAGCGGTAGAATTTTATGTACATTTAAAATTCGGGATTCATAACAGCTTTTTTTTCAAGAATATAAATTTATTAAACTTTTGTTTCTGTTAGTTTTTTTTTAATTTTGGTGCAAAACATTTGATTGAACCAATTCAATTTTTTCTTTCCAAAAAAGTCAATTCCTAAAATAAATAGGAATGTATTTGGAAGAATCTGGTAAATTGCTGATAAATTTTTTATTCGATGGGATTGTGAAAACGGCTACACACCACAAATAACCATTTAAAAAATAAAAAATAAATCTGAAGGTATATTTTGGATTTCGTTATGAAATTAAAAAATTGTTTTAGTTTTTGGTGAACTCGAAAATTAATAAAAATAATGTTCTATGGTATAAAATGTTTTTTCTTTGGTGAGAAAAATTCTTATTTCTGTTGTGTGAAATGAAAACTTTATAAAATATTGACAAATTAAAATTTTATCATTAAAAAATTAAAAATGTGAAAACAGAAAAATATGATGTGAATAAAAAATTTTTAATGTTTTGATTACATTTTAAATCCATTCTGAAAGCCACGATCTATTTTGGGAATGGAGATTTAATAATTAATACGAAGTATTTTAAAGAATGTTATGCGGGAAAATCGTAAAACTTATGTAGTTTAATGTTAGTATTCTATGTAAATATTTTACAACCTTGAATTTTTTTATAAATTTTAAAATGTTGAAAATTTATATACTTTTGTCAAAAATTCTGCAGCCTTATGAGCCATTTAAATTTTGTTTAGCTTTTTTGAAAAAAGCACTAACAGAAAAAAATGCAACTTTTTAGTTGTTAAAAGCGCTAAATTGACAATGCTGTCTCTCGTAGTTCTTTTTTCCCTCATTTATGCTGTTGTTTATGATACTTTGAATTTTATATTTAAATTTTCAACTCAATGTTCGAAAACTCAACAGTTTATCGCGTGTATTGAAAGCGTACGTTTGGAGATTTTCTGTAGAACGTTGACAAAATTAATTTTTCTTTGAAAAGTGTAGAAACGCGTGTTCATTTTAATTTAAAAATACTTTTAATAAGAAAAAATAATTTTTTTAAAACAACCCTCCTTCTCTTTACGAATATTGTATAAATATAAAGAAATCATCACTGAGCTTAATTGACAATAATGACAAACCATTTCTTTCGGATTCAAAATAAATAAAAATTAAGTGTCGCGCGTTAAATTTCTTGGATGTTCTAATTAGAATGTAACGGTTTATTTTGATTAAAAATTTAAAACAAAAAGACAAAAATAAGTGAAATAATATAAACAAATTAAAAATAATAGTGTAAAATATATTTATTATAAAAAAATTAAAAAAAAATATTTATACAAACTAAATTTATTTTAATAAATAATCTAAATAAAAATTGTACAAATAAGTATGTTAAAGTGAAAAAATAAACAGAGCTAAATTAAAAAATAGTGGAATAATATTTTACGGTAAGTAGTTTTTATAAATTTTAATTTAATATTAATGATGAAACTAAAAATATGAATTCTAAAATATCATGAGTGAGAAAAAGTGTTCATATCATCAAAAATAGTAGTTTATAATTTGTATAATAGAATGATCTATATTTTATTATAGTATTTAAAATAAATGATCTTGAGCTGTTTAAAAATTATGAGTTCTATCGTGGGATATAAAAGTTAATACACATTATTTTTTTCAAATACATAAAAAATATTTGATTTAATAATTATAAATTAAAAATAAATAAATTTAGTAACATACGAGAAATTCATGTCAAAATATAAGAAAAAGTGTATACAAAATTATTTATTAAATAAAATTTAATTAAAAATTTTCTATAGAAAATTTATCGATAATAAAAATTTTCTAGAGAAAATTTATCGATAATAAAAATTTTCTACAGAAAATTTATCGATAATCAAAATTTTCTAGAGAAAATTTATTGATAATAAAAATTTTCTACAGAAAATTTATCGATAATAAAAATTTTCTATAGGAAAGTTATCAATAATAAACATTTTCTATAGAAAATTTATCGATAATAAAAATTTTTTTATAGTAGACTTATCGATAATAAAAATTGTCTATAGAAAATTTATCGATAATAAAAATTTTTTATAGAAAATTTATTTATTTAATATATTTATAACAAAAATTGTTTACAGAAACATTTATCGTTCATTAAAATTTTCTATAAAAAATTGTCTATAGAAAATTTTTGTTATCGATACATTTATAAATAACTTTAATTTAAATTTTGATAGAAAATTAATCGAAAACTTAAATTTTCTATATATATATATAATTTTAACTTTATCACGAAATTTCAACACCTCAATTTAAGTCTCAGTTTTATCCTTCAAAAAAAAAAAAAAAAAAAAAAAAAAAGAACAAATAAATAAATAAAAAGTATTCATATTCAATTTGCTAAGATTTGATTTGGCTTTTAAAAATGCCTTAAGTTTAATTAATAAATACGTAAATAATATCAAAATGTGAGTTTTAAAAATAAAATATCTATCGCATGGCATGAAAACGTATTTATAAGTTGGACTATTAAACGAAATACTTGCTGTATAAAATTACTTCAGCGCTTATTATGAATTCTTTTAATTAAATTTTATTTAATAAATAATTTATTAAAAATTTGTATACACTTTGTCTTATATTTGACATGAATTTCTCGTATGCTATTAAATCTATCTATAGAAAATTTTTATTATCGATAAATTTTCTATAGAAAATTTTTATTATCGATAAATTTTCTATAGAAAATTTTTATTATCGATAAATTTTCTATAGAAAATTTTTATTATCGATAAATTTTCTATAGAAAATTTTTATTATCGATAAATTTTCTATAGAAAATTTTTATTATTGGGAAATTTTTTATAGAAAATTTTTTTATCGATAAATCTTCTATAGAAAATTTTTATTATCGATAAATTTTCTATAGAAAATTGCTGTTATCGATAAATTTTTTACAGAAAATTGTTATCGAAAAATTTTCTACAGAAAATTGTTGTTATCGAAAAAATTTCTATAGAAAATTGTTGTTATCGAAAAAATTTCTATATAAAATTGTTGTTATAGAAAATTTTCTATAGAAAATTGTTATCGAAAAATATTCTATAGAAAATTAATATTTTCGTTTAATTTTCTATATACAATTTTTGCTGCCGGCAAAATTTGTATAGAAAATATTTGTTATAAATTTTCTATTTTAATGAAAAGTTATTAGATTTTTATACAAATCAAACTAATCAATTAAAAACTATTTAAAAACTGAAAAAAATCTCTAAAAAATCAAAGCAAGTAAATTATATACCATGCTATAAAATATTTAATTTCTGAGAAATTGTAAAAATTTTAAAAAATGTAAATAAAAATTTTCAAACAATTTTAATTATTTTAAATCTATTAAATTTGATAGTTTGGCAAGGTTTTGAATATAAAAATTACTTCTTATTAAAACAAAAATACATTAAAACTAATTTCCTTACAAATGTCTAGAAAACGCAATAAATTCGCCAAAAAAAAGTCTCAACTGTACCCCATTTCAAAACATAAATAAATTTCTTTAAAGAAAACCACATGTAGCTTAACAAAAAATTATATAATAAAATGTAGCAACAACATAAATACTACAACTACTTAAAATCATATATATTTTTGGAAATAGTATTTTTAACTGCAAAAAAAGAAGTAAATAAATACGAAAATTAAAAACAAGTAAAAAATAAGCAAGAAAAAAATATGCGTGTGCGAAAATTGCTGCATAAAATAAAATTTAATGTATATTTTAAAATCTCTCATAAAAAAATTTGAATTTATGCTTCCTGGTGTAAAATGAAATGTATGTCATTTTCTAAGATTACTTTGAAGTTTAACGAAAAAAAATGTTAGAATTTTATGAAGGGGACTACATTTTGCCAGTAAAATTTTGTGGCTTTTCATTGATATTTTTAGTTTATAAAAGTTAAGATTAGATAATTCTTTGTCATATTGAATGATTTAGTTTCCACAATATGTTTAAGTTAATGTAACATAATTTTAATTGCGGCATGTAGACGTTTTTGGGATTAAATATTTTTAAAGTTTGCTGATACAATATTTAAAGTTAAATTGATTACTGAGTAGAAAGTTTATTCTTTTAAGAAAAGTTTGTTGGGTAGTTTTAAACATTATTGATAACATTTCCATTGATGCTAGAAATCCCCTCGAATTGCATGCAATTCTTTTGTTTATTTTGAATCCATTAAATTTTCGCTTTATTTTTAATTTCTTTCTAAAATGATAATACTGTTTAATCATTAATAAATGATCCCTTAAGTGATCTATCTTTGTTGCTTGTAAATGTAATTTTATTTTTATTATTGTAATTGTAAATTAAATGTGATAAGACAAACAAATTAATTGAGTTTTAAGAAGAAAAATTAAAGAAATAAAAAATACAATTACTCAGAAAATATAAAACTCAGAATCTGAGTTATTTTCTATAGGAAATGAAGCTCAGAATTTGAGTTATTTTCTATAGGAAGATAAGCTAAGAATGTGAGTTATTTTAAATAGGAAGATAAGCTAAGAATGTGAGTTGTTTTCTATAAGAAGATAAGCTTAGAATGTGAGTTGTTTTCTAGAGGAAAATAAGCTCAGAATGTCAGACATTTTCTATATATAAATAAACTTAGAATATAAGTTGTTTCCTATAGAAAAATAAGCTCAGAATCTGATATATTTTCTATAGGAAATGAAGCTAATAATAAGAGATATCTTAGTTGTTTTCTATAGGAAATTGAGCTCGAAATCTAAATTATTTTCTATAGGAAAACGATCTAAGAATTTTAACTGTTTTCTATAGGAAAATAAGCTCAGAATCTTAGTAATTTTCTATAGGAAAATTAGCTAATAATCTGAATATGGGTTATTTTCTACAGGAATATAAGCTCAGAATCTGTGTTATTTTTTGCAGGAAAATGTACTCGGAATCTGAGTTGTTTTCTATAGATAAATAAGATCTTTTCCTTCAGAAAAGTAGCTATGGTTGGTTGGTTGGTTTACGTGGTAGCCCGTAGCCTTACGGGCAATCAATTAGACTCGTTAGAGTCCGTTTTGATGGAACCACACTACTCGCCAGGTGAATGAGTTGTATTGAGTCTGTAATAAGATAGAAGTGTAGGGAAGAACAATGAGAACATAAATTAATTAGATCCAGCCTGTAGCATTGAGATATTTAATGATGTCACTGAGTCTAGTGTCAGATATCTCACAGAGATACCCTCCCAGAAATTTATGTCTGCTTGCGTTCAAGGCTGGGCATTCATAAAGAAGATGAAATACTGTCTCCTCCTTCCCGCGATTGCCACAACTACTACAATATTCATTGAAAGGGAGACCAAGTCTGCTTGCATGTTTTCCGATCGTCCAGTGACCTGTAAACAATGCTATTAGTCTCGAGATGTCTACGCGTTTGTAGCCAATGAGTTGCATTGAGCGTTTTTCGTTGTAGGTAGGCCACGTTTCTTTCGCGACTCTACATTTGTCCAGATTTCGCCATCTATTTTTTGCCTTCTCTAGAAAATGTTTTTGGATTCTGCTTTTGACTGTTCCTAACGGGATTGCGACAGAAACCGATAAGGAGGCAGAGCCTGCCTGGGTTAATTCGTCTGCCTGTTCATTACCATAGTAGTCCCTATGCGCAGGAACCCAGACTATAGTAATGTCATACAGTCGACTTAGTCCTAGCAGTTCCTCTTTACACTGTCTGACTAGAGTAGAGGTAGTTTTCGGTGATTTGAGCGATAGTATTGCCGCTTGACTGTCGACAAATAAACCAATATTCCCTTGAATATTTCTATCGCGAATTAGTTTACACGCTTGCCTGACCGCTAGTATTTCCGCTTGGAATACGCTTGCCTCGTCAGGGAGTCTATATGAGTGTCTAATTCCAAGATCATTAGAGAAGACATCAGAGCCGACACCGTAGTTCATCTTTGAGCCGTCAGTGTATATCCTAGTTCCAAATTGTTCAAGAAGATTTCCCCTTCTCCATTCACTCCTGGTGGGGAATAGGACTTTAATAGTATTTCCGAAGTCCATCTGGGGAATCATATAGTCAATAAATTGATTAAATTGCGGGGGTATTAAACTTAATATCCTCGCGTGCCCATACATTCTTGATCTCCAGCTTTCCGTTGCAGATAATCTTATCGCACTATTAACTGATGATTCAATTATGTATAGGTCTATAGGTGTTAGGTGCAATATAGTGTTCAGAGCTTCTGATGGACTAGTACGTAATGCACCTGCAATGCCTATGAAAGCGGATCTTTGTATCTTGTAAAGTTGATCCACCATATATCTCTTACTAGTAGCGGTCCACCACACAAGAGATCTATATACAAGAATGGGCCGTACTATTGCAGTGTATAGTCATTTTGTCAATTTTGGACTCAAACCCCATTTCACACTGAACATCTTTCTACAGGTGTAGTATGCTACCGTAGCCTTACTAACCCTATGTTGAATGTTCAGCTT
Source organism: Protocalliphora azurea (assembly GCA_932274085.1). Classification (NCBI taxonomy): domain Eukaryota; kingdom Metazoa; phylum Arthropoda; class Insecta; order Diptera; family Calliphoridae; genus Protocalliphora; species Protocalliphora azurea. The sequence goes on along the minus strand of OW026522.1, from coordinate 23,431,916 downwards.
CCATGAAAGCTTGGAGTCCAAAATAATGCCCAAGTACTTTGCATTGTCCGACAAGGTGAGTTCACAGTTTTCTAACCGTGGTAGTCTGAAACTCGGAATCTTGGTCTTTGTGGTAAAAAGTACCAGTAGTCAGAGCAGTTGACATGATATCACTTATCACGTTCAGAAACAGTCCTGATACTAGTATCACCACATCGTCCGCGTAAGCCACGACTTTCACTCCCTTGTCTTCCAATTCGCACAGGAAAGTAGCTCAGTATCTTGTAAAAAAAAATCGCAAATGTTGAGCTCGTGTCAAAAATTTTATATCTACCAAAGTAAATCTTTCCCTCAAACTTAATTTTTTTTAATATGAAACTCTTAAAATAACTTCAACAAAACTATTTTAAGAACAAATGTCTCAAACATCCAAATAACCATTTTTGCTGGAATTCAAGTTGAAACCAAATGCATTTCATACTCCTCAATACAGTCGCATGCATTTAATTTAACTTTTATTACACTTTAATTCAATAACAAAATACTTTTCTTATAGGAAAAATAGCTTATTTTCTGTGCCCATTCTTAGTATTTATAGCGCTTTTTCTCAGTTTCTAAAACTCCAATATTTGTTTTAAATATAATCACATAATTATGATGTCTCGTGTCAACAATTTTATACCTACCAAAGTAAATCCTTCCTTCAAACTAAATTTTTGTTTAATATGAAACTCTTAAAAGAACTTCAACAAAACTATTTTAAGAACAAACATTCCAAAACGCATTTTTGTTGGAATTTAAGTTGAAACTAAATGAAATTCAACCAATGAATCCAGTGCCATGCATTTAATTTAACTTGTGTTACACTTTACTGGAGAACTCAATAGCGTTCTCTAGTAAAAAGGAAACTAAAATTCAAGTCAAATTTATTTTACTTGAAAATTGTGAATTTGTTCAGTCATATTTCATGTTTAAAATATTTTTATATTTGAATTTATGTGAGATTCCAGTAGAATTTTCTAAGGCTTGAATTTTTGTCTCAAGAGTCAAAAGATTTTTTACACAAAATATCTGTCAATGAACAATTTTTTCTCTAAGGAATTTATTTTAACTCTCACAGTAATAACAAAAAAAAAAAAAAAAAACATTTTTAAAAAATATATAAACAATTTGTAACGTCAGAGAAAAATTAAAAAAATTTTAAACTAAACATTAACATTTTGAGTTTCAGTAAACATATGTATGAATATGTTTACTGATACTTTTGCCTTCACATAACAATTTATGTTGTATTATTGTTGAAGCAATTTCGAGTTTTTTTTTTTGGGTCATCCATCAGCACATCTCTTAATTAAAAGTTCTTTTTTTAAAACAAATTTGAAGTCTTCTCGTCGTTTTCGTTATATTTATATTTTTACAATAAAATTTATAACAATACAAGTAACTATAACAAAAAACATTTAATAAATAAAACAAATTTCAAATATTGTAAAAGATTTCTTTAAAAAAAAAAAAAAAAAGACGCAAACAACACTATCATCACAAATTTAATTGAATTTGATTTATTATAAATAAACGCAAATAGTTGGCGTTTGACTTTTGAGGGGTTTATGTTTGTTTGTTTTGTTATGGGGAAAACTGTTCGTCAATTAGATTGAGTCTCGAACGTTTTATTAAAAGTAACTACATATATGCGAACGTTATAAATTTCAAATATTTTAACGGTTTGTATAGATTTCAAATTTCAGTTTTGAGTTTTGAATTTTGGCAAACACGTGAATTTTCCCATAATATTATGAACGAACACAAAAGTGGCCTGCTGATTTCTAGAAAAATTAACATAAACATGACCCTGACCAAATGGATGACTATCGACATTTTATTGGTTCATTATTTAATTTGCTTATTTATGTTTATTGATATGGTTTTGGTTATTTTAAAATATTTTAATTTTTAAATGTTAAAGAAACATTTTGTTTATTGACGTCTTTGGTTAATTAAAATGATTTTTTTTTACAAATGGAAAATCGATATTAATTTCTTTGTACGAAAGCACTAAATAAGAATAAAAACTTATGGGATTTTTTTTTTACAAAAAACGTTCGACACTTTCTAAAAAAGTGAATGAGAGGCACAGATTTATAACCCGTAGAAAATAGTTCATAAACTGAGCTACTTTTCCTATACAAAAAGCTAAGATACTGAACTACCTTTCCTATAGAAAAGAACTAAGATATTGATCTACATTTCTTATAGAAAAGAACTCATGTATTGAGCTAATTTTCCTATAGAAATGAGCCTCATATATTTAGCTAATTTTCTTATAGAAAAGAGCTTAGAAACTAAGCTGCATTTTTTGAAAAAAATAATTCAGAATCTGAGCTTATTTTCCTACAGAGAAATGCTCAGATACTGAGCCACATTTCCTATAGAAAAGAGCTCAAACACTGACCTATATCTTTTATAAAAAACTGAGCTAATTTTCCTATAGAAAGAAACTCATATACTGAGCTTCTCCTATAGAAAAAAAGCTCAGATACTGAGCTACTTTTCCTATAACAAAGAGTTCTGATGTTTAGCTAATTTTCCTATAGAAAAGAGCTCAGACATTGAGCTAATTTTCAAGTACAAAAAGAGATCAGAAATTAAGCTACATTTTGTAAAGAAAATATCTGAGAATCTTAATTAATTTTCCTATAGAAGGAACTCAACGACAATCTTTTCGAGGAGAATTCGTAAAGTATTATGGAATTTTAAATAATTTCGAATAAGAATTCTTCATATTTCATACAAATTCTTGTAAAATCGCCATAAAATTAAACATTGCCAGTTGCATCATTTACATTGTTAAGATAATCCATAAAAACTATTCCCTGTCTGCTGCTAGCTGCCACTTAATGTTTGTTTTCCCAAAAAAAGAATAACAACAAATTAAAGCCATTCCTTTTAATATTTCTCTATGTACAACTCATATGTTTATCACCAAAAAAAGTTTTTTTACAAACAATATGTCGAACTTTTTTTAACACAAATTTCTCTTGTCCGTCAAATCTTTTTACACATTTCCGTTAGGGCATTTTTTAGACATAACATAGGCGGCTAAGATTCTATCCAAACTATCCAACTGTAGGAATCTTGCAGTCTACCAGACATAAAATAAACTTTTCTATCTATCTGAAAAAATATAAATAAAAGAAATTTAAAAGAACTATAAATAAAAATTATTTTATCGTACAACCTATAAACTTTTTTGTGAGGAATATAATTTTTCTTTATTTATTTTGTGATGCATTTCCGTTTTAATATTAATTTCTTTTTTATAATTTTTTTCATTTCAGACTTTATTATCGGAATCAACAACAGATGATCAACATTGGCCGAAAGAATTGATATTGTTGAGAGAGAAATTTACGGCTAAAAGCCAATTGGAAATTGCACAATTACAAATTAAACATGCTGATGAGGTGAGTTTTATGAGTTAATAAAAATGTATGCTAATTATTCCCATTACTCCATCAAAACGGATTCTAACGAGTCTAATTGATTGCCCGTAAGGTTACGGGCTACCACGTAAACCAATTTCCATTACTCAGATTTTGAACTTATTTTTATATAAAAAATAATTCTGATTTTAAGCTTATTTTCGTATAGAAATTATTTCAGACACTGAGCTCATTTTCTTATTTTTTATGTTTATAGGAAAATAAGCTCAGAAACTGAGCTTGTTTTTTTTTCCTATAGGAAATAACTCAGATTCTGAGATTATTTTCCTTCAAATTCACAAATTCAGAATTTAATTTCCCTATAGAAAATAACTAAGACTCTGAGATGTTTTTAACTATAATAAAATTTTCTATTTAAGTTATTTTTTCTAAACAAAAACCTTTATTTCTCTCTCTTTCAGATGTCTCGCTTAAAACAGGACTATGAAAAACAATTAAATCGCAAGAACAAACGTCATTCAACGTTTGATTCTGTACGTGATTTTGACAAACTGCTCAGTGAACGTGACAGTTTACGTGAGCTATCAAAAGCTTTCAGGCAAGTGCTGTCTGAATTATTAAAATGTGTGGCTAATTGTGAGAATGACATAGCCGAAAACCTGGCAGAAGAAGTGCAACGTCTACTTTCCTGTAATCGCACTCTCGAGGAACATGCTGTAGAAGATTTTACTCTCAATACTTCCCTTTTAAATGAGACTTTAAATAGCAGTAAATTGCGTATGATACCCGATGTTCAAAGTCTATTAGAAGTTGTAGAAGATCCTAGTTTAGTACAATATGTCAGTGACAAAAATGCAGATACAAGTGAAGATTTTGATCTTAAGGAATGTCTAGAACGGTTACGTTCTGAGGCTTCTTATTTATTGCATTTATCTGAGGAAGTCGTTAAGAAACATGACAGCAAAGAGAGAAGAGAAAGTTTCTCTAGTGAACGGGAGAAACATGATAGTGAACAAGAGGATGATTTGAAAATGCAACAACAACGTAAATTTATACGTGTTAATTCTCTTAATGAACAACAGTTGCCCACTCACCAATCTTCCTTAATACAATTCTCACAAAATCTTAACTCTCTTCCTCCCGATCTTAATAAATTCTATTTGGATAACAATTCCTGTACCACAAATAATGCCTCAGAATTAAATTTCCAATTGGTGGAATTAAAAAATCGTTTGGTTAAATCAGAAAATGATCGAGTCCGCCTCCAGCATGAATTGGAACATACCATATCTCGTAACTCGGAATTAGGACAAGAGTTACAGCATTTAAGAGATCAATTGTCACAATTTAGTTCTCTCAATAACATCGAATATAATGGTTATGGTTTGGGTTCTATGAAATCACCACAACGTTTATCCCATTCTGAACATTCATCTTCAAGTTTTGCTTTGCTGCAAGAAAAGGCCCGTAATATATTATCGACTCCTACACAGAAACAGCAAGGTAATGACTCTACCGTCCAGCTGCTGCAAATGATTGAAGATTTTTGCCGCGAGGGTGATAAAGTAGTGGAATGCAGCAAAAAGGATCGAGAAGATTTGCAGTCACAGGTAAGTTTTATTTTTGTTGTTTTTTTTTTTAATTGAGGACAAAATTAGATTAGTTTTGTAAACATTGGATGAGTAAATAAAAAAATTGGTAACGAAAATTTGCCAGCATGCTTTTGATATTGTAATAACTTGTAGTTTGGATATAAATATGATATATAAGAAATTTTATAAAAAATATCGCAGGCTTTGATCTTATTTTTCTATAGGAAATAACTCAGATTTTGAGCTCATTTTCTTTTAGAAAATAGATTTTGAGCATATTCTTTATAGAAATTAATATAGACTTTATTTATTAGAATTTATTTTCCTGTAAAAATAACTCAAAATCTGCGCCTTTATTCCTATAGAAGAGAATAATCACTACCCAGCAAAAACTTTGCTTTCCTGGTAAGCTAGCAGGTATAATTGGAAACAAAAATAAACTACTTATTCTTTGCCTGAGTAACTAGTTATTTTTGTTCGACTTGTCCACAAATTCATGTAGTTATTTTTTGACTCTAGGGGTACTCAAAAATATGTACCTAAACGAAAACAAAAATAAAAAAAACAAAAAAATTTTGCCGTCAGTGAGACTCGAACTTGGACACACACTAACCATTCGTTTTGACTGACTAACGTCTTACACAGTACACCATCTCGCACTTAGCATCCTAAGAGACAAAAACTCTATTTTGTTTAAAATATTTTTATGGACATTTTGTTATAAAAAACTAACAGCTTCAGAATGGGGTTGAACCAACAAGCTTCTGGTTGTTAATCCGGCGCTCTAGCCAACTCATCCACGTGATTGCAGTATTACTGTGCTATTATACTATTGAGTACTTATTAATGTAATATAGAGTAGGCAAATAATAATGACGCCTCATTACCAAGAAACTACTTTAATAAGTAGTTGCCATTACCGAAAACCAAAAAGTTTTTGCTGGGTAGTAGCTAATTCTCTTATAAAATAGCTCAGTATATGTGCTTATTTTCCTACCAAAAATAAAACCATATTTGAGATTATTTTTCTATAAAAAATAAATCAGAATCTGGGCTTCCGTTCGTCTAGAAAAAAAGCTCAGGGTGTAAATTTATTTTGTTATAGAAAGTAATTTACATTCTGAGATTTTTCTTCACAAAATAACTGAAACTCTAAGTTTATTATTTATCTAGTAATAAGCTCAAATTCTAACCTTATTTTTCTATATAAAATCACTAAAACTCGGAGCGAATAGCTAAGACTCCGAACTATTCTTACAAAAAATAACTTTGACTCTAAGTTTGTTTTCTTATGGCTAAGACCTAAGGCTCAAAGTTTATTTTCTTATAGAAATTAGTATTGTTATTGGTTTTGTAAGTTTTCTAATATTTTCTTATACAGGAAAGACATTTTTCTTTAAAAAAAAGTATAAAAACTTTTCGAAAGTATTATTTGTTTTCGACGCATTAATATTAGATATATAATTTTGGTTTCTTAATTATTTTAAGTACAATTTTCTCTGTAAGTATTTATTATTTTATAAAAATTATTATCTTAAATATTTCCATCTCAAAAATTGTAAATACCACTCAAATCTCAGATTATTGCGGCCGATAAACAATTAAAGGCCACTCGTCAGTTTCTGGAGGAACAGGCCGCCGAACGTGAACAAGAACGTGATGAATTTATCAAGGAAATCGAAAATTTAAAAGCTCAACTAAGGGATAAAGAAAAAGAACGCAGCTCTTATGCAAATGCCTCTGAGGAGGTGAGTTTTCAAAATAAATATACATTTACTACTTCAAGATTGGTTTAATGCAACTTTTCGTTCTTTGGTTTTATTGTTTGTTTTTGTTTCCTTTAATTTTTTTTCTATAAACTAAAATGGGATGGATTCTTTTTTTCAATTTTTTGGATATTTATTTGAATTTTCTCTTCTATTGTCTCGATTTTATTTGATTTAAATTTAAATTTATTATTTCATTTTGTGATAAATTTTTTCAGTTAAATAGTTTTAAGATAAAAAAATTTTAATTTATTTAGAACTTTAATATGTATGAAAGAACTGATTATGATTAGTTCATAGTTAAAGATGCTTAAAATATTTTATAAAAATATTGTAATAGCTAGCATATTTTCTTTAAAGCTTTTAAAGTTCTTAGGTATTTTTGCAAAGTATTTTTATTTTTTATGTATTTTATGATTTTATTTATTATATCTTGATTTAACTTTTTTTTATTAATATTGCATATAAATTTATTAATTTTTAATAAATTAATTCCCAATGCTGTATATTTTCTTTTAAGCTAGAAAGCAATATCATAAAATGTTTAAATAAAAGCTTTTATTGTAGTGTCTTTGCTTTAAAATATCAACCTGTTTATTATTTTATTGAAGATTTTTTCATATTTTTTTTTTTTTTTTTATATTGTTGAAGAAATTTTAAATATTTATTAATTACTTCTCCGTAGAAAAAAACTTCAAATATTAAGAACTTTTTTCCTTTAAAAAAACTTTAAATATTGGGAACCTTTTTCTATAGAAAATTATTCTTTAGAATAGAAAAAATTATCAATAATTTTTCTTTAGAATTAAAAAAAAAAAAATATTTCAGCAATTTTTCTTTACAATAAAAAATTTTCGATAATTTTTCTTTACAATAGAAAAAAATTATCGATAACTTTCCTTAAGGATAGAAAGAAATTATATATAATTTTTCTTTAGAATGGAAAAAAATTATCGATAATTTTTCTCTAGAATATAAACAAATTATTGATAATTTTATAACAGAATAGAATTATCGATAATTTTTTTTAGAATAGAAAAAAAAAAATTAAAGATATTTTTAAATAAATTTTTAATTCAATTATTATCTTTATTTAGCCTTAACGAATAAAAATAATCAATTAAAATGGAAATTGCTTTTTATCTCAAATTCGAATTAATTTGAATGGCTCTTAACTAATATGATGACTCTATGTTTTTTACAATTTTTAATTTTTAAGTTTTACAAAGAAAAAAATGTATAAAAACTTTAATTCAAATTTAATTTTGCATGTATAATTTTATTATTTTAACAAATTTGTTTTGATTAATTTACTAACAATTTATGTTTTTATTTCATATTTGTTCTAATACTTTTATGTTTATAAACATTTAAGTTAATAATAAAAATAAATAAATGCGGAGAAAATTAACAACACTTGCTGTAAATATTTCACACATAATCTTTTGTATTTTGGAGCAAAATTTTCATTGTTTCGTATTTTATTTTTTCTTTGTAACGAATTCAAGGTTAAAAATAAAATACGAAATTTTAATTTTATATAGTAAATGGTCCACGCTATTATGGTGGTCCCAAAAAACGTTTTAGACCCTCCGCTATTACCAAGGGAATTTTATTTTCATATTTATCTTTGTTTTTATTTAAATTCTTATGTGTTTTTTTTTTTTAATTTTTAAAAAATTCTTTTAATACATTTTGTATTTAAAATTAAAGCACTAACAACAATTGTTTAACTAACAACATTTTTGTGTTTTTGCACGCTACAATAAAAAAAGTTTTTAAACTAAATGTAAGTTTAGCCAAAATAATATATCATTTGAAATATTTTTTTTGAAATGCTTAATAGAATATTTCAAAACGTATATATATATTTTTTTTTTTGTTATGACTTTAGGTAGAGCACCTGGAATCCCAAGTTCGTGATTTAACACAAAAACTACAGGAATCAACTAGTAAACGTGATAAATTTGAGGTTGAGTTGAAGGCTTCCATCGATAAGATCTTTGTGTTGCGTGAAATAATATCAGATTTGGAAACCCAGGTGGAGACAAAAGCACTTAATGAACACGTTATGGGTGAAAAAGTTAAGGTAAATAAAACTTTCGTTCTCTAAAGAATAAAATAACAGAAATAATAAAATATATATAAAAATATTATATAATATTTGTATGCAATAGAACAAATTTACGAGTATCGATAAATTTTTTGTAGGATAGAAAAAAATTCTATAATTAGAACAAAATAATCAATATTTTTTCTTAGAATAGAAAAATTTATCGATAATTTTCTTTAGAATAGAAAAAATTTATCGATAATTTTCTTTAGAATAGAAAACATTTATCGATAATTTTCTTTAGAATAGAAAAAATTTATGGATAAATTTCTTTAGAATAGAAAAAATTTATGGATAAATTTCTTTAGAATAGAAAAAATTTATGGATAAATTTCTTTAGAATAGAAAAAAATTTATGGATAAATTTCTTTAGAATAGAAAAAATTTATCGACAATTTTTTCTAAAATAAAAAAATTTCATTGATAATTTTCTTTAGAATAGAAAAAAATTGTCGACAATTTTCTTTAGATTTATATTTTCTTTAGAATAGAAAAAATTTATTGATAATTTTCTTTGGAATAGAATAAATTTATTGATAATTTTCTTTAGAATAGAAAAAAAATTATCGATAATTTTCTTTAGAATAGAAAAAAATTATCGATAATTTCTTTAGAATAAAAAAAAATTATCGATAACTTTCTTTAGAATAGAAAAATTTTATTGATAATTTTCTTTAGAATAGAAAAAAAATTATCGATAATTTTCTTTAGAATAGAAAAAAAATTATCGATAATTTTCTTTAGAATAGAAAAAAATTATCGATAATTTTCTTTAGAATAGAAAAAAAATTATCGATAATTTTCTTTAGAATAGAAAAAAAATTATCGATAATTTTCTTTAGAATAGAAAAAAAATTATCGATAATTTTCTTTAGAATAGAAAAAAATTATCGATAATTTTCTTTAGAATAGAAAAAAAATTATCGATAATTTTCTTTAGAATAGAAAAAAATTATCGATAATTTTCTTTAGAATAGAAAAAAAAATTATCGATAATTTTCTTTAGAATAGAAAAAAATTATCGATAATTTTCTTTAGAATAGAAAAAAATTATCGATAATTTTCTTTACAATAGAAAAAAAATTATCGATAATTTTCTTTAGAATAGAAAAAAATTATCGATAATTTTCTTTAGAATAGAAAAAAAATCATCGATAATTTTCTTTAGAATAGAAAAATATTATCGATAATTTTCTTTAGAATAGAAAAAATTTATCGATAATTTTTCTATAGAATAGAGAAAGATTATCGATAATTTTTCTATAGAATAGAGAAAGATTATCGATAATTTTTCTATAGAATACAGAAAGATTATCGATAATTTTTCTATAGAATACAGAAAGATTATCGATAATTTTTCTATAGAATACAGAAAGATTATCGATATTTTTTCTATAGAATAGAGAAAGATTATCGATAATTTTTCTATAGAATAGAGAAAGATTATCGATAATTTTTCTATAGAATAGAGAAAGATTATCGATAATTTTTCTATAGAATAGAGAAAGATTATCGATAATTTTTCTATAGAATAGAGAAAGATTATCGATAATTTTTCTATAGAATAGAGAAAGATTATCGATAATTTTTCTATAGAATAGAGGAAGATTATCGATAATTTTTCTATAGAATAGAGAAAGATTATCGATAATTTTTCTATAGAATAGAGAAAGATTATCGATAATTTTTCTATAGAATAGAGAAAGATTATCGATAATTTTTCTATAGAATAGAGAAAGATTATCGATAATTTTTCTATAGAATAGAGAAAGATTATCGATAATTTTTCTATAGAATAGAGAAAGATTATCGATAATTTTCTTTAGAATAGAAAAAAATTATCAATAATTTCCTTTAGAATAGAAAAAAATTATCGATAATTTCCTTCAGAATAGAAAAAAATTATCGATAAATTCCTTTAGAATTATATTTTCTTTAGAATAGAAAAAAATTATCGATAATTTTCTTTAGAATAGAAAGAAATTATCGATAATTTTCTTTAGAATAGAAAAAAATTATCGATAATTTTCTTTAGAATAGAAAAAAATTATCGATAATTTTCTTTAGAATAGAAAAAAATTATCGATAATTTTCTTTAGAATAGAAAAAAATTATCGATAATTTTCTTTAGAATAGAAAAAAATTATCGATAATTTTCTTTAGAATAGAAAAAAATTATCGATAATTTTCTTTAGAATAGAAAAAAATTATCGATAATTTTCTTTAGAATAGAAAAAAATTATCGATAATTTTCTTTAGAATAGAAAAAAATTATCAATAATTTTCTTTAGAATAGAAAAAAATTATCGATAATTTTCTTTAGAATAGAAAAAAATTATCGATAATTTTCTTTAGAATAGAAAAAATTTATTGATAATTTTCTTTAAAATAGAAAAAATTTATTGATAATTTTCTTTAAAATAGAAAAAATATCGATAATATTTTTTGGAATAGAACATTTATCTATAATTTTCTTTAAAATAGAAAAAATTATTGATAATTTTCTTTAGATAAGAAAAATATTACCGATAATTTTCTTTAGAATAGAGAAAAAATTATCGACAATTTTCTTTAGAATAGAAAAAAAATTATCGACAATTTTCTTTAGAATAGAAAAAAATATAGATAATTTTCTTTAGAATAGAAAAAAAATTATCGATAATTTTCTTTAGAATAGAAAAAAAATTATCGATAATTTTCTTTAGAATAGAAAAAAATTATCGATAATGTTGTTTAGAATAGAAAAAAAATTATCGATAATTTTCTTTGGAATAGAAAAAAAATTATCGATAATTTTCTTTAGAATAGAAAAAAAATTATCGATAATTTTCTTTAGAATAGAAAAAAAATTATCGATAATTTTCTTTAGAATAGAAAAAACATTATCGATAATTTTCTTTAGAATAGAAAAAACATTATCGATAATTTTCTTTAGAATAGAAAAAACATTATCGATAATTTTCTTTAGAATAGAAAAAACATTATCGATAATTTTCTTTAGAATAGAAAAAACATTATCGATAATTTTCTTTAGAATAGAAAAAACATTATCGATAATTTTCTTTAGAATAGAAAAAAAATTATCGATAATTTTCTTTAGAATTATATTTTCTTTAGAATAGAAGAAAATTATCGATAATTTTCTTTAAAATTAAAAAACATCTATAATATTTTTTGGAATAGAACATTTATCTATAATTTTCTTTAAAATAGAAAAAATTATCGATAATTTTCGTTGGAATGGAAAGAATTATCGACAATTTTCGTTATAATAGAAAACAATTATTTAGTTTGCATTTATGGTTTTCGTTTCTCTTTCTTTCTAGCAATTGGAAGAATTCATTAACACTCAATCCCGTTCCAATGAAACTCTCCAAAGTGAAGTACAAATTCTCAAAACCGAAATAGAACAAAATTATCAGGTGCATATCAATCAGCTAGAAGAAAAATTACAAAATATACGTCCCTCTGCTGAACAGAGCATAATTATGGATCAAGTAGTTGATCAATTACGTGATATTGAAAATACTCTTGAACAAAAAACTAAAAATTTAGAATCCCTACATTCAAATACCAACTCTTGTAGTTTAAGTGTAACTGAAGATGTTTCCGTACAAGGTGGCAGTAATAAAGCACAATCTCTACTAACCACAATAGTAACACCACCACAAGGTTCACCAGTACATCCATCACCAAGACAACATTCTCTTACCATGGAGAGTGTACAACGAGTGGTGGATAAATTGTCTAAACACTCGCGTGTAGAAGAGGCTGCTGTAAAACGTATAAGAGATTTAGAAATGCAAATACAAAAAATGAGAACAGCATGTGTGGTGAGTAGAAAAAAACTTTTTAGCTTTAAGTTCAGTAAAAAGAAAGGTGAAAGCTTTTTTTAGAGTAAAAGTTTTAGAGAAAAGAATTTTAAAAATATTTCAATTCAAAAACCTAAGAGGTTTTGTTATAGCAAAAGCTTTATGATGCTGTCTTTTAAAATCGAGATCAATTAAATTCCTCTGCATCCCTATTTTTACAGTCTGTTCACTGACAGCATTAATTCTGTATCATTTTAGTATCTCATAGAACGTTGTTTAGTGAGCAGCTAATTTAATTGTGCATTTTTTAATTCAATTAATTTTGTATTTATTAACAAGTGTGTGTTTTTTATGACAGCATTTCTAATATTTAATATAATAAATATTATTATTATTAAACATGTGAATTTAAACGTAAAGTAAGATTTTATTTCTCGTGGTCTAAATGTTGCAAAAACATGTAACTTTTAAAATGAGCCCGTTCAGGGTAAGTTTCTTCACCATTTTCCTTCCTCTTCAACGGCATTCGTAAATCAAGTTCAATTCCAAAATATTATTAAAATATTTATGAAGGTTTTTTCATATTTTACGGCAGTTTTGTTCTAGACAATTGTTTTATGTTATGAATTTGTTTTTCTAAATTGTATAATTGAGATTAGTTTGCCAAAAATAAAAAATAAAAAACAAATAAATATTTTTTATTTAATGTTTATTAAGATGTTTTGACATTTTCTCATTGAACAGTTTTGAAAATAGCAACAAAATAATTAATGCAAAAAGACAAGCATAAAAATATATTTGTAAATTTATCTTAAATTTGTTGATGTCATTAATACAAAATAGTGAAAGTGAAGGAATTTTTGTAAAATTATGAAAGAACAGTAAGGTTAAATACATAACTTATTGATAAGTATTCCGAGGTGGTTATAGGCATTGTTAGATCTCGATTGAACGTCACACCCACATTTTACGCCTACTTTAAAAAATCATTTTTTTTTCAATTTTACACGTTACAATGAAGCAATTTACATGAACTTTGACATACAAATAGTGCTTGCACTGTAGAATGTTATTGGTTTCCTTGGATCTTGATCGGATGCCATGCCCATGTTTTACGCCTACTTTTTTAAAACTCAAACGCATGAACCGATTAGCTTAAAATAGATCGGAGCAGAAGTACTACACACCCACCATATAAAGCAAATATTCATTATGGCATGTCTAAGGAAAACAAAATTTCGTGGGAACCTTTATCCTATTATATCGCATTGATGAAATGAAAATAGGTCGGATAGGTCCAGGGGGAGAGGTAGTCCCCATACAAAGATAATATAAATTTTCTCATCTAAATGACTATTACAGTGAAATATGTTCAGGGGCAGTAGTACCTCCCATATAAAGTAAATATTAGTTATCGCATCGAAGCGCACCGGTAAAAACTAGTAAATAACAAATTTAGTACTTTGGAATTTTACAAAAGTTCGCATATATTTAAAAATTAAAAAAAGGCTGTGGTGGAAAATTTATGGTCCGATTTGACTGATTAAAAAACAACTGTAAGTGAAACAGTTATTAAATAAATTAAAAAAAACAACAGATTTTCCAATAACTCGTTTGTTTATGAACCGATTTAGCTGATTCAAAAAACCGAAATTAAATATATATACGAATATATATCTTTGTGATTGATTTATATAAGAACGAAGTCCGCCCGTAGTTCATTTAGGACGTAGATATCGGCCAAAAATGCGTTTTGGCCGATATCTCTGCAACTAATGAACCGCATGAGTTTATTTCTTCAGTAGAGAAATTCAGGAAAAATTTTGCTATCTTGTTTTGCAAAACCGAAGTCCCTAACCTTTATAAGGGCTTCAGAAAATCGTAAATCGATATATCTTCGACATTTATGAACCGATTTTCCTGAAGGATTTCCAATCGTTTGATATACTATATATATAGCAGTTATCGGTGGGCTTCATAAACCCTATTTTAACCGACATCGTCCTATCGAAATCATTTCTTATAAGGATCCAGAAAATATAAAAATTTTTGCTCTCCTACGAAAATTGTGGAAATTACAAACGGAATGACAAACTTATATATACCCATTACACCTATGGAGAATGGTATAAAAATATCGATAATTATTCTATTCTAAAGAAAAGTTATTGATGATTGTTCTATTCTACAGAAAAGTTATCAATTACTATTCTATATTAAATTATGCTATTCTATTCTATTATATTATATTATATTATATTATATTATATTATATTATATTATATTATATTATATTCTATAGAAAAGTTATCGACAACTATTCTATAGAAATGTTATCGATAACTATTCTATTCTATAGAAATGTTATCGATAACAATTCTATTCTATAGAAATGTTATCGATAACTATTCTATTCTATAGAAATGTTATCGATAACTATTCTATTCTATAGAAATGTTATCGATAACTATTCTATTCTATAGAAATGTTATCGATAACTATTCTATTCTATAGAAATGTTATCGATAACTATTCTATTCTATAGAAATGTTATCGATAACTATTCTATTCTATAGAAATGTTATCGATAACTATTCTATTCTATAGAAATGTTATCGATAACTATTCTATTCTATAGAAATGTTATCGATAACTATTCTATTCTATAGAAATGTTATCGATAACTATTCTATTCTATATAAATGTTATCGATAACTATTCTATTCTATATAAATGTTATCGATAACTATTCTATTCTATAGAAAAGTTATCGGTAACTATACTATTCTAAAGAAAAGTTATTAATAACTATACTATTCCAGAGAAACGTTATCGATAACTATTCTATTTTATAGAAAAATATTCGATAATTTTGCTCCATTTTATAGGAAAAAATGATCTCTTCTATATAAAAATCGACGATAATTTTGTAGAAATTTTATCAATATTTTTTTTCATTTCTATTTATATAAAAAAATCGATAGTTTTGTTCTATTCTATAGAAAAATTATCTATAATTTTATACTATTCTATAGAAAAAATAATTTTATAGAAAAATAAAATAGATTTTTTTTCTGTATAAGTCATCAATATTTTTTTTTTTTTTATAAACAAATTTTCGAAAAATTTTTCTATTCCATAGAGTTACAAAATAAAAATTTTTATTCTACACAAAACTATTCATAATTGTTTTTCATTCCATATGTTGATTAAATTTTAGTTTGTTTAGAAGTGATAGAATTTCACTCAAAATTAAATTTAGATTTTCCAATCAAATAATTTTCAAATATAAATTTTTCACATTACCTATACTTTAAAATTTCCCAAATCTTTAAAGTTTCGTTTGAAGATGTAAAATCTAAATATTTATATCAAAAAAAAAAAAAAAAAAAAAAAAAAGAAAACAACTTGCTAATGCGAAAGTGTTACATGATAGAAAACAATTGTTACATTTATCAGATAAAATTATAAGTCAATTATTAGAAATCCAACACCAACTAAACTCAATCCAGAAAACAAACAAATCCATTGCATTTATAAAATATATAAAAAAAATCTTCCCGTTTGCTTTTTGTTGTGTGTGTAGTTTAATTTAAAGGCAATTTCTTTAAACATACTTTTTCATGGAATAGATTTTTAACTAATGCAGTGAAATTTAAATAAACATTTTCATTAGATGAATGGAATAACTAAATATTTTGTAATATAATTAATAAAAAAAACTAAAATTCAAATGAACAAAAATTACTTTTCTCATAATAAAATACATTTAAATAAAAATTTGGGTTAAAATGTTGACTGCTGCATAATTATTTAAATGAGGAAATGTATCCCTACACAGAAGATATTTTTACGCGTTCCCATTACGCAAAAATAAACATAAATATAATATTTTTGAACATATAATCTTATGTAGGAATGAGTGTGTTTGTTCTGATAAATGTTGCAAAAACATGAAAGTGTGTATAAGAAATATTTTTGAAGACAATTTTCTAAAAATAATTTTATAGCAGGACACAAAATGCGATAAACATAAACGATTATGTTGAAAAATTTTAAAAACTTCCATTTGAAAGTGAAAAAAATAAAATAAAAATAAGAATATAATTATGATTATAATTTAAATTATAATTAATCTACAGCTATCTATTATTTTAGTTCAATTATATTATTATGCAAATTTACGTATTTTTCAATTAATGAAGTAAATTTTCTTTCGTGTACACACTTTATGTATGACGCAGTTAATGCTTTGGGAACTTTTAGATGAAAGTGTAAATTCGAAAATTATTAACAGACAACACAACAACATATTTTGGGATGATAATTCCCATAATCGTACATATATTGTAGAAAAAACATGCGCCAATTTTTGTATTATTTATTATATTTTTTTCTTCTCTTAAGTCTACAACAACATAATTTATAAACAGACCAAACATTAAGTAAAAAAAAAAACAAAAAAATTTTTAATTAAATATAACGACATAGATAGTAAATAAAACAAACTAAATACATACTATTTTAAAAAAGATATATTTAAGCGTTAAATATTTTATAAGACAAAAAATAAAATTAATAATTTTGCAATATTGTTATTATTTATTATTCAGGTGTAATTGATATAAAACAATATTTAATCAATTTTTTAAATCAGTAATTTTTAAATACTAATATTAAATTTCATAATACAAAACAACAATAGAACGACAATTACGTAACTAAAAACAAACTTTTATTATTAATAATAATATTTTAAGTGAAAAAAGAATAAAATCTTACATAAAAAATAGATGCAAATATCAATAATTTAAACTATAGAATAGAAAAACATTATCGATAATTTTTCTATAGAATAGAAAAACATTATCGATAATTTTTCTATAGAATAGAAAAACATTATCGATAATTTTTCTATAGAATAGAAAAACATTATCGATAATTTTTCTATAGAATAGAAAAACATTATCGATAATTTTTCTATAGAATAGAAAAACATTATCGATAATTTTTCTATAGAATAGAAAAACATTATCGATAATTTTTCTATAGAATAGAAAAACATTATCGATAATTTTTCTATAGAATAGAAAAACATTATCGATAATTTTTCTATAGAGTAGAAAAACATTATCGATAATTTTTCTATAGAATTGAAAAACATTATCGATAATTTTTCTATAGAATTGAAAAACATTATCGATATTTTTCTATAGAATAGAAAAATATCTGTAATTTGTCTATAGAATAGACATCTATATCAGTACTTGTTCTATGGAATAGATTTTTCAATAGAAAGATTAGTAATTTAGTATAGTTATCAATATCTTTTCCCTAGAATAGTTATCGATAACTTTTCTACAGAATATAACAGTAATAGAGTAGAACAAATTATCGACAATTTTCTATAGAACAGAATAAATTATCGATAATTTTCTATAGAGTCGAACAATTATCGATAATTTTCTATAAAGTCGAACAATTATCGATAATTTTCTATAAAGTCGAACAATTATCGATAATTTTCTATAGAGTCGAACAATTTCGATAATTTTCTATAGAGTAGAACAATTATCGATAATTTTCTATAGAGTAGAACAATTATCGATAATTTTCTATAGAGTAGAACAATTATCGATAATTTTCTATAGAGTAGAACAATTATCGATAATTTTCTATAGAGTCGAACAATTATCGATAATTTTCTATAGAGTCGAACAATTATCGATAATTTTCTATAGAGTCGAACAATTATCGATAATTTTCTATAGAGTCGAACAATTATCGATAATTTTCTATAGAGTCGAACAATTATCGATAATTTTCTATAGAGTCGAACAATTATCGATAATTTTCTATAGAGTCGAACAATTATCGATAATTTTCTATAGAGTCGAACAATTATCGATAATTTTCTATAGAGTCGAACAATTATCGATAATTTTCTATAGAGTCGAACAATTATCGATAATTTTCTATAGAGTCGAACAATTATCGATAATTTTCTATAGAGTAGAACAATTATCGAGTAGAACAATTATCGATAATTTTCTATAGAGTAGAACAATTATCGATAATTTTCTATAGAGTAGAACAATTATCGATAATTTTCTATAGAGTAGAACAATTATCGATAATTTTCTATAGAGTAAAACAATTATCGATAATTTTCTATAGAGTAAAACAATTATCGATAATTTTCTATAGAATAGAACAATTATCGATAATTTTCTATAGAGTCGAACAATTATCGACAATTTTCTATGGAGTCGAACAATTATCGATAATTTTCTATGGAGTCGAACAATTATCGATAATTTTCTATAGAGTAGAACAATTATCGATAATTTTCTATAGAGTAGAACAATTATCGATAATTTTCTATAGAGTAGAACAATTATCGATAATTTTCTATAGAGTAGAACAATTATCGATAATTTTCTATAGAGTAGAACAATTATCGATAATTTTCTATAGAGTAGAACAATTGTCGATAATTTTCTATAGAGTCGAACAATTATCGATAATTTTCTATAGAGTCGAACAATTATCGATAATTTTCTATAGAGTCGAACAAGTATCGATAATTTTCTATAGAGTAGAACAATTATTGATAGCTTTCTATAGAGTAGAACAATTATTGATAATTTTCTATAGAGTAGAACAATTATCGATAATTTTCTATAGAGTAGAACAATTATCGATAATTTTGTATAGAGTAGATCAATTATCGATAGTTTTCTATAAAATAGAACAAATTTATCGATAGTTTTCTTTAATATAATATAGCTTTTCTTTAGAGTACAATACAATTTTTTCCGGTATATTATTTATCGATATATTTTCTTTAGAATAGAATAGTTATAGATAACTTTTCTATAGAATGAACTAGTTATCGATAATTTTTCTATATTTTCGTTAATTTTGGTAAAATCATATTTGTTGTTTTTTATTTTTTGTTTTAATTTATTCTTTTACTTAAAAGTAAACGTTCAATTTAATATTTGATATTAATAATTTATCAAAGATTTTTTCCAAGTGCTTCTTCCTCTCTCTCTCCCTTTTGTTTTTTATCCTTATGTATATAAGTATCAAAGTAATTTCTTATCTTATTTCCTGTTTATTCACTTGTTTTTTTTTTTATTCTCTTTTCATCAAATATGAAAGCAGCTAACATTACTTGTTCTTTGTTTTATAGAGCTTTAAACAAACTTAAAACTAAACTAATAATAAAATAGTATAAATCGTAAAACAGCAAAACAGCAAAAAAAAAAAAAAAAATTGTCGAGCATCACAAATCTGTGGTGTTATTTTGCACTAAAGTGCAATATCAGTCACCATGGGGTTCATGACATTTGATGAGTCTAAATGTATGTGGGTATGTACAAGTTCGTATAAGTATATCTTGATTATATTACAAAAAATTCTCGTCGTACATACCACAGAACGATAGCACAGATTGAATTGTTTTCAATTGAATGAGCTGTGAGTTGTCTGTCTATTATTTTGCAGCATATGTTACACCATTTCTAAAAGAAATTAAGTAATAATAAAGCTATTATCGGGTGTTTATTATTAATTTAGTATATCTTTTTTTAAGATTGTGCTTGGGAAATGGTCTATTTCCCTTTGTTATTATTATGATGCTTTATTAAAAACAACTGCTTTCAATTTTTTTTTTTATTCCAAAGTTTATTTTATTATGAAAACTGCAAAAAAAAAAAATCTGTTGTGCTAAAAAATGTATGAAAATTGAATTATTTTTTAAAATGCATAAATACGATAATATACAAAACTGTTTTTCATAAGAAAAGTCTTTAATAAAATTATTTTTTGTTTATCTTTTTATTTGGATTTACACTTGCAAAGTGCGGAGAAGTATTCAAATATTCCATTTCATTTAAATGCATCTAGAGTTCAACAATTTAAAACTTTAATTAAATTATATTGTTAGCTGTTGTTTGCAGTCATCTTTTTTACTCATAAAGAGTATCTTTTATATCATTTATAAGTATTAAGTATTTATTCTTGCATACTTTAGTTTTTTTCATATTTAATATCGTAAAATGTTTGTAAAATGTCTTATCAATTAAATGGGAGTAACGTTCTGCTTAATTGAAAATAGTTGGAGGGTTTTTACAAGAAATAGGTCTTTAAACTATTGCTTGTCTTTTTAATACTATAATTAGTTTTTTAATTGATTGATGTAAATTTCAATTAGGTTTTAGATAAAGGGAATATTGTTTCAAATAGGAAAATATAACATAAAATATTTTTAGGGCAATTCGAGTTCATTGATTTTAAGACTTTTAACTGCTCATAGTCAATAAGTTCTCCATAATAACTTTCTCTTTTTCTTTCCCTGCTTTCTTAGGAACTTCAGCATGAGCGTGAGTCTTTGCAAGAGCGTATGTCGGAACAAACTCAACGCATTTCGGCCTTGCAATCTCGACTCGAAGAACAACGCCAGCGGGCCGAAGAACTACAACGCTGTAATACTTCTGATTTGAATATACGCATCCACGATCTACAAAATGAATTACGAAATGTGCGTGAGACCCTATCAAATCGTGACAAACAAATTGCTACCATGAAGCAACAATTGGAGAAAAGTAAAATGGCCATAGATCGTTTGGAAGCTGAGCTAGCGGTAGAACACCAACCTGATCGCAGTGCTTTAGAAAGATTAGAAAATGAACTTAAACTAAAGCAAGCAGAAAATCAAAAGTTAAAAGATAAAATTAAAAATGAAATGATTAATAAATTAGCTTTGCCTGATCTAATGGAAACTATGTTGGCGGATAAAAATGAGGAAATAGATCATTTAAAAGAACAATTGGAAAATAAAGAAAAGGAATTGCTATCGGTAATGGACATGAGCCAAGCTTCCTCAATAGGTAGCACTAAGAAAGCGGAAGAGGCAAGCACCAAGTTGAGTGGTAGAACTTTAAGTGATATAGTTTCTATAACAGAATTTGATGAGCCTGATGTTGTACGCAGAGCCGCGGCTCATAATATGTCTTCTCCTCTTTTGCTGCCCGAGGGAAATAGTCGATTTTTACATAATACCATGGAAACTTCTAAAGGTGTAGTGGCCAATTTGACTAATAAACGTACGGAGGACTTATCAGGCTTTGCTATTTTGCAACAGGTTAATACTTTTGATCATCCTCACTACTTCCAAGATCCTAATATATTGGGTTCAGTTCAATCAGGAGCTTCTATAACACCAACTTTAGTGCCAAGACAAATAAATTTCTCTGCAATGACAGAAGATTCGAAATTGAAAACACCCAGTAATCAGCAAACTCCTGAGAATAAGCAAACCCCACAAGAACACTTAGAAACCAAAGAACATATGGAAGTGGAAATTAAAGAACTTAAAGAAAAGATTTCGGAATTAGAAAAGGAAAAAGAGAAAAATGCTGAATATTTATTGTCCTCACAATTAAGATTTACTAATCTCCAAGATGAATTAGCCCATAGCCAAAAGGAATTGTTAAGTCTCCAAGCGGAATGTAATAAATATAAAGATTTACAGCAAGAGCTCAAGGATAAATCTCTAGAAATTGAAAATCTCTTAAGAGAACAAGATAAATTGAAAAAAGAAAAATCAGAATTGCTAAGTAAAAACGAAAAGAATTTAAAGAATTATCAAGAAAGTGAGGAAGCACTAATAAAGCGTTTAAAAGAAATGGAGGAGAAAATATTGAAAAACACTGAAAATGAAATGAAGGAAAGAGAAAACTTGAGAAAAGAACTTTTGGTAATAAGTGAATCCCACGAGCAGTGCAAATATATACAAAGAGATAATGAAGATCGCAAGAAACAAATCGAATTATTGAATCAAGAAATAAAAGCCAAAGATGAGAGGCTGCTTACTTTAACTACGAAACTGTCCATAGCTGAGGATACTATAGGCGAACTACAGCTACAAATATCTAGTTTGGAGAAAGAAGTAGATAAACTGAAGCAAAATAGTGATAACAGTTCCAAACAGTTTTCGGTTGATGAAATAGCCCAACAAGTGGAAAAAGAGTTAAATTATTCAGCCCAATTAGATTCGAATATTTTAAAAGCCATAGAAAGTGAAGAAGAGAATAATTTAGATCGTTCTCATCAAGAGAAAATAGTGGCCAATGAACATCCCGGTACCACAGATGATGAAAACTTTACAGGCGAGAGAGAATTACTAAATCAATTGGAAGCTCTAAAAGCTCAAATTGCTGTCGAAAGAGAACATGCAGAAGAAATACGCCAAGAATTGTTACTAGAGAAACAACATTCTCAAGAAGTACAAGAACAAGATGTAGTAATCATAGAGGCAATGCGTAAACGTTTGGAGTCAGCTTTAGAACAAGAGGATGAATTACACAAACAATTGGATATAGAAAGAGAAAGACGTGAACGCTTGCAAGGACAGCTAACAACCTTGCAAAGAACTGATAGTCGTCGTAATTCTTCTCTATTAAAATCACCCACAGAGTCGCCCCGTAAATCCCCCAGATCTTTAACTGACTTTGAATCTGAATTAGCCGACAGACTAAAAAGTGAAATTAAATTATTAACAGCACAAAATGAAAGAGAACGTGAGCGCTCGGCCGACTTACAAAGAAATACAGAAAGAGAGAGATCCCGCTATGAAAAAGAGCTCACCGATAGAATTGAATATTGTGAAAAACTTAAACGTGAAATGGATAAAGTGGCCAGAGATAAAGATAATGCTGAAATGGAAATAGAACACTTACAAGAACGTCTTACTCTCCAAACACAAGAAATAGAATCATTAGAAGCACGTATTACTAGTCTACAAGAAGCCGAAACGCGTCGTTTTACACGCAAAGAAAAACAACATAAAGAATATGCTCAACTAATGGCCGAAATACAAGAACTGAAAACACAATTATTTTCTCTCGAAAATGAAAAAGAAGGTCTTAATAAAACCATAAGTCAACTACGTTTTGATGTTGAACGATCAGCCCAAAGAGAAGTTAAATTAGCTGAAGCCCTAGCTAATGCTAATACTAATCTAGCCATGCGTGAAGGCCAAACCTCGGTACCCGAGCAATTTTTACAAAAAATGAAAGAAATTAATACTCTGCTGGCAGAAAATACTCAAGAAAATAAACAAATGGCTGAAACAGTACAGTATTTAGTAGAGGAAAGACGTCAACTACAAAGAAAATGTGAAGAACTTGAAGCTCAATTAAGTGGCACTGCCAATGTTAGTGAACTGGAAGAACGTTGTAATCATTTACTGGGACGTTATTTGCGTGTAGAATCTCATCGCAAGGCTTTGGTTTATCAAAAGCGTTATCTAAAGATTTCCTTGCAAAATTACCAGGATAGTGAGCAGAGAGCTTTAGCTGCTTTTAATGGTGGTCAATTGTTGCAGAATCAACGGCCTAAGAAAAAATTATTTAAGTAAGTTTAAGAAGTTATTTACTGAGGAAGAGGAATTTATTAATTTTCATTATTTTTTTAAATTTAGGACTGTTGCCTTGGCTATTATTGCCATACAGCGTTTGAAGTATATTGGTCGTATTTGGCATACTGGTAAACGGATTGTTTCCAAATCGGTATTTACTATAACACAACAAAAGTGAGTACTAAATATTTTAATCAATAATGAAATTATATACAAAAATAAAAAAACTTAGTAGGTAAATTATAAAATATAGAGCTCAAACTATTGTTCCAAACTGAATGAAACAACGGTGGAAAAATCAACATTAGTAGTAAACATTTGAGTTTATTAAGCTAAAACACAGAAAATATTCACTTTTTTGTTAGATAATTTTTATTGGTTTTTAGTGCGTTGTTCTTGTGGAACACTCCATCAATTATGTGCTACACAATTCACCTTGCCCCACAGCGGCAAAATCGTAAATTTCATTCTGCAAATGTATGATATACAACATTGTTCCAGCAGCCCTCGAAAACTTTATTAAATGATTAGTGTTAGACGATTAATTAAACTTTTCAAATGGTGGCCTGCAGTTATTCCAAATAGTACAAATTTTACAAACATAATTTATTTTATATCACGAAAATTGTTGGGATAGGAATTTTATCCTAATGATGTGTAAATTGATAAGAAACAGGAGCGGGTAAAGGCACTATCATATATATATATATATATATATATATATATATATATATATATGTATATATATACATATATATAATATATATATATATATATATATATATATATATATATATATATTAAAAGGACAGACTGTGAAACATAACCTAACTGTTCAAGCTACGCGCAGTAAATATATATATATATATATATATATAACGTTAAGTTTAAAGGATAGTGGAAAGTGAGGAATCAAAGGGAAATTAGAGACTAGACAAAAGATACTAGGTATAGATTATACGTAATTCATGTATAAATCATTTTGATTTTCTAATAAATGGCTCCAGCTTATTTAGAGCCATATTGGATAGTTCCTATCTTTGTCTTCCTGACCTTCCTGAGCATGGCAATCACATAAAAGGGGATTAATAGACTCCTCTTTTTCGTGGCAACTTCTGCAGCAGTCATTATGACTAAGTCCAAGTCGCCTAGCATGTTTAACCTAAAGAATCCGATCAGCAGCTCAATTATATTTCTAAGCCGTTCCCTTTCAAGACCCAATAGGAACACTGTCCTTATCTGATCTAATTTTGGCAAAAATGTCCTATACACAGAGCACAAGTTCTACTATGATCACATTACCTGAGCGCTACTCCAAATTGAATATATTATCCCTGTGAAAAATTTCGCTTCTAATGCTATCAAACGCTGAATATTGAGGCAAGAAGTGTTCTAGTATTTCATCCTCTTTCTCTCATTTTATATATGTTATATACTCAGATGAGCCCATTTACTTTTAGAATGTCTTTCGTTCTATCTAAATTTTATTATGAAGGTAATCTTAGTTGAAGGATCTTCTGAACCCATTATTCTACCCAATTATAGTAATATGGCACTTATTCTTGCTGTACTATCGCTAATTAATCAACCAGTACCTGAAAGGAACGAGTATAGTGACCCAGGGTTAATACCAGATAGTGCAGCTGAATCCAGAGATTGTGAACCTAATAACCTAAATCTAATCTAATGCCTAAAGTTATCGATCAATTACTACTTATTGACGTAGACGTATAGCTTTAGAAACCCTATAAAAAAGAGTCTATTGTTCAATTCCACCCACAAGAAATAGGTTATCATTGATATGTTCTTGTGCGGGGAGAGGAATCGACTACCTGGTATTCTTTTGCATAGTTTTAGAAAAATCAGCAATGTTTTTTTGACGTGCGGGTACTGTTTGATTAATTACCAAATTGGTGGTTTTGAATTTGTCCATTAAACTTTGTAAATCCGACTTTAAAGACTCGTTCCTTCTAAAGAAAATTCAATTAGTTAATCAAATTTCATTAGAAAACCCTTTCGTTTTTCCCTTGGATTTTCTAGTGTTCTATAAGAATTATCTCTATGGTGCACTTAAATTTGAATTATTTTCTTTTTAAATTACGAGCAGCACCTCTAGAGCCCTGCTGAAAATATCTGGACTTGAAAATCTTCATCCCTGTTAAGTTTTTCATAACTTTAGCCTTTTCGTTTTGAAGATTATGTTATTGACATTTTTGAATAAAATATAGCATAGCTGTTTTCACTTATTAAAAATTTTAATCTTTAAAATAAATATTTATTTATTTAAATAATTATTTTTCTTAATTTCTATTTCTGTCATTTTTATTTTATTTTAACAAAAAAAAAAAGCTCTACAAATGGTAAAAAACCATTAGTGACTGTAAATTTGCAAGTAAAACTTAAGAAAAAATAATAAAAATACAAATATTGAATAAAAAGTTAGTATAACCAAATTAAATAAAACAAATTATTTAGATTATAGAACTTACGCAACCACAAATAAGCAAAATGCATACGAGCAATTTGTAGATAAATCCAATAGAAAGCACTTATAAACGTTTTTTTGATATTTTGTGTTTTTTTAATTATGAATTACAAAATTATAAACAATTTTTTTTTTAAATTTTCTATCAAACAGACGTTCCCAACCACCGACCATAAGTTGTGCAGCTATAACCTCCACCTCTCCTACACTCCATATAAATGGTCAACCGCAACAACATCAACACCATTATCAACAACAAAATTTGAGTAGTCCTTTGAAATTGTTGGAACGTCCTTTTGCTCCCTTAAAAACTCCCACATTACTAAATGGCAATCTAACTCCCAACTCGGCCTTATCATCCACATCAACAGTCACAGCATTTGAATGGCCCAGAACGACTATAAACAAAATTAATAAGAAAACGGAACCGTTATTATAAATTTAGTTAAACTAAAAACAAAAACAAATGATCATATTATTTAAAGTAAAATATACGAAAATGCTCAAATTGTAATTGAAGCCATACATACAAACAAACACTCATACATACATACATACATAACATAACATACATATATTTATGAACATAATAAAATAATAGTTATTAAGTAAGACTTTTTCTAAAAAAATCTAAATTTTAGTTTTATAACCCTTTAAAAGTAAGAAAAAGAAATCCCTTAAATGTAATGATTTTTTTTTATGTGTTAATTGTTATTTTTATTTAATTTAAATTTTTAATTTAATTGCGTTGATTTTATCTGCAAGCCCAGTATTTCCTAATGAATGTATTTTTTTTTTTTTTTTTGTAATTCTTATTATATTGGACCTAAGTCATAATTTTTGTAATTGTAAAAGCAGATCTAAGTTGTATGTTTAAGTTTTAGTGTTTAACAAACTTTTTTTTATTGTATTGTGTTTTCTTTTTTATGTTTATTTTATTATTTATTATTTTATATACGTACATATTTTTTTCAAACCCTTTAGTTTTAAATTTGAAAACTTTTTATAATAAAAACACATCATACGTTAAAAAAAACATGACAAACAAAATCCCATTGTTTTTCTCCTTTAGTTTTTTAACAATAAATATTCATGAAAATAAAGTGCCTTACAGAATTTATTACGAAACTTATAAATATAAATAATAAAAATGTTAATTGATAATGAGTTAAATTTTAAAAGTGGAGTTTTATTTAATTTTTCTAGAAATTTAAAATTTTTATTTATGTTTCATAATAATTTTTGTTTTCACGGGACACCCTTACTGCCTTAAATTTATTTTACAAATTTCACCTAAATACCAGGCGAACAAAATCCAACAGTAGGGCGTATTTTTTCACTAAAAATTGTTTATCTCTTAAAATCTTCACATACTTTCAGGTGCTAATTTAAAATAATTTTAAAATAGAAAGATTACGGGGTAGATAGTTTTTTGTAGCTCCCTAAAGTATGTAATGAAAAATAAAATTTGCAATTTTAATGCTTTACACAGAGTTGCCATATACTTTATAACTAAATTAGTAGAGGGAATTATAACCAAACGGCAAAAAATAGTTGAGAGTTGTGGAATAAATGGTTTTTATTAAAAAAAATTTATAATTCAAATAAAGAAGCTTAACGTAATGCCTGTTTTACATATTAATTTTACTAAATCATTGAAAACTTTCAAATTTACCAGTTACAACAGCAGCTTTAAATGAAATTTAGGACAACGAATTGAATATTCCTTAAACGACATTTACTCCATTGCATTCCAATAAGCTTTAATTAAATTTAATCAAGAATCTGCAATTAAAAAAAAAAAAAAATATTTTAAGAATTTATTATAATAAAAATGTATATATTTCTACTCAAGAATCGATTTTTCGTATGGAAATCTTAACCCATTAATGAACACAGCGATCTAGCCTAGATAGAGGCTTGAAATTTTGGACAACATGTCTTATTAGGCATATAAACGCTTTGACATGAAAAGCCGTTACATATATATAACAGTGAGCGTTACTCACGCATTTTTGGCCCTTGTATTTTCTACGTAAATATAAAGCGTTATATATGCAACACCTAAAAAAATTTTAATTTTTATACTAAAAAGACAGAATTATATTTATTTATTTCCTGAATTTCATAGAATCCGTACTAATTTAACATTAAAAAACTTTTCCAAATTCATGTATGGGACGAAGTGGCTACAAACGAGTACCAGAAATAAATTTCAACGCTTGATCTAGGATCACATTTTCCACATGATCTGTGTTTTCATGCTGATAAGTGACATAAGAATAAGGATTAACAAAAAGAAATCTGACCAGGCTGCGTAAATAATGCCTGGAGCAAATTTTCCCGTAGGCCCCTTATTCATGCCCACAATCTTCATTAAACTGCAAATAATTAACAAACACGGCTCTATAACCGCTTGTAATAGTATACATAATTTAAAAAATTTAGTCCTTTTTGTAGTGAAAATAGAGGGGGCAAAAAGTACTGGGAATGATCCAGTGTTACAAATACGTAACATTTTCTTTCTTAACTCTCTAATTTTCATCTGACACACTATAAATATTTTTAAACAATAAAATAAACAAATTTGATTTGTTTTTTTTTTTTTAGTATACAATAACATTTTTTCTTTAAAATATGTTGAATGTAAATAACAAGACTTCTTGCAATTGAACTCCATGCTTCCGTTATTGCATCCTTTAAGGATTCTATGGTCTCAAATTGTTTTCCTCCTTCATAAACTTTTCTTGCAAGCCAACCCCAGATATTTTCCATTGTATTCAGGTCTGGTGAATATGGGGGCCAATCCAAAAGTTGAACACCTTGTTGATTAATCCATTGTTTTACTGCTCTGGCGGTATGAATCGGCACGTTGTCGTGTTGGTACGTCCAGGGTATGGGTCCAAAGAAATCATGAAATTTTGGAAATGCTTCCTCCAGAATGTTTTTGTAAGTCGTTGCAGTCATTTTGTTGGATACAAAAATCAATTCTATGGTACCATAATACGAAATGGTACCCCATACCATTATTCTGCCCTCTCGGCTGTGCCTGCGGCTCAAAAATAATTTCGTCGGACTATGTATGGGCACGACTTGAAAATACGGTGCACTGTTCTTAGACTGGCACTGACTCCACCTTTTTCTCGTATTTTCGATACCGACATTACAGAATTTGATGCAATTCTAAGAATTTTTCGTCTTTCTTTAGGAGTTGTTGCCATTTTCTTCTACCCTTTCATGTTTTTTCCATATCTTTCCACGTTATTTAAATAATTGTACACAACTATTTTTCCTCTATTAATGTTTTTGGCTATTTGGACCGGATTCTGACTCTGAGATTTCAAAATCACAATTTTTTCTTTTTCAGAGTTATTAAGAGCCTTACCACGTCCCATTTTGAATAGAAACTATTTATAAACTATCAAATTAAAAATTCTCTAGTCGTTTATATTGAAAGAAATTCAAATCATAGCCTTCCTGATTAATATTAAAAGAATTCCTTATTCAAGTGACACACGAAATAGTACCACAGAAATACACGTACAAATGCATAATTTTAGTATAACAAAATATGTATATTTTTTTATTTCTTCAGGAAACTAAAGCCAACACTTCGAAATTTGGTTGCGCAAAAAATTATTTTTTTCTGAATTTTAGTTTAGGAGATATACTTAATTAAAGTTAAAAAGATGTGATTCCTTATTCAAGTGGCAGGCAGTGTATAATAAAACTAAAGTATCAACAATTTTAACATTTAATTTTAATAAAGTTGATTTAAAATTTCATGTGAAACAACTTGTAAGTAAATTGGTTTAACGAATTTATAGATAAACAAATACATAGATATCTAAGAAAAAAAAAAAAAAACCTAATTCAATAGTATTCATGCAACATTAACGTTTCTCTCAAATAATGTTCTAGTTGTATTTGATGCGATAAACTCTTGTAAGTACCATGTTTAGAGTAACGTCAATCTTTCATTGATATAAGGTGTTAAAAATAACAAATGTTTGCTATAGAATTTGAAAAGTACGAGAATATTTAATTTCCCGTTTTCCCGGGGTTTGACAGGATTTCCGGTTAAAATACTCTAGGAAATTCCGGACCCCAAATCCTATACACAATTCATAACAAAATTGTAGTTTATATTTTTCCGTTTTCTGACAATTTAGTTTAAAACTTAGACGTCGCCACATTACAACAGTGGGCGTTAATGGGTTAAATTTCATTTAATTTAAATAGAAACCAGACCCGGTAGAGCAAACAGAATAAAAATCTTTGATCAATTATACTTCTAAATAAAAATTGATTTTTATATGAAAAATTCAAATTTCATTTTATAAGGAAATTAGAGGCGCAAATGTAAAAAGAATAAAAATCTGTTCTCACTTATATTTTTCATCAGAAATCGATTTTTTATATGAAAATCTAAAATCACATTTTATAAGGACACTAGAGAGGCTAGAGCAAAAATAATGAAAATCTGTGAGCACTTATATTTTTTTACTAAAAATAGATCTTTTATATGAAAAAAAAAAAAAAATAAATAAATAAATAAATAATAAAACCTCATTTTATGAAGAAACTAGAGGCGGTAGAGAAAAAAAATCTGCAATCACTCATTAAAATCATATATTTCTAAGCAGAAATCGATTTTTTATATGAAATCTCATTTTATTTAACAACAAAAAACGCTAGAGCAAAAATAATTAAAATCTGTAATTTTCTAACGAAAAGCTAGTTTTCTATATGAAAACCTAAAATCTCATTAAAATCGCATATTTCTCACCAAATATCAATTTTATGAAAAACTAAAATCTCATTCTCTAAGACAACCAGAGGCCCATTCAACAAAAGTGACTAATTACAATTGATTGATATTGTTCATACTCGTACACTTACATGGCTAATAAGTAAGAAAGATATAACCATTATGTATGTCCATCAAAATTCGTGGAGGGGTCTTATATTAGACATGTGGACAAATGTGGACCGTTACTTTTACTAAGTGTAAAATAAAATATATGAACATTACATTAATACTAACATTTATATGAATTTATGCACTTTATGGTGATTCCCGAAAGTGGACTTATATGGGAGCTATGGTAAATTATGGAGCGATCCTCATAAAAATAATCACTATGATTTCTACTTATATAAAACTTATTTTTGTCGAATATAAACTTGATACTAACCTGTGTATGTGATTTTGGGAAGAAGGTTTTATATGGAAGCTATGGTTAATTATGGACCGATCTCTATGAAATTTGGCACAAAGATTGACAACTTCACAAAATTTCCTTATATCGAATTTAAAATTTTCTTATATTTAAGGCATTTATGATCGTTAAACGCCTATTCCGGGAGAACATTTATATGGAGGCTAGGTGAAATAATGGACCGTTCATAACCAAATACCTACGTGCCAAATTGAATTAAATTATCTTTAAAATTGCGACCTGTACTTTGTGCACAAATTTTACATGGACAGCCAGCCAGACGGACGGACATCATTAGATCGATTCAAAAAGTGACTCTGAGTCGATTCGTATACTTTAAGGTGGGTGTTGGATGATTTTTTCTGTGCGTTATAAAAATCAGCAACAAACGCATAATACCCTAACCACTATGGTGGTGTAGGGTATAAAAAAAATGTAGCAGATAAAGATATGAAACCACATTTTCTGTTTTTATTTGGAAGACATAAAAAAACAGAAAAATCATAATTTTTGGAATTATTTCCTTTTATTCAATAATTTTGTTCTTTAACTAATTGAAAAAAATGAGAAATCGGACGTAAATACAGCGTATATAGCGAAAAAAGTAGTCCAATTTCTTGCAAAATTAAGATAAATAGCACATACAAGCATATGGGGGTCTTTAAGAAGATGTATAAATATTTTAACTCAGATTAGAAACAAACATTTAGCAAGCGGTTCAAAATTTTCTATGTCAGAAGTACCATAATTTAAACCCCCATAACTACGCTCTCGAATACTCTGTGGGGCCCTCTTTTTGATATAAAATTGTACACTCCTCTACTAACACTGTGTGAAATTTTCACACGTTCAATTCCAAGTTACAGATTTATTTTTTAGATTTAATGATTCTGTGCTGCACAGTGACACAGTGTCCCGGAGATCTAAGTAATAGGTAATTGGACAAAAATAATACTTTTTTATTTATTATAACTTAAATTTGACCTTAAATATCAATGAAATAAGTTAACTTTCAAACATAATTATTTAAAACTTCATCATATTCTTACTGGTGTTTGTGGGTTAATTGATTAATATCTTTGCAATTAACAGGTTTTAACACCACAAGGAATTTCTTTACAAATTGTAAAAAAAAAATATTATGCTACTCATTTTTTGTTGCTGTTGTTATCTAAGAAGTAAGAAAATGTCCTACATACAACAATAATAAAAAACTAAAGCAACAGTTACAACAAAAAGCCAGTCACAATAACAGCACAATAACAAACACATACAATTATATATAAAAAACTAACTGTTTAATTTACAGGATTTTAAGAGATAGCGAATAAAAAGAGAGTTTAGAAAAAATAAACCGCTAAGAAATAAAAGCTTTTTGAAAAAGCTTTTTCGATAGACTTGTAAACACAAACAAAACATATGGATAATAAACATGACAAATTATTTACGAAAAAATAGACAACAACGACGACATTTCATATCCTGACGTGGTAAGAAATACTCGTGGAAAATAAATAAACCGGGTTATTAGAATCTTGGTGTTTAAGTATTTTTTTTAAATTAAAACGGAAATAAAATAAATATTGAAAAAATTTAGGAATATATGTGAGAAAAAAACGTGGAAAATATTTTTTAGTAATAAAATAATAAATAAAATAATAAATACATAAAATATTAAATTTTGTAGTTTTGGAAAATATTTTTAAAAATTATAAAAAAAAAATTGTAAAGTGAAATAAAAATTGTAGAAATTTTTATTAAGTGATGATATAAAAATATTGAGATTACAATTTTGAAAAAAGTGTTTTTTATATAAAAAAAAAAAAATATTTATTTTGGAAAATTGCTTTAAATTTCAAAAAGTGCAAAATTAAAATAACAAAATTTAAAAAAATTAGAAATAAAAATTTAAAAATAAATGAAAATATAAAAATTAAAAAGAAAAATATATTTGTTTTATATAAAAAACGTGCATTTCCTTAAATTCTCAGGTAAGTTAAGCTTATAAAATTTAATTAACTAAAAATGATTATTACTTCTTAAATATTAAAAAAAAAAATAATTTTTTATAAATAAAAAATTGCGTTTTTTTTTCTCAAATTTTCTACAATATGTTACTAATTAGGTTTTGTGATAATAAAGTGTGTATGTATGGCAGATATTTTGAAATTATTTTTTTTTATCATCATCTTTTTGAAACCTTTATAGCCATATTATGTACATTATATCGGCATATAGTACCAGTATTATTATTATTATTTTTATTTTTATTAGGGATTATTTTTCTATCTTTTGTACTATTTGTCTTATCTAGCAGTTTTTTTATTTTGTTTGTTTGCTTGTTGCTGCCCACGTCTCCTTCTTTCTATATTTTTTATATATTTCTAATACAAAAATTACAAGAGCTTTTATGGTTTTTAATGTTTTTATTTATTTTTTTCTGTCTAGCGTTTCAAGATAAAATAACAAATCAGTTTTGTACTTGCCACAAGTATTATATAATAAAAATGTCTTTTTAGGGGTCCTATTTCATTTTATTTAGTTTTTGGTGGGTTATTTTTTTTTTTTGACTGAGTTTTTTGTCATTCTTCTAAAAATACATTATAAAAACCTGAGTTATTGTTAGTGTTTATGTAGTTATGTTTAACAATTTTTTAATGTTGCATACATTTGGGCTTTAATTAAATAATTTAGGAATTTCCCAGCAAACCCATAAATTTGATTTAAAATTTAAAATAACAAATTATAATGTTTTCGAAGGTTTAAGCTTTAAAAATATTTTAAGAATATTAAATTTCCAAACAATTAGGTGCAGTTTTTTTTATAAATAATTTAAAATTTACAAAAAAAAAAGTTTCAAATTATTTTTGATGTTAAGAATAAAAAAAAAAAACATAATCTTTCAAACATTTAAAATCCCTTTTAATAAAATTTTCATATGTAAATAAAAAAATAAATAAAAAATATATAAATAAATAAAAATATATAAATAAATAAAAAATATATATAAATAAACAAATCTTCCGCGATTTTTTTCCTTTAATATGTTCACTTTATTTTTGCTAGGGAACAGAACAGAACATCTAAGTAGTGCTTCTTATAATTCGAATATTAAAGTTTAAAAAATTTATTTTAAGGGCAAGATCCGCTAATAAGTCATAAACTGATATATTTCTCAACAAAATGCAGTACAACAGGTCGATTGGCCTGCGGATTTGTGAAGCTTTCAAAAGACGTGTATAAATCTAATACAGAGAATTAATTTAAGTTTTTTTTGTTTTATTGAATTAGGTCATTTACAATGTATCGGGTAACTCCAAGGGGTTAGATGCGTTCCGCAAACCTCGTGAACAATTCGGTGCGATATTATTATTGCTTCAATTCTAAACATTTTGTACACTTTAATTTGTTGTAATTGTTTTGTTTTGTTGTGTTTCCAAAAAGTAGCCGAATTGTTTTACTACATAAAAGTTAAATAGTGCAATAAACTAACGTTGCAATCAAACTATAATTCCAATATTAAATATTTTGCTTTGTTTTTTAACTTTTCTTTAAAATATTATATATGTACGTGTATATTTTTGAACAAAAATTTCTTTGACTTTTAATTTTTTTTAATTTCCTTCTTTTTTACATTCATTGAAAACTGATAGCAGGAAAATTTTTTCACGGGAGATTCACGATAGCACTTTTCTCATCGAGGGGAATAAAAATTTATGGGAACAAAAATTCCACTTTTTATTCACGATAGGGGTGAATATCTTTTGCTACCTTCCATAAGGAAAAGTAGTAATTTCTACTCTGGCAATCCTCTTCTATTTGAAGGGCTTTTATTAGCTTCAGCTTTGCAGCTGGAGATCTCGCTTGTTGCCATTCTCTTCTAAGTTTTATTTTTTCGAGAAGAAGTTTTTCAATGTCATAATTGGAAATATGTTTATTTTCTTTTTTTGAAAGTTAGACTTTTTGAATAATCCACGGCTGAATTAATTAATGACGTAAAGTCGTTGACGCATTTGTTTATATCTTTTTTAAACTGAAAATATGGATTTGTGTGGATGAGATTAGTGATGTATTTTCTATATTTTAATCATAGAAAGTATTCGTAAGATAGTTTGGTATCTTAGCCTTTCCATTATATGTTACTATTACTGGAGAATAATCAGAAGTTAAGTCATATGAAATTTCTGTAGTTATTGAATTTCGGTTTATATTTTTTGATATATCAAAACCTATGAGATCTGGAATTTTTCTAGGATCAGCCAGCCGGTACGTTGGATACCCAGGAGCATGAAATCCATGCTATTTTTGCGATTACAAGGGCTTTTATGGTTTTTAATTATTTTTTCCTGTCTAGCGTTTCAAGATAAAATAACAAATCAGTTTTGTACTTGCCACAATTATTATATAATAAAAATGTATTTTTAGGGGTCCTATTTCATTTTATTTAGTTTTTGGTGGGTTATTTTTTTTGACTGAGTTTTTTTGTCATTCTTCTAAAAATACATTATAAATACATACATTATTGTTAATGTTTATGTAGTTATGTTTAACAATTTTTTAATGTTGCATACATTTGGGCTTTAATTAAATAATTTAGGAATTTCCCAGCAAACCCATAAGTTTGATTTAAAATTTAAAATAACAAATAATAATGTTTTCGAAGGTTTAAGCTTCGAAATCCTCTGGGATTTATCAATCTAGAACCCCAGTAAGTGTATATTGCATTATAGTCGCTACATGCCAGGGAACGATCTCCTACTGTGTTAAAGAATTTCTCAAATTTCTCCTTGCTCATTGAAAATCGTGGTGGGCAATACATCGAGCTTTGCATTAAATCACCAGCGAAACACTCAAGGTGAATAGAAGATGCCTCCAGGTATTCTTTTGAGAATTCATCTAGAGCATAATGTCGTATTCGATTTCTATTTAAATTACCATCCGGATAAAGAATGAATAAAGTTTGTCATATTTTGGCTTAGAGAGATAATTGTTTGCGTAAGAGTTTGTATTGAAGTTTCTAATCCTAACTTTTTATCGGATTCATATATTTTTTAGAATTTTATAAGAAATCCAGTGCATACTTTTAAAAAATGTTTGGCCCAAATTAAGCTCGCCAAGTTTAAAAAAGTCTTAAAAAAAAACAAAGTCAAAAATGAAGGAAAATTTAGCTTCGACCGAAATATATCTTAAACTAAAAGAGATAACCTAGACATTAGGGTATTCACTCGAATAATGTTTGTTAGATTAATCGACAAATTAAAATGAAATAATTGTTCGACTAAATTAAAATCAAGAATTTCGAGTTAAAATTAATCGAAAAATTCAAGTAAAAATTATTTTAAATATTTCTTAACATGTTTTAAAGATGTTGCAAAATGTCTACAGAATGTTTAAAATCTAAAAGTAACTCTACAATTTGGAATTATAGGGCAGAATGGGGTAAAGTGGAGCACTCTTTTATCTAACTTGAATAAAATATTCTAATTCATAGGTGATAAAGAAAAAAAAAATTAAATAAATAAATAAATAAATAAATAATAAAAAAAAAAAAAATAAAGATTCACATTTTTGTTAAATTTTTTGTAAGAAACAAATTGGAGGTTTTTAAACTTGATCTACGAGAGATAGTGCAGTCGATATATGTATGTAAATTTGGTGTTGTGGATATGATGATCATAAATTGAATGAATCTTGTTATATGGGAGGTATTTTGACTTAAAAAAAATTAAATTTATACTTTATGTTAAGAATCGTTGAAGTTATTTATATAAAAAAAAAAAAACAGAATTTTGTTCGAATTCATTAATGTGCCTTATCAGATTTTTTTCGCTTATTTACTTAACTATCAAAGAATTTAGTAAATATATACTACATTTATATACATCTCTTACTCGCAATTATTGCGAAATTAAAATTGTGCCTTATAAACGGTGAGTTAATATTTTATTTGCAAGTTAGTAACTTACGAAAACTAATCGTAATTAGCGAAACTTATTGCAAATAAAGCGTATTTCTACGTTCATAGAATTTTCGATGATAATAGTTGTATTTTTCCCATCCGACACGACAAATAAAGAAATGTATTTCTTAATACAATCTGTATATAAACAGTGAGTTATTTATTTGCAAGTTATTTTCATTTGCAATAGTTATGCGTATAAACGTAATAATAGAGAAAAAATGGCTTTACGAAATAAAAGAGAAAAATTTACACAAATTATAATTACATATTATGTTGGAAATACTATTTCAGAAAGGGTTATTTAAGCATTTCTTACAAATTAAGTAATCTCAATTAATGTAGGCATACTTTTGATGTATTAGACTATTTTATTTTATTTAATAAAACACTAAAAAAACATAGAATGTTTGTTTTATTTTTTAATAAGCATTGAAAAAACGAGTAAAATTTTAAAGTATAATTTACTCGAATAACTCGAAGATAATTTAAAAGATTACATGATTATTCGAGTAATTTAAAAACTTATTATTTAATTAATCGAATAAAGAAAAAGTCAAGTAAAATGAATACCGTACTAAACATGTATACATGCATACCTTTTGTAGAAATTTAAGGAGTGAGATCGAAAAAATCTTAACATACGTTTTGCCTCTTAACTTTTTTCGAAAGCAATATTTAATTTTTTCGATCTAGTTATCTTTGAAAAGTAAAGTAACAATAACAACAAAAGAAGTACGTGCTAAAATTATTAAAAATTTAATCCAAATTGGTCCTACAAAAAATTTACCAAAGAATTAAAGGTCCATTTGACCATTGATAGGAAACCTGGTTTGGGAAGAAAAAAAGGCCCACATAATATTAGGAAGGCCAAGAAAATTGAAAGCACATTGAAAAGAGCTTCAAAAAAATTTGGTAGAAAAGCAAAAGAAAAAGTTAGTTCAGTGATCTGACTATTTGCTGCGAAAAGTTAAAGGTAATGCAGACTTGAAAACATACAAAGTCCAAAAAGTTCCAGACAGGAATGCTGTAAAAAATTTAGAATCCACGGAAATTAAAATCAAATTTCATAAAAAAATACTCATGTTGTATAACGGACAACAAAGCGTATCTATTGGCAGATTTTTCGCAGCTCCTGGGTCAAAATTTTTATGTTGCTAATGCTCGAGGAAATATTGAAGACAAGTTTAGGACCAAAAAGCAGACAAAATTTCCTAAAAAATTCCAGGTGCGACAAGCTTTAAGCAGTTTTTTGGTAACAAAATTTCGGGGTCTACCCTCTGGGGATCTGTGCTTCTCCAAATCAACTCGAAAATAGTTCAACTCTAGCCATGTCAAATTTTATTGATATACATATCTTCCATGGATCAAAAGTTATAGAATTATTTAAATAGCGTTTTGGAACCACTGTGCAGTGTTAAGAACGGTTTTTATTTATTATTATTCCTTTTTTTAATTGAAACAAAAAATCAAATAATTATTTGACAGATTTATTTAAGAAAAAAATACAATGAATTTTAACAAAATATTATTTTACAAAAGAAATTTAATTAATTTCTTATCAATTTTCCAAGCAATTCGCGAATATCTAGATCATTCTGAATGGGTGAGAACCTTTAACTTCAGCATCAAGTGGTTCACTAGATTGTTCGTCATTAATATTATCGAAATATTCAACTTCAACTTGTATGTTGAAATCATTATAGTTATTATTATTATCATTTTTATCATCTGACGATGCAATTCTTTCGGAATCATCATGCTTCTTTCCTTGATCAAAAGTATCCACATTCTTTTCCGAGTCAGAAGAATTTATACGAGATACATTTTCTTCAGCGCTAAGGGATTTAGCCGATACGTTATAGGATACAAATCCTATGATTAAAAGAACTGCTACAAATCGCATTGTTTTTATAAATTTAATTAAAAATTTGCGATGAATTTAAAAATAAAACTACTAAATTTTGACGTAAAATTGCACTTTATATAGCTGAGTTAGAAAAGTATGCTTTATTCAGATGTTTAGAATTATTATATTTATTTATTTATTTAAGTGAATAATATTGACACAAGTGTGTAAAGTGAATTTTGTTTAGCCAAAAAAGTTCTTAATTAAATATATTTGTTTTTATATAATGCTTATGTGCACTTTATTTTATATCGAGTCACTTAATTCGCTATATTTATTTTTCAGATATTTTTTAAAACCTGCCAACTTATCTCCTTATAGCGTAACCAAATAACGACTTTGTCTAATATGTTTTTTAAATATTTGATTATATAAACTAATATTTATAATTTATATATGACATTTTTTCTGTTATTTATTTAATAAGTAGAAAGAAAGTTAAATAATATGCTTAAAAGATTCTTTTGAAAGACGCGTCTTTAATTAATTAGGGTTTAATAAAATTTTTGCGCATAAGTTTTTTTTAATATTTTTGGATGACATCATTCTATAATAACATTCTGTTGTTTATAAAATACAAGTTTAGTTATAATAAGGGCAATTATCTGTGATCATTTGTAAAACAATTAAATTTTTAATGAATAACTTAGAACGGATGTATGTTCTAAGTTTCTTTGATCACCAATAGTTTTGAAGAGGCTAAAATAAATATATATTAAGTTCATGGAAAGAACAACCTCAAAGGTCACACAGTGAGAAATTTTCTGATCATAAGTCTGTAGCTTTTCAACTTTTAACAAAAAAAAAAATGTTTGCATTAATATAATGTTGAAAAGATTTGTCTTAATATTAATTAATATGAGCTAAATCCATCATTTACAAATTATTTCGCAAATTCGCTTTGAATTTAAAATTTATTGTTATTTGATTAAATAAATTGTAATAAAATTTTATGATATTTAGAGGAATATGAATAGGAACATTAAAGTCTTTAACTTGAAGAATTAGTCTAAATACTAATTCATTTAAACTATGATAATAAAACACTATTTGGGGTCAAAGGATAATAATAATAAAACCGAATAGACATAATATACCCACTATATAATTTTATAATGATATGTGCTAAATTATGTATTATTCAGTATTATATCCTCTAACTCCATACAAATTTTCATTGTAATGGATTAATTGGATTTTGAGATATTAAATAATAGAAACGTTGTGCTAAGTAGGACTGCGCACAATAAAATCCGTACACACTTTAAGCCTTATAAGTTTTATTGTACGTGAAAAAACATTATTGTACGTGAAAAACATTAGTTGACTTATTTACATTTGTTATTATTTTCAATAACTATGTGCTAAATTTTGTTGTAACAGCATAATTAGTTTTTCTTTAAATAAAAATTTAACAAAATTCGTTCCAACACATAATTTAAAATTTTTTATCGAATTATTGAATTACATGTCAACCATATAAAACAATTGCAGGAACGCAGGTGAGTTGGGAAATACAGTTTTTTGAGTCATAAAAAATACAAAGACTTCACGATCACCAAAAAGAAACCTCATAACCGAAGAATAAGCTGAATTGCAGAAAATAATAATACGAATTTTAAAAGAAAATCTATATATCTCTGGATGGGATGTGACTCATTCTTTAAATTTCTCTGAATCTTTTATAAGAAAAGTTAACAAAGCTGGCCAGAAGACCTACGAAGTAAAAAAAGTTACTAATAACAACGCTAGAAAAAATGTGAAGGTGAAAGAGGGGACGAAAAATATTGAGATTAATTTTTTTTTTCAAAAATATGAATACTGACTAATGGGTGATAAAAAGTACATACTGGCGGACTTTTTACAACATCTTGGTCTTGAATTCCATATCACAGCTGTTATGTGAAATGGTTGAATAAACTTTTGGTCTGGCAAGACACTTGTACATGTGGGAAAAAACACATAATTCATAACAAATTACATTTTTAACAGAGAAATGTATGCAAATGAGTGCCATCAGAATATATTCCTTCCTTTCGTTAGAAAACACAACAAACTCTAATTTTAACGGCCTGATCTGTCACCTTGTTATGACCACAAAAAAGTAAATGACTGGTATCAAACAAATGGTGCTGCTATATATTAAAGGAGGGCGACCAACTAAACTCTCCAGAACTCATTTTAAATGTATTGGATCATAGCAAACAAATATTTAAAGAAAGCTGACTAAAAAGTAAAATAGAGGATAAAATGAAGTGTAGCCATTTTATCGAAAAAAACCCAAAACACAATTAAGCTTTATGGAGGGATAAAAAGTAACTTTTTCTTTTAAATTGAAAACTTGAAAAAGAGATTGATCCATTGGTTTCATTTTTATAAGCTGAATTGTATGCGCAAAATTTTTCGTGTGCAGTCCTTAATATTTTTTATATAAATAAAATGATTTTTGAAGTAATTTTTCATTTTAATTAAAAAAAAATCAATAAAATATTTAGTACAAAATAAAATATTTATTAAAAACTCAGAATTAATTGGGTAGTCATGGTTATATGTAATAGGGAGAAAACAAAAAATTTCGAAAAAAAATTACCTCAACAACTCCGATTTCGCTAAAATTTGGTGTACACACTCATTACGTCAATACAAAGTTTGAAGTTATTCAAAACTTTTAATTTCGTTCTGGTTTAGTTTTTATCGCAGTTCAGAGATCGCTTTGTCACGGGAGATTCACGATAGCACATTTCTCATCGAGGGGAATAAAAATTTATGGGAACAAAAATTCCACTTTTTATTCACGATAGGGGTGAATATCTTTTGCTACCTACCATAAGGAAAAGTTAGTATATTCATTTATTGTTAAACTTTCAATGTAATTTCTACTCTGGCGATCCTCTTCTATTTGAAGGGCTTTTATTAGCTTTTTAATTGCTGTGGACAGCTTCAGCTTTGCAGCTGGAGATCTGGCTTGTTGCCATTCTCTTCTAAGTTTTATTTTTCGAGAAGTTTTTCAATGTCATAATTGGAAATATGCTTATTATCCTTTCTAAAAGTTAGATTTTTTGAATGATCCACGGTTGAATTAATTAATTACGTAAAGTCGTTGTCGCATTTGTTTATATCTTTTTTAAACTGAAAATATGGATTTGTGTGGATGAGATTAGTGATGTATTTTCTATATTTTAACCATAGAAAGTATTCGTAAGATAGTTTGGTATGTTAGTCCTTCCATTATATGTTACTACTACTGGAGAATAATCAGAAGCTAAGTCATATGAAATTTCTGTAGTTATTGAATTTCGGTTTATATTTTTTGATATATCAAAACCTATGAGATCTGGAATTTTTTTAGGATCAGCCAGCCAGTACGTTGGATACCAAGGGGCATGAAATCCATGCTATTTTTGCGATTACAAGGGCTTTTATGGTTTTTAATTATTTTTTCCTGTCTAGCGTTTCCAGATAAAATAACAAATCAGTTTTGTACTTGCCACAAGTATTATATAATAAAAATGTCTTTTTAGGGGTCCTATTTCATTTTATTTAGTTTTTGGTGGGTTATTTTTTTGACTGAGTTTTTTGTCATTCCTCTAAAAATACAAATACATTATAAATACATACATTATTATTGACTGAGTTTTTTGTCATTCTTCTAAAAATAAAAATACATTATAAATACATACATTATTGTTAGTGTTTATGTGGTTATGTTTAACAATTTTTTAATGTTGCATACATTTGGGCTTCAATTAAATAATTTAGGAATTTCCCAGCAAACCCATAAGTTTGATTTAAAATTTAAAATAACAAATTGGGATTTATCAACCTAGAACCCCAGTAAGTGTATATGGCATTATAGTCGCTACATGCCAGGAAAAGATCTCCTAGTGTGTTAAAGAATTTCTCAAATTCCTCCTTGGTCATTGAAAATCG
Organism: Protocalliphora azurea; assembly: GCA_932274085.1. NCBI lineage: Eukaryota > Metazoa > Arthropoda > Insecta > Diptera > Calliphoridae > Protocalliphora > Protocalliphora azurea. The sequence goes on along the minus strand of OW026522.1, from coordinate 23,388,278 downwards.
TGGTGGGCAATACATCGAGCTTTGCATTAAATCACCAACGAAACACTCAAGGTGAATAGAAGATGCCTGCAGGTATTCTTTTGAGAATTCATCTAGAGCATAATACCGTATTCGATTTCTAATTAATATACCAATACCACCATATGCTTTACCATCCGGATAAAGAATGAATAAAGTTTGTCATATTTTGGCTTAGAGAGATAATTGTTTGCGTAAGAGTTTGTATTGAAGTTTCTAATCCTAACTTTTTATCTGATATATATTTTTTTTAGAATTTTATAAGAAATCCAGTACATATTTTTAAAAAATGTTTGGCCCAAATTAAGCTCGCCAAGTTTAAAAAAGACTTAAAAAAAACAAAGTCAAAAATAAAGGAAAATTTAGCTTCGACCGAAATATATCTTAAACTAAAAGAGATAACCTAGACATTAGGGTATTCACTCAAATAATGTTTGTTAGATTAATCGACAAATTAAAATGAAATAATTGTTCGACTAAATTAAAATCAAGAATTCCGAGTTAAAATTAATCGAAAAATTCAAGTAAAAATTATTTTAAATATTTCTTAACATGTTTTAAAGATGTTGCAAAATGTCTACAGAATGTTTAAAATCTAAAAGTAACTCTACAATTTGGAATTATAGGGCAGAATGGGGTAAAGTGGAGCACTCTTTTATCTAACTTGAATAAAATATTCTAATTCATAGGTGATAAAGAAAAAAAAAAAAAAATAAATAAATAAATAAATAAAAAATAAAGATTCACATTTTTGTTAAATTTTTTGTAAGAAACAAATTGGAGGTTTTTAAACTTGATCTACGAAAGATAGTGCAGTCGATATATGTATGTAAATTTGGTGTTGTGGATATGATGATCATATATTGAATGAATCTTGTTATATGGGAGGTATTTAGACTTAAAAAAAATTAAATTTATACTTTATGTTAAGAATCGTTGAAGTTCTTTATATAAAAAAAAAAAACGGAATTTTGTTCGAATTCATTAATGCGCCTTATCAGATTTTTCTCGCTTATTTACTTAACTATCAAAGAATTTAGTAAATATATACTACATTTATATACATCTCTTACTCGCAATTATTGCGAAATTAAAATTGTGCCTTATAAACGGTGAGTTAATATTTTATTTGCAAGTTAGTAACTCACGAAAACTAATCGTAATTAGCGAAACTTATTGCAAATAAAGCGTATTTCTACGTTCATAGAATTTTCGATGATAATAGTTGTATTTTTCCCATCCGACACGACAAATAAAGAAATATATTTCTTAATACAATCTGTATATAAACAGTGAGTTATTTATTTGCAAGTTATTTTCATTTGCAATAGTTATGCGTATAAACGTAATAATAGAGAAAAAATGGCTTTACGAAATAAAAGAGAAAAATTTACACAAATTATAATTACATATTATGTTGGAAATATTAATATACAAATTAAGTAATCTCAATTAATGTAGGCATACTTTTGATGTATTAGACTATTTTATTTAATTTAATTATACACTAAGAAAACATAGAATTTTTGTTTTATTTTTTAATAAGCATTAAAAAACGAGTAAAATTTTAAAGTATAATTTACTCGAATAACTCGAAGGTAATTTAAAAGATTACATGATTATTCGAGTAATTTAAAAACTTATTATTTAATTAATCGAATAAAGAAAGTCAATTAAAATGAATACCGTACTAAACATGTATACATGCATATCTTTTGTAGAAATTTAAGGAGTGAGATCGAAAAAATCTTAACATACGTTTTGCCTCTTAACTTTTTTCGAAAGCAATATTTAATTTTTTCGATCTAGTTATCTTTGAAAAGTAAAGTAACAATAACAACAAAAGAAGTACGTGCTAAAATTATTAAAAATTTAATCCAAATTGGTCCTACAAAAAATTTACCAAAGAATTAAAGGTCCATTTGACCATTGATAGGAAACCTGGTTTGGGAAGAAAAAAAGGCCCACATAATATTAGGAAGGCCAAGAAAATTGAAAGCACATTGAAAAGAGCTCCAAAAAAATTTGGTAGAAAAGTAAAAGAAAAAGTTAGTTCAGTGCTCTGACTATTTGCTGCGAAAAGTTAAAGGTAATGCAGACTTGAAAACATACAAAGTCCAAAAAGTTCCAGACAGGAATGCTGTAAAAAAATTAGAATCCACGGAAATTAAAATCAAATTTCATAAAAAAATACTCATGTTGTATAACGGACAACAAAGCGTATCTATTGGCAGATTTTTCGCAGCTCCTGGGTCAAAATTTTTATGTTGCTAATGCTCGAGGAAATATTGAAGACAAGTTTAGGACCAAAAAGCAGACAAAATTTCCTAAAAAATTCCAGGTGCGACAAGCTTTAAGCAGTTTTTTGGTAACAAAATTTGGGGGTCTACCCTCTGGGGATCTGTGCTTCTCCAAATCAACTCGAAAATAGTTCAACTCTAGCCATGTCAAATTTTATTGATATACATATCTTCCATGGATCAAAAGTTATAGAATTATTTAAATAGCGTTTTAGAACCATTGTGCAGTGTTAAGAACGGTTTTTATTTATTATTATTCCTTTTTTTAATTGAAACAAAAAATCAAATAAGTATTTGACAGATTTATTTAAGAAAAAAATACAATGAATTTTAACAAAATATTATTTTACAAAAGAAATTTAATTAATTTCTTATCAATTTTCCAAGCAATTCGCGAATATCTAGATCATTCTGAATGGGTGAGAACCTTTAACTTCAGCATCAAGTGGTTCACTAGATTGTTCGTCATTAATATTATCGACGTATTCAACTTCAACTTGTATGTTGAAATCATTATAGTTATTATTATTATCATTTTTATCATCTGACGATGCAACTCTTTCGGAATCATCATGCTTCTTTCCTTGATCAAAAGTATCCACATTCTTTTCCGAGTCAGAAGAATTTATACGAGATACATTTTCTTCAGCGCTAAGGGATTTAGCCGATACGTTATAGGATACAAATCCTATGATTAAAAGAACTGCTACAAATCGCATTGTTTTTATAAATTTAATTAAAAATTTGCGATGAATTTAAAAATAAAACTACTAAATTTTGACGTAAAATTGCACTTTATATAGCTGAGTTAGAAAAGTATGCTTTATTCAGATGTTTAGAATTATTATATTTATTTATTTATTTAAGTGAATAATATTGACACAAGTGTGTAAAGTGAATTTTGTTTAGCCAAAAAAGTTCTTAATTAAATATATTTGTTTTATATAATGCACTTTATTTTATATCGAGTCATTTAATTCGCTATATTTATTTTTCAGATATTTTTTAAAACGTGCCAACTTATCTCCTTACCAAATAGCGATTTTGTCTAATATGTTTTTTAAATATTTGATTACATAAACTAATATTTATAATTTATATATGACGTTTTTTCTGTTATTTATTTAATAAGTAGAAAGAAAGTTAAATAATATGCTTAAAAGATTCTTTTGAAAGACGCGTCTTTAATTAATTAGGGTTTAATAAAATTTTTGCACATAAGTTTTTTTTTTTTAATATTTTTGGATCACATCATTCTATAATAACATTCTGTTGTTTATAAAATACAAGTTTAGTTATAATAAGGGCAATTATCTGTGATCATTTGTAAAACAATTAAATTTTTAATGAATAACTTAGAACGGATGTATGTTCTAAATTAGAGGCTCAATCGTGAAATACACGCTTTTCGGTGATCACCAATAGTTTTGAAGAGGCTAAAATAAATATATGTTAAGTTCATGGAAAGAACAACCTCAAAGGACGCACAGTGAGAAATTTTCTGATCATAAGTCTGTAGCTTTTCAACTTTTAACAAAAAAAAAAAAAATTTTGCATTAATATAATGTTGAAAAGATTTGTCTTAATATTAATTAATATGAGCTAAATCCTTCATTTACAAATTATCTCGCAAATTAGCTTTGAATTTAAAATTTATTGTTATTTGATTAAATAAATTGTAATAAAATTTTATGATATTTAGAGGAATATGAGTAGGAACATTAAAGTCTTTAACTTGAAGAATTAGCCTAAATACTAATTCATTTAAACTATGATAATAAAACACTATTTGGGGTCAAAGGATAATAATAATAAAACCGAATAGACATAATATACCCACCATATAATTTTATAATGATATGTGCTAAATTATGTATTATTCAGTATTATATCCTCTAACTCCATACAAATTTTCATTGTAATGGATTAATTGGATTTTGAGATATTAAATAATAGAAACGTTGTGCTAAGTAGGACTGCGCACAATAAAATCCGTACACACTTTAAGCCTTATAAGTTTTATTGTACGTGAAAAAACATTAGTACCGTTGACTTATTTACATTTGTTATTATTTTCAATAACTATGTGCTAAATTTTGTTGTAACAGCATAATTAGTTTTTCTTTAAATAAAAATTTAACAAAATTCGTTCCAACACATAATTTAAATTTTTTTATCGAATTATTGAATTACATGTCGACTAACAAAACAATTACAGGAACGCAGGTGAGTTGGGAAACACAATTTTTTTGAGTCATAAAAAATACAAAGACTTCACGATCACCAAAAAGAAACCTCATAACCGAAGAATAAGCTGAATTGCAGACAAAATAATACGAATTTTAGAAGAAAATCTATACATTTCTGGATGGGATGTGACTCATTCTTTAAATTTCTCTGAATCTTTTATAAGAAAAGTTAACAAAGCTGGCCAGAAGACCTACGAAGTAAAAAAAGTTACTAATAACAACGCTAGAAAAAATGTGAAGGTGAAAGAGGGGACGAAAAATATTGAGATTAATTTTTTTTTTCAAAAATATGAATACTGACTAATGGGTGATAAAAAGTACATACTGGCGGACTTTTTACAACATCTTGGTCTTGAATTCCATATCACAGCTGTTATGTGAAACACACAAATATTGTATAAAAAAATCGAAATGGTTGAATAAACTTTTGGTCTGGCATGTGGGAAAAAAACACATAATTCTTAACAAATTACACTTTTAGCAGAGAAATGTATGCAAATGAGTGCCATCAGAATATATTCCTTCCTTTCGTTAGAAAACACAACAAACTCTGATCTGTCACCTTGTTATGGCCACAAAAAAGTAAATGACTGGTACCAAACAAATGGTGCTGCTATATATTAAAGGAGGGCGATCAACTAAACTCTCCAGAACTCTGTTTATTTTAAATGTATTGGATCATAGCAAACAAATATTTAAAGAAAGCTGACTAAAAAGTAGGGTATAAAATATTATTTTATTAAAAACGAATAAAAAATAAATTTTTCTTTTAAATTGAAAACTTGATCCATTGGTTTCATTTTTATAAGCTGAATTGTATGCTCAAAATTTTTCGTGTGCAGTCCTTAATACTTTTTATATAAATAAAATGATTTTTGAAGTAATTTTTCAAAAAAAAAAAAAAAAATCAATAAAATATTTAGTACAAAAAATGCCTATATACCAAGTTATTTTTATTAAAAACTCAGAATTAATTGGGTAGTCATGATCAAAATTTATTTATATTATGGTTATATGTAATAGGGAGAAAACAAAAAATTAAAAAAAAAAAAAAAAAAATTACTTCAACAACTTCGATTTCGATAAAATTTTGTGTACACTCATTACGTCAATACAAAGTTTGAAGTTCTTTAAAACTTTTAATTTCGTTCTGGTTTAGTTTTTATCGCAGTTCAGAGATCGCTTTTTTAGATTTTTTTTAATACCTGAAATTTTAATCCATATATATTTGGACTTATTTGTTCCATTTAAATAAACTATGGTTCAAACTGATGTTTAATAAACCTAGTGCCTAAGTATTTTTGTGAAAACGTCATTTTTGAAAACAAAAGGATAATGAAATCAATATTTTTCTTTGTATCAAAGATATCTAAAAATCATATCTTCCATTTTTATAATTTTTCTTTAAAAAAGTTTCTTAAAGTGTTGGCAACAACGTATAAAATATTTTGAGCGGGATCATGAGGGGATGCTGAAAAAATTAACGTTTAGTATCCTCAAATGGTCCCACCCAAAATTTTTTATATGCTGTTGCCAACACTTTAAGGAACATTTTAAAGAAAATTTATAAATGATTTTTTAAATATCCTTGATACAAGGACGAATATTAATTCATTATGCTTTTATTTTCAAAACTGGCATTTTTATAAAAATAATTATAAACTAGATTTATTAGGTATCAATTTGAAATAAAGTTTGTTTAAATCGGACAAACAAATCTAAATAAAGTGAACTTTGAACCGTATACTTTGGGTTAAAATATGTCAAAAGTGGCTGTCAAAGTTCAAAATTTTTTTTATTTCGGAAAAAGAGCAAAAAGTTCAATTTTCATCAATTTTCGGTGTATTTTTTTTTAGATCAAAGGTCTCTTAAAGAAAAAAATCTAAATAAAATCATCAACTTCAGTGTACATTTCTTTAAATATCTGTAAATAATATTTTATGCTAGTATTTTTGTTTTTTTGAATATTGTCCTAAAATACATAAAATTTTTTTTAAGTGCGGACTTCTTTTTTCCCTTTTTTTGTTGCTTTATACAGCCGAACTCAGTTATAATGATATATATATATATATATATATATATATATATATATATAAAGTTGATCTTGAACTTATAACAAAAACAAGTAAGAAAGATATAGTCGGTCAACCATATGATACCCCACACCATTGTGCATGTCCATCCAAATTCGTGGAGGGGTGTTATATTAGACATGTGGACAATTGTGGACCGATACTTTTACTAAGTGTAAAATAAAGTATACGAATACAGAATATTACAGAATATTATTACTAACGTTTGTACGAATTTATGCACTTTAGTGCGATTCCCGAAGGTAGGCTCATAAAATTTATCACTATGATTTCTACTTATATAAAACTTATTTGTGTCGAATATAAACCTGATACTAACATGTGTATGTGATTTATGTACCTTAAAGTGATTTTCAGAAGAGGTTTTTATATGGGAGCTATGGTTAATTATGGACCGATCTTCACAAAGATTGATACTTATATAAAACTTCCTTACACCAACCTTCGTTAAAATATTGCTATATTTAAGGCATTTATGATCGTTAAACCCCTATTCCGGGAGGACATTTGTATGGGGTCTAGGTGAAATAATGGACCGATAATAACCAATTTCAATAGGCTTCGTCAAAATTTCATTGAATTATCTTAAAAACTGCGACCTGTATTTTGTGCAAAAGGTTTACATGGACGGACGGACGGACATCGTTAGATCGACTCAAAAAGTAATTCTGAGTCGATTGGTATAATTTAAGGTGGGTGTTGGATGATTTTTCTGTGCGTTACAAACATCAGCACAAACGTATAATACCCCAACCATCTCTGGTTGTGTGGAGTATAAAAAATGCATACAATACTGAATATATCTTGCCGCAAAACAAAATTATCTAGAAAAATTCTGAAGCTTTGTATGTCTTCTACCCTCCGTAATTTTTTTAGTTTTGGTCAACTTTCTGAGGAAGCAAGAAATAAAGTTTTCAAAAATTGAAGGGATATTTTTCGCGAAGTATGGGGAAAAAATGTATTAAAAAAAACAGAAGATGAAGAAAACGATAACAGTTATACTGATGGTTAAGTTGTTGACGATAACAGTGAAAGGAGTTATAGTGAATAAAAATTTGTTAATATTATATTTGTTATATAAAATGTTAAAATTAATTAAAAAAATAAAAATATATTTTTTATTATCATTTTGAATGATTTTTGCATACTATTTTCCTAGTTATCACATATACCAAGTTTTATTACTTCATCCTTAAAAATAAAAAGAAGTAGATCCATTAATAAAAATATTTGAAATGAACGAATGGACGGACGGACATTACCATTCTGTCAAAAAAAGTCTTAGAACTCCAAAAATACATTTTTTTAATTTACAATAAAAAGAAAATCAAACATAATCACTAAAGTACTGATATGATTTTTTCCTGAAGTAAGCGCAGTTTTTGATACATTTAACCCCAATGTATAGATGCACGAAAGGACATTAGAATTCTAAAAATGCTTTTTTCTTACTAACTAATAAACAACAAAATAAGTTGTGGTCATTAAAATATTGATATCACCTTTCGATGAATTAGGCGGTTATTTTCGACCCAATTAATCCCAATATATAGATGCACGAACATTACCATTCTGCTCAAAAAAAAAAAAAAAAATTCATATTATCTTAAAAATGCAGTTTTTTTTTTACTAACTAATAAATTCTAAAAATACATTTTTTACCTAATATTAAAAAAATAAAATAAATTTTGATCATTAAAATATTAATATTACCTTTCCCTGAAAAATATAAAAACTAAGCTACAACGAATTTTTAAATTTTTAAGAACTTTGTATTGATGTAATAAGTTTGTATACAGAATTTCAATGATGTCGGCTGTTCGAAAGTATTTGTTTTCTAACAATAGCAATTCTTTTGAATGTTTGCCGTGTTATTTTAAACAATTTTTATTGTATAATTATTCCCTGGTTACATCTTCAGATATAAATAAAATTTTAAAAATCCAATACACAAAATATCAAGTTTAGATTTTGTATCAAGTTAAGCGCAGAGGTAAGTGGAGCAATAAATACGCATTCCATTAAAAATAATTTTTCACCCAAAATATTTTAATAAGAAACGTGTAAAACGATTATTAGGAGAGTTGCAATTTTTAAGACTTGTTAAGTCAAACTGTTGAAAAATCAAAAACAAAAAATTTAAAACACAAATGAAAAATGTTTTGTTTACATTTGCAATGAGGAATAATTCTTGAAAGGGAGCAGTTCATTTGTTGCCAGTTTAGACTTTTGAAGGCTAACTCCAGACGTTTTAGCTTCTAGCTTTTTTTCAAGCCTTTTTTGGCTAAACAACGAAGAAAATAGTTTAATATTTCCTATTACTAATCTTATTTTATTACCATCAATTACTACCAATATACATAAATTTAAGGTCATTTTAACTACAAAGGATGTTCGTAATAATAAAACTAAAAAAAACTCCCTCTCCATTCTTTTTAAGAGTTTAGGAATATTTTAGAATAACATTATGATGGTACTGAAATAATATTGATGTGTAGTTCTAATATGAGGATTCTTAAATTATCCTACATACACAATATTGGAAAGATTATGCATGAAAAAATTGATGCAAGTCATAGGACAGTAGATGTTTGATATTACTCGAATGAACAAATGTGGCCATCTAAAGCTACTACAGCCAGCAATCGTTGATTTAATTATGTTAATGTGGTAACGGGAAACCCTTCTAACATGCCACACATTATTTACTAAATCAAACTGGCACCTTTACTTTTGGAGGCAAGTTATTTATTACTTCCTTAAATATTAATTTCCAATAGTAGAAATGTGCAACAGTCCAATAATCACGAAGGATAATACAATTTATTTATTTGACATAGGAAAAGTGTCAAAATAAGTGTAATTCCTAATTGTCTTTTCCTGTCTTTCCAGAACCAAAATCAAGGGATATTTGAACAATATTGCGTTATCGGATAAAAAATTTATCTAGCTGTTGATTCCATTACATTGTTGTTCAGACAAATTTTTAATTGGAAATATTTTTTTTTCTTGAACATAAAATTTTTTACATTCTTTCTAATAACTTCACCTTGTTATTTATTCTACCATGATAGAAAAGTATGTTTGTTAGTAAATTTTTGACAATCGTGCATAAATTTTCTTTTTTAAAAAATAATTTCAATAACAAAAAAAAAAAAAAAAAATTTAATTTACATTATTTAAGATGCTTAATGCTTAAGATGCTTAATATTGATGTCCATTTAAACACAAAACGTGGCTAAAGTGGAGTTTTTCTTTCATAAAAGATTTCAAATAAAACATTTTATATTTTTTCCATCTAATTTTTGTATTTTTATGGTTACACAATTATTTTATTTTTATTATAATAAAATTAAATTTGTCCATATAATACAGTTTTTATTTCATACAGCAGAACGAAAAATTTTTCTCACCATAGAAAAAATATTTTTTACCATAGAACTTTTCTATCGTTCAACACACGCCCAAAATGTTAAAAATATAAAAAAAAATATTTTAAGAATTCTTTATAATAAACTTGTATGTATTTCTGTTCAAAAATCGATTTTTTGTATGAAAATCTTAAATTTCATTTTATAAGGAAAAATTTGTGTTCACTTATATTTCCCACCAAAAATTGATTTTTTATATGAAAATCTTAAATCACATTTTATAAAGAAAAATTTCATATAATTAACAAACAATAATGTTCTCCTCGAAGGTTTAAGTTGAAATTATTCTTGATGTTAAGAATAAAAAAAAAACATTATTTTTTAATAAAATTTACACATGTAGATAAATAAATAAAATAAATAAACGTCACTAACACTGGCCGGCAAATAAAACCTCATTAAAAAAAAAAAAAAAATTGGTGGACTATATGGAATTTGGTGTGGCAAACTATGAGAAAGTGATCAAATATTCATGATAATTTGGCTTAACTTGATAATTCATAATTGTATAAGAGTTTTGGATAGAAATAACGCGATCAATTTCGATCGTTTTTGTAATGGAATCAACAGCTAGATAAATTTTTTATCCGATAACGCAATATTGTTCAAATATCCCTTGATTTTGGTTCTGGAAAGACAGGAAAAGACAATTAGGAATTACACTTATTTTGAAAACAATAATCTGTTTTCAGATCACATTTTGGTTTTCTGTTTATGGGTATGACTAGTATTGCCCCCTTTTTAGGCAGTCACACTAGTATAATTCGAGAACTGTTTGTTCAATTAAAATTCAATAGAAGTGACTAAAATTATCTTCAAGTTACCTTAACATAAGTTTCGGAGTTATTCGGAAATAAAAAAGTAACGAAGAAAAGGAGTCAATTTTTCATGTCAAATTTTTGCTACATAGAAGCTAGAAATAAGTAAAAAAATGCAGTTTTTAATCCTTTATCATAAAAAAAAACTATGATGAAGAAAGCCAAATTTTACTTACAATTAACTTAGTATTATTTAACCCAATTGGACAAACCGTTCTCGAGTCATACTAGCGCGAATTCATAATAAGGAGATATCTAAATAAAATTTCACATAGTCAGAGGTGAGGTATTTTTGTGTAATGAGGGTAAATGGTAGACCTCTAAAGTTGGTCACCTCGGGATATATTTTTTTTAAATTATGATTTGAATAAAAAAAAAAAATTACATGTAGACCTTGTAAATTTCTGCAAATATATATATATGTATTAAATGCGGTCAAATTTCTCAAGACTATGATCTTAAAATTGAGATTTAAAGTATATTTTTGAGAAATAACGTTAATATTTGTACTTAAATAAATTTTGAACGAATATAGGTATATTCCAATGAATTTTTGACACAATGTAGATAAATCTTCTTTGTAACAAAATATCCAAAATCATAGTCCGGGAAAAAGTTGTTTCAAAAATTGACATCTTTCATTAAAATTATCACCCAACCTTTGTAAAAGGCGTGGTAGAAGAAATTATATACATATATATACATTATGTCTATATATATATATACACGCATTTACGTTAACATTTCTTTTGAAACTGTTAAAAAAAACTCCATAGTCCGGAAAATTTTTTAGAGGCGAAAAAATATTACCACCTTTTTGGAAAATATCCCAAAAAATGTGAACTTTTTTTAAAGCTCAACTTCAGATTAATATAACTTTTTATTTGATTCATATATTTATTTAGAATTTTATCTAGTACATATTTTCAAAAAATGTTTCACCCAAATTAAGTCCGCCAAGTTTAAAAAAGATTTCAAAAAACGAGGCCAAAAATGAGGGAAAAATTTACTTCGATCTAAATATATCTTAAACTAAAAGAGATAACTTAGACATTAGGCTATTTAGGGTAATAGGTAAAATACATTAGGGTGATTCGAGTAAAAATTATTTTAAATATTTCTTAACTGGTTTTAAAGATGTTTTAATACTATTTTTTAAAATTTAGCTTGAAAAGAACTGTTACAAAATTTTTATAGAATGTTTAAAATCTAAAGGTGACACCACATTTTAGAATTATAGGTGAGAATAGGGTAAAGTGGAGAACGTTTTTATCTAACTTCAATAAAATAATCTAATTCATAGATGGTAGAGAAAAAAAGATTCACCATTTTATATTAAATTTTTTGTAACATAGTGTTTGACAACTGTAACAACCAAAATAATAATCAGCTGTTTAACTAAGGTTACCTTGTATATATTCGCATTGATTTTGACTTTGATGTAGACACTAAGTAAGAAAGAAATTGGAGGATTTTAAACTTGATTTAGAAAATCATATTGTTAGTTCTACTAGAGATAGTGCAGTCGATATATGTATGTAAATTTGTTGTTGTGGATATGATGATCATAGATTGAATGAATCTTGTTATATGGGATGTATTTAGAATTAAAAAAAAAAAATAAATTTTTACTTTATGTCAATAATCGTTGAAGTTCTTTGTATAAAAAATCAGAATTTTGATCGAATTCATTAATGCGCCTTATCAGATTTTTTTTTCGCTTATTTATTTAACTATCAAAGAATTTAATAAATATATACTACATTTATACACACCTCAATTAAAAATATTGCGAAATGTACCGTATAAACAGTGAGTTAATATTTTAACTGCAAATAAAGCGTACGGCAATGCCACTTTTTTTACGCTCATAGAATTTTCGATGATAATAGTTGCATTTTTCTCATCCGGCATGACAAATAAGGAAATATATTTCTTTATACAGATTGATTATAACCAGTGAGTTATTTATTTGCAAGATATTTACATTTGCAATAGTCATGCGTATAAACGTAATAATAGAGAAAAAATTATTTTTCGAAAAAAAAAGAGAAAAATGTACACAATTTTTAAAATAATATTTTGAAGAGACTACTTCAGAACGTTTATTTAAGTCTTTCTTACAAATTAAGTAATCTCAATTAATGTAGGCATATTTTTGATCTATTAGACTATTTGCTTTTTTCATAAAACACTAAGAAAATCTAATAAGCATTGAAAAAGACGAGTAAAATTTTAAAGTATAATTAACTCGAATAACTCGAGTAATTTAAAAGATTTACTCGATTATTCGAGTAATTTAAAAACTGAATGTTTAATTAATCGAATAAAGAAAAAGTCAAGTAAAATAAATACCCTACTAGATATATATGCATACTTTTTGTAGAGTCTTACAAGGACTATCTATGTTCACACAAAATTTTTTACATTCAAATGAATTTTTGGCGGTTTTTGATTAAAATTACATACCCGAAATAACAAAATTTGGGGGTCAGACCCTCTAGGGATCTGTGCTTCCCAAATGAAAGTGGCGGTTTTTACTTTTATTATTATTTCTTTTTAAATTTATTTATTTATTTTGAAGTGAATTGAAACAAAAAATAAAATAATACTTTACACATTTTTGTAAAAAAATACAACGAATTTTAACAAAATATTATTTTACAAAAGAAATTTAATTTCAAATAAATCTTTCAAGGAAATCGCGGATAGCTTGACCGAATTCTTTAAGTGTGGGAAAAGATTTAGCTTCAGGATCATAGGCAGCAAATTAATATTCAACACCTTCAATTAAGGTTCCATAAATATCATAGTCATCATTTTCACGATTATAACCACTATAGTTAGGATTAGGTGGGAACTCAGAATCATATGAATTATCAGATATGGATGATTCTGGTGAAGCACTACGTTTTCTTCTTTCATTCAATTGAGAGGATTCCGAGGATACCGACGAATCTTCTTCTGAAGATGAAACACTTTCGGAAATATCACGCTTCTTTCTCATATAAAAGAACTCTTTGGATAGAGCAAAAGGATTAGAAAGAGATATATCTTCTTCAGCGCTAAGGGGTTTAGCCAATACGTTATAGGATATAAATCCTACGATTAAAAGAACTGCTACAAATCGCATTGTTTTTATAAGTTTAATTAAAAATTTGCGATGAATTTAAAAATAAAACTAATAAATTTTAGCATAAAATTGCTTTTTATATAGCTGAGTTAGAAAAGTATGCTTTACTCAGATGTTTAGAATTATGATATTCATTTATTTAAGTGAATAATATTGACACAAGTGTGTAACGTGTAGTTTGTTTAGCCAAAAAAGTTCTTAATTAAATATATTTGTTTTTATATAATGCTTATGTGCACTTTGTTTTATATCGAGTCTATTACTGTTAGTCATTTTAAAAGACGTGTCTTTAATTAATTGGGGTTTAATAAAATTTTTGTGCATAAGTTTTTCTTATAAATATGTTTGTATGACGAAATTCAATAAAAAATTCTGTAGTTTATAAAACAAAAGTTTAATTATAAAAAGGGCGATTATCTGTGATCATTTGTAAAAAAGTTTTTAGTGAATAATTTAGAATGAATGTATTTTCTAAATTAGAGGCTCAATCGTGAAATCAGTCTCTCTTTATTGCTCGTTGATACAGGACAAGATTACGCATTTGCGTATTAAACACTAGAAATATCGGTAAATTATTATTGCTGTTTAACAGCAATATCACTGTAGTTAAAACCAGGGTTGTCAGATTTTTTTGAGCCTCTGTCGCCAAATTGGTGATTAGAAATCGCCAAATTAAAATTTTATTTGGTTTTTAAAGAAATAATAAAAAATTAACTAAAATGTTATGTGTCGTACAATTTTTAGCACATGAAATTTCGTATAATTGTAAATTCAGCTTTAACAATGCTAACAATATTGCAATAGCTAATAATAACACTGTGCTAGTTGCAAATTTTAACAAACTGGGCACCCTACTGGTAAAGCTAATTCGAGTACGATGAATTTAATGGTGACAGCCGTTTTTCGAAAAATATTAGCAATATTTTGGTTCAAACTTAATAATGGAAGTAGGGAATCAGTTGAAAATTAGAAGTAAAAGAGACATTATTTATGTATATTAAACAATAAACCGTTTGAATATATACTCCAATTATTAATAAAATTTTAAATGTTTTTATATTTTTGTTTGAAAAGTTGCTCATTGGTAACACTAGTTAGAATGCTTACAGAATTATAGTGATATTTTTTGCCAGTTTAAAATTTTGTTTATTAGCGTTTAAAATATATTTGATAATAAGAATTCATTATTATAACTATATATAAACTTCAATGGAATCTTAATTGTTTATATTATTTAAACTCAAAAATTCCTTATTCACAAATCAATTTTAAATTTAATATACATTTTAAATTTAAAAGTTGTTTGTGAATACGGGGGTAAATTATTAAATTTAAGTTAAAAATTTAATTTCCCTAAATTGCTTTTGGCGTTTTAAAACGAAATATCTCTAAAACGACGCTAAATTCAGCGTCGTCGATTTAGTTTAACCCAATGGGTGCACACATGTTAGCTACACTGTGCTCGTCTCATCGAATAATAAAAAAAAAAAAAAAAAAATACAATTTAAAATACACTTTTCTGATCATAGCCCCTTTTTAGGTCATCAACTTTTAACATTTATTTGACTTTATTGTATTTTTTTAAAGAATAATTCTAACATTATATAACAACATTGGTCCTATTAAATTTATAAATTGTCATATCATTGTGACCGAAATCATTAATATCTTTAATGTATTTAAAAGATGATGGAAAACAAATGATCAAATTATTATCAAATATTATTGTGAAATATATTTTTTAGGGATACAATTTTGTAAACTAAGTTGAAGCTATTTACAAATTAAAGCTCTTCATTTTGCTAGATAGGCAAATACTAAAAATAGTCGACTTCTAGTATGAAAATTTAATAGTTTTTCTCTACAATTGCCTAATTAATCAAATTTAAAAAATTAGCCAAACAAATCGCCTCCATGTTATATATCGCCAAAAATTTCGCCATGTCGCCAAACGGAAAATTCAGTCGCCAAAGGCAATTAAAAATCGCCACTATGTTATATTTCTTGTATTCTGTTTTAAGCTGATTCGGGAGACAAAACACACTAAGAATTATAACACAATCCTCTCGTTTGCGGACATGAGTTCGAATAGGAAAATACCAGCTGATAACGATGTTGCTAGCTCAACTAAATGAGGGTTTATTAATAATAATTATTATTATCACCCAATTCAGGCATTAAGTGATAATGAAAAAGACGGAGCAAATATTGGTACACTCCCGGTGTCACCATCTATACCATCTATAGCTATTTTAAAAAGTTCTACTAATAATATTCTCAAATATTGTAAAGAAAATCTTATATTAAAATATTTTATAAGAAAAATTTCGGCAGGACATAAATAAATTTAATGTCTCATGTTTTTTATATCACTGGAGGTTGTGTACCAGAGAGGTTACATATCTTCGAAACTGAATCGCATAACGAATGTTATTATTCGCTATGTTTGTAATATCCGTAGAGAAATGTATATTTCTGAATATGTAAAAACTTTTCTGGGATCTCACTTTAGGCAATTTATTGATATCTGGAACATATTATTATTCCATAGAGTTATTAAAGCGGGAGTTCCGTGTCAATTTTGTTCGGAATTTTCCTTTACTCACTCCGCTAGGAATCCCCGAATTATTGTTCCCAGAATAAGTTGCAGTTGTTTTGAAAGGCCTTTTATAGTCAGAGTGGTTTGACCATGGAGTTATTTACCTCTAGATCTTCGTATTTTTTCCATTGTAATAATGTGTTTCGCTTAAAAATTTTAAGATATTTCATCTTATCTTAATGATATGTAACTTATGTGGGTCTAATTCTAATATTACTATGGATATTTGTAAGGTTTTTTTTATTGCTCACTTTAACTGGGACAATAGTTTTAATTATATGTTTCAAATTTTGAGTGGCTGGGCAGCCAAATAGTTGATTTTGTATATATTTTTATATACTAATTTAAGTGTTATAGGATAAGAATTAATTACTCAGGGATTAACTTCTATAATATAAGTTTATTGGCCTAGGAAGGCTTTTTATATTATTTTGAATAAATAAAATAAAATAAATAAATAAAATTTTAGTTTCACTATGATACAATCATTAAATATTTGAAAACGTTATAAGTTGAATACTTTACCTACAACCCGGAGAATAACAGACCATATAAAGTAATTTTGTCTTTTCTTGATAAAATTGATTCTTCTAAGCTAAAACTGGAGCTATGTAATATTGGTTTGCAGTACACAGTGGGGCAGAATTGAAATTTTTTGGAAATAAATCTGTAACTTCTGATCGGCTGGTTGGATTTTCATGAAATTTGGTATAGGCGTAGCAGAGGAGTTACAATGTTAAGTTTGGAAGGGGGGCACAACAAACCCCTCAGAGGAGGGGCTAAGTACCTCTGACATAAAAAAATTTTAATCGCTTGCAAAATTTTTGTTTCTCGTAGGCTCTTATAGTTTTCGAGTTATTTGCATTTGAAATTTTAAACACCATAATTTTGCATGTTCTTGGTCCAGTTTTTTTCATATATATCCTAGTATTTCCTACCGATTTTATTAGTTTTACTAGTTAAAGAACAAAATTATCTATTGAATAAAAAAATTTGAAGTCGATATCTTTACCGAGTCCAAAAATAAACGATTTTGAATATGAAAATAGCAAAAAGACGACTTTTGTGTTTTTTTTTAGCCGAAAAAGTATCTACACTCTTTTTTATCTAAAATAAAATTTTCTTTAGCAACATATAATAATTTTGCACTTTTCTGAAAGGTAATTTCACAGAGATGACTTTAACATAAAAAACAAGCCCAATAACTCAATTGGTCATGGTACACACCCTCCCGAATTCGACCCATTTTATATGAAAGTTTTGATTTTAGACCATATTTTCTCAAATCCCAAAGCACGAATCGACAAGCGGAATATATTTTAAGAATCTTCAATATGTTGTTAAAAGTTTTAAATCAAAATCTACGGGACTTCGGAAAAATGTGGATTCTATAGCCAAAAATGTAAAAAATCCCATTTTTGGGAATTTTCATTAGTTTTTTTTTTTGGAAATTTAGGAAAACCCTTCCCCTGATTATAATTTAACGCGCTTTTATTTATATTAATAAGATCCACATTTCCTGCAAATTTCATTAAGATATCTTTATAAACAAATATGTTATTACAATTAAAAAATTTGTATTTTCTTCAAAAACCCCAAATTGGGCCTTTTGTTTGGTTTATTTCTAAATAGCGAAAGAAATTTTAAAAATATGTATTCCAAATTAAACTTATCTTTTAGCATATATAATTTCCGATCTTTTGCAAAAAGATTCAAGTCAATATCATGCTTCATTTCAGAAATATGCGCCTTTAAACTTTTATATCTCCAACTTTTGCCTTTAATTACTTAGAAAATTATGAATATTTCTGTATACTTTTAATAATATCTATACACAAAATATTTTTATAAAAATAATTAATAAATATTTTTTATTTTTAATAGGGTTGCCACATTTCCCAAATTTAAGTAAACCTAATCCTTTTCTAATCATTCATATATTTCTATTAATGAATTTAAAATAACAAAACAAACAAAAAATGTCTATTTTAACTTAATCAATATTATTATTTTTGGTATTTATCATCTTCCTTAACAAATATTCTATTTCTAATACGATTTTTTATTACTTATTTACATTAAATTTATGTATACAATTTTTCTAATATTTTAAACTTATACTACTTATTTTCTATAAAACAATCTGTTGTATCTGTATACATATCTAAAAGATAATAAAGGTCCTTCAAGTCTTCAGCATTTTGAGTTGATAAAGGCTCACAATAAATCCAACGTTTTCTCATTGATAATAGTACAGGGTCTGATGACAATAATAGACTATTAAAAATATCCTCGTTTTGTGACGTTCTGGAGCATTTCCTGGCGCTGAATAATTGAACGTGCTTAAAATCTCTGAAAATCAGAAAAGATTCCTTCCTTTCGTTAGAAAATACAACAAACTCTAATTTTTCCGGCCTGATCTGTCACCTTGTTATGACCACAAAAAAGTAAATGACTGGTATCAAACAAATGGTGCTGCTATATATTAAAGGAGGGCGACCAACTAAACTCTCCAGAACTCTGTTTATTTTAAATGTATTGGATCATAGCAAACAAATATTTAAAGAAAGCTGACTAAAAAGTAAAATAGAGGATAAAATGAAGTGTAGCCATTCTATCGAAAAAAACCCAAAACACAATAAAGCTTTATGGAGGGATAAAAAGTAAATTTTTCTTTTAAATTGAAAACTTGAAAAAGAGATTGATCCATTGGTTTCATTTTTATAAGCTGAATTGTATTCGCAAAATTTTTCGTGTGCAGTCCTTAATACTTTTTATATAAATAAAATGATTTTTGAAGTAATTTTTCATTTTAACGAAAAAAAAAAAAAAAAAATCAATAAAATATTTAGTACAAAAAATGCCTATATACCAAGTTATTTTTATTAAAAACTCAGAATTAATTGGGTAGTCATGATCAAAATTTATTTATATTATGGTTATATGTAATAGGGAGAAAACAAAAAATTAAAAAAAAAAAAAAAAAAATTACTTCAACAACTCCGATTTCGATAAAATTTTGTGTACACTCATTACGTCAATACAAAGTTTGAAGTTCTTTAAAACTTTTAATTTCGTTCTGGTTTAGTTTTTATCGCAGTTCAGAGATCGCTTTTTTAGATTTTTTTTAATACCTGAAATTTTAATCCATATATATTTAGACTTATTTGTTCCATTTAAATAAACTATGGTTCAAACTGATGTTTAATAAACCTAGTGCCTAAGTATTTTTGTGAAAACGTCATTTTTGAAAACAAAAGGATAATGAAATCAATATTTTTCTTTGTATCAAAGATATCTAAAAATCATATCTTCCATTTTTATAATTTTTCTTTAAAAAAGTTTCTTAAAGTGTTGGCAACAACGTATAAAATATTTTGAGCGGGATCATGAGGGGATGCTGAAAAAATTAACGTTTAGTATCCTCAAATGGTCCCACCCAAAATTTTTTATATGCTGTTGCCAACACTTTAAGGAACATTTTAAAGAAAATTTATAAATGATTTTTTAAATATCCTTGATACAAGGACGAATATTAATTCATTATGCTTTTATTTTCAAAACTGGCATTTTTATAAAAATAATTATAAACTAGATTTATTAGGTATCAATTTGAAATAAAGTTTGTTTAAATCGGACAAACAAATCTAAATAAAGTGAACTTTGAACCGTATACTTTGGGTTAAAATATGTCAAAAGTGGCTGTCAAAGTTCAAAATTTTTTTTATTTCGGAAAAAGAGCAAAAAGTTCAATTTTCATCAATTTTCGGTGTATTTTTTTTAGATCAAAGGTCTCTTAAAGAAAAAAATCTAAATAAAATCATCAAATTCAGTGTACATTTCTTTAAATATTTGTAAATAATATTTTATGCTAGTATTTTTGTTTTTTTGAATATTGTCCTAAAATACATAAAATTTTTTTTAAGTGCGGACTTCTTTTTTTCCCTTTTTTTGTTGCTTTATACAGCCGAACTCAGTTATAATGATATATATATATATATATAAAGTTGATCTTGAACTTATAACAAAAACAAGTAAGAAAGATATAGTCGGTCAACCATATGATACCCCACACCATTGTGCATGTCCATCCAAATTCGTGGAGGGGTCTTATATTAGGCATGTGGACAATTGTGGACCGATACTTTTACTAAGTGTAAAATAAAATATACGAATACAGAATATTACAGAATATTAATACTAACGTTTGTACGAATTTATGCACTTTAGTGCGATTCCCGAAGGTAGGCTCTTAAAATTTATCGCTATGATTTCTACTTATATAAAACTTATTTGTGTCGAATATAAACCTGATACTAACATGTGTATGTGATTTATGTACCTTAAAGTGATTTTCGGAAGAGGTTTTTATATGGGAGCTATGGTTAATTATGGACCGATCTTCACAAAGATTGATACTTATATAAAACTTCCTTACACCAACCTTCGTTAAAATATTGCTATATTTAAGGCATTTATGATCGTTAAACCCCTATTCCGGGAGGAAATTTGTATGGGGTCTAGGTGAAATAATGGACCGATAATAACCAATTTCAATAGGCTTCGTCAAAATTTCATTGAATTATCTTAAAAACTGCGACCTGTATTTTGTGCAAAAGGTTTACATGGACAGACAGCCAGCCAGTCATTCAGCCAGCCAGACGGACTCAAAAAGTAATTCTGAGTCGATTGGTATAATTTAGGGTGGGTGTTGGATGATTTTTCTGTGCGTTACAAACATCAGCAGCAGCTTCTAGCTTTTTTTCAAGCCTTTTTTGGCTAAACAACGAAGAAAATAGTTTAATATTTCCTATTACTAATCTTATTTTTACAGAATCACTATTTATGAATATAATTTAAAAATATCTTAAAGCGAAAACTCACCCCAAACGTAGAAATATTCAATTAAAAACGAATTACAGCCTAAAAATGATGAAAAATTATTTTTTTATATGAAATATGACCCAAATTTAAATTTTTGAGAACGTGAAAAAATAAGTTTTGAAATTAAAAATTATATTAGTTTTTTTCTGAATTTATTTTTAAGGGCATTTAGACTTTTTTGAACTTTTTAAAGTCCAATTTAGCTTTTCTTGTATAACGCTCCTCGCAACACTGATATACAGTTGCGAGCATAAAAAATGTGATGTGAGTTTTGTTTGCATATATTTTGCTTTTAGCGATTTTATTTGTGGCCATAAACTCCTGTTGTATATAATTCTGTCTAATATTTTTGTACATAAGGAAAATTATTAAACGTTTGGCAAAAAAAAAAAAAAAAAAATGCAACTCTAAACAAATAAACATGATTTTCTAAATTTTGATAAAAACTGTTATTAGAAAAGGTTGGAAACTATAGTATTGTTAGACTCCATGATTTTCTATTCTTACATATAGATTAAAATACATGAAATCTACAGATAATGTAAATATTACTAACTAATCCTATTTTTAACTAAATTTTGCTATTTTTCTTAACTGTTTTTGAAATTTTTCCATAAAGATTGATATTCTTGGAATTATTATTTATTTTTTTATTAGTTTGAAATCTTACAAAAATTTACTATGAGAAAGTGATCAAATATTCATGATAATTTGGCTTAACTTGATAATTCATAATTGTATAAGAGTTTTGGATAGAAATAACGCGATCAATTTCGATCGTTTTTGTAATGGAATCAACAGCTAGATAAATTTTTTATCCGATAACGCAATATTGTTCAAATATCCCTTGATTTTGGTTCTGGAAAGACAGGAAAAGACAATTAGGAATTACACTTATTTTGACACTTTTCCTATGTCAAATAATTAAAATTGTATTATCCTTCGTAATTATTGGACTGTTGCACATTTCTACTATTGGAAATTAATATTTAAGGAAGTAATAAATAACTTACCTCCAAAAGTAAAGGTGCTAGTTTGATTTAGTAAATAATGTGTGGCATGTTAGAAGGGTTTCCCGTTACCACATTAACATAATTAAATCAACGATTGCTGGCTGTAGTAGCTTTAGATGGCCACATTTGTTCATTCGAGTAATATCAAACATCTACTGTCCTATGACTTGCATCAATTTTTTCATGCATAATCTTTCCAATATTGTGTATGTAGGATAATTTAAGAATCCTCATATTAGAACTACACATCAATATTATTTCAGTACCATCATAATGTTATTCTAAAATATTCCTAAACTCTTAAAAAGAATGGAGAGGGAGTTTTTTTTAGTTTTATTATTACGAATATCCTTTGTAGTTAAAATGACCTTAAATTTATGTATATTGGTAGTAATTGATGGTAATAAAATGAAATTACAATTTTCAGCATTTTTCAATAACTATTTTTTTTTATCAAAATTTATATATATATATATATATATATATATATATATATATATAGTCCGATATACAGTCCGATTTTGCAAATTTAAAAAAATTATGAATACATAAGCAACAGTTTCGCAGTTATAAATAAATGTATGAAGAAAAAAACTATTTTTTGCCTAAAAAATTGAATTTTTTTATTTTTAATTCATAAAAAATCCAAAACGGTAAAAAAAGTGTCGAGTCCTATTACTTTCACGTAAAGTCACATAACCTTTAAACAAAATGAGACATAGATCATGAAAATCGTTGGACGCGTTTCGCTTTTATTCACAATTAAGTGAAGGTATCTCATTTTGACAAGAATTTTCGGTTGCTTCACAATGGCCTTGATGAAATTTTTTACGATTCCCAGTTTGATATGGAGAGGGGGCATGAGGACGTTCTCCATTGGCACCAGTGAATCATTTACGCAGTTGTGTCCTTTCTCCGTTGGATCTCGAGCAAGCCACTCATGCGTTTCGTATGGTTTCCTTTAAATCGGGTATCCCAAAGACACAAGAAACACATGTTTTTCGTATAGCCTCCTTGGAGGCCTCTTAGCATCGCCACGACTTTCAGATCACAACTGATCCGCCACATGTGATCAGTGTAGCAAACTTTATCCAAAATTATTTTCATGGAATCGTGTGTTTCGCTCATGTCTGTGCTGTAGCCAATGGGAATGCTTGGTTTTTTATTATATTTATGTAGCAAAACGACTTTCAGGCTTGATTTCGAAGAATCGATGAACATTCGCCAATCAGCTACGACATAATTAATGGCCATCGCCTCCATCAGTCCCTTTATATCGTGGCAGTAAACAAATGTGTTCCCTTCGTTGAGTGTGTAGTACCGTTGGAATAGTAATTGTCGTCTTCGATATCCGGTGACTTTGACATTAGGCTCCAAATTGTTGCCTTCTTTCAAAAGCTGGGCAAGTTTTTCTGCTTCACGTTGAGAAAGGTTTAATTCTACAACAATCTTGTCCATTCTTGCTTGTGATATTGGAATTATTTTGTTCGATGGGCCGGCTTCTGGTGTTGGTTTATAGGTGAAATCCGATTGATCCATTGTTTCAATAGAAAAAGAAGTTTCTCTGTCAGGACTTGGAAGCGGTGGAATTGGTATTTCATCCGAATGCAGTAGAGGTATTTGTGCACTTTTAACAGATATGTAAACTCCTCGTTTAAGGCCTTTACGATTTACTCCACATATTTTGTTTGCGCAAGCGTAACAGTTGTCGGAATTGTGCGCTCCTGGATCAGTACAAATCATTGGTACACCTTGGATCCACATGTTAAGACCATTGTAGCACGTTTTACAAATTTTGTCTGGGACCCACGAAACGCCGCGAATTATTTCGCAATCAAAATAAAGTTTAAAAGCGCGCTCAACTTTCTCAGTGAGTAATGCAGCATTTGTTGAAAAAGCTCTTTTGCCACAAACGTAACAAAATAAATTGATATTTTCTGGATAATTTGCACTCATTTCGGTTTTATACTTTTATTGCTTTTTCGTCACTTTAAAAAAACCGTACTTTACGCGTTCGGAGACACTTGTTGAATGACAAAAATCGATCAGTGAACACCTATAAATACTACGTAAGTTTCAATATTTTACTGAGAGGTACTTATGAATTAGCGCATCTTTTAAGGGTGGCAATAAACCTGATTCGTGTGCGTTTCAAATTTTTCGAAACGTTCTAAAACATGACCACTCATAAATGTGGGTGCAATTTGTGTAAAAAAATCATGCAGGTAGCCAACGGAAAAAACCCAAATAATTAAAAAAGTGCACTTTCCTTTTTTCCTTTTAATTGTCCACGCATATTTATGACCGTTTTTTAGTTTGTTACCGCTACCATAAAAATCAAATAACCTTTTGTTTATTACTTTTTTTTTAATTCTGACAATCATAAAAAAAGTCATCAATGTTTTTTCCAAGGAATTTTGAGCATATCTCGAGCAAATTTTTGAAATTCATACCTTCACTTAATTGTGAATAAAAGCGAAACGCGTCCATCGATTTTCATGATCTATGTCTCATTTTGTTTAAAGGTTATGTGACTTTACGTGAAAGTAATAGGACTTGGCACTTTTTTACCGTTTTGGATTTTTTATGAACTAAAAATAAAAAAATTCAATTTTTTAGACAAAAAATGTTTTTTTTTCATTACATTTATTTATAACTGTGAAACTGTTGCTTATGTATTCCTAGTTTTTTTAAATTTGCAAAATCGGACTGGTGGTTCTCGAGTTATGTCAAAAAAAAAAAAAAAAGACCACCGAAGGTCACAATTTCCCCTGTATGATAGTTACTAACTTCAAATCGATATATCTCGATTCCTAGACGTGACCCAGCGAAACGCCGGGACACGTATAACTTCTTCTTTACCGATATAACCTTCCCCGGTAGTTTGAACCCTTCCCGATCACTGACCCTTACCATTTGTCGCACAGTGTAATAGTTGTATTTTTCTCATCCGGCATGTCAAATAAGGAAATATATTTCTTTATACAGATTGATTATAAACAGTGAGTTATTTATTTGCAAGATATTTTCATTTACAATAGTCATGCGTATAAACGTAATAATAGATAAAAAATTATTTAAAAAAAAAAAAAGAGAAAAATGTATAGAATTTTTAAAATAATATTTTGAAGAGACTACTTCAAAACGTTTATTTAAGTCTTTCTTACAAATTAAGTAATCTCAATTAATGTAGGCATATTTTTGATCTATTAGACTATTTGCTTTTTTCATAAAACACTAAGAAAATCTAATAAGCATTGAAAAAGACGAGTAAAATTTTAAAGTATAATTAACTCGAATAACTCGAGTAATTTAAAAGATTTACTCGATTATTCGAGTAATTTAAAAACTGAATGTTTAATTAATCGAATAAAGAAAAAGTCAAGTAAAATAAATACCCTACTAGATATATATGCATACTTTTTGTAGAGTCTTACAAGGACTATCTATGTTCACACAAAATTTTTTACATTCAAATGAATTTTTGGCGGTTTTTGATTAAAATTACATACCCGAAATAACAAAATTTGGGGGTCAGACCCTCTAGGGATCTGTGCTTCCCAAATGAAAGTGGCGGTTTTTACTTTTATTATTATTTCTTTTTAAATTTATTTATTTATTTTGAAGTGAATTGAAACAAAAAATAAAATAATACTTTTCACATTTTTGTAAAAAAATACAACGAATTTTAACAAAATATTATTTTACAAAAGAAATTTAATTTCAAATAAATCTTTCAAGGAAATCGCGGATAGCTTGACCGAATTCTTTAAGTGTGGGAAAAGATTTAGCTTCAGGATCATAGGCAGCAAATTAATATTCAACACCTTCAATTAAGGTTCCATAAATATCATAGTCATCATTTTCACGATTATAACCACTATAGTTAGGATTAGGTGGGAACTCAGAATCATATGAATTATCAGATATGGATGATTCTGGTGAAGCACTACGTTTTCTTCTTTCATTCAATTGAGAGGATTCCGAGGATACCGACGAATCTTCTTCTGAAGATGAAACACTTTCGGAAATATCACGCTTCTTTCTCATATAAAAGAACTCTTTGGATAGAGCAAAAGGATTAGAAAGAGATATATCTTCTTCAGCGCTAAGGGGTTTAGCCAATACGTTATAGGATATAAATCCTACGATTAAAAGAACTGCTACAAATCGCATTGTTTTTATAAGTTTAATTAAAAATTTGCAATGAATTTAAACACAAAACTAATAAATTTTGGCATAAAATTGCTTTTTATATAGCTGAGTTAGAAAAGTATGCTTTACTCAGATGTTTAGAATTATGATATTCATTTATTTAAGTGAATAATATTGACACAAGTGTGTAACGTGTAGTTTGTTTAGCCAAAAAAGTTCTTAATTAAATATATTTGTTTTTATATAATGCTTATGTGCACTTTAAATTATATTGAGTCTATTACTGTTAGTCATTTTAAAAGACGTGTCTTTAATTAATTGGGGTTTAATAAAATTTTTGTGCATAAGTTTTTCTTATAAATATGTTTGTATGACGAAATTCAATAAAAAATTCTGTAGTTTATAAAACAAAAGTTTAATTATAAAAAGGGCGATTATCTGTGATCATTTGTAAAAAAAGTTTTTAGTGAATAATTTAGAATGAATGTATTTTCTAAATTAGAGGCTCAATCGTGAAATCAGTCTCTCTTTATTGCTCGTTGATACAGGACAAGATTACGCATTTGCATATTAAACACTAGAAATATCGGTAAATTATTATTGCTGTTTAACAGCAATATCACTGTAGTTAAAACTAGGGTTGTCAGATTTTTTTGAGCCTCTGTCGCCAAATTGGTGATTAGAAATCGCCAAATTAAAATTTTATTTGGTTTTTAAAGAAATAATAAAAAATTAACTAAAATGTTATGTGTCGTACAATTTTTAGCACATGAAATTTCGTATAATTGTAAATTCAGCTTTAACAAAGCCAACAATATTGCAATAGCTAATAATAACACTGTGCTAGTTGCAAATTTTAACAAACTGGGCACCCTACTGGTAAAGCTAATTCGAGTACGATGAATTTAATGGTGACAGCCGTTTTTCGAAAAATATTAGCAATATTTTGGTTTAAACTTAATTATGGAAGTAGGGAATCACTTGAAAATTAGAAGTAAAAGATACATTATTTATGTATATTAAACAATAAATCGTTTGAATATATACTCCAATTATTAATTAAATCTGTTTTATCACGATTTTAAATGTTTTTATATTTTTGTTTGAAAAGTTGCTCATTGATAACACTAGTTAGCTTGCTTACAGAATTATGGTGATATTTTTGCCAGTTTAAAGTTTTATTTATTAGCGTTTAAAATATATTTGATAATAAGAATTCATTATTACTCGTATAAACTTCAATGGAATCTTAATTGTTTATATTATTTAAACTCAAAAATTCCTTATTCACAAATCAATTTTAAATTTAAAAGTTGTTTGTGAATACGGGGGTAAATTATTAAATTTAAGTTAAAAATTTAATTTCCCTAAATTGCTTTTGGCGTTTTAAAACCCAATGGGTGCACACATGTCAGCTACACTGTGCTCGTCTCATCGAATTAAAAAAAAAATACAATTTAAAATACACTTTTCTGATCATAGCCCCTTTTTAGGTCATCAACTTTTAACATTTGACTTTATTGTATTTTTTTTTAAAGAATAATTCTAACATTATATAACAACATTGGTCCTATTAAATTTATAAATTGTCATATCATTGTGACCGAAATCATTAATATCCTTAATGTATTTAAAAGATGATGGAAAACAAATTATCAAATTATTATCAAATATTATTGAAAATATATTTTTAAGGGATAAAATTTTGTAAACTAAGTTGAAGCTATTTACAAATTAAAGCTCTTCATTTTGCTAGATAGGCAAATACTAAAAATAATGGACTTCTAGTATGAAAATTTAATAGTTTTTCTCTACAATTGCCTAATTAATCAAATTTAAAAAATTAGCCAAACAAATCGCTTCCATGTTATATATCGCCAAAAATT
Organism: Protocalliphora azurea; assembly: GCA_932274085.1. Taxonomy (NCBI): domain Eukaryota; kingdom Metazoa; phylum Arthropoda; class Insecta; order Diptera; family Calliphoridae; genus Protocalliphora; species Protocalliphora azurea. The sequence goes on along the minus strand of OW026522.1, from coordinate 23,359,699 downwards.
TCGCCATGTCGCCAAACGGAAAATTCAGTCGCCAAAGGCAATTAAAAATCGCCACTATGTTATATTTCTTGTATTCTGTTTTAAGCTGATTCGGAAGACAAAACACACTAAGAATTATAACACAATCCTCTCGCTTTCGAACATGAGTTCGAATAGGAAAATACCAGCTGATAACGATGTTGCTAGCTCAACTAAATGAGGGTTTATTAATAATAATTATTATTATCACCCAATTCAGGCATTAAGTGATAATGAAAAAGACGGAGCAAATATTGGTACACTCCCGGTGTCACCATCTATACCATCTATAGCTATTTTTAAAAGTTCTACTAATAATATTCTCAAATATTGTAAAGAAAATCTTATATTAAAATATTTTATAAGAAAATTTTCGGCAGGACATAAATAAATTTAATGCCTCATGTTTTTTATATAACTGGAGGTTGTGTACCAGAGAGGTTACATATCTTCGAAACTGAATCGCATAACGAATGTTATTATTCGATATGTTTATAATATGTTCAATTAAAAACGAATTACAGCCTAAAAATGATGAAAAATCATTTCCAAACGTTGGGTTTTTTTTTATATGAAATATGACCCAAATTGAAATTTTTGAGAACGTGAAAAAATAAGTTTTTAAATTAAAAATTATATTAGTTTGTTTTTGAACTTATTTTTAAGGGCATTTAGCCTTTTCCGAACTTTCTAAAGTCCAATTTATCGTTTCATGTATAACGCTCCTCGCAACACTGATATACAGTTGCGAGCATAAAAAATGTGATGTGATTTTTGTTTGCATATATTTTGCTTTTAGCGATTTTATTTGTGGCCATAAACTCCTGTTGTATATAATTCTGTCTAATATTTTTGTACATAAGGAAAATTATTAAATGTTTGGCAAAAAAAAAAAAAATCAACTCTAAACAAACAAACATGATTTTCTAAATTTTGATAAAAATTGTTATTAGAAAAGGTTGGAAACTATAGTATTGTTAGATTCCATGATTTTCTATTCTTACATATAGATTAAAATACATGAAATCTACAGATAATGTAAATATTACTAACTAATCCTATTTTTAACTAAATTTTGCTATTTTTCTTAACAGTTTTTGAAATTTTTCCATAAAGTTTGATATTCTTGGAATTATTATTTATTTTTTTATTAGTTTGAAATCTTACAAAAATTTACTATGAGAAAGTGATCAAATATTCATGATAATTTGGCTTAACTTGATAATTCATAATTGTATAAGAGTTTTGGATAGAAATAACGCGATCAATTTCGATCGTTTTTGTAATGGAATCAACAGCTAGATAAATTTTTTATCCGATAACGCAATATTGTTCAAATATCCCTTGATTTTGGTTCTGGAAAGACAGGAAAAGACAATTAGGAATTACACTTATTTTAACACTTTTCCTATGTCAAATAATTAAAATTGTATTATCCTTCGTGATTATTGGACTGTTGCACATTTATACTATTGGAAATTAATATTTAAGGAAGTAATAAAAAACTTGCCTCCAAAAGTAAAGGTGCCAGTTTGATTTAGTAAATAATGTGTGGCATTAACATAATTAAATCAACGATTGCTGCCTGTAGTAGCTTTAGATGGCCACATGTGTTCATTCGAGTAATATCAAACATCTACTGTCCCATGACTTGCATCAATTTTTTCATGCATAATCTTTCCAATATTGTGTATGTAGGATAATTTAAGAATCCTCATATTAGAACTACACATCAATATTATTTCAGTACCATCATAATGTTATTCTAAAATATTCCTAAACTCTTAAAAAGAATGGAGAGGGAGTGTTTTTTCGTTTTATTATTACGAATATCCTTTGTGGTTAAAATGACCTTAAATTTATGTATATTGGTAGTAATTGATGGTAATAAAATGAAATTACAATTTTCAGCATTTTTCAATAAGTATTTTTTTTAATCAAAATTTATATATATATATATATTGTTGTTCAGACAAATTTTTAATTGGAAATAATATTTTATTCTTGAACATTTGATTCGAATTTTTTTTTTTTTTTATGTTTGACAAACAAAATTGTAAACATTCTCTCTAATAATTACACCTTGTTATTTATTCTACCATGATAGAAAAAAATAAAAAAAAAAATAAGAAATAATTTCAATAACAAAAAAAATTTTTAATTTACATTATTTAAGATGCTTAATGCTTAAGATGCTTAATATTGATGTCCATTTAAACACAAAACTTGGCTAAAGTGGAGTTTTTCTTTCATAAAAGATTTCAAATAAAACGTTTTATATTTTTTCAATCTAATTTTTGTATTTTTATGGTTACACAATTATTTTATTTTTATTATAATAAAATTAAATTTGTCCATATATTACAGTTTTATTTCATACAGCAGAACGAAAAATTTTTCTCACCATAGAAAAAATATTTTTTTACCGTAGAACTTTTCTATCGTTCAACACACGCCTAAAATGTTAAAAATATAAAAAAAATATTTTAAGAATTCCTTATAATAAACTTGTATGTATTTCTATTCAAAAATCGATTTTTTGTTTGGAAATCTTAAATTTCATTTTATAAGGAAAAATTTGTGTTCACTTATATTTCTCACCAAAAATTGATTTTTTATATGAAGATCTTAAATCACATATGACAAGCATTGCCCCCTTTTTAGGCAGTCACACTAGTATAATTCGAGAACTGTTTGTCCAATTTAGATAAATTAAAATTCAATAGAAGTGACTAAAATTATCTTCAAGTTATCTTAACATAAGTTTCGGAGCTATTCGGAAATAAAAAAGTAACGAAGAAAAGGTGTCAATTTTTCATATAAAATTTTTGTTACTTGGAAGCTATAAATAAGTAAAAAATGCAGTTTTTAATCCTTTATCATAAAAAAACTATGATGAAGAAAGCCAAATTTTACTTACAATTAATTTAATTTTATTTTACTAAATTGGACAAACCGTTCTCGAGTTATACTAGCGCGAATTCATAATAAGGAGATATCTAAATAAAATTTAAATGCGGTCAAATTTCTCCAGACTATGATCGAAAAATTGGGATTTAAAGTATATTTTTGAGAAATAACGTTAATATTTGTACTTAAATAAATTTTGAACGAATATAGGTATTCCAATGAATTTTTTACACAATGTAGAAAAATGTTTTTTAATTCATGGAATTAAAAAAACTCCCCTATTTTTTGTAACAAAATATCCAAAATCCCAGTCCGGGAAAAAGTTGTTTCAAAAATTGACTTCTTTCATTAAAATGATCACCCAGCTGTTGTAAAAGGCGTGGTAGCAGAAATTATATACATATATATAAATTATATCTATATATATACACGCATTTACGTTAACATTTCTTTTGAAACTGTTAAAAAAATTCCATAGTCCGGAAAATTTTTTAGAGGCGAAAAAATATTACCACCTTTTTGGAAAATATCCCAAAAAATGTGAACTTTTTTTAAAGTTCAACTTCAGATTAATATAACTTTTTATTTGATTCATATATTTATTTAGAATTTTATAAGAAGTCTAGTGCATATTTTCAAAAAATGTTTCACCCAAATTAAGCCCGCCAAGTTTAAAAAAGATTTCAAAAAACGAGTCCAAAAATGAGGGAAAAATTTATTTCGATCTAAATATATCTTAAACTAAAAGAGATAACCTAGACATTAGGATATTTACTCGAATAATGTTTGTTACATTAATCGACAAATTAAAATGAAATAATTGTTCCATTAAATTACAATCAAGAATTTCGAGTAAACATTTACTCGAGTAAATTATGCCGATTAATCGAGTAATTCGAGTAAAAATTATTTTAAATATTTCTTAATTGGTTTTAAAGATGTTTTAATATTATTTTTTAAAATTTAGCTTAAAACGAACTGTTACAAAATTTTTATAGAATGTTTAAAATCTAAAGGTGACACCACATTTTGGAATTATAGGTGAGAATAGGGTAAAGTGTAGCACACTTTTATCTAACTTCAATAAAATAATCTAATTCATAGATGATAGAGCAAAAATTTTCACCATTTTATATTAAATTTTTTGTAACATAGTGTCTACATTAGAGATTTTTTAATCATGACAAACGTCAAACTCAATGCGAATTTGTGTGAGGTGGCAACAGTTGCAAAAAACAACAATATGGCGTATTCATAATTGTTTTTTATTTATGCAGTTTGACAACTGTAACAACCAAAATAATAATCAGCTGTTTAACTAAGGTTACCTTGTATATATTCGCATTGATTTTGACGTTTGTTTTGATAAAAATTTGCCTAATGTAGACACTAAGTAAGAAAGAAATTGGAGGATTTTAAACTTGAAAATGATATTGTTAGTTCTACTAGAGATAGTGCAGTCGATATATGTATGTAAATTTGTTGTTGTGGATATCATGATCATAGATTGAATGAATCTTGTTATATGGGAGGTATTTAGAATTAAAAAAAATTAAATTTATACTTTATGTTAAGAATCGTTGAAGTTCTTTATATAAAAAAATCAGAATTTTGTTCGAATTCATTAATGCGCCTTATCAGATTTTTTTTCGCTTATTTATTTAACTATCAAAGAATTTAATAAATATATACTACATTTATACACACCTCAATTAAAAATATTGCGAAATGTACCGTATAAACGGTGAGTTAAGATTTTAACTGCAAATAAAGCGTACGGCAATGCCACTTCTTTTTACGCTCATAGAATTTTCGATGATAATAGTTGTATTTTTCACATCCGGCATGATAAATAAGGAAATATATTTCTTTATACAGATTGATTATAAACAGTAAGTTATTTATTTGCAAGATATTTTCATTTGCAATAGTCATGCGTATAAACGTAATAATAGAGAAAAAATTATTTTACGAAAAAAAAGAGAAAAATGTATAGAATTTTTAAAATAATATTTTGAAGAGACTACATCAGAATGGTTATTTAAATCTCTCTTACAAATTAAGTAATCTCAATTACTGTAGGCATATTTTTGATCTATTAGACTATTTGCTTTTTTCATAAAACACTAAGAAAATCTAATAAGCATTGAAAAAGACGAGTAAAATTTTAAAGTATAATTAACTCGAATAATTAAATATTTACTTGATTATTCGGGTAATTTAAAAACTGAATGTTTAATTAATAAAATAAAGAAAAAGTCAAGTAAAATAAATATAGATATATATGCATACTTTTTGCAGAGTCTTACAGGGACTATCTATGTTCACATAAAATTTTTTACATTCAAATCATAAATGAATTTTTGGCGAATTTTGATTAAAATTACATACTCGAGATAACAAAATTTGGGGGTCTACCCTCTGGCTCCTTGACCCTCTAGGGATCTGTGCTTCCCAAATGAAAGTGGCGGTTTTTATTTATTATTATTTCTATTTAAATTTATTTATTTATTTATTTCTATATTTTCTATATATCTATTTCTCTAAGTGTGGGAAAAGATTCAACTTCAGAATCATAGACGGCTAATTAATAATCATTCATAATAATAATAATCATAATCATAATCATAACCATAACCATACTGATAGTCACTATAATTATTTTGATGATTATAGTTATGATTTTGTTCACTCTCAGATTCATATGAAGCATAAGATATGGATGGTTCTGATGAAGCTTGTTTTCTTCTTTCATTCGATTGAGAGGATTCCGAGGATACCGACGAATCTCCTTCTGAAGATGCAAAACTTTCGGAATCATCATGCTTCTTTCTCATATAAAAGAACTCTTCGGATGGAGAAAAAGGATCATCAAGAGATGTATCTTCTTCAGCCGTAAGGGGTTTAGCCGATACGTTATAGGATATAAATCCTACGATTAAAAGAACTGCTACAAATCGCATTGTTTTTATAAATTTAATTAAAAATTTGCGATGAATTTAAAAATAAAACTACTAAATTTTGACGTAAAATTGCACTTTATATAGCTGATTTAGAAAAGTATGCTTTACTCAGATGTTTAGAATTATAATATTTATTTATTTAAGTGAATAATATTGACACAAGTGTGTAAAGTGAATTTTGTTTAGCCAAAAAAGTTCTTAATTAAATATATTTGTTTTTATATAATGCTTATGTGCACTTTATTTTATATCGAGTCACTTAATTCGCTATATTTATTTTTCAGATATTTTTTAAAACCTGCCAACTTATCTCCTTATAGCGTAACCAAATAGCGACTTTGTCTAATATGTTTTTTAAATATTTGATTATATAAACTAATATTTATAATTTATATATGACGTTTTTTCTGTTATTTACTTAATAACTAGAAAGAAAGTTAAATAATATGCTTAAAAGATTCTTTTGAAAGATGCGTCTTTAATTAATTAGGGTTTAAAAAAACTTTGCACATAAGTTTTTTTTTTTTTTTAATATGTTTGGATGACATCATTCTATAACATTCTGTTGTTTATAAAACACAAGTTTAGTTATATGTGATCATTTGTAAAACAATTAAATTTTTAATGAAATTTTCTGATCATAAGTCTGTAGCTTTTCAACTTTTAACAAAAAAAAAAAAAAAAAAAAAAAAAATGAGAAATTTTTGCATTAATATAATGTTGAAAAGATTTGTCTTAATATTAATTAATATGAGATAAATCCTTCATTTACAAATTATTTCGCAGATTCGCTTTGAATTTAAAATTTATTGTTATTTTATTAAATAAATTGTAATAAAATTTTATGATATTTAGAGGAATATGAATAGGAACATTAAAGTCTTTAACTTGAAGAATTAGTCTAAATACTAATTCATTTAAACTATGATAATAAAACACTATTTGGGGTCAAAGGATAATAATATGTGCTAAATTATGTATTATTCAGTATTATATACTCCAAATCCATACAAATTTTCATTGTAATGGATTAATTGGATTTTGAGATATTAAATAATAGAAACGTTGTGCTAAGTAGGACTACGCATAAAAAAATCTGTACACACTTTAAGCCTTATAAGTTTTATTGTACGTGAAAAAACATTAGTACCGTTGACTTATTTACATTTGTTATTATTTTCAATAACTATGTGCTAAATTTTGTTGTAACAGCATAATTAGTTTTTCTTTAAATAAAAATTTAACAAAATTCGTTCCAACACATAATTTAAATTTTTTTATCGAATTATTGAATTACATGTCGACTAACAAAACAATAACAGGAACGCAGGTGAGTTGGGAAACACAATTTTTTTGAGTCACAAAAAATACAATGACTTCACGATCACTAAAAAGAAACCTCATAACCGAAGAATAAGCTGAATTGCAGACAAAATAATACGAATTTTAGAAGAAAATCTATACATTTCTGGATGGGATGTGACTCATTCTTTAAATTTCTCTGAATCTTTTATAAGAAAAGTTAACAAAGCTGGCCAGAAGACCTACGAAGTAAAAAAAGTTACTAATAACAACGCTAGAAAAAATGTGAAGGTGAAAGAGGGGACGAAAAATATTGAGATTAATTTTTTTTTTCAAAAATATGAATACTGACTAATGGGTGATAAAAAGTACATACTGGCGGACTTTTTACAACATCTTGGTCTTGAATTCCATATCACAGCTGTTATGTGAAACACACAAATATTGTATAAAAAAATCGAAATGGTTGAATAAACTTTTGGTCTGGCAAAACACTTGTACATGTGGGAAAAAAGCACTTTTAGCAGATAAATGTATGCAAATGAGTGCCATCAGAATATATTCCTTCCTTTCGTTAGAAAATACAACAAACTCTAATTTTTCCGGCCTGATCTGTCACCTTGTTATGACCACAAAAAAGTAAATGACTGGTATCAAACAAATGGTGCTGCTATATATTAAAGGAGGGCAATCAACTAAACTCTCCAGAACTCTGTTTATTTTAAATGTATTGGATCATAGCAAACAAATATTTAAAGAAAGCTGACTAAAAAGTAAAATAGAGGATAAAATGAAGTGTAGCCATTTTATCGAAAAAAACCCAAAACACAATTAAGCTTTATGGAGGGATAAAAAGTAACTTTTTCTTTTAAATTGAAAACTTGAAAAAGAGATTGATCCATTGGTTTCATTTTTATAAGCTGAATTGTATGCTCAAAATTTTTCGTGTGCAGTCCTTAATACTTTTTATATAAATAAAATGATTTTTGAAGTAATTTTTCATTTTAATTTAAAAAAAAAAAAAAAAAATCAATAAAATATTTAGTACAAAAAATGCCTATATACCAAGTTATTTTTATTAAAAACTCAGAATTAATTGGGTAGTCATGATCAAAATTTATTTATATTATGGTTATATGTAATAGGGAGAAAACAAAAAATTAAAAAAAAAAAAAAAAAATTACTTCAACAACTCCGATTTCGATAAAATTTTGTGTACACTCATTACGTCAATACAAAGTTTGAAGTTCTTTAAAACTTTTAATTTCGTTCTGGTTTAGTTTTTATCGCAGTTCAGAGATCGCTTTTTTAGATTTTTTTTAATACCTGAAATTTTAATCCATATATATTTGGACTTATTTGTTCCATTTAAATAAACTATGGTTCAAACTGATGTTTAATAAACCTAGTGCCTAAGTATTTTTGTGAAAACGTCATTTTTGAAAACAAAAGGATAATGAAATCAATATTTTTCTTTGTATCAAAGATATCTAAAAATCATATCTTCCATTTTTATAATTTTTCTTTAAAAAAGTTTCTTAAAGTGTTGGCAACAACGTATAAAATATTTTGAGCGGGATCATGAGGGGATGCTGAAAAAATTAACGTTTAGTATCATGAGAGGATGCTGAAAAAATTAACGTTTAGTATCCTCAAATGGTCCCACCCAAAATTTTTTATATGCTGTTGCCAACACTTTAAGGAACATTTTAAAGAAAATTTATAAATGATTTTTTAAATATCCTTGATACAAGGACGAATATTAATTCATTATGCTTTTATTTTCAAAACTGGCATTTTTATAAAAATAATTATAAACTAGATTTATTAGGTATCAATTTGAAATAAAGTTTGTTTAAATCGGACAAACAGGTCCGAAAATATATAGATTTAAACTTCATGTATTTAAAAAAAAAACAAATCTAAATAAAGTGAACTTTGAACCGTACACTTTGGGTTAAAATATGTCAAAAGTGGCTGTCAAAGTTCAAAATTTTTTTTTATTTCGGAAAAAGAGCAAAAAGTTCAATTTTCATCAATTTTCGGTGTATTTTTTTTTTAGATCAAAGGTCTCTTAAAGAAAAAAATCTAAATAAAATCATCAACTTCAGTGTACATTTCTTTAAATATTTGTAAATAATATTTTATGCTAGTATTTTTGTTTTTTTGAATATTGTCCTAAAATACATAAAATTTTTTTTAAGTGCGGACTTCTTTTTTCCCTTTTTTTGTTGCTTTATACAGCCGAACTCAGTTATAATGATATATATATATATATATATATATATATATATATATATAAAGTATATAAATATATATATATATATATATATAAAAAGTTGATCTTGAACTTATAACAAAAACAAGTAAGAAAGATATAGTCGGTCAACCATATGATACCCCACACCATTGTGCATGTCCATTAAATTCGTGGAGGGGTCTTATATTAGACATGTGGACAATTGTGGACCGATACTTTTACTAAGTGTAAAATAAAATATACGAATATAGAATACATAATATTAATACTACGTTTGTATGAATTTGTGCACTTTAGGGTGATTCCCGAAGGTAGGCTCATAAAATTTAATACTAACGTTTGTATGAATTTATGAACTTTAGGGTGATTCCCGAAGGTAGGCTCATAAAGTTTATCACTATGATTATATGGGAGCTATGGTTAATTATGGACCGATCTTCACAAAGATTGATACTTATATAAAACTTCCTTACACCAACCTTCGTTAAAATATTGCTATATTTAAGGCATTTATGATTTATGTCCTCCCCTATTCCGGGAGGACATTTGTATGGGGTCTAGGTGAAATAATGGACCGATAATAACCAATTTCAATAGGCTTCGTCAAAATTTCATTGAATTATCTTCAAAACTGCGACCTGTATTTTGTGCAAAAGGTTTACATGGACAAACAGCCAGCCAGCCATTCAGCCAGCCAGACGGACTCAAAAAGTAATTCTGAGTCGATTGGTATAATTTAGGGTGGGTGTTGGATGATTTTTCTGTGCGTTACAAACATCAGCAGCAGCTTCTAGCTTTTTTTCTAGCCTTTTTTGGCTAAATAACGAAGAAAATAGTTTAATATTTCCTATTACTAATCTTACTTTCACACAATCACTATTTATGAATATAATTAAAAAAAAATCTTAAAGCGAAAACTCACCCAAAACTTAGAAATGTTCAATTAAAAACGAATTACAGCCTAAAAATGATGAAAAATCATTTCGAAACGTTGGGTTTTTTTTTTTTTATATGAAATATGACCCAAATTGAAATTTTTGAGAACGTGAAAAAATAAGTTTTAAAATTAAAAATTATATTAGTTTTTTTCTGAACATTTAGCCTTTTTTGAACTTTTTTAAAGTCCAATTTATCGTTTCTTGTATATCTCTCTTCGCAACACTGATATACAGTTGCGAGCATAAAAAATGCAACGCTATGTGATGTGATTTTTGTTTGCATATATTTTGCTTTTAGCGATTTTATTTGTGACCATAGACTTCTGTTGTATATAATTCTGTCTAATATTTTTGTACATAAGGAAAATTATTAAATGTTTGGCAAAAAAAAAAAAAAAAAAAATCAACTCTAAACAAATAAACATGATTTTCTAAATTTTGATAAAAACTGTTATTAGAAAAGGTTGGAAACTATAGTATTGTTAGACTCCATGATTTTCTATTCTTACATATAGACTAAAATACATGAAATCTACAGATAATGTAAATATTAGCAACTAATCCTATTTTTAACTAAATTTTGCTATTTTTCTTAACAGTTTTTGAAATTTTTCCATAAAGATTGATATTCTTAGAACTATTATTTATTTTTTTATTAGATTGAAATCTTACAAAAATTCTCTATGAGAAAGTGATCAAATACTCATGATTATTTGGCTTAACTTGATAATTCATAATTGTTTAAGAGTTTTGGATAGAAATAACGCGATCAAATTCGATCGTTTTTGTAATGGAATCAACAGCTAGATAAATTTTTTATAAGATAACGCAATATTGTTCAAATATCCCTTGATTTTGGTTCTGGAAAGACAGGAAAAGACAATTAGGAATTACACTTATTTTGACACTTTTCCTATGTCAAATAATTAAAATTGTATTATCCTTCGTGATTATTGGACTGTTGCACATTTCTACTATTGGAAATTAATATTTAAGGAAGTAATAAATAACTTGCCTCCAAAAGTAAAGGTGCTAGTTTGATTTAGTAAATAATGTGTGGCATTAACATAATTAAATCAACGATTGCTGGCTGTAGTAGTTTTAGATGGCCACATGTGTTCATTCGAGTAATATCAAACATCTACTGTCCCATGACTTGCATCATTTTTTTTCATGCATAATCGTTCCAATATTGTGTATGTAGGATAATTTAAGAATCCTCATATTAGAACTACACATCAATATTATTTCAGTACCATCATAATGTTATTCTAAAATATTCCTAAACTCTTAAAAAGAATGGAGAGGGAGTGTTTTTTCGTTTTATTATTACGAATATCCTTTGTGGTTAAAATGACCTTAAATTTATGTATATTGGTAGTAATTGATGGTAATAAAATGAAATTACAATTTTCAGCATTTTTCAATAAGTATTTTTTTTAATCAAAATTTATATATATATATATATATTGTTGTTCAGACAAATTTTTAATTGGAAATAATATTTTATTCTTGAACATTTGATTCGAATTTTTTTTTTTTTATGTTTGACAAACAAAATTGTAAACATTCTCTCTAATAATTACACCTTGTTATTTATTCTACCATGATAGAAAAAAATAAAAAAAAAATAAGAAATAATTTCAATAACAAAAAAAATTTTTAATTTACATTATTTAAGATGCTTAATGCTTAAGATGCTTAATATTGATGTCCATTTAAACACAAAACTTGGCTAAAGTGGAGTTTTTCTTTCATAAAAGATTTCAAATAAAACGTTTTATATTTTTTCAATCTAATTTTTGTATTTTTATGGTTACACAATTATTTTATTTTTATTATAATAAAATTAAATTTGTCCATATATTACAGTTTTATTTCATACAGCAGAACGAACAATTTTTCTCACCATAGAAAAAATATTTTTTACCGTAGAACTTTTCTATCGTTCAACACACGCCCAAAATGTTAAAAATATAAAAAAAAATATTTTAAGAATTCCTTATAATAAACTTGTATGTATTTCTATTCAAAAATCGATTTTTTGTATGGAAATCTTAAATTTCATTTTATAAGGAAAAATTTGTGTTCTCTTATATTTCTCGCCACCAACCCTCTACAAGCAAGGAAGATGCGGCAAACAATACTCCCAGCTCTCTTAAAGGTCTTCAAAAGAAGATGATAAAGAATGCTGGAAGTGGGGCTGGTCATAAGCCATCTGGCTCTCTTAAGGATCACCGTAAGGAGGTCGTCCCTACCGCCAAGAAGGCGAGTCACACACCGACTGGATCTCTTAAGGGCCCCCAAAAGGAAGTCATTAAGAGAGTTAGATCTGGTGACGACAAGCCTTCTACCTCGAAAAAGGCGAAGGAGTCGATGAAGCCGGCATATCTGCAGGCGGCTGTCATAGACCGTGCTGACCAAGATGGGAGGACTAGCACGGATCTATGGAGGTCAATTGAAGATAGGCTCATTGACGAGATCGCCTTAATGAAAGGAAGGCCGGATGAAGTGTCCTTTAAAGGCGCGGATTGGTCAAAGTGAGTCAAAACTATCAATTGTGGTAATGAGAAATCGCTTGACTTTCTCAAGGCCACGATTGCCAAGTGTGGCAGCCTTTGTCCAGAGGCGAAACTGGATGTGATACTCGCATCTGAGTTGCCCCTGAGACCAGTAGTGACAGTGTGGATTCCACCACCCATAAAACCGGTGGAAACTATACTGACAGTGTTGGTCAGCCAGAACGATGGTCTGGATACAAGTCAGTGGAAGTTGTTAGCTTCTCTGACTTGTAAAGAGAACCTCGGAAGGGACTTCAGGTTTGCTACAGACCAGGTGTCTCTCAAGAAATTAGAGTCTATGGGGAGAATCGCAAAGTACCAACAAGGCTGCAAGTGGTGCAAATTAACTTGCATCACTGTGAAGCAGCCCCTATTGAATTAGCGATGAACCTTATTTACTCCAAAGTGGATGTGGCCTTAATCCAAGAGCACTGGATCAACAACACCAGAGTATGTGGATTAAGTGTCAAAGGGTATACACTTTTTGTACCATCCACTGAGGATAAGGTAAGAACGTGTATACTAGCTAGGAATGAGTTAAATTTTATAAATTTTCATTCTTTCAGCAATGGAGAACTAACGGTCGTGAAAAGAGAGGATAGAGACGGGAGGAAACTCGCACTCCCCTCCGTTTATATGTCCTACGATGTGGCCAAGCCACCGGTTGATATGGTGTGCAAACTAACGGAGTACGCAAAGAGAAGAGGAGTATATTTGGTACTCTGTTGCGATGCTAACGCACATCACTGCCAGTGGGGCAGCGCTGATATCAATGAGAGGGGTGAGTCAGTTTTCAATTTTATAACTACTAACAATCTTTTTATCTGTAACTTGGGTAATATGCCCACATTCAGAACTAAAGATAGAGAGGCAGTTGTAGATATAACACTGACGAACTTTAGCAGCGATTACATTACGAATTGGAGGGTAGATAGTGAATGTTCCTTTTCGGATCATAACAGGATATCCTTTAGTTTAAAAAAAACCATATAGGAACTCCAGGAGAACCGACTGGGACTCCTTTAGGGTCATTATGTATAGGGAACTAAACGCCGCTCCAGGATGGCAATTGTCATCAGAGAGAGTTGAGAGTTTAGTGGAGGACTTCACGGGGAAAGTTAGGAACAGTTATGAACTAACTTGTCCGGTAATATTTCCGGGAAAGAGGGAACAGCCTAAATGGTGGACCAAGGAACTTAGGAATCAAAGGTCAACCGTCAGGAAGCTGTTCAATAGGGCGAAACTGACACGCAAGTGTGAGGATTGGAACAGCTACAGGGAAAGTTTTAATAGGTATAAGGCAGACATTAAGAGGGCAAAAAGGGACTTATGGAGGAACTACTGTGAGTCCATCGACTCTGTTAATGAGTTATCCAGATTCAGGCGAATTTTATCCAAGGATCCTAGTGCTCCTGGATATATTCAGCGTGCGGATAACTCATGGACGGAGTCTTGCTCTGAGTCTCTGAGTTTACTTATGGAAACTCATTTTCCAGGCTGTAGGAACTTAGAGGCAGATGCACAGGCAGGACGAATCTTGGGATTCTCAGAATGTGTATCTGATAGGGAACTTAGTGAAGTATTCGGTGACATAGTCTCGATGGATAAGGCAGCATGGGATGTGAACACCTTTGAACCTTTCAAGTCACCTGGTCCAGACGGTGTTTTTCCAGCCATGCTGCAGAACATCAGTGACACGGCACTAACACTTCTCACTGAGCTTTTTAGTGTGTATCTTATCAAGAGATATATTCCAAGAAGGTGGAGAGAGGTTAAGGTAATTTTCATACCTAAGGCAGGTAAGGCTAGCCACTCGAAGCCTAAAGATTTTAGACCGATCAGCCTATCGCCTTTTCTTTTGAAGACATTAGAGAGATTAATCGATCTTTATTTGAGGACGAAAATTGACAACCATGTCATCAGTGGGACTCAGCACGCTTATCTAAAGGGTAAATCTGTTGAGAATGCGCTACGTGATGTGGTGAGTTACATTGAACACGGCCTGCAGTATAGGGAGTATACATTGGCAGCGTCCCTTGATATAGAAGGAGCTTTCAATAACATTAAGATTGAGGCTATTAGAGAATCACTAGAATCATTATGCATTCAAAACTTCCTAATCGAATGGATTATTTTGATGCTGAATAGCCGAATAATTAATGCGAACTTGGGTGATGCATGCATAAGGAAGATAGTGACTAGAGGGACTCCGCAAGGAGGAGTTCTCACGCCCTTGCTATAGCTCTTAGCCGTCAATGTCATTCTAAGACAATTTGACGCAAGAGGGCGGAAAATCGTTGCCTATGCTGATGAAGTTGTTATACTGATCTCAGGTAAATTTCTTTCCACGATCAGCGACGTCATGCAGTATGAACTTAACGAACTGTCCTCATGGGTTTAGGGGTCAAATCGGGGAAAACAGAGCTAGTTTTTTTCCCCAGAATGTACAAGATTGAGCAGTTTAGGCTACCGGTACTAGGGGGAACTGAACTAAGACTTGGTGTGTTTCTTAATAGTAAATTATCTTGGAAGAGGAACACTCAGGAGAGGCTTAAAAGAGGTCTCAACGCCTACTACACATGCAGGAACTCCATAGGTAAGAGTTGGAGACTCAAACCGATGGTAGTAAATTGGATTTACACCTCGGTAGTGAGGCCAATTCTGACGTAAGGATGTCTGGTCTGGTGGGAGGCAATGAGAATAGGAAGTCGTAGGAATCTTTTGTCTAAAGCCCAGAGATGTGCTTCGATTGGCATAACAGTTGCCGTCAGAAGCACACCTCAGGCGGCACTTGACGTCATTCTGCATCTCCTACCCATTGAGAAGTTCGTGATGGGAATGGCTGCAAGGAGCCTGCTTAGACTTAGTGAACTAGGACTTACAGGATCAATCAGAATAGGACATTCCAAACTTTTAAACGAGGTTAATCTCGGTGGATATGCCCTGGTTCCCTCTGGATCCACGGACTATATGTGCACGGAGGTCGATTTCGGGGAAAATCCTATACAGATTATCCCGAGTAGGAACCAATGGTCAGATAGGGAGAAACTATTCAGTGGAGTATCGGTATTCACTGATGGATCCAAAATGGATACAGGCACTGGTGCAGATGTGTATCTAGTTGAGGAAAACATCAGGTAAACGTATAGACTCCCGGATAGTTGTAGTGTGTTCCAGGCGGAAATTCTAGGTATTCTTAGGGCCACAGAATTGATTGCAGGGACCATTGAAGTGAATACAGAGGTATGTAGATAGCCAGGCGGCGCTGAAGGCCTGGAAAGGACATTTTGTCAAGTCTAGGCTAGTTAGCGACTGTAAGAAGGCTCTCAGGAGATTGATGGGAAATTATCATATCAGACTCTGCTGGGTACCGGGTCATTGCGAGATAAATGGCAATGAGGTAGCTGACGAATTAGCTAGGAACGGCTCAGCTTTAGATAGGACAGCAAGTGAAAGCGGTGTGAGACCATCTCTAGGCTTTTACTTCAGGTTAATTAGGGAGTGGATTCGGGATAGAACCAATCATACATGGAAACGTAGAACGGACTGCAGATTATCAAGGGTCCTATGGCCCAAACTTGATAAAGCAGATACAAATCTACTTTTAAGCATGAAAAGGGAAAACCTGAAGACTATGATAGGTATTCTGACAGGTCATTGTCCCATAGGGGGAATGATAGGGAATTGGGATAGAGGTTCCTCCGGTCTTTGCAGAATGTGCGAAGATAATGAGGAGCTAGAGACGGTGGAACATATCATATGTCACTGTCCATGTCTACAACTAAGTAGGCAGAAATGGTTAGGCAGTCGATTCCTTGACGAATTAGACAGTATATCGAGAATAGATCTCGATAGATTAATAGGATTCGTCATGGGAATAGGCTCTCTAAGAGGGGGTCGTTGGCTTAGAGCGAACGATTTAGGGCGGTAGCACTTTTCATTTCCAGATTCTTTCTATTCTTTTCTATACTTTTCTTGGTATCAGCTTTTCTCTATCATTTTATTTCCTGCTCTTTTCTATGTCTCGTCTGTAGTTTCTTTCTATATTTTCTACGAAGGGACTCACAATGGACCTCTTGGTCTCCGAGTGGACGCACAAGCACTCTTCTGAGTGCTGTGCGACCCTTCTCTACCTACCTACCTACCTATATTTCTCACCAAAAATTGATTTTTTATATGAAAATCTTAAATCACATTTTATAAAGAAAAATTTCATATAATTAACAAACAATAATGTTCTCCTCGAAGGTTTAAGGTGAAATTATTTTTGATGTTAAGAATAAAAAAAACATTATTTTTCAAGCATTTAAAACCCTGTTTAATAAAATTTACACATGTAGATAAATAAATAAAATAAATAAACATCACTAACACTGGCCGGCAAATAAAACCTCCTTAAAAAAAAAAAAAAAAAAAAAATTGGTGGACTATATGGAATTTGGTGTGGCAAACAGTAATCTGTTTTCAGATCACATTTTGGTTTTCTGTTTATGGGTATGACTAGTATTGCCCCCTTTTTAGGCAGTCACACTAGTATAATTCGAGAACTGTTTGTCCAATTTAGATAAATTAAAACTCAACAGAAGTGACTAAAATTATCTTCAAGTTATCTTAACATAAGTTTCGGAGTTATTCGGAAATAAAAAAGTAACGAAGAAAAGGTGTCAATTTTTTCATATAAAATTTTTGCTACTTGGAAGCTATAAATAAGTAAAAAAAATACAGTTTTTAATCCTTTATCATAAAAAAACTATGATGAAGAAAGCCAAATTTTACTTACAATTAATTTAGTTTTATTTAACTAAATTGGACAAACCGTTCTCGAGTTATACTAGCGCGAATTCATAATAAGGAGATATCTAAATAAAATTTCACATAGTCAGAGGTGAGGTATTTTTGTGTAATGAGGGTAAATGGTAGACCTCCAAAGTTGGTCACCTCGGGTATGTATTTTTTTTTTTAATTATGATTTTAATTTAAAAAAATTTTACATATAGACCTTGTAAATTTCTGTAAATATATATATATATATTAAATGCGGTCAAATTTCTCCAGAGCATGATCTTGAAATTGAGATTTAAAGTATATTTTGGATAAAAAACGTTAATATTTGTATTCCAATGAATTTTTTCCACAATGTAGATAAATTTTTTTTAATTCATGGAATTAAGAAAACTCCCCTCTTTTTTGTAACAAAATATCCAAAATCCCAGTCCGGGAAAAAGTTGTTTTAAAAATTGACTTCTTTCATTAAAATGATCACCCAGCTGTTGTAAAAGGCGTGGTAGAAGAAATTATATACATATATATAAATTATGTCTATATATATATACACGCATTTACGTTAACATTTCTTTTGAAACTGTTAAAAAAATTCCATAGTCCGGAAAAAAAATGTGAACTTTTTTTAAAGTTCAACTTCAGATTAATATAACTTTTTATTTGATTCATATATTTATTTAGAATTTTATAAGAAGTCTAGTGCATATTTTCAAAAAATGTTTCACCAAAATTAAGCCCGCCAAGTTTAAAAAAGATTTCAAAAAACGAGGCCAAAAATGAGGGAAAAATTTACTTCGATCTAAATATATCTTAAACTAAAAGAGATAACCTAGACACGGATATTTACTCGAATAATGTTTGCTACATTAATCCACAAATTAAAATGAAATAATTGTTCTATTAAATTACAATCAAGAATTTCGAGTAAACATTTACTCGAGTAAATTATGCCGATTAATCGACTAATTCTTAACTGGTTTTAAAGATGTGTTAATATTATTTTTTAAAATTTAGCTTGAAAAGAACTGTTACAAAATTTTTATAGAATGTTTAAAATCTAAAGGTGACACCACATTTTGGAATTATAGGGGAGAATGGGGTAAAGTGGAGCATACTTTTATCTAACTTCAATAAAATAATCTAATTCATAGATGATAGAGAAAAAAAGATTCACCATTTTATATAAAATTTTTTGTAAGAAAGAAATTGGAGGATTTTAAACTTGATTTAGAAAATCATATTGTTAGTTCTACTAGAGATAGTGCAGTCGATATATGTATGTAAATTTGGTGTTGTGGATATGATGATCATAAATTGAATGAATCTTGTTATATGGGATGTATTTAGAATTAAAAAAAAAAATAAATTTTTACTTTATGTCAATAATCGTTGAAGTTCTTTATATAAAAAATCAGAATTTTGTTCGAATTCATTAATGCGCCTTATCAGATTTTTTTTTTCGCTTATTTATTTAACTATCAAAGAATTTAATAAAATATACTACATTTATACACACCTCAATTAAAAATATTGCGAAATGTACCGTATAAACAGTGAGTTAATATTTTAACTGCAAATAAAGCGTACGGCAATGCCACTTTTTTTTACGCTCATAGAATTTTCGATGATAATAGTTGCATTTTTCTCATCCGGCATGACAAATAAGGAAATATATTTCTTTATACAGATTGATTATAACCAGTGAGTTATTTATTTGCAAGATATTTTCATTTGCAATAGTCATGCGTATAAACGTAATAATAGAGAAAAAATTATTTTTCGAAAAAAAAAGAGAAAAATGTACACAATTTTTAAAATAATATTTTGAAGAGACTACTTCAGAACGTTTATTTAAGTCTTTCTTACAAATTAAGTAATCTCAATTAATGTAGGCATATTTTTGATCTATTAGACTATTTGCTTTTTTCATAAAACACTAAGAAAATCTAATAAGCATTGAAAAAGACGAGTAAAATTTTAAAGTATAATTAACTCGAATAACTCGAGTAATTTAAAAGATTTACTCGATTATTCGAGTAATTTAAAAACTGAATGTTTAATTAATCGAATAAAGAAAAAGTCAAGTAAAATAAATACCCTACTAGATATATATGCATACTTTTTGTAGAGTCTTACAAGGACTATCTATGTTCACACAAAATTTTTTACATTCAAATGAATTTTTGGCGGTTTTTGATTAAAATTACATACCCGAAATAACAAAATTTGGGGGTCAGACCCTCTAGGGATCTGTGCTTCCCAAATGAAAGTGGCGGTTTTTACTTTTATTATTATTTCTTTTTAAATTTATTTATTTATTTTGAAGTGAATTGAAACAAAAAATAAAATAATACTTTACACATTTTTGTAAAAAAATACAACGAATTTTAACAAAATATTATTTTGCAAAAGAAATTTAATTTCAAATAAATCTTTCAAGGCCGATTTCTTTAAGTGTGGGAAAAGATTTAGCTTCAGGATCATAGGCAGCAAATTAATATTCAATACCTTCAATTAATTCTCCATAAATTTCCTCCTCATCACCTTCATGATTATCGTTAGGATTAGGTGGGAACTTAGAATCATATGAAGCACTACGTTTTCTTCTTTCATTCAATTGAGAGGATTCCGAGGATACCGACGAATCTTCTTCTGAAGGTGCAACACTTTCGGAAATATCACGCTTCTTTCTCATATAAGAGAACTCTTTGGATATAGTCAAAGGATCAGAATGAGATATATCTTCTTCAGCGCTACGGGGTTTAGCCGATACGTTATAGGATATAAATCCTACGATTAAAAGAACTGCTACAAATCGCATTGTTTTTATAAGTTTAATTAAAAATTTACGATGAATTTAAAAATAAAACTAATAAATTTTGGCATAAAATTGCTTTTTATATAGCTGAGTTAGAAAAGTATGCTTTATTCAGATGTTTAGAATTATGATATTTATTTATTTAAGTGAATAATATTGACACAAGTGTGTAACGTGTAGTTTGTTTATCCAAAAAAGTTCTTAATTAAATATATTTGTTTTTATATAATGCTTATGTGCACTTTGTTTTATATCGAGTCTATTACTGTTAGTCATTTCATTTGCTACGTTCATTTCCAGATATTTATTAAAACCTACCAATATGTATGCCTTATAGTGTAACTAAATAGTGACTTTGCCTAATATGTTCCTTTTTTTATTTTAATTACGATATTTAATTTAATTTATATATGATATTTTTATTTAACATTTCTGTTATTTATTTAATATCTTGAAAGAAACTAAAATAATATGTTTAAAAGGTTCTTTTAAAACACGTGTCTTTAATTAATTGGGGTTTAATAAAATTTTTGTGCATAAGTTTTTCTTAAAAATATGTTTGTATGACGAAATTCAATAAAAAATTCTGTAGTTTATAAAACAAAAGTTTAATTATAAAAAGGGCTATTATCTGTGATCATTTTAAAAAAAAGCTTTTAGTGAATAACTTAGAATGAATGTATTTTCTAAATTAGAGGCTCAATCGTGAAATCAGTCTCTCTTTATTGCTCGTTGATACAGGACAAGATTACGCATTTGCGCATTAAATACTAGAATAGAAATATCGGTAAATTATTATTGCTGTTTAACAGCAATATCACTGCAGTTAAAACCAGGGTTGTCAGATTTTTTTGAGCCTCTGTCGCCAAATTGGTGATTAGAAATCGCCATAAATCGCCAAATTAAAATTTTATTTGGTTTTTAAAGAAATAATAAAAAATTAACTAAAATGTTATGTGTCGTACAATTTTTAGCACATGAAATTTCGTATAATTGTAAATTCAGCTTTAACAATGCCAACAATATTGCAATAGCTAATAATAACACTGTGCTAGTTGCAAATTTTAACAAACTGGGCACCCTACTGGTAAAGCTAATTCGAGTACGATGAATTTAATGGTGACAGCCGTTTTTCGAAAAATATTAGCAATATTTTGGTTCAAACTTAATTATGGAAGTAGGGAATCAGTTGAAAATTAGAAGTAAAAGAGACATTATTTATGTATATTAAACAATAAATCGTTTGAATATATACTCCAATTATTAATTAAATTTTAAATGTTTTTATATTTTTGTTTGAAAAGTTGCTCATTGATAACACTAGTTAGCTTGCTTACAGAATTATAGTGATATTTTTTGCCAGTTTAAAATTTTGTTTATTAGCGTTTAAAATATATTTGATAATAAGAATTCATTATTACTCGTATAAACTTCAATGGAATCTTAATTGTTTATATTATTTAAACTCAAAAATTCCTTATTCACAAATCAATTTTAAATTTAATATACATTTTAAATTTAAAAGTTGTTTGTGAATACGGGGGTAAATTATTAAATTTAAGTTAAAAATTTAATTTCCCTAAATTGCTTTTGGCGTTTTAAAACGAAATATCTCTAAAACGACGCTAAATTCAGCGTCGTCGATTTAATTTAACCAAATGGGTGCACACATGTTAACTACACTGTGCTCGTCTCATCGAATAAAAAAAAAAAAAAAAAAATACAATTTAAAATACACTTTTCTGATCATAGCCCCTTTTTAGGTCATCAATTTTTAACATTTATTTGACTTTATTGTATTTTTTTAAAGAATAATTCTAACATTATATAACAACATTGGCCCTATTAAATTTATAAATTGTCATATCATTGTGACCGAAATCATTAATATCCTTAATATATTTAAAAGATGATGGAAAACAAATTATCAAATTATTATCAAATATTATTGAAAATATATTTTTAAGGGATAAAATTTTGTAAACTAAGTTGAAGCTATTTACAAATTAAAGCTCTTCATTTTGCTAGATAGGCAAATACTAAAAATAATGGACTTCTAGTATGAAAATTTAATAGTTTTTCTCCACAATTCATTAATTAATCAAATTTCAAAAATTAGCCAAACAAATCGCCTCCATGTTATATATCGAAAATTCAGTCGCCAAAATCAATTAAAAATCGCCACTATGTTATATTTCTTGTATTCTGTTTTAAGCTGATTCGGAAGACAAAACACACTAAGAATTATAACACAATCCTCTCGCTTTCGAACATGAGTTCGAATAGGAAAATACCAGCTGATAACGATGTTGCTAGCTCAACTAAATGAGGGTTTATTAATAATAATTATTATTATCACCCAATTCAGGCATTAAATGATAATGAAAAAGACGGAGCAAATATTGGTACACTCCCGGTGTCACCAAAAATACATATACCACCTATAGCCATTTTTTAATACTTTATCAACAATAATAGATAAGTTGTTTAAAATTAAAAAATCAGCTTTCTACAGAAGAAAGATTTTCCAGAAATATTATTCTTTATACTAATGCCCGGTATGCCATATCCCGTTTGTAGAGATATTATAAGCTCAGAAATTATTATAAAAAAATTGGTAAAAGTTTTACATTAACAAATGAAATGTTTACTAATTAAAAAAGAAAAAATGTATTAATGTTTTTTTATAAATAGTTTAAATAAAGAATTAATTTAAAAGAAATTTCTAAATATGTTTTTTATTTGATATAATTATAAATAGGTGTAAAAAATAATCTCATATTAAAACAAAAAGTTAACAATAATAAAAACATTAATAGTGATTAATAAAAGAATATAAATAATAATTTTATAATCTTAAAATACGTTTATATAAATTATACAGTTTTGTGTCAGTATATACTGATTGTAATACGAATTACAAATACATATGTATGTTAAAAGATTGTGTTTGAATATTTTCACAATCATACGTTTATTTATGTAAAGCAGTGTTGAAATAAATGAATGGTGTCTCAACATTATTATAATTTCTTAATTCGTCAATCATATAAAAAAAAAAAATTATGTGCTCCAGATCAATGTTACCAGCATGTGATTAATTAATAGTTCCTTTAATTCAGCTGATGAAACCATTTTTCCTTTAATCCTTTTTTATATTTTTATGTTGTCTGTATGAAGATTCGAGTATAACTAGTTTAATTTTTGAAGAAAATACATACATACATACATAGTACATAGATATTTAGAGATTAAGACTTTCTTTATTAAAGTATAAATTAATAAAATTTTTAAATAAAATTACATTTTTTTCAGCACATGTTTGATTAATATTCTTATTCTTGTAATAATTACCAATTTTTACATTAATATGATTTTTATATAGGTTTTTTTATATTTGGAAAATTAAAGTTATTTAAAATAAATATACATATTTCTTTCCCTTTTTCGTTATATTCTTCTTTAAATATTTCTTTTATCCATTTCTCTTTTTCGCATCCTTTAACATATATATTGAGATATTTTTTATAGTTGTCATTAAATATCCTATAGCTTTTTTTATAGTACAGTCACCATCATTCCAACGTAATCCATGAAAATGATTTTACAACCATTTATTTGTAATTATTTTCTTATAAGTTAATTTCGAATATTTACAAGGAGATTTATTGAGAAAAGTTTCAATATTAAAAACACCATCATCATTATTTAAAATGCTAATTTATTTAACAAATAATTTATTAACTACGTAAAATCCCTACAAATCTATTACAATAAATCTATCTGAAAGTATTATCTAAATACGAGTGAAGTATATTGATAAGAAACTGTTTATTTTATACTATTTTATTCTATCTTTTCAAAACAATTTTATAATTTTGACCATGATCGCCAGCAACTTTTTTTAAGTAATAATCTCCAGATGATAATTCTCGATGGACATCAGCAGAAATAAAATTGTACCTCTCTGGCAGGAAAACAACATAGTTTTTTAACTCTAACATTGTTTCTTCGCCATAATTTGTCCTCTTTTTCTCACTCTTTAATATTTTAAACATTTTGTCAAACGGCATATCCTTTATGGATAAAATAGATTTCTCAAATTGTATCTCGCCAATATTATTGAGATGTTCCAAAATGTTTTCCATTTTTCATTTTTTTTAGTTGTTTAACTCACAAACTTTAAAACGTAACTAATGAATTTTTTTTGAAAGTGAAAGAATTTATACGAAAAAATTTGTAGTAAGAGTAAAAAAAAAAAAAAAAATTTTAAAACAACTTAACACGTGTAGTGTGATTTTAAAGTTTTACAAATTAAACTTATCAATATTATAAAATATTACGTAGTTTCATGTAATTTCCGAATACCTCTTACTCATCGTTTAATTGTTCAAGATGTAATTTACAATTTGATTAGTAATAGATTTACTAAAACATTTACGTTTAGTACAACACATGGAAAATAATATTTTTTGTATTGCATGTAATAAACATATTACAAAAAAAAAAAGAAAAAAAATAGTGTTGTAGAAATTGATAAAATCTATTAGTTCCTGTTTTACTTGATACCAGAAAACTTTCTGAGTGATGTTAAATGCAAAGTAATTGATTTATTAAAGAAGTTCACGCAGATAAAAAACATGGTTACAGCATTATCACTACAATAATATTATGTTCTCATTGTTTAATAACTCTGTGTTCATCAAAACAATGATTTTGTTTAAATTTTGTCATTTAATGTTTACACTCAATAAGAATTTTAATATGATTGACTGCAAAAGTTATATGTTTTTAACTATTTTTATCAGAAAAAAATTTTGTTAATATGAAACATATTATTACTTCTACAATATTTGCAGTATTTTTCTTTTTTCTTAAAGCATTTTTAAGCCATATTAATATTATTATTCCGATAACAATAAAATGTTACAAATAAATATAATACTTATTCTTTTCACAAACTTAGTAGCAAACTTCAGTACTATGTATATAATATATATATAATATATATAATAAATATAATATATATATATATATATATATATATATATATATATATATATATATATATATATATATATATATATATATATATATATAAAAGGAATCAAAATATATATTTTGATATATTTATATATATTTATAGGGAATATAAATATATATAATTGTTTATGTGAAGAACATAATTTATATTTATTATAATGAATTTATTATATTATTTACGTTGCCCTTGATCTAATTGTCCAGACTATACTGGAAATCAATATTTTTTTAATGGTTGTTTTTCGTATGCTAATCTATTGTTTTGATCTCATTCACATCTCTCATTTTCAAATTCGCCGTAATTTATCATTTGTTCATTTATTTTGTATTGTTTGATTAGCTATGATTATTATTATAGAAAAACAATTAGTCAGTTGGTCAGCGACCATTAAAGAACACAGAACAAACTTCTCGAAAGAAAACAAACTACATACAAATAAAATAACTTTTTGTGAGCAACAAACATTTGAATAAACAACAGTGAAACGTGAATATTAAAATCATACAAAAAATAAACATTGTGTAAGATAAAAAAAAAAAAACAATTTATAACAATAAACGTAAGCCCAACAGTTCTTGTAAATAAACTATAAATAAATAAAATAAAATATTTGTGTTATTTATTCCCCACATAATCATTTGTTGTTTTTTTTTTATTTCCCGGCCCCCTTGCGGTTACACAAAAAACACGAAAGGACTGAGAGGGAATTCCAATATTTGTAATAATAAGTAATAATTTTCCAAAAAAAAAAAAAAAAAAAGTTTAGAGCAAATTGGAATAAAAAAGTAAAAAATCATAAATAATAGAAACGTACGGTTTTCAAGTAATAAATAAAGTTGCGAAAAGTAGAAGAAAAAGATACAATATTTCTAAAGATACAAAATCCTTGAGATATGTGTAATATTAAATACAGGGATGGATAATGATATTAATACTATTAATTTGTACAATTCAAAAAAATATGTAAAAACATTAAAAATATAAAAAAAATCAAAAAATTTAAATTCATAATTTTATAAAAATAGTGAGCATAAGAGAAATTTCATAAATTTAAATATAAATATAAAAAAATACATTTTACAATTCAAGGGTTGGTATAAATTTCAATAATAA
This sequence comes from Protocalliphora azurea, assembly GCA_932274085.1. Taxonomy (NCBI): domain Eukaryota; kingdom Metazoa; phylum Arthropoda; class Insecta; order Diptera; family Calliphoridae; genus Protocalliphora; species Protocalliphora azurea. Next base: position 23,332,990 of record OW026522.1, on the reverse strand, counting down.
ATGTGATGTTTAAAGGCGAATTTTTGCCAATCAACGTCCAGCCTAAGACGGCGTCTTGTGCCATCGGAACGGTGAGAGTTGGTGCATTAATTGTTGATTTAATGATGTGAGGATACATATCTGCCCATAGGATGATGTTGATGTTTCAAGATTTGTAGAATGTTGGATCTGCCAAATGGAGGTTTTTGTATGAATCTGCGATTTTCTCATCAACAGAGCGGAGAGACTGTGGTAAATCTTTTGTCATCATAGCATTTATAACGAACACAGGGCCGTCAACAAAATGAGGTTTAAAAGTAATTTTACAAGTACGACGAGTACCTGATCTGTCGATAGGAAGACGATAACGAGACGATAAACATTCAGCAACCTTGGTGAAGACGGATTGAGAATGCCACGAATATTACTTCAATCTTCGCCTAACAGGAGACGTATAATGACAGTTGGCCGCAAAATAACTGTATGCATGAGGTTCACTTCTTGGCTAATATTGTTGTTTATTATGGACCTGACGGTTGATGTAGAAGGGTATGGTGTGTTTTACTGCATAAACGACATCTCTCAGAGCTACGACATCTAGGTAACAGGTGGCTGTGGGTCAAACAGTTTTGGCTGTATTTATATTTCTTGACGACATTGAACCTGGATGTCACAGTCATGTTGCTAAATTTTTGGCATGTCTGCAATGGATGATCCCTTTTACATAGTCGGCGGTCAGGTTGATTATGTTGATTTCGTCTACTCTTTTGTCCTTTGAATAACGGCAATGGGGGATTGTCTTCTGGCTTGACGGTTGTTCGGTGACATAATTTTGTAAGAAGTTAGAAAAGTTTATTAGGCAGGTTCATTAGTAGAAGAGGGGAGGAGAATTAATTTAGTGATAGGCTTTGTTATGTTGCCTGTTGAGATTCGAACTTCTGTGACTCTGACTTTATTGTCTTGTCCGGGAGATACTTTCAGTATACGAACAAGTCGTCATTTGTTTGGGGGGAAATTATCTTTTCTGATAATGACAAGATCATTTACGGCAAAGTTCCTCTGGGGGTATTTCCACTTGTTTCGCTTATGCAATTCTTTCAGGTACTCTTCTTTCCACCGACAAGTAAAGTGATGGTGCAGTACATTTAGTTTTTGCATCTATTTGCATAGCTAAGTGGCTGGCCAGAAAAGTCTGACTCAGGGGTTGACAATAACGGGGCGCCAATGAGAAAATGCCCGAGCATAAATTTCATTAGGGTTCTCACTCATTGGACTTAGGGGTCTTGAGTTAATTAATTCCTCAAAGGTAAAAAACTGAACCTGGCTCCCGGAGTCCACCCATATGAGGAGCGCCAGCGGGATTAAAGTGCCATTTGATACTCTGAGAAGCGTGTTGAGAGAGAATATTTGCTCATATTTTGGGTAAGAGATTTTCTTGATTTTTAAGGAAGATGTTTGCAGCGCCGACAAATGCAGTTCCATTATCTGAGAATAGAGCAGATGGGAGACGACAGAAAAATCGTGAGAATGCTACTAGAAAAGTTGGGGTTAATATTTCGCTTGTTGCCTCCAGATGCATTGCTTTCGTTGCGAAACATACAAACACTAGGACGTAACCTTTAGTTATTTTGAATCCACGGCCAGCAAATGATTTTACGTTGAATGGGCCAGCGAAATCAAGACCGGTGTTTATAAAGGGTCGACAAAGAAGCGTTCTTTCTGGAGGGAGAGATGCTATGAGCTGCTGACTCTGTTTGTGATTATACATAACACATATTTTACAGTTGAATATGATGGTTTTTATTAAGTTTTTGAATTTAGGTACCCAAAATTCCATTCGTATTAAACGAATTAGAAGGGAATTTTCTCCATCATTCTTCATATGAAAGTATTTCGCATCTTGAGAGCCTTCCATCAGCATCTATAAACGGGTTAAAAGTTAATAAAGAACTTTGGGAATTTTCTGACCGCTAGATAGAAGACTATATTCAGGAAAATGTAACTTCTGGCAGGAAATCACTAAACGAAGTTTAACATGATTAATTTCGGATTGACTTAAAGTGAGAGAGGGGAGGTTAAAGTTCTGTTTGTATCGGGAATGAGTAAAGTGATAAATTTGGACTATATAAGCGATTACACGAAGAGCTCGTCAAAGATCGGAAAAACGCGACAGAATATCTTCTGAGTGTTGAGTTAAATGTGTTTTTACGGGCCTTACTTCTTAATTAGTTTCAATAACTGCAGACAGTGAAGGCCATTCGTTACTAGGCTGCTTGAGCCACCATGGTCCATGCCACCATAAGTCTTTACATACCAATTCCTTGGTAATAAGTCCTCGGGATCCAACATCGGCTGGGTTGTCATTGGAGCTTACATGACGCCACTTATCGTTTCCAACTTTATCCAGTATAGATGTGACTCTGTTGGCGGCGAAAGTAGTCCAATGCGAAGGGTGTTTTTGTAGCCATGCCAGCACTATTGTTGAATCTGTCCAAAGATATAGATTACAATTTTCGAATTGAATATGAGACTGAAATGATGAAATCAATTTTGCTAAGAGCTCGGCTCCACATAATTCTTTTCGGGGGAGAGTAACGAATTTGACAGGAGCAACTTTGATTTTCGCAAGAAGCAAGTGAGAAGTTATATGACCGTTTACGCTTATTGTTCGAAGGTAAAGGGTTGCAGCATATGCTTTTTCAGAGAAGTTACAAAAGCCGTGTAGTTCTACTGAACGTGAGGGGGAATAATCTACAAATCGGGGGATTTTTATGAGACTTATGTTCGGATAGTCAATCTAGAAATGAAAGCCAACTGTGAAGGGTTTTTTTTTTGAGATTTTCATCCAAATCGATTTGGTCTGTCAAAATCTGTTGCATTATCATTTTTCAATGATTTTCGGAGCTAGCCATCCAGCTGGATCAAATAATCGTGCAATGTCCGATAACACAGTTCGTTTTGTGATGTTATCTCGGAAAGGCTGTTTTATGGGGTTAAAGTAGAAATAATCCAGACCCGCACTCCAACGGAGTACAAGGGTTTTAGTTGAGGTGGTATTTTCGCGTTTCAACGTATCAGACGAAAGTAATTGTTCGGGGTTAAGGCCTTTTCGGAGGGATTTATCATTCGAGATCCATTTATGAAGGGGGAGTCCAGCAGAGTTTAAGACATTTAAGAGATTGTCTCTTAATTTTATGACCAGGAATAGGTCATGAGAACCTGCTAGTACGTCATCAACGTACATATTTTCTTGTAAAATTGTTCACAGAAAATGTCTTTCATGGATTTTGCAGGGAATTCGGGGATCTCTTCCAGCTCCCAGAATTTGGTTAACTGTTTGTTGAGGTCAAGGGTATTGAGCTCAACAAAGTTATCGGCTAAGGGTATATTAGAAAACTTGGAGTTTATAACAGACGAATAGTCATAGTAAGGTAAACATCCTGTTAATTTATTAGTTCGGAGGAAATCTAAAATTTCATTAGCTTTAGACAAGGCTCTAACGTAGGAATCAAAGGTTTTATAAAATCCTTCTTTCAGAGATTCAACATCTACATCATGAACAATCGTATTAAAATTTATCAAGATTTTATCATAAGATGCTCTAAAGTCCGCCCAGTGGCGAAGATTTTCATCTTTGTGAATGTCCATAGTGTGGATAGTATGCCTATCAACCGGAATGCCAGAGAAAAAGGCTTCAAATTCGACCACTTGATCAGAAGATTTAATAAATTCATCTAACGAAGACATTTTAGATATAGAGTTACAAAATAAAAAATGGGTATATTTGGCCAAAACGATTACAAATTTTATTCGTGTGTACGAACGAATGATTTTTCTTGGAGAGTATTTATATAAAAATAAGAGAAGTTAACTTCCTTTGATATAAAAGAATCGAAAAATTTTCTTAAATGTTCAACCGTATTATAAAATTTAAGTAAAGAGCAACAAAATATATACGTAAAATAATTTCAACACTTGTGGATTTTGTTTCTTATTAGCAAGGGAAATTTTATTTTCACAAAATTCTAACGGGTTATATAAAGTTATTTCAGTTATTTTATATGTACACTGTATTTTCTTCTATAAGTATGTAATAAAAAATAAAAATGACCAAATACCTGTTACTTTGATTATTGCTGTTGTACACTTGTAGGGGGGGAACTTTGTTCGGCCTTCTATAAAGATGATTTTCAGGAAACCTTTACAAGAACATTTAGATTTTCCATTTTTATACGGGGTGCAAACACTTTTAATTATGTTTAAAAATAAAATATTTGTAATCTTTATTTATTATGGGTAATAAGGGGTAAGATCCGGTTCGGGAAGGACCAACAAATGATTATGTGGGGAATAAATAACACTTACAAATATTTTATTTTATTTATTTATATTTTATTTACAAGAACTGTTGGGCTTACGTTTATTGTTATAAATTGTTTTTTTTTCTTACACAATGTTTATGGTTTGTATGGTTTTAATATTCACGTTTCAGTGTTGTTTATTTAAATGTTTGTTGCTCACAAAAAGTTATTTTATTTGTATGTAGTTTGTTTTCTTTCGAGAAGTTTGTTCCGCGTTTTTTAATGGTCGTTGACCAACTGACTAATTGTTTTTCTATAATAATAATCATAGCTAATCAAACAATACAAAATAAAGGAACAAATGATAAATTACGGCGAATTGGAGAATGAGAGATGTGAATGCGATCAAAACAAGAGATTAGCATACGAAAAACAACGACCAAAAAAATACTGATTTCCAATATAGTCTGGGCAATTAGATCAAGGGCAACTTAAATAAAAATATAATAAATTAATTTTATTAAATATAAATTATGTTCTTCACATAAACAATAATCATAACATGAAAAAACAAACCATAAAATCGGATACAATATGATAAAGTGGTAGAATAATAATTATTAATTATAATTATTTCTATTTTTCGCTGTGATAATATGTTCCAATTACAATATGTTGCTGTTAGATTATGGTAGTGATCATACTATATATTTTTCTCTGCGTGCTGCTACAAAAACATATAAGCATTAAATTAAATATGGAACTCTTTTGTGAGTATGAGTTAATATAAGACGATGATGTATGTAATATAGAAATAAAATCACAAATTAAACTTATCAAGATTATAAAATATTTCGTAGTTTCATGTAATTTCCCAATACTTCTTACTCATCGTTTAATTGTTCAAGATGTAATTTACAATTTGATTAGTAATAGATTTACTAAAACATTTACGTTTAGTACAACACATGGAAAATAATATTTTTTGTATTGCATGTAATAGACATATTACAAAAAAAAAAAAAAAAAAAAAATATCTCATCTTGAAATTAATATTTATGTTTGTTTAAAAGGTTCACAATATATACCTTTACCATCCTCACATACTAAAAAACATGTTGTATTAATGTTTCAAGTGGGCAATAATATCAGCACTATATTCAGTAAAATTTGAATAAGCAAAGAGATGCTCATCGTATAAAATTAAAAATATACATGATGAAATTATAACGCTGAAAAACGGTATTGTTTTAAATTTTAAAAATTTAAATTTTCCATCAAGTAAGAAATTTTGAAATTTATAATCCAGAAATAAGTGTAAACGTATTTGGAATAGAGAACGACAAAGTAATTGGTCCATATTATTTCACTCAGGCAGAAAAAAAAAAATACTCCCATCAACTCGTTACTCTTAGAGGATGGTGACAGATCTCATTATGTATTTATCAAAAATATTTCACGGTGTGTTTTCGATATTTATATTAATCAAAAAATTATATATTAAAAAAACTGTTTTTTTTTCTTCCATAGATAAGTAAAGTTGATATATGTAATACGTGTTTAATTCATTTCCATGATGAGTCATCTCTAAAAAAAACATAAGACAGAATATAATAATATGGCAACATACTCGTATATGCCTACTATAGAAAATTCTATATATTAAATTTTAAGAATTTCAAAAAACAAATGGAAGTACCATTTGTAATATGTGCTGATTTTGAGTGCATTCTGGAGTCAGTAGATATACAAAATTCTACAAATGTAAAGTTCGTACAAAAACATATTCCTTTTTCCTATAATTATTATATTAAGTGTTCACTTGACTCTAGTTTAGATAAATTTAGAATATATAGTGGTGATGACTCAACAAGTCATTTTTTTTTTAATTTAGTTGATGATGTATTAATTATTTATAATAATTATTTGAGTATAGTTAAACCAATGAATTCCTTAACATCACTTCAAAAGAAGACACTAGAAGAGGATCCAACATGTCATATCTGTAACAAATTTTTATCTATCGAAAATAGAGTAGATGGCCATTGTTATTTAACAGGTGAATATAGGGGTCCTGCTCACTACAAATGTAATTTAGAATATCAAATTGCAAATTTTATTCCTATATTTTTACCTAATTTTTCGGCATATGATTGTCATTTATTCTTCCCTTCATCTATTGAAGGTGATATGAATGTAATACCCTTAAATAAGGAGTTATACATATCAATAACTAAGAAAATTCGGTTCAATGAAGATAAAACTTTTGAATTACACTTTCTCGACTCATTTCAGTTCATGCCATCGAGTCTAGAAAAATTAGCAAGTTTTTTATCTGATAATGATTTAAAGATTGTAAAATCGACTTATAGGAATGATAATGCGATGATTATGAGTATGCTGAAAAAGTTTGGAATATATTTAAGTGTACAACACTAAAAGACTATTTATTTCTATATCTAAAAGTAAAAGATCTTTTGCTATGTGATATCTTTAAAAATTTTTGAAAAGTCTGTAAAAACATTTACAACTTAGATCCCTGTGAATATTATACTACGCCCGGTCTGTCTTGTTAGGTGATATTAACATGTATAACTTTGTTTCACGAGGTATTCGAGGAGGTATTGTACAATATAGTAAACGTCATTTCATATATTAGTGATTATGATGACGCCAAGGAATCAAACTATCTTATATATTTAGATGTTAATAATTTATATAGTTATGCAATGCACAGTGGGGCAGAATTGAAATTTTTGGGAAATAAATCTGTAACTTCTGATCGACTGGTTGGATTTTCATGAAATTAATTATTAATTAATTAATTATTAATTAAGTTTGGAAGGGGGGCACAACAAACCCCTCAGGGGCGGAGCTAATGGGGCTCAAAGTTAGGTACCTCTGACATAAAAAATTTTTAATCGCATGCCAAATTTTTGTTTCTCGTCCGATTTTTATATATTGTTGTAGGCCCTGACAAGACCTACAAAAGACTTGCTTACATGTCCTATTTATCTCTTATAGTTTTCAAGTTATTTGCGTTTGAATTTTTAAGCACCATAATACTGTATGTTCTTGGTCCAGTTTTTTTTTCATATATATCCTAGTATTTTCGACCGATTTTATTAGTTTTACTAGTTAAAGAACAAAATTATCTATTGAATAAAAAAAATTTGAAGTCGATATCTTTACCGAGTCCAAAAATAAACGATTTTGAATACGAAAATTGCAAAAAAAACGATTTTTGTGTTTTTTTTAGCCGAAAAAGTATCTACACTCTTTTTTATCTAAAATAAAATTTTCTTTAGCAACATATAATAATTTTGCACTTTTCTGAAAGGTAACTTCACAGAGATGACTTTAACATAAAAAAAAAGCCCAATAACTCAATTGGTCATGGTACGCACCCTCCCGAATTCGACCCATTTTTAATGAAAGTTTTGATTTTAGACCATATTTTCTCAAATCCCAAAGCACGAATCGAAGAGCGGAATATATTTTAAGAATCCCCAATATGTTGTTAAAAGTTTTAAATCAAAATCTACGGGCCTTCGGAAAAATGTGGATTCTATAGCCATAAATGTAAAAAATCCCATTTTTGGGAATTTTGATTAGTTTTTTTGGGAATTCAGGAAAACCCTACCAGTGATTGAAATTTGGTTAACGCGCTTTTATTTATATTAATAAGATACACATTTCTTGCAAATTTCATTAAGATATCTTTATAAACAAATATGTTATTACAATTAAAAAATTTGTATTTTCTCCAAAAACCCCAAATTGGGCCTTTTGTTTGGTTTATTTCTAAATAGCGAAAGAAATTTTAAAAATATGTATTCCAAATCAAGCTAATCCTTTAGCATATATAATTTCCGATCTTTTGCAAACAGATTCAAGTCAATATCATGCCTCATTTCAGAAATATGCGCCTTTAAACTGTTATATTTCCAATTTATTGTATATATGACTATATTTTTACAAACTTGCAACTTTTGCCTTTAATTACTTAGAAAATTATGAATATTTCTGTACAATTTTAATAATATCTATACACAAAATACTTTTATAAAAATAATTAATAAATATTTTTTATTTTTAATAGGGCTGCCACATTTCCCAAATTTAAGTAAACCTTATCCTTTTCTAATCATTCATATATTTCTATTAATGAATTTAAAATAGCAAAACAAACAAAAAATGTCTATTTTAACTTAATCAATATTATTATTTTTGGTATTTATCACCTTCCTTAACAAATATTCTATTTCTAATACGATTTTTTATTACTTATTTACATTAAATTTATGTAGATTATATTTTAAACTTATACTACTTAATTTGTACAAAATAATCTGTTGTATCTGTATACATAACTAAAAGATAATAAAGGTCCTTCAAGTCTTCAGTATTTTGAGTTGATAAAGGCTCATAATAAATCCAAAGTTTTCTCATTGATGATAGTACAGGGTCTGATGATAACAATAGGCTATTAAAAATATCCTCGTTTTGTGACGTTCTGGAACATTTCCTGGAGCTGAATAATTAAACGTGCTTAAAATCTCTGTTTCTTGCTTCTTGAGCCTCTTCTGTAAGCTCTCCAAGTGAAAGAATATTTCGTTCAATTATAATTTCGACATGGCACAATACTTTATGTACTGTTGGTGACATTTTTTTCCATGGATATAGAGAAACAAGTAGTTTACATATTTCTGTTGCATATTCTCCAAATCGAGCAGAGTTAATTTTGTGCTTACTATTAATTGCCATTAATAGTATGTTAGTCCTTTCAACTAACTCTTTATTAATACCAGTTAATTTTGATGTAATTTCGAAATTTCCGAAAAACCTTCTTGCTGTGTTTCCATCATTTGTACTACCACCAGTCGGCAGAGGTTTGTCGATGTTTAATCCCGTCTCTTTTCTGAATTTATCCTGGATTCTACTTTTCTCAGATATTGCAAGTGTTTTTAAATACTCGTTGTTTCTGGTAGGTTTTGTTAAATTTTCTGGCACACTTCTATACTTTAAATCATATGCTATGTGCAGAAAATGCTCCATGAACCGTATTCTGGCGTGAAGTGGAGATATTCCGAAAGACAGAAATTCTTCATTAATACTCCTTGCTTTATTAATATCCAAAAATTGTGATTTCTTCACATAGTGAGCATTTCCAAAAAGAAGATGTTTCCGTAATGGCATTACTAACCTTTCCATGAATCATTGTTATACTAAGTTGAAAGGATATGTCGAATGTGTATTGGTTTATGGTTATTATGAATAGGTTGTAAATCATTTATTTCATCTTTAATATATTCCACAAAATCCTTATGGGCCAGTCTTTTCTTCTTAGAACTTGTATTTAAATTATCATATGTCTTGTTTAATTTTTTTTTAATTTTTTGTTTAATTTTTAATCTGTTAGTACGCTGATTCAAGGACTTCATTTTTACGTCATACAACTTTAACAATCTCTCTATCTGAGATTTACCAATGACGTCGACTTTTGCATGATATGTAGTTTTTATGAATTCCACTATAGCTTCCAAACGATTAAGATCATTTTTAGATAAACTGCACAGAACACAACACAATTGTTCATGTTTCAATGTAATCACCATGGTAATCAACTTCGTTATGATGTTGATAAGGATTACATTGCTACTAGATCATAAATATATAAATTTTTAACCATCACGAATAGATAAATACATTTGTTAAATTTAGGTAAACACCATAAATGTAAACTAATAAAATACTTATTGTTAAAATAGACATTTTTTGTTTGTTTTGTTATTTTAAATTCATTAATAGAAATATATGAATGCTTAGAAAAGGATAAAGATTTACTTAAATTTGGGAAATGTGGCAACGCTATTAAAAATAAAAAATTTTTATTAATTATTTTTATAAAAATATTTTGTGTATAGATATTATTAAAAGTATACAGAAATATTCATAATTTTCTAAGTAATTATTCACGCAAATCTAAAGGCAAAAGTTGCAAGTTTGTAAAAATATAGTCATATATACAATAAATTGGAAATATAAAAGTTTAAAGGCGCATATTTCTGAAATGAGGCATGATATTGACTTGAACCTTTTTGCAAAAGATCGGAAATTATATATGCTAAAGGACTAGCTTGGAATACATATTTTTAAAATTTCTTTCGCTATTTAGAAATAACCCAATTTGGGGTTTTTGGAGAAAATACAAATTTTTATTTGTAATAACATATTTGTTTATAAATATATCTTAATGAAATTTGCAAGAAATGTGGATCTTATTAATGTAAATAAAAGCGCGTTAACCAAATTTCAATCACGGGTAGGGTTTAACTTTATTCCCAAAACAACTAATCAAAATTCCCAAAAATGGGATTTTTTACATTTTCCACATTTTTCCGAAGGCCTGTAGATTTTGATTTAAAACTTTTAACAACATATTGAGGATTCTTAAAATATATTCCGCTTGTCGATTCGTGCTTTGGGATTTGAGAAAAAATGGCCTAAAGTCAAAACTTTCATATAAAATGGGTCGAATTCGAGAGGGTGTGTACCAAGACCAATTGAGTTATTGGGGTTTGTTGTGCCCCCCTTCCAAACTTAACATTGTACACTCCTCCGCTACTCCTATACCAAATTTCACGAAAATCCAACAAGCTGATCAGAAATTACAGATTTATTTCCAAAAAATTTCAATTCTGCCCCACTGTGCAATGTAGAAAACGATTTACTGTTGCGATATATATTAGAAGTATATTTAGAATATTCTAAAACATTACAATAGATATGTATATATATATAATTGATATATATATATATATATATATATATATATATATGTATGTATAAGTTTCAATATTAAAATCAAATCATTTTTTTTTTATTCTATCTTCTCAAAAACAATTTTATAATTTTGACCATCATCTAAAGCAACTTTTTTTAAGCAATAATCTCCAGATGAGAATTCTCGATGGGTATCAGCAGAAATAGAATTGTACCTCTCAGGCAGGAAAACAACATAGTTTTTTAACTCTAACATTGTTTTTTCGCCATATTTTGTGCTCTTTTTCTCACTCTTTAATATTTTAAACATTTTGTTAAACGGCATATCCTTTATGGATAAAATAGGTTTCTCAAATTGTTTCTCGCCAATACTATTGAGATGTTCCAAAGTGTTTTCCATTTTTTATTTTTTTAGTTATTTAACCCACAAACTTTAAAATGTAACTAATGAAACTGTTTTGGAAGTGAAAGAATTTATACGAAAAAATTGGTGGTAAAAGTAAAAAAATAAAAATTTTAAAACAACTCAACACGTGTAGTGTGCTTTTAAAGTTTTACAAATTAAAATTATCAAGATTATAAAATATTACGTAGTTTCATATAATTTCCCAATACTTCTTACTCATCGTTTAATTGTTCAAGATGTAATTTAAAATTTGATTAGTAATAGATTTGCTAAAACATTTACGTTTAGTACAACACATGGAAAATAATATTTTTTGTATTGCATGTAATAAACATATTACAAAAAAATAGTGTTGTAGAAATTGATAACAATGTAAAATTTATTAGTTCCTGTTTTACTTGATACCAGAAAACTTTCTGAGTGATGTTCAATGCAAAGTAATTGGTTTATTAAAGAAGTTCACGCAGAGAAAAATCATGGTTACAGCATTATCACTACAATAATATTATGTTCTCATTGTCAATTTTATTGAACTTTAATAACTCTGTGTTCATCAAAACATTGATTTTGTTTAAATTTTGTGAATTAATGTTTACACTCAATAAGAATTTTAATATGATTGACTGCAAAAATTATATGTTTTTAAATATTTTTTATCAGAAACAAAATTTTGTTAATATGAAACATATTATTAATTCTACAATATTTGCAGTATTTTTTCTTGTTCTTAAGGCATTTTTAAGCCATATTAATTTTATTATTCCGATAACAATAAAATGTTACAAATAAATATAATACTTATTCTTTTCACAAACTTAGTAGCAAACTTCAATACTATATATATATATATATATATATATATATATATATTTATGCCTAGCGCAAACTTTGGGGACAGAAAAATTCTTCACTTTTAATCAATTATTCTGAATTGTTGCAAAAAATTAGGAATATAAATTCGTTTTTTCGGGCTTAAAATATCGGGAACTAAGTCTAAATCTCTTTTAAGTATGCACCACATATTATGAGGACAGATTTTTATGCCGCGTGTAGTTCGGAGTCATGTCTGCAAAGTCAACGTTGCATACATAGCAATTATTGTTGCCAGATTGTTTACTTTTTTCCTGATAAATTTCTAACGCCGTTCACTTTTCACTACCGGTTACGAACTCTACTCCTATAAAGCCCTGTCTACACTGCTAAGCAACTTATAGAAATGTTTTGCTTCATGTTTTTTGTAATTTTTAAGGAAGTTTGCTGTTTATAACAATATAAGCATTAATAATTTTAATAGATATTACAAGTATTACGAATTTCATTAGTATTTCTTATTATTTTTATTTAATTTTTCGTATAGTTTACATTTTTGTGGAAATGTTTCTATATGCGTTTGCACAACATAATTTAAAATGTCTAAGTAGGTTTTTTCATAGGATGCGTCGTCGAGACGACGAAGTGTAGCCTCTGTGTAACTTTTCCGTTTTTGAGAATATTATTTGGTAGGTTGCTCTTTTGCTTTTATTTTGATTAAATGTTAGATTTTGGAGTGGCGATTCGTATTGGAAAGAAAGACGTATGTCATAATATAATGTTCACGTGTAGTAAAGGCCGATTCCATTGACAATATCATTTTTAACTTTTTATAGAAAAATGCTTTGCAAAAATTGCTAATGTATTTATACATTTGCATGTACAAAATTTATTCCATGGCAGTACATGTGATCTCAGCTGATTTTTCTTATTGGCGTCATAACCTACATATGTCAAAAGTTGTTTATGTTACACATTTCTTACCTAGTGTCTACATTAGGCAAATTTTTATCAAAACAAACGTCAAAATCAGTGCGAATATATACAAAGTAACCTTAGTTAAACAGCTGATTATTATTTTGGTTGTTACAGTTGTCAAACTGCATATATAAAAAAACAATAAGGAATACGCCATATTGTTGTTTATGTGCAAATGTTGCCACCTTCCATAAATTCGCGTTAAGTTTGACGTTTGTCTTGATAAAAAATTATCTAATGTAGACACTATGTTATGTCCGCTAATTAAATTTTGTTGTGAAAGTGGTTACAACTGAATGAAAAAATCAATATTAATATAAAGTAGTAACTTCATTAATGATTTAATTTATAAGACATGATTTCAAGAATTTTATTATTTTTTGAAAGTTCATAGAGAATTTATAAAAAAGCAAAATACATTGATGAATTCGCCGTAGTTTTGTTGTTGATTAACAACTGCTAATTGTTTCATTTCAACATGTATACATTGAAAATAAATATTAATAAAAGTGTTAATTATTCAATTTACAAGATTTGAATTTACAAAGTTTTTACTATTGGCGAAATAAAACAAATGTCAAGTCCCAACCAGTTAACTTTGCGACGCAAAGTAGAATGAAAAAAAGAAGCGTGAAACATTTCGTACAAACCTTCAACAAAAGTAAACGTATCATATGTTTTTGAACATTCATTGTGAAAACAACCCTGTTCTTTGGTTATTTGCAATACGACGATTTTTTGGTGACTGGTTGGGCCTTTACCCCAGGTCTATAACTGAGATTAACGCTGATATAATAAGTGAAATAACATCGGCAGAAGAGAGTAACAATTTTGTTTATATCATGTTAAATCTTAAATAAGGAGTACACATATTCTAATAAATCCTATAAGATATCATATAAGATAAACATATCCTTTTTATTTAAGAAATTTGCACTTTTTTAGCACAATTTTTATACAAATGTTTTTTAAAATGTAAAACAAACACTAAAAGGAAACAATTTTACAAAAAAACATTTTTTTTTTAGTAATTTCCGAAATACATATGCAAATACACAAATAAACTTTCGTATATGTGTATTTTTTGGCAGTTCATCTTATAAGATGGTTGTGTAGAGAAATCCATCACAACAGTCTCATAATACATCTTATAATACTAATATTTGAATCTACACGTGAAATAATTCTCTCAGAGAGCGAATTTTACACTCTTTGACACAAAAATCTTACATGTTATGTTACGTCTAGATGGGCTGTTAGCAGTTCTACAAAAACACCAACACGGCGAATTCATCAACTTTTTCAAATATCAAGCATGGAAAAATTAAACAAGTGGCAGCAGTTCTACAAAAACAACAATACGGCGAATTCATTAATTTTTTTTTATATATGGAGTTTGACACTTGAGGTGGTATGCAAAAATTGTGCTCATATGCAGTTTAAAATTTCTAAGTACTAAAACAAATAATCAGATGAATATGTGGGGTCACCTTTTTCAATTCCCTTTGACTGTAAACAATATCCTGAAATGTCAAAACATTCTTTGACAGTTCGGCGAGTATTTTTATAAAAACAAAATTCATTTGCGAATTTGCCGTGTTGTTGTGGTTGCAAAACTACAGTCACCTGCTTTAATTTGCCTTGTATCGAAGTGTATGGAAATGAATTTCAACTTGATTTGAAAAAATATTTTTTGTAAGGAAAATTGTCTTGGTGTTTTATTAAAAATTTTAAACATTTACCTCAGAAAAAAAACCTAACTAATAAATCATCAAAATGCATTGAAACTTAAAAAAAAATAATTGTGAGATTAAAAGAAGATATAATCAACTTCTCTATGTTTCTTATTTCAATGAAATCGGATTGTTACTTAAAAGTTTGAATGTTTTCCGAGAAAATAAAAAAAAAAAAAAAAATAATTTGGTGTGTCCACATTACTCAATAGCGAAAGTGTCTGCCTAACATTCTTATTTTAGAAATTTTTAAATTCTATTGCATTCCACAAAATGATACGTGTGATGAAATCGGAATGCAATCTAAAATTTTTAATGTTTTAAACTATATACTTCGTATATGTATATTTGACAAATTTCCATAAGTAAATATCTTAAATACTGAGAAAATTAGAAAGAATTATGTGTCTACCTTATTCAATAGCAAAAGTGTGTATCTAATATTTTTATTTGCGAAATTTTGAAATTCTCTTGCATTCCACAAAATGATAAATTTATTTAACAATAAATGTTGAAACATAACGGGTAGTCTTCCATAGAGATGACGTTAAAACATCATGGTAAAATTTTCTGCTCAAATTTCAACGTTTTCATTATGGCGTCCATGCATTAATGTGAATTTCTTGTTTTCTCATTGTTTTGTTGCTGCCTTCCACTGAGAGCAAAAAGGGACGAAACGAATTGTCAAAAATATAAGTATTGTTCGCACATTGAAAAAAATATTATGCGCAAATACATTTGGATAGAGTGGACCCAACTTGTTGATGTTTTGTTCTTGTTCGCACACCGTTGTTCGCACAATTGTTCGAGCAAACATGTCTGCCATCAGACGTAATTTTTGAATGTAAAAGTATCGAAGTGACACTGACGGTAGACAAATAATTATGATTTGTTCGGCAAATGTTCTACCCACTAAAAACAAAACGAAAAAATGCGTGTTTTGCTCTGCCGACGTTTTGTTCTTATGTGAACAAGAAAAAGGCTAGTCTGGACTTAGTGTAACTCATGCAACAACAAAATACATGTAATAAAATACATTTCTTGTTGCTAAAAGAAAATAAAAACACATTTTTTTACAAAACAACATTTTTTTTCAATTGTCAATCGAGAGATTCGCCTCTATATGTTACTCTATGCCTTCCACGCTCATGCAGTAATTCCTTTGTGTTAGTAAAAAACATTGCGTGTGATGCTTCATGTTTAAACATGGTTCTCTTAACATTTGTTTTAACAACCTGTTTTGAACATTTAAAAATTTAACAATAATATCAACTTGAATGGTTTACATTTATCATTAACATGATGTAGTGTTAATGTTAAATATTTTATGTTAGGTGAGGACCGCGAGCAATGCTAAACAAATATGTTTTAGCGTAGTTAAAAAATATGCAAAATAAATAAATAAATTTTAATGAGTGCTCGAGCTCTGACAACTTTGTCTTGATGTTGCGTGGTTAAAGACGCATTTTTGATTGCTGTTGATGCTTCTTACATGATTTGTTATGACATAAGTTTCCTCTAATTGATAGAGATAAAAACTAACTGCAATTCAGACAAAAACTTGATGTTTGTCTTGCTGAAAATTTCTCTTGCATAGAATCAACTTGATCGAGAGTTGAACATTTCGATTCAACTAGTGTATTCAAAAACCAGTTTTTTCTTTTTAGAAAACTGTCTTTTTCGAATAATTTTTATTTTCTAGCTATTCGATAGGCCGGATTTTTCCGTCAGTTAACCGGTTTTTTATGAAATATTCTTTTATTTTTATAAAAAAGCAAACCGTATTTCCCATTTTTATATTTGCCCAGGGAGCTTAACTTAGGGCCAATTCATAAAAAAAAATCAAATTGAATGAAAATTAAATTTTCCCTAATTTTATTATATCAAAATTATACTTTTCTTTACACTTTTTTTTGAGTATTTTTTCATACAAATTTCATTTTAAAAAATTTCGCTTGTTGCTCTCAATCAGGAGCTTAGATTATAATCTGATAAAGCTTTAAATTTATTTTGTTTAAATTTGGTGGTTTGAGTAACACTGATATTATTTAGTTTAAAATTACCTGTGATTACAAATATCATCTACTGTAACCTAGTGTCTATATTAGGCAAATTTTTATCAAAACAAACGTCAAAATCAGTGCGAATATATACAAGGTAACCTTAGTTAAACAGCTGATTATTATTTTGGTTGTTACAGTTGTCAAACTGCATATATAAAAAACAATAATGAATACGCCGCACAGTGGGGTCAAACGCAAATTTTTTGGTAATAAATCTGGATCTCCTAAACTACTGTTCGGATCAAATTGAAATGTATGGAAGAGTTGTAGAGGAGGACCTAAGCTTTCAGAAAAATCATCTTGTAGTCACCCTGTGATAACACGAGATAAGCTACAGGGTGTCAAAGTTGACTACCTCGAGTATGTAAAAGTTAAAAAAAATCGTAACTTGTACAAATGAAGTCTGATTTTAAAGATTTTTATTTTTCTGGAAAGTGCTTTTCAAGATAAAGAAAAAATAAGCTTACTCATCTAAGTTATCTCTTACAGTTAAAAAGATATTTACGCTTGAATTTTGAATTTTTGATTTTGTGGCTCGACTTTCTTTCGTTTTTCGGGAATAAGTCCGTAGATATATGAGGTAAAAATTTTTTAAAAATATTCTGTAATTTGCTACATATTTCAAAATAATATGCTGAAAGAATTTTTGGATTATCTCAATTCGTCTAGACGTCAAAAATATTCAAAGTCAGCACTCTGAAATTGGCATGAAAAATGGCTATTTTTTTACAAATATATAGTACAATTCATTCACTTTTTTCTCAAAGTTCCGTTAATAAAAAATTTTTTTCCTTATTAATTTCAAAAGATAAGGCTTCACAAATGGTTAATAAAGAAATTTTAAATTGATTTAATTTTGCACCCTACATCCAGCATTGGCCGAAAATTGTCAATTTTAAAAAATAGTTTCATTTTTATCGATTAATAAAAAAAAATGTCACGCGAGTTTTTTTAAATTTGGTACCCATATTTTTTATAGAAATAGATTTAGAATGATTTAACACTAAACTGCTTCCCGCCCGGCCAAAAACGAATGCAGGAGTGGAGATTTTATGTTAAAAGTTAGTTTTTTTAACGACTATTTTTAAAAGCATATTAGCATAATATTTTTAATATTATTTCTTATGTAATGTATAAAACAGAAATCAAGCTTTCATTCCTAAAAAAATCAATAAAATAGCTCCAATAACCTATTTTTGGTAATTTTTCAAAAATAAATTTAAAAAAAAAAAAATAGCTGAAAATCCAAAAATATTTATTTTTTTAATACAACTCCACTAATTTTGCAAATACTTTAAAAATGTTAAAAGAATATAAAAATAGACTTATTTACCAATTCAACGATATATAAAATGTTGATATAGGTCATTTAATAATAGTAATATAATGGCCTCAAAACTACCAAGTCACGTCAAAAGTTGCAAAATTCACTATTTTGTTCCGTATTTCAATATGTGTGTATACGTAACACTCAACTGCATTGCTTATTTTTGTTACGAGATAATAATATTTATTAATGAATTTATTTAAAGTATTCATAATTTTTTTCTACTGAAAAGGTTTTTAAAATTACCTAAGTACATAAATAAGTATATTTTACTTCGTTTTTTATTACATTTTTTTAAGTTTTTAAATAGTTTACCTAGCTACTTAATTAATGTATTATAACAAAAATGATTTTTTTACAATCGCATAGGTACATTTTTTGACGTACCTGTTTAACACTACAGGTTATAAAAATAAACTGAATGAAATTGGGGGTTTTGAGCAAAAATTTAAATTTTTTAATTCATGTTTGCCTGTCACCATTTATCTGATATAAATATTCTTTTTCTATATATAAGTATCCTTATAAATATGCAGAGTGATTTCAAGAGTGATTTCAAGAGTGATTTTTGGCAGCCATCGTGTTCTTATAGAATATATAACTGGATCTGATGATATTAATAAATATTCCATTAAGTCCATATTTTGCGCTATTTTCGAACATTTTCGGGTATTGAAGAGTCGGAAATATTTAACATCTTTATTTCGGGCTTCCTGTACTTCCTCTATTAGCTCTCCCAATGGCAAAATACTATTTTCTATTATTTCTTTACCATAAGCCAATACTGAATTGTTGGAGTCATTGATTTCCAGGGGTATGTAATGTTAAGTAGTTCTTTAGTTTCGTAAGCAAAAATTTTAAATTTGTCCGAATTAATTTGTTTTTTGCTATTAATGGCTGCCAATATAATCTTAAAACGCTTCAAAATATTTAAGTCAATGCCTGTGATTGAAGATGTGAGTTCCGGATTTTCAAAGAAACGTCTTGCTGTATTTCCATCATTTGAGCTTCCATAGCCATGCAGAGGTTTATCAATTATTAATCCGAGTTGTTCTTTGAATTCTAATTGAATTCTTTTCTTCTCCTCTTTTCGTAATTCGTGAAGTTCCAAATTGTTTTTTACTGTAGCATTTTCCTGCCCGGGAATATTTCTGTACTTCATATCATATGCAAGATGTAAGCAGAACTCCAAAAATCTTATCCTTGCGTGGAGTGGTGATATTCCAAATTTTAAAGAATTTTTATTAACAAGGACTTCAGAATTATCCTGAAATTGTGAACTTATTTTTCCACATATATTACATTTCCATGTAGATGTTGTATCTGTTATAGCGTTTGCAACTTTTCCATCAATCATCGTTAATTGTTGTTGAAATGTAACTTTAATAGTTCTGTTTGATACTTTTACATATATTGGGGGCAATGCTTTAATTTCTTCTTCCAATTGGTTGACAATGCTGTTTATTGTAACCGTGGTTTGTTTTGTGTAATCAAAAAGGATTGGACGGCACAAAAATTTGGAACTTGGAGTTAAATTTATCCATATATCATCAAAAAGCGAGTCATTTCTTGTCGATGAGGAAGGCTTATTTAAGTGCATTCGAAGTGGTACCAGAGACGCTATAAACAGCGAGGAATAATTATTTCCAGAATTACTTTCATCCAGTTGTTTGTATTCCGAAAATCCTGATGTTCCATCGCAGCCCCATTTGAATATTTAAATAAGTTCAGAGTCTTTGCATTTTTCAATTTTATCATTGCTGAAGGTAGATATAATTCTAGAGTCAGTATTTTCAAGTAATTGCAATATATTAACTTTAGCACTTTTAACAGAAGCATTAACCGGGTGCTCCATAGGCTGTAAAATATTACTTTTCGCTTCTCTCACTGATTTGCTACTGGGAAAGATATCATATCCTTTTTCGCTAACAGATTTCCTCAAAATCTCGTATTGGTTTCTTGATAATCCTAAATTTAATATTAGAGCTAAAGTATCTTTAGAGGTAAAGGACGATGTTTGTTTCGGTGTCACTATGCTTTGGATTATCCGATATAATCGATTGGGAGAAGCTGTTGGTAACACATCTATAACTTTTTCTACTTCCTTTGGTTGCGTACGTGTTACTAAAGCTTTAAATGTATCTTTTATTTCGGCATTCGTATGTGAATTTAGAATAGATTCCTGTTTGGTCCTCTTTGTTCTTAGCTGAACTTCATTGTAACTTTTTTTTGTCGACCCTTTTTCTGCTTTCCCTCCAACCACTCTTCATTTTTCTTCTTGAACTTTGGTATTGACCAATCTGAATCCTGCATCCTTTTTTCGTATGATTTATAAACATTTTCGAGCTTTAAACTGTCTTCTGCAGTAAGAGTTAAACCAAAAGATACTACTGTATCAATGAGTTTTCTAATTTTTTCTGGCCGATTTATAATATCAGATAGATTATCCCAGATTACTTTGCAAATAGAAAAGTGTTTTAATGTAATCTCCATAATGGCAAATTCACTAATAAATCTGCATATTTATAAGGATACTTATATATAGAAAAAGAATATTTATATCAGGTAAATGGTGACAGGCAAAAATGAATTAAAAAATTTAAATTTTTGCTCAAAACCCCCAATTTCATTCAGTTTATTTTTATGACCTGTAGTGTTAAACAGGTACGTCAAAAAATGTACCTATGCGATTGTAAGAAAATCATTTTTGTTATAATACATTAATTAAGTAGCTAGGTAAATTATTTAAAAACTTAAAAAAATGTAATAAAAAACGAAGGAAAATATACTTATTTATGTACTTAGGTAATTTTAAAAACCTTTTCAGTAGAAAAAAATTATGAACAGTTTAAATAAATTCATTAATAAATATTATTATCTCGTAACAAAAATAAGCAATGCAGTTGAGTGTTACGTATACACACATATTGAAATACGGAACAAAATAGTGAATTTTGCAACTTTTGACGTGACTTGGTAGTTTTGAGGCCATTATATTACTATTATTAAATGACCTATATTAACATTTTATATATCGTTGAATTGGTAAATAAGTCTATCTTTATATTCTTTTAATATTTTTAAAGTATTTGCAAAATTAGTGGAGTTGTATTAAAAAAATTAAATTTTTCTTGATTTTCAGCTATTTAAAAAAAAAAAAAAATTATTTTTGAAAAATTACCAAAAATAGGTTATTGGTGCTATTTTATTGATTTTTTTTAGGAATGAAAGCTTGATTTGTGTTTTATAAATTACATAAGAAATAATATTAAAAATATTATGCTAATACGCTTTCAATATGTTTTTAAAATAGTCGTTAAAAAAACTGACTTTTAACATAAAATCGTTTTTGGCCGGGCGGGAACCAGTTTAGTGTTAAATCATTCTAAATCTATTTCTATAAAAAATATGGGTACCAAATTTAAAAAAGCTCGCGTGACATTTTTTTTATTAATCGATAAAAATGAAACTATTTTTTAACATTGACAATTTTCGGCCAATGCTGGATGTAGGGTGCAAACTTAAATCAATTCAAAATTTCTTTATTAACCATTTATGAAGCCTTATCTTTTGAAATTAATAAGGAAAAAATTTTTTTATTAACGGAACTTTGAGAAAAAAGTGAATGAATTGTACTATATATTTGTAAAAAATAGCCATTTTTCATGCCAATTTCAGAGTGCTGAATTTGAATATTTTTCACGTCTAGACGAATTGAGATAATCCAAAAATTCTTTCAGCATATTATTTTGAAATATGTAGCAAATTACAGAATATTTTTAAAAAATTTTTGCCTCATATATCCGGACTTATTCCTGAAAAACGAAAGAAAGTCGAGCCAAAAAATCAAAAATTCAAAATTCAAGCGTAAATATCTTTTTAACTGTAAGAGATAACTTAGATGAGTAAGCTTATTTTTTCTTTACCTTGCCAAGCACTTTCCAGAAATATAAAAATCTTTAAAATCGGACTTCATTTGTACAAGTTACGATTTTTTTTAACTTTTACATACTCGAGGTAGTCAACTTTGACACCCTGTAGCTTATCTCCTGTTATCACAGGGTGACTACAAGATGATTTTTCTGAAAGCTTAGGTCCTCCTCTACAACTCTTCCATACATTTCAATTTGATCCGACCAGTAATTTAGGAGATTCAGATTTATTACCAAAAAATTTGCGTTTGACCCCACTGTGTGCTGCTACAAAAACATATAAGCATTAAATTAAATATGGAACTCTTTTGTGAGTATGAGTTAATAAAAGACGATGATGTATGTAATATAGAAATAAAATCACAAATTAAACTTATCAAGATTATAAAATATTTCGTAGTTTCATGTAATTTCCCAATACTTCTTACTCATCGTTTAATTGTTCAGGATGTAATTTACAATTTGATTAGTAATAGATTTACTAAAACATTTACGTACGTGTATAGGGATTTCATAACATTAAGAAATTATGTGATTTGGTGATTAATTAGTTATTTATAGTATTTGATATCTATCAAGCAATGCATGATTGTACATCCTTATATATGAATGTACAAATGCATGATTGTGCAATTCGTAGGGTAATTAAATGGTAAGTATAGTACTCGATATTTACAAAGTATATTTTTTGTGATCGTAACTGTTAACAGCATGACGTTTATATTTTTAAAGATCATTTTAACCTTGTAATGTAACGAAAGCATTGATTTTTTTTCTCTTTTGTTAAATTTATTTTTTGTTTCAAAGTTATACTTTTTTCTTAGTTATAAAGAGCAAAATTAGAAATATGTCAGTTAGTATATTTTACTACTTTGTCTTGTTCGGATATTTAAAGCCATAAAAATATATAAAACGAATACGATTGTATTTAAAAACTTAAAAAAAAAAAAATAAATCAGTAATTAAAGTACAGTGTTAAAAAAAGCCCAAAAAGCTTATATACTTATAAAAGATAAAACAAGGATAAATAAACATTTTATGTTAATATATAAAAAAACAAACATTGTCCTACAATACATACAAATAATAGTTAAAAAAGAATTTAAAATATATTCCTATATACATATACAATAGTGAATATAAAAATTATAAACTATTTAAGGAAATAAATAAAGTAACACTTAAATTTAAAATAATGGCCACTATGTTTGCATGCAATGAATGTAATAAGACTTTTGCCAACATTAATTCGTTGAAAATGCATGAAATGACTCATGCATCAACATCCAGAATAGCTAAGGAAGATATCTCTGGAAACGGAAATTTGGTTAAAAGGGTGAAAAGCGCATTCAAGACAAGAATTATGATTCTTTCCTTCACCAATAAAAACGAAGGATGTCTCCTACCAGAAACCTTTTTAAAAGATGCATCGAAAGCATTTAAAGGAGAAGTTAGTTACTTTCTTAAGAAAAATAAAATATTAAAATTTAATATTGAACTCCATGGTCTATATGCTAAGCCAAATATGGATAATTTGGAAAACAGCCCGATTGAGGTAAAATTCTTTCAAACTAAAATGAAAGAAATTTTTTTCATCAAAGAATATGATGAAGCATTTTCTGCGAAAACAGAAAATATTCTAAAAAAGACCGAAGAGTTCCAAGAGAGAGATAGCGGTTGGACTTTAGTTCAATTAATAAAAGTTGAACTAAATCTAAATAAGTACCAGCCACTCAGGGGTTCAACCTTTATACCGCTTCCTGCAAAGCTGCAATTAAAGAAAGCTTGTATAAACGTTCAAAATCAGGACGAGTTTTGTTTTAAATGGGCCATCATTTCTGCAGTCGCTAAAATTAAGAAAAATGCTATGCGAACATCTCAATATAAAGTAAATATATATTCTAATAAAATATCCGTAAATGGGGTTTGTTTAAATTTCAATGGGTTAAGCTTCCCATTGAAACTTAAAGATATTAATATCTTTGAAATAAATAATCCAAATATAAGCGTCAACGTATTTGGTTATGATGAGGCAAAGGATTTGATAACTGGACCCCACTACAAATCAAAAGAAAAGAAACCAAAACATATTAATTTGATGCTTCTACAATCAAATAGCGGTAATAATTCTCACTATGTTTGGATTAAAAATATTTCAAGGTATGTGAAATATTAAAAATTACAATACTTTTATTTTATAATGCAAATTATTCCATTACGAATTTATTTTTACAGATTTCTCAAGTCTCAAGTGACTCAACATCATGAAGCAATAGTTCTTTGCGATTATTGCTTACAACACTTCCACAATAAAAAGGCATTGAAAAAACATGAAGAGAGATGTGCTAAAACTATATCATATGTGCCACCAACAGATAAGTCCATATTAGAATTTAAGAATTATAATAAGAAACTAGATTTACCATTTGTAATATATGCAGATTCAGAATGTATTTTTGAAAATATTCAAACAGGCATTACGAATGGAAATATTTCATCAACAACATTAGTTGATAAACATATTCCTATTGCATTTTCTTATTTTATAAAATGTAATTTTGATTCAAGTTTAAATAATATTCGCATGTTTAATGGCATAGATTCTGCGAAATTATTTGTAGAAAACTTAGTTAGTGATGTTAGAGATTTAAGTAAAAAGTATTTAAAAGATATTAAACCAATGACACCCTTAACCGATAGGGAAGAGTTAGATTTCGCGTCAAACAATACTTGCCACATTTGTTCAAAAATTATAATAAACGAAAGCAAAGTAAAAGATCACTGCCACTTAAGTGGGAAATATAGAGGACCTGCACATAATTCTTGCAATATAAATTACAAATTACCAAATTTCTTTCCCGTAATTTTTCACAATTTTTCTGCATACGATTGCCATTTATTTGTGAAAGAATTAAATAATATAGATAATGGTCCTATTAATATAATTCCACTTAATAAAGAATTATATATTTCGCTTTCTAAAACCATAAGTACTGATAAAGGTGGGAATATAGAAATTAGATTTCTTGATTCCTATAGATTTATGCCATCGAGTTTAGATAACTTAGTTAAAAATTTATCTAAAGATGAACTAAAAATTGTAAGAAGTATTTATTCAGAGGATGAAAGTAAATTTAATTTACTAATAAGAAAAGGAGTCTTTCCCTACAATTATTTAAATTCAAATGAAAAATTAAATGATACTAAATTGCCAAAAATAGAAGATTTTTATAATAAATTAAATGATACCCATTGCTCTATTGAAGATTATACTCATGCTAAAGAGGTATGGAGTAAATTTGAGTGTAAAACATTAAAAGATTACCTAATGTTATACTTGACAAGCGATGTTTTGTTACTAGCTGATGTATTTGAAAACTTTAGACAAGTGTGTAAAAATATTTATCAACTAGATCCTTGTCAATATTATACGGCACCAGGTTTATCCTGGGATGCCATGATGAAGATTACTAATATAAAGTTAGATTTATTAACTGATTTAGAAATGATTAAATTTTTACAAAAAGGAATACGAGGAGGTATCGTACAATGTTCTCAAAGATATTCTAAAGCTAACAACAAATATTTAACAGATTTCAACCCTAAAATCCCCTCCAAATATTTAATGTATTTGGATGCTAATAATTTGTATGGATGGGCAATGTCTGAAGCTTTACCCGAAGGTAATTTCGAATGGGTAGATGACATTGATAACTTCTCCTTGGAATCAATTCCAGATGAGTCGGATGTCGGGTATATATTAGAAGTAAGTTTAAAATACCCCATAGAAGTTCACGATTCTCATAACGATTTACCATTTTGTTGTGAGAATAAATCTCCTCCAAACTACAAAGAGGAAAAACTGTTAGTTGACTTAAATGATAAAAACAGATATGTAATTCATTATAAAAATCTTAAGCAATGCTTAAAGCATGGATTAAAATTAAAAGAAATTCATAGAATTTTGAAATTCAAACAATCATCATGGCTGAAAAAATACATATCTTTAAATAATTTGCATCGAACAAATGCGAAAAATACATTTGAGAAAAACTTTTTTAAATTATTAAATAACGCGGTATATGGTAAAACAATGGAAAACGTTGATAAACGTAAAATTATTAAAATTGTAAATAATTGGGAAAATGTTGGTAAAAGGCTGGGAGCCCGTGCTCTTATAGCTAAACCAGAATTTCACTCCTACAGCATATTCGAAGAAAATATGATAGCTGTAGAATTAGTTAAAAATTATATCTACCATAACAAACCAATCTACTTAGGATTTACGATTCTAGAACTTTCAAAGTGGAAAATGTATGATTTCCACTATGACTACATAATACCGAAATATAAAACAAAGGCACAACTAAATTATATGGATACAGATTCGTTTATATATACAATAGAAACAGAAGATTTCTATAAAGATATAATTAATGATATAGATGTTAGGTTTGATACATCAGAATATGAAGTAAATAATAAATTCGGTATCCCCCAAAAAAATAAAAAGGTTTTAGGTATGATGAAAGACGAGAACAATGGTTTAGTTATGAACGAATTTGTAGGTTTAAGAGCGAAAATGTATTCGTTTAAAACGGTAGATCTACAGGAAACCAAAAAGGCTAAGGGTGTCAAAGCAAATGTGTGTAAAAATTTAAGTCTATCTGACTATAAAAATTGTCTATACAATAAGCAAATATATTATGGAAATATGTATATATTTAAATCTAAATTGCATACATTATATACTTCTCTTATAAATAAAGTTACTTTAAGTTATTTAGATAATAAGAGATATATATGTGATGACAATGTGAACACCCTAGCTTGGGGTCACTATAAAACAAATTGTTCTAAAAATGAACAAAAAAAAAAAATAAAGAAAATGACTGTATTTTCAATTTTGTTAATGATAATGATGCTCGAAATTGAAAATATTGAACATAAAGACAAAGATTATAAAGATAAATTTAAAAGTAGTGATAGTGATGATGAGTTTTTAATGGAAATTCAATATTAGTTTTGTTTTTATATTTATTTTATTTATTTTATAAAATTATAATTAAGAATTACAATTTTGCTTACATCTAAAGAATTGTTTATTTAAATATATAATTTATTATATAATGATTAGACTGTAACTAAAATTATATTAATATTTATATTAAATTTAAGAATTATTTGTTTAAATATGAGTAAATGTATTTTAATTATTTTTAAATATTAGTAAAATGTAACTAATAAAATTGAAATTATTAATAAAATTACAATATAATGAAAAAGCAAAATAATTAGATTTATTTTATTTTTTTTAGTTTAATAGGTTTTCCGTTTTAAGTAAAAGGGCATTTCTTAATGCGCAAACTCCGTACTGGTAATAAGTGCAATGGATGGTATCTGGATATTTCATTTCCAATTCTCTAAAATTAATGCATCCAAAATCTTCAATATTACAAACTTTCTGCTTCAAAATGTTTTCCAACCATTTCTTCTTTTCAACGCCTTTGACGTATATGTTTGAATATTTCAGATTCGATTTTAAAAATCTACAAACACTTTTAAATGATACGAATCCATCATTCTATTTTATATGATGGAATTATTTTATTAACCACTTTGCTTGCTTTTGTTTCTGTGGAAAGAAAAAGGTGATTTTATGATAAAATTGATTGAAAGCAACTGCTACTTCTTTTGCAATAAAATCATTCGAATTAAATTTGAATCCTTGTAAATCAACGAAAATTGTGTTTGTCCCATTATATGGTTTATAATAACTTTCTAATTTCTCCTCTTAGTGGTGTGTACTCAATTATTCGATTGTGGATGAGAATGTAATACGCTGATGTATTTCTTGGAATATTTGTAGCTGTTTCAAATTCAATTTTTATATCAATCGGTCCGCTGTTTTGGTGACTAACATTGACGTTCATAACGTTCATTTTTAAATTTTATATTGAGATCATCATATGGATAAGATTCTGAATTTAAATGTACTTTTAAATTTGTTAAATCACAATGAGCAAACTTTTTTTCATGTTGAAAAGCTATTAAAACAAAACGAGGCCGCTCTCTATTTGAAGCTAGTTTGACATTCCAAATGTGATTAGTACCAGCATTTAATTGTGGATTTATATAGCAATCCCAACTACGAAATGCTATTGGTATAGACGATCCACTGTTTATTATTTTAATCATATTTAATTTACTGAAATCTGATAGGTGTACATGAGGTATTCTCCATGAAATGTTCGAAATAATCAAATTGACTTTTTCAGTGGAAACTGTTGAATACACAAGATCTGAATCATTCTTATTACGTAAAGAATCAATTCATGTTTTCCATTTAATATTATTTTATTATAGTCTTCAGCGAATCCTAAGAACATTTTTAATGGAATACAGAAATTAAAATATCCATTTATAAGATCTATATATTCTATTTTATTCAAATCAGCATTTTGCATTACGTTACTATCAGTTGGTGATAAAGAAACCAAATTTTTTATAGTACTGGAAGTTCCTAGATGTCTTGTATGATCAATTTCAAAGCCATTAAGTTCATAACGAATTTCATCAAAGAGATATGCTACAAAATTATTTTTTAATTTAAAGTTGGATGTAGAAGATACTAGTTTTGTGTTATTGACGTCTTTTATGAATCCTTTAACATATATAAAACTTTCAGCAGGTAATACATACAAATCTTGATTTTTTATTGAAATTCTAATTTCATCATTGTTGTTGTAGGATTGAAGTTTGGCGTATATGTGTGGTAGTACTTTTTAATTATGTTTTCATCAGATAATGGTTTTTCTAGAACCTCTATTACTGAACTCATGGTTTCTTCAATTTTAAATTTAATGTCTTAAGAAATTTCTTATTTTCTGGAGCTAATTTCAGATGTTGTAAGGAATGTGAATTATTTTTCAATATTGTGTTAGGAGTATAAGATAGTTTACTGTTTGATGTATTAGTTTTAAATGTATTCGAATTGTAATTTCCTCTCCTCGGAAATTAATTAAGTCTCCGTGTGTAAGTGAACTTATCTCTCGAGAGTTGAGATTTCTAGGAATCTCATCTATTTTATACACTGGAGTTACATTAATTGCAAACTCATGCAAGGTGTGAGATTGGGAATTATTCATATAAGTGTTTACTGCTATATTACTTTCAACTCGCAAAATATTTACTTTGAAAATATTAACAGGGAGATCAGAATAGTGATCTGTATTAGGTGATAGAGTCTTTTTATTAAACCCTACAAGTGCTCCAATTGTATTTTTCCTATTAAAATGGATTGGATCTTTTGAGCTATTTATTTTCACTTGCATTGTATTATTATTAGCTTCAATATTAATTGTATTTTTTGTACTGAATCGTTTATATTGTTCCTTGATATAATCAACAATATCATTCAATTCATATGATCCTATTGGTATTTCGAATATGTAGTCTCCAATATGGAATATATTATTATAAATATCCACATTAGGAATACTATTATATGAATGAAAATCTGTAAGAGCACATTCATATTCTCCATTTAATTCGATTGGAGGAAAATAATTAGCAGACAACTCAGATGAGTTAGCGCTTAAGGTTAGTGTTATTGACATTTCGGATTTCGACTTATAAATAAATTCAATTTGACAAAAGTTGTGTATTAAAATATTTTATTTATTTTAGACCATATTATACATGTACAAGTTTATCTTATTAGCTATAATATTTTATTTTTGTTAATCCAGGAATTATGTTGATTTGAGAATCCCAACCATTTTACATATACCTTCTCTCCTTTAGTTTTAAGAATTTTTTTCTACCAAGTATGTTTTGGGGAATTGAGTTTTAGAAAGTTCTTCATCGCAGAATCCACCTTTAATTGGATTTTCGCGATAGTCCTCTAATATGTATGTTGTGGAATAGGTATTTTTAACTGTTTTAATTTTAAAAACTTCTGTTGTCCAATTGGGAGTATAACCTTTCTCGAAAATGTGTTTATATTTGCTTATGCGCACATAATCTCCAACATGAAATTTAATAATTTTATATATTTTTAAATGATTATATATAGTATCTAAGAGTTTTCTTTCATTCTTAAAATTAACATTAATTGGAGACATTTTGATTGTGCGGTGTACTTTTCTGTTGTATGCATTAATTAGATCTTTGTAAATATCTAGCCAATTATATGATCCGTTTAAGCTAAATTCTTTCCATGGCATTCCTTTCAAGGTTCTATTGAATCGTTCTATATTATACTATATTATGTTTATTATGTTTACTCATGAGGTTTTTAAAGTGTTTATTGAAAAATTGTTTACCATCATCAATCTGTAAGTTTTTAGGAACTCGTCCTAATTTAAAAAAATATTTTCTATTGCTTTGACAACTTGTAGTAATGTTTTTATTTTAAGTGGTATACCCCATGCAAATTTCGAGAAAGTATCAATTATAGTTAACAAGTATCTGTAATTTTTATTATATGATGAATAGACCCCCATGCCAAAGGTCATCTATTCCTTTCATTACAACTTTTCGGTGAATAAAATTTTTCCGAGCTTGTTTATGAAGTTCATTTACTAAGTCTTTTTTTGTGGTCATTTTATTTATTATTATTTTTTTTACGATAATTTTTAATTACTATAATTCATTTACTATAATTTTTATTAAATGATCAAATTTAAAAATTTGTTCACGTATCATTTTGATTTCTTCTTCGAAAATTATTCTCATATTCAATATAATTTCATGAGTTTCGTTTATATTATCTTTATGTGTTCCATTATCTCTTTCTGTGCTTTCTCAATGTGAGTTTGCAAAAACATTTTATTGACAATATCATTTTCTTCCAAAGCACTTGCAACATTTCTGATTTTTTTGTTTTGGATGCCAATGTTGTTATCCGAATGCAAAAAGAAGACCAACAATTTAGGTGCATTTCTTATTGATATTATACCACTTGTATCATTAAGATAGTGTCCAAATTTATCAGCAGACATAATTGGTTCAGATTAGAATTATTCAATAATGTTTGCTTCATATAATTCTTCAATAATTGAAATAATCTCGTTGTTATGATTAGAATGATCTGTGATGCGAGCAATAGTCTAAGACGATCTACCAACTCATTTGAATTATCCCAATATTTATAGCTGGGTTTATGTAAGTTTAAATCCATTAATCCATTTCCAATATAAGTATTCGTTGTTGCGTTAGGAGATGATGTTGATAATATTGCTGGATTTGCTGTAACTTTTTCTTTAAACAATTTTCCTATAATATATTTATATTTATAAGCTTTATATAACCATCGGGTCTGTAATCTCTTTTGAAAGCATTTGTGTTAATTAGAATCTTTTTGTAAATGTCTAATTCCGATTTATCATAATTTTTCGGTACCTTATGAAACATTAAAGAAAAGAGACCTGATGTAAGAGCCCATATTTGATTCCCAATTTAGAATCTTATCTTTATCAAATTTAATGCAACTATCTCTAAATTTCCATTCATTATTATGATCTTTATGAGGACCATAAAGAGCATTTAACTAATTTTTCATTTTCAATATTGATAAGTTAGGATAGCTCTCGGTATTTTGAAATGTAATGGAGAAAGTGATTATTGATGTAATACGTTTAAAGTTTGATATTACACTGATAACTATATTTAGTATAATGAGAATTTATATTGTTATGAAATAATCAAATAGATTTCTGTATCATCCATTATTTAATTCATCATCTTTACTTATAACCAAAAACCCATATTTATTCTTCCAACATTCCTGACAAATTTCTCGAAACTTTTCATATCACATATCACTACCAACATGATCTTGGTAGATATGTTTCATATTCATTTCATCTTGCTTAAACATAATAATCATATTAGCATTATCCCTTACTAAATATTTAGGAATTCTAGTATAAGTTTGACATAAATAGAATGAGTCAACATTTTTATGTCTACCCATACAAAAATATGCTCGTATATTGTTTTGTTTTTCACATGCAACGTCATCGAATATCATAATTGAATTATTTTTGGCTTCATCAGGTGGTACCACAGACTCATTATCTGAAAACGTATAATAATGGGGTATTATCCTTTAATTGGTGATATTAGTTTCACAAGTATTCATATTTTGGTTGATAAAGTGATTTAGAGTATAAATAGATGTTTTCAAATTTTAGTCCATTAGGACTTTCGAGTAAGCCAATCATAACTTTAGTCTTTCCACAATTTGATGGTCCGTCAATCAGTGCGCGAATTTAATTCGGTAATAAAGAACTATGCCTTATGTTCGAATTTGTATTCGTAGAAGAATCTATATTACGAATTAAAATATTTTTATGTTGCTTCACCAAACGCATTTTTATAACTGAATATGGTATCCTTATATTAATTTTTATTTTATAGAATTATTTAAGAATAAGTTTAATTGTAGGACGAGGTTTGATAAATAAATTAATTAACCTATTTATTGACCTGCATCTTTCTGTTTATTTTTTATAACTAAATATAATATTATTTTTTTTATAGAATTATATATAAATAAGATGGTGATACACTAAATAAAAAATTTAATTGTAAAAGAGCTGTCAATGGAAGAGGTTTGGTGAATAAATTCCCTGCGTATTGAACTACATATTCCTGGTTATCAATATTACGGTCCTGGTACAAAATTACAAAAACGTTTAGGTAGAGGTGATAAAGGAATGAACCCATTGGACTCTTCGTGCAAAGATCACGACATTGCTTATTCTAAAAATAAAGATTTATATAATAGACATCAAGCTGATAAAATTCTTGAGAATAGAGCTTGGGAAAGAGTACTTTCAAAAGATAGTGATGTTACAGAAAAATCCTTTGCATATTTGGTTAGTAAAGCCGTGAAAGCAAAAAGTATGGTATGGTATGGGGTTGGAAAAGAAGATGGGAGAAAACTCTTCAATACAACAATAAAAATGGCAACAAAAATTTTAAATAAAGAAAAACCTCAAGATCTTAACTCTGCTATTAAGATTGCACGTAAGATTGTCAATAATTCGTTTAAAGGAAAAAAGTCTCAAGTTGTAATACCACGTGTAATAAAAATTCCAAAGATTGGTAGTGTTTTACCTCTAATATTAATTCTTATGGCTCTAGGAGCAATTGGTAGTATATCCAGTGGAGGAGCAGCTATTGCAAAGGCAGTAAATGCAGCAAAGAATGCTAAACTTCAACTTGATGAAGCAACTAGACATAATAAAACAATTTAGGCAATAGCAATGGGTAAAGGCCTTTACCTTAAGAAGGGATATTGATTAGTTTGTAAGGAAAAAATCAAAAAACTTTTAGAAATGTTACCCATATGACTGCTAACAGATATTGATTTGAAAAAGTTCACAAGAAATATACCCTATTTTAGAGGAATCTTCATGCTAGACTCAATGCCTAAAAGTCCGAGAAAAAAAGAATGTGGTATAGTTAATTTGGATTCATCGAATGGATTTGGAACACTTTAAGCGTAAGTTTCTCTCTCCTTCTCTATGTACAAGATATAATCCAGTAGATAGTTAAAGAATATCGTCATCGGTTAATGCATTAAAGCGATGTGGTAAGAACATTACGTGATTATAGAGTTCAATTTGAACCATAAATCCATACTTGGTTCGAACTCACTTTGCACCCATAATGATGTATTTTATAGACATTGATAAGTCCTTAAATTGAATTAAGGATTTATTACAATTTAGACTATTAAATTTTTGAATTAAAGCTGAATCCATGATAACAACTTCTCACGTCGACTTCTCTTCACAAAATGAAACTAATAGAAATTATCAGGCTTATTAGGAATTAACCCAACACAAAGTGAAACATTTTACTACAGGAAGGAGTGAAAGAGAAAAGTATATTTATTCTATGCATGAAATTTGATTATGGTATTCTGATATACCAAAGTAATATCATCAACATTTAAAACAATTATCAGTAGCTAAAAACACCTGAAGAAATACAGATGAAAAATGTCTTATTTAATTAATTATCGTAAATTTTTTGAATGACTTCCAAGACCTCGTTACATATGAGCACAGGAAAATGCTAAATTGCTTTATGGCAATGTTAGAGGAAAACGACGAAGACGGAGTAGTTGATGCAGAAGATGGTGTGCACGGTGTTCATTTCCATACTTGCCCCTGGCATATTATTGATTGTGAGGAGGACATTATACGATCTAAGAATGAAATGAGAAATATCAACATTAATTCATGATATACACCTCATTCTATGTTAAGGAATCCAACGCATATAATTTTTGTAAAAATTTTTAAAAAGAAGTGAATAAATATAAAATAAATAAAAAAATGTAAATGGTGACCTTACCGCAATCTTCGGATTTATACAAATAATATCTAAATATTTTGTAAATTTAACAGTTAATAAACTATGATAGAAACGATCACTCTAAACAATTTAAAAAATGTGTCCGCTTAGTGATTTAATTCATGAATTTCTAATTACATATAAAGATGTCCTTATAAACGAGAATAAAGATATGGTTACAATTTTCTTAAGTATGTTGGAGGAAAATGAAGACAAACTTGGAAGTGATGATGAAACTAAGGATGGACCCTTCAAATGCTTCCTCTGGATTAATGGCGAGAAAGAAGAAGGAGTGGACATGTGTCGATGCACAGTATATCATTTATACGAATGGATTTGGAACACTTTAAGCGTAAGTTTCTCTCTCCTTCTCTATGTACAAGATATAATCCACTTGCTCATTTTGTAACAAAAACAACTAATCAAAATTCATGATCATTCCTGTTTCAGGATCTGTAAGGATAACGTTTAAATAGTAGCATACAAGCTGGATAAAAGTAGTTGAAAATGAATGTGCAAGAAAAAATAAAGCGACGAAATATATTGCTAAGAAAAATGTCATATAAAAGTATAATTGAAAAATTTTTATATGACTTCAGTGGTTGTATTTTTGATGAGCATTTACTAATAATAAACCATTAAAAAAAAAAAAAAAAATGCTTGATCATTATGAGAACATGGAGTTGATCAATTATATTTATGGAAAACATTTTATTAACTGTCCAAAGATCTGACAGATTTGTGAAAATGAATGAAGTATATGTCAATGTATTCAATTTGAAAAGAATCGTGAAAAAAGTAATAAACTTAATAGAATTATATTATAAAATTTTTTTCAGAAAAATTAATAAATAAATAATTATTTTCTTTTTATAAATAATATTTGTTTTTATTTTATTTTCTTATTTCAATTAAAATGATACACATATTCCAATATATACAAAAGAACAAACAAAATTATAAGAATAAGTTGATATACAAATAAATATATTGTTAGATATATTAGAGAATATAAACTTTCAGCCTTTTGTTTCGTATTTCTAGAGCATTCGACATGTGTAGGAGAAGGTGATATTTCAATAGTATACTCTGGGTTTTAATTATTATTTCTAATCTTTTCTAATCATTTTCCTCATAGCAATCTCTCGTATTTCGTTTCCTCCACTAGGAACGCAAACATCATAAATTGGTGGAGGTAGGATTTAGACCAACTATCTCCCAATCTATCGGTACGTTGTTGGTAAGACATCGCCTCAATAAAAAACAATTCGGTGACTATCGTAGATGTTCCATCACAAGATGATCATTACGATTTCAACACCAAACTTCAACTTCACAGAAATAACATTTCGTTCTATCACTTTCACCAGTATAAAACATCCCCGTCATAGCCAATTTATTCTTATCTAACCAATGTAATGGCCAGCATGTAAACGTCGTTAGACGTTCACCTTCTCTATGAAAAATATCATTCATTGCATAACGTGGCTTAAATGATAATTGCATATTTTCCAAATAAAATTACTAAAAATTAAACGAAAACTCCAACAGAGATTCTTACACAACAAAAGAGTACAATCTATATATTTAGGAATAACACTGAATAAAGCATTTATACCATTCAATAATGAAATATATATAAATATGTTTAGGGGGTCCAATTTAGAAATTAAAACAATTTTCCTATAATCCTTTATGAAATTTTACATCGATACACTACTTTATACATAACTACTACTATATCCATACACAAAAAAATACTCACATAATGTACAAATAACAAATTTAACATTCAATTGAAATTATCATAAACATAAAAACTAATGAAAATCCTATCTTAAGGCATTTATTACCCAAAAATAATCGTGACAATAATCATAAACAATTTTATATGCGCATTTTCTTTATCCCTACATTGTTTCAAGAAATACAAGTCGTTTTGCTACATAAATATAATAAAAAACCAAGCATTCCCATTGGCTACAGCACAGACATGAGCGAAACATACGATTCCATGAAAATAATTTTGGATAAAGTTTGCTACACTGATCACATGTGGCGGATCAGTTGTGATCTGAAAGTCGTGGCGATGCTAAGAGTTCTCCAAGGAGGCTATACGAAAAACATGTGTTTCTTGTTTCCTTTTTTCCTTTTAATTGTTCACGCACATTTATGACCGTTTTTTAGTTTGTTACCGCTACCATAAAAATCAAATAACCTTTTGTTTATTAATTTTTTTTTTAATTCTGACAATCATAAAAAAAGTCATCAACGTTTTTTCCAAGGAATTTTGAGCATATCTCGAGCAAATTTTTGAAATTCATACCTTCACTTAATTGTGAATAAAAGCGAAACGCGTCCATCGATTTTCATGATCTATGTCTTTTACCGTTTTGGATTTTTTTAGGCAAAAAATAGTTTTTTTCTTCATACATTTATTTATAACTGCGTAACTGTTGCTTATGTAGCGAAACGTTGTATGAACAGATTAAAGGAATTGTAATTCCTAATTTCTTTAAATTTGTTTCAGCAAAATCGGACTGGTGGTTCGCGAGTTATGTCAAAAAAAAAAGACCACCAAAGGTCACAATTTCCCCTATATGATAGTTACTAACTTCAAATCGATATATCTCGATTCCTAGACGTGACCCAGCGAAACGTATAACTTCTTTTTTACCGATATAACATTTCCCGTTGGTTTCATCCCATCCCGATTTTGACTGTCGCATAGTGTTATTTGCTTAATCTGGTCACCCCATCAATAGAAGAGGCCAATACTAATATGCGGGAATCTATATGCCCTGGAGAACGTCTGGCAATTACTTTAAGATTTTTATCGACTGGGGACAGTTACGCAAGTCTGATTGTTTAAAAGGTCGAGATCATCGATATGCAATATTGTGCCTGAAGTATGCGCTGCATTATATAAATTATTAAAAGATGAATTTTTAAAGGTAAAACCTAATTTATTAAATAAAAAACATATCAAAAATAATATCTATTGGTACAGATGCCTCCAACAGAGGAGGAATGGGAGAGTACTTCCCAAAGTATAAATAAAAAGTGGAATTTTCCCAATTCAATAGGGGCATTAGATGGAAAACACATCGATATTATTGCACCAGCACACTGTGGAAGCGCATATTTCAACTATAAAAAGAAAGCATTGTTTTGATGGCGCTGGTGGACGCGAACTACAATTTTGTTTACATCGACTTTGGCGCAAAAGGGTAGAGAGTCCGATGTATTTCATCAAAAGAATGAACATGCTGTCAAATTATTTATAGTTATCAATATTGACATATAAGATTTTGATGCTTATTTACACGGCATCAATAAAATCTTCAAAAATTTTGTTCAATAAATTTTGAAGAAAATTTGCTGTTTACACGAGTTTAAAGCATTTTGAAGATCAATTTTGAAGAAAATTTCAATCGTGTAAATCTAGCTTAAGATCAGTTTAATATAACCCTTCCAAATACACAAGAAAAACTCCCACAAAGAAAAACACCAAAATATATATATAAAAAAAAAACAGGTATCTATCACACAAAAATGATCATAAACAACTTTGTGTGTGCGTACAACCCTTATAAATTACTTCTCACAACTATTTACACCAATGACAAGATAATGTTACCATTGTGCTACATGGCACAATCGTTTTCGAGGGGTTTCATTACGGTGGCACTATATTCAGTAACATTTGAATAAGCAAAGAGATGCTCATCGTATAAAATTAAAAATATACATGATGAAATTATAACACTGAAAAACGGTATTGTTTTAAATTTTAAAAATTTAAATTTTCCACCAAGTAAGAAATTTTGAAATTTATAATTCAGAAATAAGTGTAAACGTATTTGGAATAGAGAACGACAAAGTGGTTGGTCCATATTATTCACTCAGGCAGAAAAAAAAAAAAAATACTCCCATCAACTCGTTACTGTTAGAGGATGGTGACAGATCTCATTATGTATTTATCAAAAATATTTCGATATTTATATTAATCAAAAAATTATATATTAAAAAAACTGTTTTTTTTTCTTCCATAGATAAGTAAAGTTGATATATGTAATACGTGTTTAATTCATTTCCATGATGAGTCATCTCTAAAAAAAAACATAAGATAGAATATAATAATGTGGCAACATACTCGTATATGCCTACTATAGAAAATTCTATATATTATATTTTAAGAATTTCAAAAAACAAATGGAAGTACCATTTGTAATATATGCTGATTTTGAGTGTATTCTGGAGTCAGTAAATATACAAAATTCTACAAATGTAAAGTCCGTACAAAAACATATTCCTTTTTCCTATAGTTATTATATTAAGTGTTCACTTGACTCTACTTTAGATAAATTTAGAATATATAGTGGTGATGACTCAACAAGTCATTTTTTTTTTCAATTTAGTTGATGATGTATTAATTATTTATAATAATTATTTGAGTATAGTTAAACCAATGAATTTCTTAACATCACTTCAAAAGAAGAGACAAGAAGA
Source organism: Protocalliphora azurea (assembly GCA_932274085.1). Taxonomy (NCBI): domain Eukaryota; kingdom Metazoa; phylum Arthropoda; class Insecta; order Diptera; family Calliphoridae; genus Protocalliphora; species Protocalliphora azurea. The sequence continues at coordinate 23,293,788 of OW026522.1, read as the reverse complement.
GGATCCTACATGTCATATCTGTAACAAATTTTTATTTATTGAAAATAGAGTAGATGACCATTGTTATTTAACAGGTGAATATAGGGGTCCTGCTCACTACAAATATAATTTAGAATATCAAATTGCAAATTTTATTCCTATATTTTTACTTAATTTTTCGGCATATGATTGTCATTTATTCTTCCCTTCATCTGTTGAAGGTGATATAAATGTAATACCCTTAAATAATTAGTTATACATATCAATAACTAAGAAAATTCGGTTCAATGAAGATAAAACTTTGAATTACACTTTATCGACTCATTTCAGTTCATGCCATAGAGTCTAGAAAAATTAGCAAGTTTCTTATCTGATAATGATTTAAAGATTGTAAAATCGACTTATAGGAATGATAATGCGTTTAATCTAATGAAACGTAAAGGTGTTTTTCCTTATGATTATCTACACTCAGTGAATCGTCTTCACGAAACACAATTACCACCTCGATCAATATTCTTTAATAGGCTTACAAATGAATCGTGTAGTGTAGATGATTATGAGCATGCTGAAAAAGTTTGGAATATATTTAAGTGTACAACACTAAAAGATTATTTATTTCTATATCTAAAAGTAAAAGATCTTTTGCTATGTGATATCTTTAAAAATTTTAGAAAAAGTCTGTAAAAACATTTACAACTTAGATCCCTGTTAATATTATACTACGCCCGGTCTGTCTTGGGATGCAATGTTAAAAATTACAGATATAGAATAAGAATTGTTAGGTGATATTAACATGTATAACTTTGTTTGACGAGGTATTCGAGGTGATTATGATGACGCCAAGGAATCAAACTATCTTATGTATTTAGATGTTAACAATTTATATGGTTATGCAATGTAGAAAACGGTTTACTGTTGGTATATATATTAGAAGGATATTTAGTATATCCTAAAACATTACAATATATATATATATATATATATATATGTAATTTGTGATTCAAGAAGAGATACTTTTTTCAATAGCCTTTTTTTGACAGATCACATGTGTGTCTTGTCATGCTGTCATGTTATTTTTTAGACTTACGCCTGAACAACGTTTACAAATCGTTCAACTTTATTACGAAAATTCACGTTCTGTGAGGAATGTGTTTCGTGCACTTCGTTCAACTTATGGTCAACATAATTGGCCTACTGAGCGTACTATTCGCAACACCATCACCCATTTTGAGACCCAGCATTCATTATTGGATAATATTCGACCGAATAGACTACATCTAGCACATTGTGAAGACAATATATAGCGGCCGTAACTGAAAGTGTACACGAAGACCGTGGAGAGTTGACTCGGCGCCGTTCGATGCAACTCGGACTGACGTATGGAACGACTTGGCACATTTTACGTCGAGATGTTAAATTGAAAGCGTACAAAATACATCTTGTGCAACAACTGAAGCCGCTCGACCTTCCCAAGCAATATCGCTTCGCTCTATGGGCTCTTGAAAAGTTCCAAGAAGATCCGACGTTTTCGAGACAAATTTTGTTCAGCGATGAGGCCCATTTCTGACTCAATGGGTATGTAAACAAACAAAATTGCCGCATTTGGGATGAAGAGCAACCTGAGGAGATTCAAGAACTGCCACTTCATCCACAAAAAAACAACGGTTTGGTATTGTATGTGGGCCGGTGGAATCATAGGTTCATATTTTTTTAAAAATGATGCCGGTGCGAACGTAACCGTCAACGGCGACCGTTATCGTGCCATGATAATCGACTATTTGATGCCTGAAATTGAAGCTCGTGATTTTGGCGACATTTGGTTTCAGCAAGACGGCGCCACTTCCCACACATCGCATCAATCAATGGATTTATTGAGAGAACACTTCGGTGAGCACATAATTTCACGTTTTGGGCCAGTCGATTGGCCACCAAGATCGTGTGATATCACACCGTTAGACTTTTTCCTGTGGGGATATGTAAAGTCTACAGTTTATGAGAACATTAAGCGTGTCATTCGCCAGTTACCAGCCGAAATGGTCGAACGAGTCATCGAAAATTGGACTCAACGGGTGGACCATCTGCGACGTTTTTTTTTTTTTTTGAAATTTCTGTGTTTTTTTCTATAAAAAAGTAGGGAACCTCGAAATGGATCACGCGTTATATATATATATATATATATATATATATATATATATATATTGGATTTTCCGTCTTGGAAAGGATCTAGTGGGAAAAAAATTAATATTAGTGGTATCATCGAAAGTATTTTATCCTCATTGCAACTTAAAATATGATAATTGTGAAATAAGACTTCTATGTAGTTATTATAGTAACTATCAATACTGCGAACTCAATATTTAATGATTTTAATATAACTCTTATATTCAAAAATAACTATTTAATAAAAGAAGAAGGTAGCTGGTTATGAAGCTAGTTCACTGTTTGCATGATCATCAGATAACATGAATATCAGAACAATCGATATAAAACACACTAACAATATAATTTCGGATTAACATAAAGCGAAACTTTTAAACATTCAATCGTACACCTAGAATAAATAAGAAAATTACCAAGAATATTAAACAAAAATGGAAGACATTTAGAAGATTGTGTTTGGTCCGATAAAAATATTAGAGTTGGGCCGGAAACTTGTCATTGTTATCGTTATGAAATCTCAAGGAGAATAGCAGAAGATGAGGCTAGAGAAATTATAAATTTCTATAATTCAAAAAACTGTATAAACTGCTCCTTTAATAAAAACTATGCTAAATAAAATTTTATAATTTATATTTTTTAAATAAAAACAATTGTTTCATTTATTAATATATATACAGAACTTAAATCTAAATTTAAATTTATTTATTTTACTTTTTTTTACTATTTACAATTTACTATATTAATCAGTTTATTTAATAAAAATATCAAACAGTAAAAACATTACAATTTTTTCCTACAATATCCTTATATTGTTTCAAACAAACCACAAAACAAATAAAAACTATTTTCTTATCACAAACATTTTTAAAATTTTTTCATACATTTCTTGCATTGTTGCAAACAAACCACAAAACAGATAAAAACTATTTTGTTATCACAATCATTTTTAAAAATATGTATGCCAATAAATTTTCTCACACTCCTTCCATTGCACAGTGGGGCAGAATCGAAATGTTTTTGGAAATAAATCTGTAACTTTTGATCGGCCGGTTGGATTTTCATGAAATTTGGTATATGCGTAGCAGAAGAGCGTATAATGTTATGTTTGGAAGGGGGGGCATAACAGTCCCCCCAGAGGCGGAGCTAAGGGGGCTCAAAGTTAGGTACCTCTGACATAAAAAGTTTTTAGTCGCTTGCCAAATTTTTGTTTCTAGTCCGATTTCATTTATATATTGCTGTAGGCCCTGATAAGACCTATAAAAACATGCTTACATATCCTATTTATCTTTTATAGTTTTTGAGTTATTTGCGTTTGAATTTTTAAGCACCATAATTTTGCATGTTCTGGTCCAGTCTTTTTTCATATATATCCTAGTATTTTAGACAGATTTTATTAACTAGTTAAAGAACAAAATTATCTATTGAATAAAAAAAATTTGAAGTCGATATCTTTACCGAGTCCAAAAATAAACGATTTTGAATTTGAAAATTGCAAAAAAGATGACTTTTGTATTTTTTTAGCCGAAAAAGTATCTACACTCTTTTTTATCTAAAATAAAATTTTCTTTAGCAACATATAATAATTTTGCACTTTTCTGAAAGGTAGCTTCACAGAGATGACTTTAACATAAAAAACGAGCCCAATAACTCAATTGGTCATGGTACATGCCCTCCCGAATTCGACCCATTTTATATGAAAATTTTGGTTTTAGACCATATTTTATCAAATCCCAAATTAAGAATCGACATTTTAAGAATCTTCAATATGTTGTTAAAAGTCTTAAATCCAAATCTACGGCAGTTCGGAAAAATGTGGATTCTATAGCCAAAAATGTAAAAATCCCATTTTTGGGAATTTTCATTAGTTTTTTTTTTTTGGAAATTCAGGAAAACGCTACCCCTGATTATAATTTAACGCGCTTTTATTTATATTAATAAGATCCACATTTTCAGCAAATTTCATTAAGATATCTTTATAAAGAAATATGTTATTACAATTAAAAAATTCGTATTTTCTCCAAAAACCCAAAATTGCGCCTTTTGTTTGGTTTATTTCTAAATAGTGAAAGAAATTTTAAAAATATGTATTCCAAATTAAGCTTTAGCATATATAATTTCCGATCTTTTGCAAAAAGATTCAAGTCAATATCATGCCTCATTTTAGAAATATGCGCTTTTAAACTTTTATAGTTCCAATTTATTGTATATATGACTATATTTTTACAAACTTGCAACTTTTGCCTTTAATGACTTAGAAAATTATGAATATTTCTGTACAATTTTAATAATATCTATACACAAAATATTTTTATAAAAATAATTAATAAATATTTTTTATTTTTAATAGGGTTGCCACATTTCCCAAATTTAAGTAAACCTAATCCTTTTCTAATCATTCATATATTTCTATTAATGAATTTAAAATAACAAAACAAACAAAAAATGTCTATTTTAACTTAATCAATATTATTATTTTTGGTATTTATCATCTTCCTTAACAAATATTCTATTTCTAATACGATTTTTTATTACTTATTTACATAAAATTTATGTAGACAATTTTTCTAATATTTTAAACTTATACTACTTATTTTCTATAAAATAATCTGTTGTATCTGTATACATATCTAAAAGATAATAAAGGTAATTCAAGTCTTCAGTATTTTGAGTTGATAAAGGCTCATAATAAATCCAACGTTTTCTCATTGATAATAGTACAGGGTCTGATGACAACAATAGGCTATTAAAAATATCCTCGTTTTGTGACGTTCTGGAGCATTTCCTGGAGCTGAATAATTAAACGTGCTTAAAATCTCTATTTCTTGCATCTTGAGCCTCTTCTGTAAGCTTTCCAAGTGGAAGAATATTTCGTTCAATTATAATTTCGCCTATTGGTGTCATTTCTTTCCATGGATATAGAGAAACAAGTAGTTTACATATTTCTGTTGCATATTCTCCAAATCGAGCAGAGTTAATTTTGTGCTTACTATTAATGTCAATTAATGTTAGTCCTTTCAACTAACTCTTTATTAATACCAGTTATTTTTGATGTAGCTTCGAAATTTCGGAGAAACTTCTTGCTGTGTTCCCATCATTTGTAGTATCACCAGTCGGCAGAGGTTCGTCGATGTTTAATCCAGTCTCTTCTCTGAATTCATCTTGGATTCTACTTTTCTCAGATATTCTAAGTGTTTCTAAATACTCGTTGTTTCTGGTAGCTTTTGTTAAATTTTCTGGCACAGTTCGATACTTTAAATCATATACTATGTGCAGAAAATGCTCAATTATTCTGATCCATTATATTCTGGCGTGAAGTGGAGATATTCCGAAAAACAGAAATTCTTCATTAATACCCCTTGCTTTACCAATATCCGAAAATTGTGATTTCGTCTCATAACATTGTGAGCATTTTCAAAAAGAAGATGTTTCCGTAATGGCATTACTAACCTTTCCATCAATCATTGTTAGACTAAGTTGAAAAGATATGTCGAATGTGAATTGGTTTATAGTTATTGAAAGAGGTTGTAAATCATTTATTTCATCTTTAATATATTCCACTAAATCCTTCGTTGTTGTCTTCGACTCCCTTGTGTATTCGAACCAAAAAGGTCTGCAAAAATATTTGATCAAATGAGTTTTTACACTTTGATGAAGATTGCTTTAAGGAATAAGATCGCATTCTTAATGGCATAAATGCGCTTTTATAATCCGCCATTTTCATACTTCCACTAGAATGCTTGTATTCAGGAAGGGCTGATAGTTCGTCACATCCCCACTTACAGATTAATACAACGTCGCTATTACTTACTTTTTCTAACTGATCTGCAGAAAAATCTGCAACTATCCTGGTAGCTGTATTCTCAAAGAAGATAGCTCTACACACGCTTCCTTTTTGGTAACCGAAATAGATGGTAAAATAGCTTGCTTTTTTTTCTTGAATATCCTTGTATGATGGTAGAAGGAAGTGTCCCTTTTCAAGAAGAGCTTTTCTTACAATTTGATACTTGTTTCTGCTGAGATCAAGTTCAAGCATTAAAGCAAATGCTTCTCCCTCTGTAAAATTGGATTGTGATGTTGGAGTAGGTACAATTTCGGCAATCCGTTAAAGACGTTTTGGTGATGCAGTTGGCAGTATTTTAGCAATATTAATTCAACTCTTAGGTTGCTTCTCCTTTTTTAACATTTCTTTGAATGTATCAGAAACTTCTTCATTCCAAATTATAGAAAGCTTATGGGCCAGTCTTTTCTTCTTAGATCTTGTACTTAAATCATCATATGTCTTGCAGGATGCTCCAGTTGATATTTTGCACGCCGATATTTCTATATCAGTATTCATCCAATCGGAATGTTTAATTTTTAATCTGTTAGTACTCTTGCATGATATGTAGTTTTAATGAATTCCACTATAGCTTCCAAACGATTAAGATCATTTTTTAGATAAACTCCACAGAAGACAGCACAATTGTTCATTTTTCAATGTAATAACCAGTTTAATCAACTTCATTATGATGTTGATAAGGATTAGCTGAGCATTTATATATATATATATATATATATATATATATATATATATATATATATATATATATATTAGATATATCACACAGGTATATATATTTACAGGTATTCTGTGAATTTTCATTAGGTAAAATATCTGAAAGAGTCAATTTGGAAGAGTACCTATACCGAATTCATTGATATTATATGTTGCTGTTAGGTATCACCTTATAAAAATAAAGATTTTGAACCATCAGTAATAGATAAATGCTGCAGCTAGGTATCACCGGAAGGGATATCTGTACATTGCCACTAGATCATAAATATATAAATTTTTAACCATCACCAATAGATAAATATATTTGTTAAAATTAGGTAAACACCATAAATGTAAACTAATAAAATACTTAATAATTAAGTTAAAATAGACATTTTTTGTTTGTTTTGTTATTTTTAATTCATTAATAGAAATATATGAATGCTTAGAAAAGGATAAAGATTTACTTAAATTTGGGAAATGTGGCAACCCTATTAAAAATAAAAAATATTTATCAATTATTTTTATAAAAATATTTTGTATATAGATATTATTAAAAGTATACAGAAATATTCATAATTTTCTAAGTCATTAAAGGCAAAAGTTGCAAGTTTGTAAAAATATAGTCATATATACAATAAATTGGAAATACAAAAGTTTAAAGGCGCATATTTCTGAAATGAGGCATGATATTGACTTCAATCTTTTTGCAAAAGATCGGAAATTATATATGCTAAAGGATAAGCTTAATTTGGAATACATATTTTTAAAATTTCTTTCACTATTTAGAAATAAACGAAACAAAGGGCCCAATTTGGGATTTTTGGAGAAAATACAAATTTTTTAATTGTAATAACATATTTGTTTATAAAGATATCTTAATGAATTTGCTGGAAATGTGGATCTTACTAATATAAATAAAAGCGCGTTAAATTATAATCAGGGGTAGCGTTTTCCTGAATTTCCAAAAAAAAAAACTAATGAAAATTCCCAAAAATGGGATTTTTAAAATTTTTGGCCATAGAATCTACATTTTTCCGTAGTCCCGTAGATTTTAATTTAAAACTTTTAACAAAATATTGAAGATTCTTAAAATATATTCCGCTTGTCGATTCGTGCTTTGGGATTTGAGAAAATGTGGTCTAAAATCAAAACTTTAATATAAAATGGGTCGAATTCGGGAGGATGTGTACCATGACCAATTGAGTTGCTAAAGAAAATTTTATTTTAGATAAAAAAGAGTGCAGATACTTTTTCGGCTAAAAAAAAAAACACAAAAAGTCGTCTTTTTTGCAATTATCAAATTCAAAATCGTTTATTTTTGGACTCGGTAAAGATATATATTTTTATTCAATAGATAATTTTGTTCTTTAACTAGTTAAGAAAAAAAAAACTAATAAAATCGGTCGGAAATACTACGATATGTATGAAAAAAACTGGACCAAGAATATGCAAAATTATGGTGCTTAAAAATCCAAACGCTAATAACTCGAAAATTATAAGAGTTAAATAGGACATGTAAGCATGTTTTTTATAGGTCTTATCAGGGCCTACAACAATATATAAAAATATTTGAAATCGGACGAGAAACAAAAATTTGACAAGTGATTAAAAATTTTTTATGTCAGAGGTACCTAACTTTGAGCCCCCTTAGCTCCGCCCCTGGGTTATTGTTGTGCCCCCCCCCCCCCTTCCAAACATAACTTTGTAGACTCCTCTGCTACGCCAATACCAAATTTCATGAAAATCCAACCAGCCGATCAGAAGTTACAGATGTATTTCCAAAAATTTTCGATTCTGCCCCACTGTGTATTGTAGAAGTAATAATATGTTTCATATTAACAAAATTTTGTTTCTGATAAAAATATTTAAAAACATATAACTTTTGCAGTCAATCATATTAAAATTCTTATTGAGTGTAAACATTAAATGACAAAATTTAAACAAAATCATTGTTTTGATGAACACAGAATTATTAAAGTGCAATAAAATTGATTATGTTCTCATAATATTATTGTATTGATAATGCTGTAACCATGTTTTTTATCTGCGTGAACTTTAATAATAAATAAATAAATAAATAAATAATAATAATAATAATAATAGTAATAATAATAAATAAATAATTTAATAAATCAATTACTTTAAATTTAACATCACTCAGAAAGTTTTCTGGTATCAAGTAAAACAGGAACTAATAGATTTTATCAATTTCTACAACACTATTTTTTTTTTTTTTTTTGTAATATGTTTATTATATGCAATACAAAAAATATTATTTTCCATGTGTTGTACTAAACGTAAATGTTTTAGTAAATCTATTACTAATCAAATTGTAAATTACATCTTGAACAATTAAACGATGAGTAAGAGGTATTCGGAAATTACATGAAACTACGTAATATTTTATAATATTGATAAGTTTAATTTGTAAAACTTTAAAATCACACTACACGTGTTAAGTTGTTTTAAAATTTTTTTTTTTTTTTACTCTTACTACAAATTTTTTCGTATAAATTCTTTCACTTTCAAAAAAAATTCATTAGTTACGTTTTAAAGTTTGTGAGTTAAACAACTAAAAAAAATGAAAAATGGAAAACATTTTGGAATATCTCAATAGTATTGGCGAGATACAATTTGAGAAATCTATTTTATCCATAAGGGATATGCCGTTTGACAAAATGTTTAAAATATTAAAGAGTGAGAAAAGGAAGACAAAATATGGAGAAAAAACAATGTTAGAGTTAAAAAACCATGTTGTTTTCCTGCCAGAGAGGTACAGTTTTATTTCTGCTGATGTCCATCAAGAATTATCATCTGGAGATTATTACTTAAAAAAAGTTGCTGGAGATCATGGTCAAAATTATAAAATTGTTTTGAAAAGATAGAATAAAATAGTATAAAATAAACAGTTTCTTATCAATATACTTCACTCGTATTTAGATAATACTTTCAGATAGATTTATTGTAATAGATTTGTAGGGATTTTACGTAGTTAATAAATTATTTGTTAAATAAATTAGCATTTTAAATAATGATGATGGTGGTTTTAATATTGAAACTTTTCTCATTAAATCTCCATGTAAATATTCGAAATTAACTAATAAGGAAAGAATTACAAATAAATGCCTGTAAAATCATTTTCATGGATTACGTTGGAATGATGGTGACTGTACAATAAAAAAGGCTATAGGATATTTAATGACAACTATAAAAAATAAAAAATATCTCACTGTATATGTTAAAGGATGTGAAAAAGAGGAATGGATAAAAGAAATATTTAAAAAAGAATATAACGAAGAAGGGAAAGAAATATGTATATTTATTTTAAATAACTTTAATTTTCCAAATATAAAAAAACCTATATAAAAATCATATTAATGTAATAATTGTCAATTATTACAAGAATAAGAATATTAATCAAACATGTGCTGAAAAAAATGTAATTTTATTTAAAAATTTTATTAATTTATACTTTAATAAAGAAAGTCTTAATCTCTAAATATCTATGTACTATGTATGTATGTATGTATTTTCTTCAAAAATTAAACTAGTTATACTCGAATCTTCATACAGACAACATAAAAATATAAAAAAGGATTAAAGGAAAAATGGTTTCATCAGCTGAATTAAAGGAACTATTAATTAATCACATGCTGGTAACATTGATCTGGAGCACATAATTTTTTTTTTTATATGATTGACGAATTAAGAAATTATAATAATGTTGAGACACCATTCATTTATTTCAACACTGCTTTACATAAATAAACGTATGATTGTGAAAATATTCAAACACAATCTTTTAACATACATATGTATTTGTAATTCGTATTACAATCAGTATATACTGACACAAAACTGTATAATTTATATAAACGTATTTTAAGATTATAAAATTATTATTTATATTCTTTTATTAATCACTATTAATGTTTTTATTATTGTTAACTTTTTGTTTTAATATGAGATTATTTTTTACACCTATTTATAATTATATCAAATAAAAAACATATTTAGAAATTTCTTTTAAATTAATTCTTTATTTAAACTATTTATAAAAAAACATTAATACATTTTTTCTTTTTTAATTAGTAAACATTTCATTTGTTAATGTAAAACTTTTACCAATTTTTTTATAATAATTTCTGAGCTTATAATATCTCTACAAACGGGATATGGCATACCGGGCATTAGTATAAAGAATAATATTTCTGGAAAATCTTTCTTCTGTAGAAAGCTGATTTTTTAAATAAGACCGCTCCTTAAGAAGACCAGTCTTAATTTTAAACAACTTATCTATTATTGTTGATAAAGTATTAAAAAATGGCTATAGGTGGTATATGTATTTTTGGTGACACCGGGAGTGTACCAATATTTGCTCCGTCTTTTTCATTATCATTTAATGCCTGAATTGGGTGATAATAATAATTATTATTAATAAACCCTCATTTAGTGGAGCTAGCAACATCGTTATCAGCTGGTATTTTCCTATTCGAACTCATGTTCGAAAGCGAGAGGATTGTGTTATAATTCTTAGTGTGTTTTGTCTTCCGAATCAGCTTAAAACAGAATACAAGAAATATAACATAGTGGCGATTTTTAATTGATTTTGGCGACTGAATTTTCGATATATAACATGGAGGCGATTTGTTTGGCTAATTTTTGAAATTTGATTAATTAATGAATTGTGGAGAAAAACTATTAAATTTTCATACTAGAAGTCCATTATTTTTAGTATTTGCCTATCTAGCAAAATGAAGAGCTTTAATTTGTAAATAGCTTCAACTTAGTTTACAAAATTTTATCCCTTAAAAATATATTTCACGATAATATTTGATAATAATTTGATCATTTGTTTTCCATCATCTTTTAAATACATTAAGGATATTAATGATTTCGGTCACAATGATATGACAATTTATAAATTTAATAGGACCAATGTTGTTATATAATGTTAGAATTATTCTTTAAAAAAATACAATAAAGTCAAATAAATGTTAAAAGTTGATGACCTAAAAAGGGGCTATGATCAGAAAAGTGTATTTTAAATTGTATTTTTTTTTTTTTTATTATTATTCGATGAGACGAGCACAGTGTAGTCAACATGTGTGCACCATTGGATTAAACTAAATCGACGACGCTGAATTTAGCGTCGTTTTAGAGATATTTCGTTTTAAAACGCCAAAAGCAATTTAGGGAAATTAAATTTTTAACTTAAATTTAATAATTTACCCCCGTATTCACAAACAACTTTTAAATTTAAAATGTATATTAAATTTAAAATTGATTTGTGAATAAGGAATTTTTGAATTTAAATAATATAAACAATTAAGATTCCATTGAAGTTTATACGAGTAATAATGAATTCTTATTATCAAATATATTTTAAACGCTAATAAACAAAATTTTAAACTGGTAAAAAATATCACTATAATTCTGTAAGCATTCTAACTAGTGTTACCAATGAGCAACTTTTCAAACAAAAATATAAAAACATTTAAAATTTAATTAATAATTGGAGTATATATTCAAACGATTTATTGTTTAATATACATAAATAATGTCTCTTTTACTTCTAATTTTCAACTGATTCCCTACTTCCATAATTAAGTTTGAACCAAAATATTGCTAATATTTTCGAAAAACGGCTGTCACCATTAAATTCATCGTACTCGAATTGGGATTAGCTGCGCATTAGATATATCGCACAGGCATATATATTTACAAATTTTCTGTGAATTTTCATTAGGTAAAATATCCGAAAGAGTCAATTTGGAAGAGTACCTATACCGAATTCCTTGATATTATATGCTACTGTTAGGTATCACCGGAAAGGTGATTACCTGTGCATTGTCACTAGCTTATAAAAATAAAGATTTTGAACCATCAGTAATAGATAATAGGTATCACCGGAAGGGATATCTGTACATTGCCACTAGATCATAAATATATAAATTTTTAACCATCACCAATAGATAAATACATTTGTTAAAATTAGGTAAACACCATAAATGTAAACTAATAAAATACTTAATAATTAAGTTAAAATAGACATTTTTTGTTTGTTTTGTTATTTTTAATTCATTAATAGAAATATATGAATGCTTAGAAAAGGATAAATAAATTAAAAATAAAAAATATTTATAAATTATTTTTATAAAAATATTTTGTATATAGATATTATTAAAAGCATACAGAAATATTAAAAATTTTCTAAGTAATTATTCACGCAAAACTAAAGGCAAAAGTTGCAAGTTTGTAAATTGGAAATATAAAAGTTTAAAGGCGCATATTTCTGAAATGAGACGTGATATTGACTTGAATCTTTTTGCAAAAGATCGGAAATTATATATGCTAAAAGATAAGTTTAATTTGGAATACATATTTTTACAATTTCTTTCGCTATTTAGAAATAAACCAAACAAAAGGCCCAATTTTGGGTTTTTGGAGAAAATACATATAAAGATATCTTAATGAAATTTGCAGGAAATGTGGATATTATTAATATAAATAAAAGCGCTTTAACCAAATTTCAATCAGGGGTAGGGTTTTCCTTAATTCCCAAAAAAGCTAAAGAAAATTCCCAAAAATGGGATTTTTTTTACATTTTTGGCTATAGAATCCACATATTTCCGAACTGCCGTAGATTTGGATTTAAAACTTTTAACAAAATATTGAAGATTCTTAAAATATGTTCCGCTTGTCGATTCGTGTTTTGGGATTTGAGAAAATGTGGTCTAAAATCAAAACTTTCATATCAAATGGGTCGAATTCGGGTGGGTGTGTACCAGGACCTATTGAGTTATTGGGCTTGTTTTTTATGTTAAAGTCATTTCTGTGAAGTTACCTTTGAGAAAAGTGCAAAATTATTATATGTTACTAAAGAAAATTTTATTTTAGATAAAAAAGAGTGTAGATACTTTTTCGGCAAAAAAAAAACACAAAAAGTCGTCGTTTTGCAATTTTCAAATCCAAAATCGATTATTTTTGGACTCGGTAAAGATATCGACTGCAAATTTTTTTTATTCAATAGATAATTTTATTCTTTAACTAGTTAAGAAAAAAATAATAAAATCGGTCGGAAATACTAGGATATATATGAAGAAAACAGAACCAAGAACATACAATATTATGGTGCTTAAAAATTCAAACCCAAATAACTCGAAAAGTATAAGAGATAAATAGGACATGTAAGCATGTCTTTTATAGGTCTTGTCAGGGCCTACAACAATATATAAAAATCGGACGAGAAACAAAAATTTGGCATGCGATTAAAAATTTTTTATGTCAGAGGTACCTAACTTTTAGCTCCCTTAGCTCCGCCTCTGAGGGGTTTGTTGTGCCCCCCTTCAAACGCCTATACCAAATTTCATGAAAATTCAACCAGCCGATCAGAAGTTACAGATTTATTTCCAAAAAATTTCGATTTTGCCCCACTGTGCATGGGCAGGAGGAGCTTTTACCTGTTTTGCCCTATTTTACGCCCTAAATGCTGGAATTTACAAAAAAAAATTATATAATTAAGTTCCTTTTACATGCTACAGTATCTGCGTGGAAAATTTTAAGAAAATCGGTTGATTAGTTAGGAGGATATAAGGAGGAGAAGCTTTTGCCCTATTTTACGCCATAAATAATAAAAATTATAGGCTATAGGTCCTTCCAGATGTTACACTATTTGCCTGAAAAATTTCAAGAAAATTGGTTTATTAGTTAAGAAGATATAGAGAGAGGGAGCTTTTACCCCTTGTGGCCTATTTTACGCCCTCTAGCGACATGCAATATACTTTACGACCTATTCTCATACCTAACAAATACACACACAAAATTTCATAGAAATCGTCAAGCCGTTTCGGAGTAGTTCAATTACAAACACCGTGACACGAGATTTTTATATATATAGAAATAGAATAATAATATAATAACACCAAATTATAATCGGATAGAATGGGATAATGATGAAGATTATTCAATTATATGTAAAACTAGAATTATAATATAAAGAAACAAACCATAAAATTATTAAAATTATTAAAATAATTAATAATTTCTATTAATGAGATAGAAGAACTACCAAGACTTTAAAGGATACATATTCCAGATTTACCTTTTGGATAATAACAAATTTGTAAATATTAAAAAAAAAGAAAGAATTAAATATAAGGTTATATAATATAAGGTTATATACGTATTTGTTTTCATATTATATAAATAATTATAAATATGTATAAATATATTTCTTTTTGTTATTGTAATATAATTCAATAACAGCTGTTATTTTTGTAAATATTATCAAATTTGCTTATTGTTGTATGAACAGATTGCAAATATATAAATTTAAAAAAATCGGACACAATATGACAAAACGCAATCATAATAATTACTACTTATAATCATTTATATTTTTCGCTGTGATCATATGTTCCAATCATAATATGTTGCTCTTAGATTATGATCGCAACAACTAAATTTTTTCTATGCGTTCTCATTATTACAATAAAAAAGTACCATTAATTGTTCAGAACTCAGTCCATTTGAAATGTATTGGATCATAGTAAAATAATATTTAGAGAACACTTAAAGCTGAGTAAAAAATGTAATATAGTTAAATAAGAACAACAAAAAATTATATAAAAACACAGTAAAGCTCTTATTTAGGGTATTCCAAAAATATTAAATATTTTATTTAGAACAAATTTAAAATTAATTCTTCTTTTAAATATAAAACTTGAATATAACGGTCTTTAAAGAAACAATATTTCAAATATTAATTCCTTTGCTTTACTTTTTTTTCTGCCAAACTTAACAACTATTAACAAAATCATAATACAGAGCAAGTTCGGTATTTGTGACCACCCACCATTAAAGCGATGGCTTAATTTTTAAAATTACAGGTTCTATAATCACGACAGTTTACGAAAAACGGATTCTATTTTCGCGAATTTTATCTGTTTTTTTTTTTAAATTTGATTACAATGTTCATAATATATAATGGTATATTATTCATTTGTTGTGTAAATACATCTCTTGATATGGGAAAAGTTCAACATATTTTAAAGCCAACGATTTTTCAAAAATTAGAGATTTTAAAAAAATTTAAAAGTGGAGACTCCATAAATTAAATTTACGTGAATTATAAGTTGCGTAAGTCTTCAGTTTACCGCATTATAAAGCAAGAAAATTCATTGCACAACAGAAAGTGGCCCAGACAAACGTTGCATCTTAAAGAAAGCTGAGAAAGAATGGAAAAAAATGCTTTTTAAGTGGTTTGTAAAACAAAGGGGAAAAAATTTTCCAATATCAGCAGCGATTTCACCATCAAAAGCTAGTAATTTGTATTCCAAAATTTATCAAACCAATTTAGGTTTCAATGCCAGTGAACCATGGTTGAAGAAATTTAAGCGTCGACATGGAATTACAATTTTTAAAATTACGAGCGTGAAATTGTCTTCGAAACCTCATTTTATTGATTCATTTGTGAAAGAGTTAAGGATGCTTCCAAATTATACTCTTGTCACATGTAATGAGAAAACGGATCCAAAAAAAAAAAAAAAAAAAAAAATGTGTAAAGAGCGAATAACTTTTTTGTCCTGTTCAAATTCGAATGGCACAGACAAACTAAAATTGTTGACTGGAAAATCGAAAAACCCACAGGCCTTTAAATGCTTTTCCAATAATCCTGTACTATACAACTCCAGCAATAACGCTTGGGTGACATCATTTATATTCAAGGACTGGTTCTATTCTATCAGGAATTTGTTCCCTACGTAAGTTAATTTTCAGCTATTAGTAAAAGTAAGTTGTTCATAAGTAAAAATTGTTTAGGTCCGAGAATTTTTGGCTTCAAAAAGTCTGCCGCAAAAAGCAGATAACGCAGATTCCAATATAGGTGGATTTCTCCATAGGCTCCTACCATACTATCGCTCCATACATAAGTATAGGCTTGATCACCATGTCGAAGTGCCATTTCGTATTCCTGGAATTTATTCCCCAGGATTTACCGATGGCCTTTCTACACAACTAAATAGCAATACCGGCCTTTGAGGCTCTTGCCCGTATATTTTGGAGCCAGGATAGTTTGGAGTCCAGTATAATCCCTAGGTACTTCGCGCTATCTGACACCTTTAATTCAACACCGCTAAGGCGTGGAAATGGGAAAGATGAAATTTTGCATCTTCTAGAAAAGAGAACAAGTTCCGCTCTTCCTGGATTTACTCTAAGGCCACTAAATGTACTCCATGTACTAATTAGACCCACAGCAGTTTGCAGGCTGTGAGGCAGAGTATCCTGATATTTCCCAGATACAGCCACCGCAACATCGTTCGCATAAGGAACAGTTTTAAACATCAGTGAATCAAGTTACCTGAGCATTGAGTTAACGTTAATATTCCAGAGAAGTGTAGATAAAACTACTCCTCCTTACGGAAGAGGATAACATGACCTTAAATATTTAAAAAAAATATAATTCAGGAAGAAAACGAAGATCTTTCAACTAATGGTACAATTGTAGCTCAAATTGGTATGGAACATCTTTTCACGAATGCTGACATAAACAACTGGATTCAAGCAGAATTTCATGTGGAAAGTAATGAGGATAAAATCAGATATGAAATCGGAGGATTTCTACGATGGTGGTCATGAAGAAAACAAAACTAAAGTGAATGATTGTATAACATCGATAAACATGCAAACATACAATGAATGGGCTTGGGAAAATGATAAGCCGACAATAGCACTATATGAACTACGTGATTCAGCTGTTATTTTAAAAAATAACTTGTCAAAAAAGCAACTCAAAATTTTCAATTTCTTTAAAGATGTTTAAAATGTAAATATATCAATAAAAACAATTGTAATTTTATCTGTTATCTGTTTTCAATTAGTCGCGAAAATCGAGCTTGCACTGTATTTATAAAATTATTTTTATAAACGATTAAAAAGACCTTGAAGTTTAGTTCATGCTTAAACACTTTATTAATATATAAAGAACCTTAAAAATACAGTATTTCTATAATTAAATATGTATTCTCTTTTCTGTCTTTCTGGCTTGAAAAGTAGAACGTAAACAACTATTTGTTAAACTTTTCAGATAAGTGTTTGCCAAAGTAAACAAACAAGCAACAATTCTATTTATTTTTTGCTTTACTTAAGACAACTTAATATTATTTTCTTTTTTTTTTATAAAAATTTTTTAATATTATTTATTATAATCCAACGCCAAAAACAACATTATCCTCATCATCATTATCAACCCATTATAAAATAAACAACTTAAGAGTTCTATAGGTAACATATTTTGTATATCATTTTGTATTGGTTTCAAGATGAAAAAAAAAAAAAAATATATATATATATATATACTTCTATAACCTTCTTTTAAAACTCAGTAAAGAGACAAAACAAGTATTTATTCAATTTAGTAAATTTTCCAACACTTGTTTTTTATTTGTTTGAGAAGATCTATTAGAAAAAATCGTTATCGTCATCATAATCACATTTTTTATAGTTGTTGTTTTAAATATCTTGTAAAATTTATTTAATTGTGGAGAAAAGAAAACTAGAAATAAGTTTATTTATTTAATAAGAGTCTTTCCCTTAAGGTTTTATGTTTTAAATGTAAGCCGTTGCTGCTTTAGCTCGTTGTGGTAATTAAAAGTTGTCTAGAAATTTTAAGAAAGTTGCACAAATAAAGTTTTACTCTAAAACTTATATATAAAAAAATTATAGAAATGACATGTAGATTTGCAAATCGATACAAGTCAGTTTAGTTAAAAAAAAGGAAAGAGTAAACTATATTTTTTAATATTCATATTGTACTGAAATCAAATTTCCTATGTATTAAAAATAATATAAAATACATTATATTTAAAAGATTTTGCATTAACATTTTTGAAATTAATTTAAAAATTTATAACTAAATATAGAAAAAATTTTCTCATTCTCATTTTATTATAAATCGTCTTAATTCACTTTGAAAATAGTTAACTTAGAGTGGGAATACCTCAGAGTATCAACAATTTTATTGCTATTTATGACCTCCTTAAAAAAAATTGTGTCAATGGGAGAATTTGTTTTTGCAACAATTTACCATCAATCAGAAAAGACATTTAGCACAGTGGTGGTCATTGGATTGAAGCATTTTTCAACGTGATATTAATTTTGCTAAAGTTGTGATATATTAGGATAAAAATTTAATATTAAATCGAAAGAATTTTAAGTAAGGTAAAGAAATTTCACTATATTTTAAATGAATTAATATTAATCATACGATACATAGTCGGATCAAAGCACAGTGGGGAGAAACGCAAAATTTTTGGTGCTCCAACCAGTTGGTCCATATCTTCATATCGAAGAAGAGAGCCCTTTTTGGCTAGTAAATCCGCAAAAATAAATATATTCTCCAAAAAAAAAATCCAATGAAAATATGTTTGCTTTCTGAACAAAATTGAAATTATTAAATATATAATATTAAAGTTTCTTTTACTTATTTATTTACTTTATTTAAAAAGATATATATTTTAAAAGATATATATAGAATTTTACGAAAATATTTAAAACGAGTACAAAATTTGCATTCAGGCAAGTTTTGCCTTATTAAATCACTTTAATCACAAAAAAAAAAAAAAAAAAAAAAAAAAAAATGAATCCGCGTGACGGGTCCTTATATGGAAGCTATGATCAATTATGATCCTATCCCTGTGATATTTGATTATTAGTGTAATACTTAAATATATTTTATTTATACTTAATTTATAAAGGAATTATGCCCGGGAAAGTGATTTTCGAGAGGGGGTTTTATAATTTTCCTAATGAAATATTTATAAAAAAAATATTTTTTAAATAAGTGCCAATTTTAACGTTTCTATGCCAATGTGCGTTCCCTAAAAATTTACTTTTATGTGAGTTTTAAAATTTTTCAATAAAAGTTTAACTAAATACAAAAAGAATTTAGCAAAAATAAAGATTAATTTAGAAGCTTGTTAGAGTTAAAGATAATTATAAATTTTATAATACGAATTAATATTAATCATACGCCCAAGGCTAAGGAAATTTAATAAATGAGAGATATTTATTAATTTTAAGGGAAAACATCATATTTTTGGGATTTATTAACATACAGTTATTGTCTGAGTTTTAAGGCCTCTTTTTCATTATACATTTGTAAAAACAAAATTGTATTTCTCTTACAATTCTTTAGCTAGTACGATATTGATTACTTTATGTTTTTTGTAATCCGCGAACTTTTATTGATAATAAAATATAAAACTATTCCTAACTTATTCTCTTTTTATGTATTAGCTTAATTTTAGTATTTAATATTTATATTTTCAAGAGGGAAATTTAATTTGTTCCCTCCCCGTGGAATTGCGCCGGAACATGGTCATTACATATTACTAAACATTAGGAGAGTTAAGTTAGCAATCTTTTATTATTATTTTTTGTGAAGCAGTAAAAGGAATTTTATATATAAACAACTTAGAGTGCTATATTCGGCTGTGGCAAATCTTATATATCCTTCACCCGTGTTGAGATATGTTATATGAAAGTGAAATACCTTATATTGGATGTAATTACAAATATATTTATCTATACTATATCTGTATCACTAAAAACACTTTCATTTTCATATAAAGTTGAAATAGAATTAAAATTTTATAAATTCTTATATCCTTATAAGTATATATTATAAAAAAAGTTTTAAGTTTGTTTGTTTATCAATCACATCTAAACGGCTGAACCCAATTTCAAGAAATTTGACACAAAGATAGCACCAGTGTAAGAGGTGGTTATAGGATTTGTTAAATCTCGATTGGAAGTTACACCCAAATTTTACGCCTACTTTTAAATAATCAATTTTTTCAATTTTACACGTTATTAATGAAGATATTTATATGAAATATGACACGCAGATAGTGCTTATACTGTAGAATGTTATAGGTTAAGATCGTATGACACGCGCACATTTTACGGTCACTTTTTTAATACTCTCAAACGGATAATTAGCTTAAAATCGGAGCTGGGAAGTGTAGTACCGCTCATATAAAGGAAATATTCGTTATGATATACCTAAGGAACTATTACAGTGAGAGCCCTCTCATCTAAAGTGAAAGTCTTAAAAAATTTAAAAGTAATTTATATATTAAATTTCGAATAGGGTGAATAGATCTAAGGGGAGTATTAACCCCCATATAAAGTAAATATTAGTTATCGCATCAAATAGGGTAGCGAAGAGCACCGGTAAAAGCTAGTATATAACAATATTAATACTTTGAAATTTTACAAAAGTTTGCACATATTTAAAAAAGATATAATCACTTCGGTGCAGAATAAATACTTTATAATTGTAAGACAATATTAAATTAAAAAAGGGTATGGTGGAAAATTTATAGATCCATTTGATTTAAAAAATATTTGTGATTTATACAAGAATGAGGCTTATATAAGAGCTTCAAATAATCTAATAACATTTTGGCCTATAACTCGCTTAAAACTGGATCTACTTAGTTCATTTTTTCACCATAAAAATTCTTTAAAAAATTCAGATTTTTCTATGAAAGAACGAAGCTTCTAGTTTACACAGGTGCTGCAGGATGAAAGCGGTAATCCAGCCAGTTGGTCCTTATCTTTATATCGAAGAAGGTGCTTTGATCTACATAGGAACAAATTTCGTAGCTTATTTAGGACTTGGATATTGTTCAAAAATTCTTTTTGGCCGTTATCTCTGTAAGTAATGGGACACCTGAGTTTATTTCTTCAGCAGAGAAATTCAGAAAAAATTTTCCGATCTTGTTTTGCAAAGACGTAGTCTCTAGCTTATAAAATCGAAAAGCGATTTAAAAAACCGAGTTTTTTTTTTAAATATCGGTTCAACAATAGCGGACATATGAAAAAAAATGGTTTTTAAAGACCGGGTTCTTTTTTAGCTTTTTTTATGGACATATCTCTGACATTTGTGATCCGATCTTGCTGAATTTCAATAGCAAAATTATCGAAAGGATTTCCGATCGTTTGATCGTTTATATATGGCAGTTATCGGTGGGCTTCATTAACGCCATTTCAACCGACGGACGGGTGGAGGGACGGACGAACAGACCTACATAATTCTATCGATACCATTTCTTATAAAAGGATCCAGAAAATATAAACTTTTTTGCTCTACGACGAAAATTATGAAAATTACAAAAGGAATGACAAATTTATATAAACCTGTGGTGAAGGGTATTAAAATGTAAGAAAAATAATTTAACCTTTTACCAAATTATTAAAGAATTTTTAAATAATTAATGAATTTTTATTAAGGGTTCATTAAACCATTTAAAAAAGTCAGTTAATGCTTTCAAAACTATTGAAGAATATATGAATTTATAAAAAATTTTTGCATACAGATTTTTATGCACCAAATTAATAGCTAAAAATTAATTTGGTATATAAAGTTATTTTTCTATTGCTTTTCAAACATTTTAAATCTTAATTATTTAATCTTCAATGACATTTTGTTTTTTTTTTTTTTTTTTTTTGTTTTCCTTTAAACACGATAATTGTTTTTACCCCTCAAAAAAGCTTTATAATTTTTAACATCAAACACTATTGAATTTTTTCTTTAAAAATATATTTCTAAAAGTCAAAAAAATTACTCATAATTTTTACTTTAATTTCTAGTAAATCATGTTAAAATAAAAATAATATATTTTAAAGTTTGTGCAACATGTTTCACAGTTCTTTTTTTTTAGCTTGAAAATAAAAAAATAAAATAAGAAGCAACAATAAAAAAATGGAAGTGAACCAGAAATAAAATCAAAGACCTAAAATTAAACGCACCCTAAAGATTTAAAAGGAAAAACTCAAAAAAAAAAAAAACATTAAATAAAAATAAATAAACACAAAGAAAGTAATTTTTCAAAATTTGATTATAGATTTTCATTTCGAAAGCAAAAAGAAAAGAAATGTTTAAAACACTTAAAGTTAATAAGTACCTTTTTAGTTGCCTTTAATTTAAAAGAAAACCTAAAATACTTTTAGTAATTAAAAGAAAATGTGGAAATTATGACATTTTATACATTGTTAACATTTTTAAAATTTTTTTTATAACAAAAAAAAAGCTCTAATAAATTCTATGAAAATTTATTAAATAAAATCCATGTTAAAGTTTAACAAAAAAAAGTTAATACAAACATTACAATTTCATTGGAATTAATTTCACAATTGACGAATATTTATAACCATTAAAACCTGCCACAACTTGTTTGCTGATTGCTGCTATTTTATTAATAAATTTTACAGAAGACCGATGAGTTTTTGAATACCAAATTAATTAAATCATAAAATGTTATTTATCAAATACACATTTGATATCAATATAATAAATATAAAATGTTGTACCATGGAGCGTATGATTAATATTAATTCATATCTAATAAAATAATATTATTTTTAATAGATGAAAACTTAGTTTTTTTTTAACATTTAAAATATTTTTTAAATTTTTACTAAACTTACCCTCAAAATAAAAATTTTCCATGAAAGTCTAAAATATTAAACAAAGCTTTAAGATGTAGAGTTCGATGATGAATATACCTGTAAAGAAATTTGTTGATACATTTCATTAATTATATGCATATTATAAACAAATGTAAAGCAAAAAATAAAAATTATGTAGAATTATCATAATTTTATTCATAGTAAATTGCAGACATTTGGTGTAATAAATATAAAAGATTTTATAAACACTAGCAAAAATATCTTATGATGGCAATTAGGTAATAAAGTTTATTTAAATATAAGAAATAAGGTATATAAAATATATTTTCTATAAATTTTTATTGAAAATTTTAAAGCCAATGGAATATTTCATATCTAAACAGACAACAATCAGATTTGACATTTCGATTTTGATGAAATTTATTACAGATGTTGCATATTGAGAGGGTTTCTCAAATCATTGACTTTTATACTCAATAAAAATAAATAAATAAAAAATCTAAAAAATTCACAAATTTATACAAAGACATTACCTTTGTAATAATATGTATGAAGTTTATTGGTTTCGAAAGTTTAAAGGTAAAAAATGCACGTCTAAAAATAAAACCAAATTATTTCAAAAACAATATTGAGTAATTCTATTTTAAATCTGAAAATTTTGACCCCTCTGAAATTTTCTTTGTAGCAAGTATACCGATAAGGCTTCCCCCAAAAAAAAAATAAAAGAAATTAAAGATGGACCCTTTTAGATACACGTCACTAAAGAAAATTCTTACAAAAAAATATTTTAATAAAAATATTTTCAAAATTTTTATACGGCATCTTAGAATACAAACTTTAAAAAATGCACTTCAAAAAAAAAAATATATATATATATATATATATATATATATATATTTTGATATCTTTTATATAACAAAAGTTATGGCCATTTAACTAAATATGTTAATCACCTTCAAAGCTATAGAGTTGCCACAGTTCTCAAAATAAAAATGAGAAAAAATCATTTTTCATGCCTTTTTATTCTCCTCTACAAATGCATCAAATTTTATCTAAATCGGTAACCAAAAGTAAAAAATTTTTAAATTTAAAATGGAATTACTCTATTATTAAAACTCTTAAAAATTTGTACAATGTTTACATAACACTTTTCCCCACCCGTGTAAAATATAGTTAAGAATTTATATACCAAAGTATAATCTAATTACTAATAACTCCTGAACTATACATAGCAAAATTTTTTTTAGTTTCATTAGAAATCAGTTCTTTTTATTTCGAAAGTTCAGAGATCAAAGTTGGATGTATATAAATTTAATCAATATATCTCAAGAAACGATATTTTTAAAATTTTTGTAACTCTAAATTGGTACCTTTTTGAAAATTAGGTTCCTTTTTGAAAAATCCCAGCAAAAACTTTGCTTTCCTGGTAAGCTAGCAGGTATAATTGGAAACAAAAATAAACTACTTATTTTTTGCCTGAATAAATAGTTATTTTTGTTCGACTTGTCCACAAATTCATGTAGTTATTTTTTGACTTTAGGGTTACTCAAAAATATGTACCTAAACGAAAACAAATATAAAAAAAAACAAAAAAATTTTGCCGTCAGTGAGACTCGAACTTGGACTCACACTAACCATTCGTTTTTACTGACTAACGTCTTACTCACTACACCATCTCGCACATAGCATCCTAAGCGACAAAAACTCTATTTAGTTTAAAATATCTTTTAAGACATTTTGTTATAAAAAACTAACAGCTTTAGAATGGGGTTGAACCAACAACCTTCTGGCTGTTAATCCGGCGCTCTAGCCAACTCATCCACGTGATTGCAGTATTACTGTGCTATTATACTATTGAGTACTTATTAATGTAATACAGAGTAGGCAAATAATAATGACGCCTCATTACCAAGAAACTACTTTAATAAGTAGTTATTATTACCGAAAACCAAAAAGTTTTTGCTGGGATGTTTTTTTCCTTGCAAAATGTTTAAAGATTTACTTTTTTAATTTTAATCTTTTGAAAAATTACACTTTTTTCAAAAATATTTTCAAATTTTCTTCAAATTGGTGTTTTTTAACGCTAGCGCTTTTTTTGTATAATCGGTATGTTTTCGAAAATTTGTACTATATATACTCTACAACACCATAGCACAGTGGTTCTAAACGTTTTTTTTTTTTTTTTTTTTTTGTTGGAAATAATTCTGTAACTTATGATCCGTTAGAAATATCTGAATAAAATTTGATATGGCCACAGTTGAGTTATTTTCGAGTTGTTTTTAAGAAGCGCAGTACTCTAGCAAGCCAGGGGGCCAGATCATGACCCGGACAACGAAAGTTTAAGATTTGAAGCGTTTTTTGTGAAAAATAATGTTTATATTTAAATTGAAATAAAACTTAAACGAACAAAGATATCCTATTGAAATTTTGACATAATGTGCATAAACTTGTCCTACAATTAAAGATTTAAAAAACCTCCCACTTTTTTGTATCAAAAAGACCAAAATATCAATCTGAGAAAAACATATTTTATAAATTGACTTCTTTTATTGAAATCGTTATAAAAGTCGTCCGTCAAAAAATACCTTTTCTGTGTTTTCCCAACATATGCCGATATTTTTTTTATCCCATCTTTGTGATTTGAGAATTTTATAAACAAATTAAAAAAAAAAAATTGGAAAATTGATAAATTTTGGATAGTTTGTGAGAAGACCGTATCATTAAAAAAAAAAAAAATTATTTAAGACAGAACAAAAAACTAATTTTTGTAAGGGAAAAAGTATTACCACCTTTTTGAAAAAAAAAAAACAAAAATGTGGATTTTTTCTAAAGTTTCAAATTCAGACTAATATAACTTTTTATCGGATCCATATCCGACAATAATCCATATGATTTTTGCAGCAATAACCAGTGGGGCAGAATGGAACTTTTTTCAAGCAGAGGAGTGTACCATTTTAAGTGTAGAAGGGAGCCCCATATACCCTTTAGGAGCGGAGTTATAGGGGCTTAAAAAGGAGTATTTTTATTTCTTATCGGATTTCAAATATTACACCTTCATAAAGCTCTTGATAAGGCCTATAAAAAACATGCTTGCATGTGCTATATATCACTTATAGTTTTCAAGTTGTTTGCATTTGAAATTTCAACTATCTTAATTTTCCAAAATCCTGCTCCAGTTTTTCCAATATATATTCCAATATTTCTGTTCGATTTTGTAAATTTTTTACCCAGTTGGTTAAAGAACAAAATTATTTATCGAATAAAAAAAACAAAGACTTTAAGTCGATATTTCTTCTAAGTCCAAAAGTAAACGATTTTGTAACTGAGAAATTGCAAAAAAATATAATTTTATGTGTGTTTTTTTTTTCGAAAAGGTGTCTACAATAATTTTTCTTAAAAACAATTTTTTTTAAGAAAATATAATAATTTAACACTTTTCTGAAAGGTATCTTCACAGAGATAGCTGACCCTGAAAGTCTATATTTATCTCTATGTTATCTATCTATGCTATCCAAGGGCTGATATGCCAAAAACTTTTTTCAGTAATATTGTTTTGTCGAATATTTTAGGATAATACTTCTCCGAAACGAAATAATTTATTCTGTGTAATTTCGCATCTTAATACGAGACAAATAAGGATGACGCACCTTTTACAACAATCAACGTCCTTCTGCGATTGTTAGTTTTGGAGAAATGGCTTACCACATATTAATTTGTCCATGGTATTTTTAATATTTTAAAATATTTTTTTTTTCGAAAGAAATAAAAAAAAATATTTTAAATTTTAAAAAAAGGATTTTTTATAAATGTCTTAAATTCTCTCTAAAATTTTATTTGTTTGACCAAGGCAGCTGTATTATTGTTGAATTTATGTTAATTGTATAAAGCATTATTAAAACAACAACAAATTAAAGCAATCAGGAAAGTTTAATATATTTTTCTGATGTTCTTAAAAAACCCCCAATTATTTTTTATTACATTATTTGCATACGTTTTAGTACTTACAAAGACCATACTGGAATTATATTATAGTTAAAAAACATTCTTTAAATCACATTTAAGCATTAGCATTTCTTTTGTACAAGTATTAAACATTCTAAAAAAAAAAAAAAAAATCAAGAATGGATTCCTTAAATTTCTTAAAACATTCTTGTTCATTATTTCTTTTTTTACTAGACTTTTTATCTGCAGCTTAATAAAAAAAAAACAAGTATTAAAATAGGGATTTACATGAAAAGAGAAAATGCAACATAAAAGACTCATACTAAATAGATTTCCAAGAAAGTAATTTTACAAATCAAATAGAAA
Source organism: Protocalliphora azurea (assembly GCA_932274085.1). NCBI lineage: Eukaryota > Metazoa > Arthropoda > Insecta > Diptera > Calliphoridae > Protocalliphora > Protocalliphora azurea. The sequence goes on along the minus strand of OW026522.1, from coordinate 23,266,328 downwards.
TCCTACAGTAGTTTGCTTCTTTATTATATTAATTTTTTTGTTCAAAAACTAAGCCAAACTAAAGAAATGTAGATAATTTAACGAACAAAATATGTTTTTTAATCTTATGGCTCAATAAATAAGTATTTCAAGTTTCAATTGCTATAATAAGTAACTAACTATAAAGATAATATTTATATTTAATAAAAAAAAATTTATGATTTAAAACAAGATTATAATTTCTTAGTAATTCAAGGCGTATGATTAATATCAATTATAACAAATTTTAATATTAAAGCAGTAAATATGACTTATTATGCATAATCTTTAATTTCTAATAAAAGTCTTTTTTTCAATTTTATTAATAATTTTATAATAATATTTTAAGTATCATTATTAAAATAACAATAATGATTTTTTTCATAATAAAAATAAAGTATAGTAAATAATAAAATTTTTATTCTTTAAAATTTGTTTTGAGGAATGAACTTTATATACTTTTTTGCCTAAGTAATACTTAATCATAATATCAAATAGTAAAAAAGTACTTTGTTCAAAATGTTTATAAAGTAAGCAAATTATACTACTTATATGTAAATTTTTAGTTTATTTTATTCTTAACTACTAGAATGTGCACGAGTACTTTGTCAGCTTAGTACAAAAATTGCTTTGGTGATTGAATAGTAAGCACTGCAATTATGTTTTCATTATCATTTTTTTTTTTAATTAAAGATATAATAAAATAATAATAAAATATCCAAATATATGAATATATGATATTTTACATGTTTAGGTACATATATAAGTTTTCATTCCATTTATAATTTTCACATTATTCGTTGTATAACCCAAAAAAGTGCAATTCGACCCAAAACAACATTCCAAAAGTTCAACAAACATTGCTCAGTGGTTCCAAAACGTTTTATTTTTTTAATAATTCTGTAACTAGTGAATCGTTGGAAATATCTCAATAAAATTTCACCTGGCCAGAAAAGAAATGCTGTCGAGTAGATTTGCAGGAGCACAGATTCCTAGCGCATTTAGGGGGAGAATGGGTAAATCCCCAAAATTGGTCATCTCGGATATGTTTTTTTTTTTTAAATCGCCAAAAATTCATTTTATATTTGATAGAAAAAAATACAAATAGTCCAAAATACAATAGTCTTATAAAGCTCTACAAAAAATACGTTTGTATGTGTAGGTTATCTCTTTTAATTTAAGAGCTATTTAGGGAGAAATAAATTTCTCCCTCAAATTTAACCACGTTTTCTAGGTTTTTTTTTAATTTGGAGGGTTCAATATTGGCCCTATTTTTTATTTTTAAATATTCATTTGATTTCTTATAAAATTCTAAATAATATTGCTGCAAGAATCATATAAATATGTAGATTCGGTAAATAATTATATTAATCTGAAGTTGGAACTTTAAAAAATTTAATTTTGTTTGAATTTTTTTTTTTCTCAAAAAAGGTTGTAGTATTTTTTTGCTTATAAAATTAAATGTTTTCAAAAGGAATCTTAATGTAGATGCGTTTAAACCCTAAGGCGCTTGGGACAACGGTCTCCCCATAAGCCCTATCTAAATTTTGTCAATTTTCCAAAATATTTTTAAATTAGTTTGTTAAATTCTCAAATCGCAAAGCTGGGTTCAAACAAAAATTATGTTAATTAAATACTTCCATGTGTTGGGTAAACACACAAAAAGTATTTTGTGACGGACGCCTTTTATAACGACAGTGTAACCATTTGAATGGAAAAAGTCAGCTTTTAAAACATTTTTTTCCGGGTTAGGATTTTGGGTATTTTGGTACAAAAAAGTGGGTGTGTTTTTAATTCCTTGATTTAAAAAAATATACTAAAAATTCAAATTTAAATTTTTATAGTTCATGGTCTGAAGATATTTGACCGTATTTTTTTCTGACAAAACATAAATGAATTTTTGGCGATTTTTTTTAATGCATACCCGAGATGACCAAACATGAAGTCATCCCACTCCCCCTGACCCGCTAGGAATCTGTACTCCTTCAAATCAATTAGAAAACACTTAGTGTCTGGCCAATTGAAATTTTATTGACATATTTCCAATGATTCACAAGTTACAGAATTGCTAAAAAAAAAACGTTTTGCAACCATGTTTTGGAAAAAGAACTGCAAATAATTAAATTAAATTTCAATTAAATTAATCAAATTAATTAAAATTTTGTGATTAAAATTTTGTATAGAATCAACTAAAATATTTTTTTAACTGGTTCTAAATTTAATTATATCTGTATTAGTGCTCATATCCTTTCAAATTGTTCTTCTATCTGTTCAAATCAATTTTATAAAGACATTCAACAACCTAGGGTTAAAGATCGACAACGCTCCTTCAAATTGTGCTAATTGGTCCACACGTAATATTTCAAAGAGAGAGATAGAATTTGACAATTGCCAATATAAAAATTTCTACATGCAGCTTAGGGGACATATCTAAATGGTCTTAGATTTTCCCAAACTATATACTTTATAGGATCTTATAAAAATATTTCGATTTGTTACACACAGAATGCAAACCCAATATACCCGCATATTTTTGATGGTGGGTTTAAAAAGTATCATAGTAAAAACTACCAATTTATAAAGTTAATGCCAAAACTATGTGATTGTCTTGATGTAAAGTATCACAGGGTTAAGTGCTTTCGAATAAGGTTCTCTTCTCTTTTCTTATCTCTTATCAACAATAGCCTGAACTTGAAATGGTGAACATAAAGGCTGCATAAAAAATTTCATGGGCCATAGGGCACGGGATATCCTCTTCTAATCAATACTTTTTTAATTTTTTTTTTGGTAAAATTTTTCTAAAAAATAAGTAAATAAATAAATAAATAAATTATAAAAAATACCATTGGAAAAGTATTATTTTTTAGAAAAATATATCCTAAAATGGTAAAAACAAAGAAAAAAAAATAAAAAAGTATTTTTTTAATGCAAACAATTTTTTAATTAGTTTGATTTTTTTTCAAATCTTTGAATCAAAATTCATTTAGTCTTTTTTGGCATATTTCTGCCTATAGTTACACACTCCATTTTTTTTTTTTTAGATTTGAAAAGAAAAATTAAAGTTATTTTATATAATATGGTATTTATTCTCTCATCAACAACAGTTGGATTTATTGGTAACTTGAACTTGACATGGTGAAAATAAATGCTGCATAAAAAATTTCATGGGCCGTAGTGTACGGGACATCCGCTTCTGATCAACACTTTTTCCATTGAACACAAAGGCTGTCACAGTGCACGGGCACTGATCAATACTTTTCCCATTTTTTTTTTAGTAAAAATTTTCGAGAACAAATTTTTCAAAAAAAAAAAAAAAAAATAAATAAATAAATTATAATATATATATACAATATATATAATACCACTGGAAAAATATTATTTTTTAGAAAAATATATACTAAAATGGTAAAAGAATTGAAAAAATTTATTTAAAAAATAAAATTATATTTTTTTTTTTAAATGCAAACAATTTTTTAATAAGTTTGATTTTTTTAAATCTTTGAATCAAAATTCATTAAGTCTTTGTGGGAATATTACTGTCTATAGTTTTTTTTTTTTTTTAGATTTAAAAACAATTATTAAAGTTATTCTGGCCATCGGAAGATTCTCATTCAATCTTTGAGTATTCCCTCATAGAATTAACAATATATTTTGTTTTTTTTTTTAAGTAAAACAATAATATTTTTCTCAAAATCTTTTTATAATTATATTTTTTTAAGAAATGTATAAGAAATTAGCCAATTGTTAAAAAAAATAATAATAATAAATTAAATAAATAAATGAAAATAATAATAACAAAATTTTAATTGTTGCTTTTATTAAAATTATGTTTTCTTACTTATGAATATATTTTAAATTATCTTTTAAAATATCTTTGAAGTATTTACATTTGATTGTTAAAAGATATTTATTACTTATTTAATTGCTATGAATCTTAAAATGATTTAAAAGTAAGCATTTTTATTTTTCTATGAATTAATATCAATCATACGCTCTATAGTTCCTTACTACTAGATTTAAATTTAAATTTAAATTTTTCATTGTAAATAGTTTTTCTAAATGAATTTTTTATTCTTTTTCAAAATTTTCCAGCTAAATAAGACTTTTGAGAATTTTTTGGAGTAAATTTTGTTTTTTACAAAGTGCTTTTTATATTTTCTTAAAAAAAAAAACCTTTCTTAGATTTAAGGTAAACCTTTTGAAAGAAACTGTTATCTTAATTGTTATTTAATATTTTGTAATAAAATTAAAAGTCTTTCAAAATTGTTTAATTTCTTTTGAAATAGTTTTTTTTTTCTTTTAGCATATGTTATATTTTTTTTTTTCATTTTTCCCTTAACAGGAGATTTTCTTTTAAAATTCATCTTGATTTATTTATAAGCAATTCCAATTTCCTATGAATTAATATCAATCATACGACCTAGAGTACTTTATAAGATTTTTTTAGTATTTTCATTGTAATTGCTCTAACTCGTTTATATTTTTTAAAACAATTTTTTATGCATTTTCTATTTTAATTCCATTCTGTTTTTCGATGATTGTCTGAATAATTAATATTGATAGTTACGAGCATGTCCATGACTAAATTTTCTTTCTGTTTTTTGTTAAGCAATTTTTTCCCAGTAAAATACTGGATGTGCGTCCGATACAAGACAAAAGATAATAACGAACTGGTGAATTTAATAGTATTCTGTTTTGTGTTGAATTGTGAGTGAGTGTTTAAAAAAGAATAGACTATTAATTGTTGAAAATAATCAATATTTATTTGTGGACAATTTATTTTGAATTATTAGTTAATATGTGTTGTTATTAGTAATATTATCGATTTTTTTTTTTCATTGGTAATGGCTAGAGCTTTTATTTTTAATCTTGAAAATGAAAATGTTGCAAACAAATTAGACTTTTATGAACAATTTAAAAATTATGACTATATAAAATTAAGTTAGTTTGTTCAAAAATTTTAAATGAAATAAATTCCATTTTAATAAACACCAATCTAAATAAATAATTTATTATAGTTAAAAAAAAATAATAATAAATAAAAAATTATATAATTACGGCCATATTCAAAAACAATTAAAGCAGACTTATAAAGCATTGTTAGGCAAAATGAAAAGCTTAAAATACATTTTGTAAAAAAAAAAAATATATATATAAAATAGCTTTGCTCCCACTATAAATGTATTTTAAAGTTTTTTGTCTTAGACTTTGTCTATGGAAAATCATTATTTTAGGACAAAACTTTTTTTTAACTTTAGAATGTAAACTAAATGGTTACTTTTTTTATTTACATCCAAAAATAATATAGGCATATCTAGATATCCTTGGAATAAGAGATCATTCGATTGTCTGTGCACTAACCCGATGTCTACAATTGCTTTTATTTATTTTTTCCGTGTTTACTGGTTTTTCGTAACGCTAAATCCAAATTAAAAGCGTTTACTTTGTACACAGAAAAAATTATAGTAAACATTTTACTAAACAAATTGTTATTTGGTTAAAATTATATTTAAATTAAAATAAATATTTGATTTTATAATTCTAATTTATTGGTTCTGAATAATTTGAGAACATAAAAAGGAAAAATTAAAACTATTTTGATAATGTCAATCAAAATAAAATAAATTATTAATATTAATATTATTATTATTGTTATTATTACTATTATTTTTAATTTAAGACATTCCGAGGTAAGTTCTTTTTTTAATTTTGTATGAGTTTTTTTTAAATATCAACAATATTCAACTTTTCTTATAGGGATTTTAAAGGAAACGGATATACAAATTATTTTCTGCGGACAATGCACATGCTGCACATTTTTATGCATTAACTTATTTCTCAAAAAAAAAAAAAAAGTAAAATAAATAAATAAAAGTTTGTGTTCATCAGTAATCGAAGATTTGAATTTCAACAAGCAAAGTTTCTATAGAGATTATAATGTTATATTATATGTGTATAACAGTGTATTGAGGTCAGAAATATTGTGAGTTCGTTAATTATATATATTTTTTTATTAACAAATTGTTACTTCACTACTTCTAAATATTTTCTAATGAATTGATAATCAATTTCGAGCTCAATTTACAAATGCATTTCGGTTCAACTAGGTAGCTGGTTGTCTGTGCATATAAACTTGGTTTCGCATAAGTAAATTTTATATGTTTTAAACTTTACAAGAATCGGATCAAAATTGATCACAGGTATTCTATAGTATGTATAACAATTTATCCTAATACAGCTTTTAAATAACACACAATGGCTTAACTTACTGCCTGCTCGTCGATGTCGAATTAAAGTGAGTCGAAAGTATACAGTAACTAAATATATAAATTTCTTATTTGTTTTTGCTTTGATATGGAGACTATTAACAAGGAAGCATAACTCAGCCTATTTGGAAGGTATGTAATATTCAATTACTTTTCGAAATTTTACTAAATATTGGTATTTCTTTCGTATAGACTTTTTATTCAGTATTCCTAATAGAATATTCTACGTTTTTATTGTTCTAAGTAAATTTTATTGCAGCATCCTCATTCATTAAATAACATAAATGTAGGGTGCCCCGATGGCCTAGTTGGTAGTGCGCTAGTCTGTCAGTATGGGGCTTATGGGTTCAATTCCCACCAGAGAATCTGGTCTGTTTCACTACAACAAGCAATAGTCTTCGTTACAATGCTCGGTTAGAACTAGAATATAATTTGTAATTGTATTGTAATTATAAAATAAATAAAAAATAAACATAAATGTAATACTTTATCCATATATACTCAAGCCTCGATTTTGCGTCATTATGAAATTCGATTTGCGTCTCTATGATTTCGATAACTGTTAATAATAGGTCTTAAATTTATTGAAATATCTATTTTAATATATTAGCCTAAAAATATATATTTCATTAATATTGTTTGAATATTCATAAAAATTCATATTATTTTATTGGCTTCATTAAAAAAATTATTAAAATTAGTGAGAACATTCAAACACTATATATTATAAATAGTATAATATTTTAATAAAGAAAAAAAGTATTTTTTCAATAAAATTTAAATATTTTAATTTATAAATTTTGTGATAGGTCCAATTTCATTTAAAAACATTAATAAGTTTAAGAATTTAGTAATAGAATTTAAAATTTATTTTTTTTCTGTGTATAATAAGTTGCTCTTAATTCATACTTCAGTTTTTTTTTTTAGATTTAAAAACAAACATTAAAGTTATTCTGGCCATTGGAAGATTCTCATTCCATCTTTGAGTATTCTCTCATAGAATTAACGATATATTTTGCTTTTTTTAAGTAAAACAATAATATTTTTCTCAAAATCTTTTTTTAAAAATATTTTTTTTAAGAAATGTATAAGAAATTAGCCAATTCTTTAAAAAAATAAATTAAATAAATAAATGAAAATAATAATAAAATTTTAATTGTTGCTTTTATTAAAATTATGTTTTCTTACTTATGAATATATTTTAAATTATCTTTTAAAATATCTTTGAAGTGTTTACATTTGATTGTTAAAAGATATTTATTACTTATTTAATTGCTATGAATTTTAAAATGATTTAAAAGTAAGCATTTTTATTTTTCTATGAATTAATATCAATCATACGCTCTAGAGTTGCTTAGTACTAGATTGAAATTTAAATTTTTCATTGTAAATAGTTTTTCTAAATGAATTTTTTCAAAATTTTCCAGCTAAATAAGAATTTTTTTGGAGTAAATTTTGTATTTTACAAAGTGCTTTTTATATTTTCTTTAAAAATATAAAAATTAATACAAATTTGTTAAAAGAACAAAAGGACAATAAAAATAAATTAATAAAATAAACTTAAAAATAGTGATGTTAATTTTAGCACAAAATATTCGTCATTAGAATGCCTTTAATTTTAACTAACAAAAATTAAAGAAATGCTCCTTATTTAAACATCAGAACTGAATACACATATGTTTGTGCATAAATATAAGAATTTACTTTCATTGATTTTAGTTCATAATATTTAAGAATAATGTCTTAAATATTAACACTTTTTTACATTTTTTGAAATGAATCAAAAGTCAAGAAGACTTAAAATAAATTGTTTGAATTTTCATTTATACTTTCAATTTGTTTGAAATTTTATTCGGAAAATTTTAGGTTTTTAATGATTTTTAGCTACAATATAGAAACAGAAGAGAAGCGCTTTTTGTCAAAATGATGTGCTGCAGAATGCGTGCGAAAATATGCAAATTTCTAAACATTATTTTTTTAAAGATTTTCCTTGGAATTTTGTCATTTTAAGGTGTTGCTTGTTATTATTTTCATGTATAACCATTTTCATTTATCATTTCCAATAAAATCTAATAAAACTAAAATCTAATAAAATTTAACTAAATTTTTGCAAAATTACTAAAATTTTCATTATGAACAATTTAATAATGTTTATGAAGAAAATTTTATTTTTTATGAAAAAAGTTTGGGAAAAAATCATGTCCGATTCATAATATTAATGAAAAAAAAAAAAAATTAAAAAATATATGAACTTCTTTTTTCTGTGTAAGTTTAGGACTGTAATTTATTTTCCAATAAATCCGTATGTATTTTCAAAAATCTAAAAAATTAAAACGAAATAAAAATGTTAACGAATAATTTATTCAAACTTTTCGAACACTAACAATAAAAAGGAAAGAAAAACTGAAAAGTATTGCCTACAATATGTATATAAAAAAAGAGAATATTAGTTAAAATTTTGTTAACAATTGTTTTTGAATGCAATGCTTTTAACAATGATTTTTAAGGTTTATATGTTTCTTAACTATTTTGTATGATAGAACTCAAATAAGTTCTTTTTTTTTTTTTTTTTTTTTTTTTAAATACGGTCATTAATAATTTAATAATTTCTAAATAGTTATTTTATTTGGTTAAAGATTACTATTTTTTACATTAATCTTTCTTTAATTTTTTAAATTGTTTTTTTTTTTTCTAATAACAACTTTTATTTAAACCATTCAATAACTGTCGAATAAGTTTTTAAATGAAATTAATTTTCAATTTAAGTAAAATTCCACTACAATATGTTGCCATATGTTTAATGTGGTTAGGGAAACCTACAATCTATATTTTATGTTGTATTTTTCACATGTATGTTGATATGTTCCGCCCCATCATCATCATAGATATACATTAATACCCTCAATACTACGCCACCTAAATATCGACCATATAATCTTTATCTTTAGCAACATCTCTATGTTTAACATCTGCCTTTTAACTAATACTAACAACAGGTCTGCCTTTTCGTCTGTCCTTTCATTGTCTATAATTGTTAGTGTGTATGTGAAGAGAGAAATTCTTTTTATTATGTTTTATTGTTTTTTATCTAATCTAAACTTGGTGTTAAAAGTAAATTTATTTTATAAATCATTTCACAAAAATATCTACTATTGCACAGTGGTTTCAAAACATTTGTCTTTTTTTTTTTTAAAATAATTCTGTAATTTGTGAACTGTTGCAGATATTTCAATAAAATTACACATGGCCAGAGGTGAGATGTTTTTGGGTTGATTTGGAGGAGTACAGACTCTTAACGAGTTAGGTGGGTACTGGATGGCCCTGCAAAATTTGCCAACTCGTGTATGTCATTTTTTTAAAAAATCGCTAAAAATTAATTTATAATATGACAAAAGAAATTTTATATATAGATAGTCCTTGTAAATCTCTACAAAAAAAAAACTTACATGTGTAAGTTATTGCTTTTAGTTTTAAATTTTCATCTCATATTTAGCCTAGTTTTTTTAGTTTTTTTTCTTAACTTGGACCCTAAAATTTGTTTAAAATATTCACCAGAATTCTTACAAAATTCTAAATAATATTGCTACAAGAACCATAGAAATGTATGAATCCTGAAAAAAATCATCAAATTTTTATGTCTTTTCCCAAAAAGGTGGTAGATATTTATTCACTTATAAAATTTGTTTTTTGTACCTGAATGTATCATTCTTTAATGTTTTCAAAAGAAATCTTAACGCAAATGCATGCAAAGTAAATTCGGAGGGGCTTGGGGCGAAGGTCTCCCCACAAGCCCTATCCAAAATTTTTTTAGAAATTTTTTTTTTGTTAAATTCTCAAAGCACAAAACTGTTATCAACATAAAATTATTTTAATTAAATGCCTCTCTCCATATGTAAGGTAAACACCTAAAAAGTATTTTCTGACAGACGCCTCTTATAACGACAGAGTGACGATTTCAATGAAAGAAGTCAATTTTGGGCATTTTGATATAAAAAGATGGAAGCCTTTCTAATTCTTTAATTTTTATCTGTCTCCTCCAGTTTTGCGATTTGAGAATTTAAAAAAAAAAAAAAAAAAAAAATTCTCTAAAATTTTCAAAACTGACAAAGTTTGGATAGGAATTGTGGGTAGACCTTTGCCCCAAGCTCTTACGGATTCACCTTACACGCATTTGTGTTAATATTTCTTTTGAAAACATTACAAAAAATGATATAGCTCGGAACAAAAAACAAATTTTATAATTGAATAAATATTGTCGACCTTTTTGGGAAAAAATCCAAAAAATATGAATTTCTTTTAAGTTCCAACATCAGATCCTTTTTTTAAATTCATATATTTATATGATTCTTACAACAATATTATTTAGAAATTTGTAAGAAATCTGGCGAGTCTTACCAAAAATTTAGATTCAATATTAATGAATGATCACATAAAATTTCCGGAAAATATTTTCGCATATTTCCGGGAAAACGGGCATTTTAAAATATACACTTTTTAAGGATTTATTTAACTTTATTTGTAATTTCTGTGACATGAAAAAATTAGTTCATAAAAAAAAAATTAGTAAATTATAATCTTTATATCTAAATATATAAAATTTTCGTGTCAGGGTTTTTGTAATTGAACTCCTCCGAAACGGCTTGGCCGATTTTTATGAAATTTTGTATATGTATTTTTTAGGTATGAGAATAGTTCGTAAAGTATATTCCATATCGCTAGAGGGCGCAAAATAGGCCACAAGGGGTAAAAGCTAACCCTCCTTATTTTTCCTTAACTAATAAACCAATTATTTTGAAATTTGGCAGGCAAATGGTGTTTATTATTTAGGGCGTAAAATCTTCCTAAATAATCAACCGATTTTCTCGAAATTTGGCAGACAAATAGTGTAACATCTGGAAGGAACTGTAGTCTATAATTTTTATTATTTAGGATGGGAAATAGGGCAAGAGGGGAAAAAGCTCCCTCTTCCTATATCTTACTAACTAATCAACTGGTTTTCTTATAATTTGGCATGCAGACACTGCAACATGTGAAAAGAACTTAAAGATATACATTTTTTTTTAAATTCCAATACTTAGGGTGTAAAATAGTGCAAAACGGATAAAAGCTTCCCCACCATATCTTTTTAATTATTATTATCGAGTGATATTTGTAATAAACATGCCACTTTCTAAAAGGATGATAAAAACTAAAATAAATGATTGCCGCGATAACTGTTGTATTAACAAAATGCACCTCTTTAAATTCTAATTAAAAGAATTTGATGAAATATTTTTTATTTGAAATGTAAATCAATAGCTCTGTTCCAGTACTTGTCAGATTTATATGTTTTAATCCAAAATTGTCAGAAAATCAATAAAATACAAATAAATTTTGAATACGGGAACGTTTTATAAATAAATTCTGACTATAAGCTGTATATGACTTACTCATTAAATAATTGTGTTCATAATTTTATTAGAAAAACAATTAAATATAAGACATTTTAGTAACTTAAATTAATTATTTATTTAAAGACGCGAAGATTCAAAAACATATCCAATTGTTAAATAATTGTAAAGACGACACAGAAGAACAAAACTGAACTCTTAAAGATAAAAAATGTAATAGAATTAGCATTATTTCCACACAATTTGAAGGAGAATTATTATTTTCTTTTGCTGGAATTTTTGAAATAAAATACTTATACTAATTTTCTTCTAAAGAATATTATATAACGTCGCTGCCTTGATAAAAAGTTATACATATATGAGTTTTTTTTTTTTTTTTTTTTTTTTTTTGTTACGACATTTGCCAACTTTATGGTTCGTCCATTTATACAATTCACTTTTTATTCTCCATACGATAAGTGTTTATAAATACTTCATTTTCAGCATGTTTATTACTATAAAACTCGAAATTTAAAGAAGTAAAAATAAAAATTTTACCGAGAAATACCGGGAAAGTAGAAAAGTCCGGGAAATCCCAAACCCTATTTCTTTCATATCGTACATAAGTTTTATGCGATTAAAAAAAAAAATGACATACCCGAGATGGCTAACTTTAGAGGGTCACCCACTACCCTACAGACCCGCTAGGAATATGTACTCCTTAAAATCAACACAAAAGCACCTCACTTCTAGTCTTATGAAATGTTATTGAGATTTCTCTAACGGTTCACTATTATTTAAAAAAATGCATTTGGAACCACTGTGTGTTGTAAGTATGTATGTAGATGAGGTTTTTATGGTTTTACAAATAAATACAGTCTAGAGGCAAAGTTTTTGAACGAAATAAACTATTTCCGAAGGAAAAGGATAAAACAATATATTTTAGGGCTTTTTCTACAGATTTATTATGTGTAACAATAAAGAATAAATTAAAGATTAGATATGTTTTTTTTTATATTCTTTGAAACACCCCTTCCTAGTAATTTGATTGTACTTTGCATAACTTTTTGGGAACCAGCTGTCCATTTGTGTTTAAATTTGTCAATATTTTAGGCGCAATATTAGTTTTCCTTAATTCCCTTTTGATAAGGGTCCAATATCATTCAACTGGCCGAAGTTATGGGCAGTTTGGAGGGTTGGCATTTTTCGCAATAAAATTAGCATTATGTTTATTGTACCTTTCTAAAAAAAAAAAAATTCTATAATGATACCATCCGCCATGTCGTCTTGTCTTCTTGGATAAAATCTCTTCCTTGATGTATAGCTTATACCTGGTAGAGAAAATCCTGTCATGCTACACTTTAAGATATCTTCGGCCTTAGAGATCGTAGCAGTGTGGCAGTTATATATAGTTGTACCATAACCTGGACTTGTCTGGGGTCTATAATGGGAGAAAAGGACCTTTGTGGACTGACCAGTGACTTAAAATAATCTGTTACCAAGTAGCCCCTGTTACGGCAACACCTGCTTGTCGGTGTTGTCGTACTGGGCTGGCTGTTGATTGCGGCCCTTCGGGGAGTCACGTGATGCCTGTGGTTTGGACCTAAACCGCACGAAGAAGTTTATAGTCCTGATGTGGTGTTGCATGGCAACACAAATCGCCAGAAGTGAGGTCAGATAGCACCAACTCCTAAGCAAGGGGAGTGGACTTTTCCAGGCAATGAGGCTCTCTCTAATTGCCAACTGTGTGTTCCTAACATGCACATGGGGGCGTTGGTAGACGCATTGAACATCACCCGGTGCTAAGACCCACGTTAATCTTGAGCACATCTGCAATGATACCATGCCAATAAGGTCAAAAGAATGTTGAAACTCTATGTTTTCTTGTAAATGAAAACAGTCTTCTTTGTAGACTCTCCTTGACATAAATATCTGAGTTTATTGTGCCCGATGTTACATACGATTCACTAAATCTGTAATTTCTAATCGGCTTTTCCGAGTTTTGGTTTGGAAGGCGTATTCCACAGACCTCTCAGATACGAAACTATGAGGTCTCAATATGGAACACCTATTTCTATTAAATTTTTAAAACACTTGTCAGTTTTTATATTTATCATTAGATTCCAAAGATTTTTTCAAGCTATCATTGAGGCCTTTGAAAATCATTTTTATATTTTATAGTTATCGAGATATTTACACTTGAAATTTAAAATTTTCACAAAACTTTAGTCCAGTTTTTTCAATATTTCAGACGCATTTTTAATAAAATTTTTTAATTAAGTTAAACAGAAAACATAAAAAATCATTGGTTTACCTTTTCTGAGTTCAAAAATAAACAAATTGAAATTTGCAAATATTATGAATTTTATTGTATTTCTGTCTGGCTAAACAGGCGTTCGCTTCTATATAAAAAGTTTCTTTAAAAACAAGTTTTTATACTTTTCTGAAAGGTATCTTCATGAAGATTATTTTAAAGATGAACATTTGTTCAAATTGAAAACAGGGGCCAATCAAAATTCTGCCGAATTTGGCTTACCTTAAAACAAAATTTTGACTTTAGTCATTATTAGGGGACGGATTTTCATGCAAACAAATATTGCTATAAAATTTGCTACTAATCCAATCTTATTGATTTATATACTAAAAGGCCTACACAAAAGAAAATTGTATACCATCGATATTTCAAAAATATAATTCTTGAAAATTCACCCTACATGATAAAAACAGCACAAACCACTAAACTTGACCGCATTACACCGAATTGTTGTGAAAATATGTAATAACTTTGATCAGAGTGATTAGTTGGTTCATTATAAAAAAAAATAATTATATTTAAAATCTCGTAGCTCGTAGTCAAATAAAAGTTATTTTTATAAATGCGGACATTATAGGCAAAATTATAAAAAAAATTCATTTTTGGAATGTTCGCCGTTTTTTCTTGGGAATTGTGGAATTCTTTTCTTTAAACATTTCAATTTTTGTCGTAATTTTATTTTGCTTACTTTATATATCATTAATATTGAGATTTATTTTTTCTGGGATCATTAATGTAAATGGATGGCCATTTATGACCCTGTTCCAATCATTGTAAGAAGTTGAAATTTGGGCAAATTTGTACTTCAATAAATAATGTTGTACAAAAACACCAATGAGGAGTTTCTATTCTGTTTCATGTTTTTAAAATAACGCAAAAGGATACAGTTTTTTTAGCTCTCCTAAAAAGTTTATGAAAACCTCTTAGGTATTTAAGTTGATAAAGGCAATTTGTTTAGTTGTTTATTTGTAAATTTACCGTTTTTTATATATTAAACATATCCCAAATTTATGCTAAAGGGCCCAGAAGTCATATTTTAAAAAATAATCAGTTTATTAAATTTACCTTTTCGCTTCAATAAACAAGTATTTTATTTCTTTTTTGATTCAGTTGATGATGGTTTTGATTATGTAGATCTTGTTAAGTATAAATATAATTAATATATTATTTTTCAAAACCATAATAAAGTGAAAGATTAAAAAAAAAAAAAAACTACATCCTACCAAATATTATTATTTATCTTTACAAACCATTTTTGTTAATTTTTATGAAATAAGAACATGATTTCTCAATACTGTATGAATAATTTTTTCTCCAACTGTATTAAAAATCATACACGTGTGTTAATGGTAAAAGTTAAACTTAGTTTTAATCAACTTGATAAAACCCTTTTTTGAAGAGTGATTGGCATAACTATTTACAATTTTTAATTGTAAAATGTTTGCAAACAAATTTTAAGTTGGGGAATAAAAGGAACGTAATAATATATATATATATATATATATATATATATATATATACGTATATATATGGGTCCCAAAATGAGTGATTGTGTTGCGAATAGTACGCTCCATTTCGACATTCCCTACTTTTTTAAAGAAAAAAAAAACAGAAAATTCAAATTTAATGGTGAATGTTTAGTATCATTTGAAAGAACATTCTTTGGCATTTATTTGTTGAAGATTGTGTCTATCAAATGTTGGCCGTTGCTACGTCGCAGATGGTCCATCCGTTGAGTCCAATTTTCGATGACTCGTTCGAGCATTTCGACTGGTAACTGCCGAATGACACGCGTGATGTTTTCCTCCAAGGCCTGAATCGAAGCGGGTTTGTCCGCATAAACTTTAGACTTTATATATCCCCACAGGAAAAAGTCTAACGGTGTGATATCACACGATCTTGGTGGCCAATCGACCGGCCCAAAATGTGAAATTATGTGCTCACCGAAGTTTTTTCTCAATAAATCCATTGATTAATGCGATGTGTGGGAAGTGGAGCCGTCTTGCTGAAACCAAATGTCGCCGAGATCACGAGCTTTAATTTCAGACATCAAATAGTCGGTTATCATGGCACGATAACGGTCGCCATTGACGGTTACGTTCGCATCGGCATCATTTTTAAAGAAATATGGACCGATGATTCCACCGGATCACAAACCACACCAAACCGTTGTTTTTTCTGGATGAAGTGGCAGTTCTTCAATCTCTTCAGGTTGCTCTTCGTCACAAATGCGGCAATTTTGTTTATTTACATACCCATTGAGCCAGAAATGGGCCTCATCACTGAACAAAATTTTCGTCGAAAACGTCGGATCTTCTTGAAACTTTTCAAGAGTCCATAGAGCGAAGCGATGTCGCTTGGGAAGGTCGAGCGGCTTCAGTTCTTGTACAAGCTGTATTTTGTACGCTTTCAATTTAAGATCTCGACGTAAAATGAGCCAAGTCGTTCCATACGTCAGTCCGAGTTGCTGCGAACGGCGCCGAATCGACTCTCCAGGGTCTTCATGTACACTCTCTGCTACGGCCGCTATACTTTCTTCACAGCGTACTGGACGTGGTCTACATTTATATCTACTACAATAATGAATGCTGGGTCCCAAAATGAGTGATGATGTTGCGAATAGTACGCTCAGCAGGCGAAGTGCACGAAGCACATTCCTCACAGAACGTGAATTTTCGTAATAAAGTTGAATGATTTGTAAACGTTGTTCAGGCGTAAGTCTTTCCATTATGAAATGCCAAACAATACTAAACAAAAATAACATGACAGTATGACACGACTCATACGTGATCTGTCAAAAAAGGCTATTGAAAATCACCCATTATATATATATATATATATATATATATATATATATATATATGTATATATATATATATATATATATATATATCTATGTATATAATAAAAATATAGACTAATAAATAACTAAATAGATAAATAAATAAACAAATAAATATATAAAAATAAATAAATAAAAAATAAATAAATAAATAAATAAATAAATAAATAAAAATGAAATAAATATATAAGTAAATAAATAACCAAATAAATATATATATTCATATTAAATATTTTTTTTAGAGAAATACATATTTAAAAAATGCTGCTCAAAGTCCGGATATATTTAAATAAATTAAAATTTTTTTAAACAAGAATTTTTCAAAATCTGAAAATAATGAAAGAAAATTTGTAAGTAATTTGTAGACAATCTGAAGATTTCATTAAATTTCGTAAGAAAAAAAAGCCATAGTATTTTTTCTTAATACTCCTCACACAACTCTAATATTCCATTGGACTCAAGGTTACTCTGTCAGGCCACAGACATTTATTTTCGTCTAGTCTGAGCTATATATATATAATACAGTTCAATTTACTCAACAATACAAACACGTTTAGTTATTTCAGTTCGTTAATATTCCGAAAAATACAAACAAAGAGCTTATATTTTTTTATTACAAACGCTATGCATTGTATTTTTTTTTTTTTTTTAGGTATTAAATCCCTTAAGTGTTTTAAATCAACTTTTCCACAATAATGGACAGCTGATTTGTTTATTTTATATTGGGGAATTGCTAACAAACATTAAAAGATATTCAATGTTAAAAACTATAGAAAATTTCTATATAAATTATTTAAAGGAAACACCCTGAAAGTATGCTTTAGAATAGATTAGCGAGTTTGTGTGAAACTATGCTTTAGTCTGCATTAAGAACGTTTCAGCAGCTAAAAATGTATGTAGGAGTAGTATTAGTCATGAAGATTCTGAGGCGTTGCTATTGCGTTTAATCATCTCTTGTAATTTACATATTACTATTATCTAAATACTTACATTTTTTTTTTTTGCTTTTGCGTTGTTTTTTGTTTTAGACATTATTTTGTTATTTCTTAAATGAATGATAACGAAAACAAGTAAATGAATATATTTCAAGAACAGAGTATTATACGAAAATAAAATAAACAAAAAATAGCTAGATGTTTGGATGGGTTTCAACAAAAAAATTTTTTTTATTTTTCTCATTTTCCAAAGGGCAACCTTTTTTTAAGATGATAGCAACGAGTTCTGTATAATGTAAAAAAAAATTCTTTTAAATTAATTGTTAAATTCTATAAATAATTTTTATACACTTTTATTTCTATGCCATTGCCAAATTATGTTTTCTTGTTTCAGCTTTTTTGTGTAGATTTTTAAGAATTTAATTTTCCTCTTTACTCATAATGTTGTGATTTTTACATTAAAATAGTCGGTAATAAATTTACATGTTTATTGCATTTCTATCATATTAAAAAGTTTATTTTCATTCATTTGCCATGAACATGCATTTCGTTTTAATTTAATATTGTTGGACAAAAAAAAAAAAAAAATTGTTTAATGGCTTGTTAATAACCTGCAGCTGTTCGCTGGAATGATTTGTGAAAGTGTAAAAGTTTTCGTAAATTTGTTAGGGATTATTGTAAATAATAGCTACATGCCTAAAACTAGAATGACATTAAAAAAATTTTTTTTAATCCGAAATTACGTACAAGCTTTTAATGACTAAAAATTTATGATCATAATTGGCCATCAAATTTTATAAAATATTTTTATAAATAACTTTTGAACTATTTATTTTTATTTATATTAATCTATGGTTCGTAAATTTCAGGGAATATTGAATTGATTTTAATAATTTAAGGTGTATTTTTATTTAATTGTTATGCATTTCAATAAAATTAATTAAAATGCATTACCTGAAAAACACGAAAAGTTGAGCTATGTAGGTTTTGATACTTATTCAATTTTACTTAAATAGATCTAATTATATTCTTCAATATCAAAAACTTACTAATGCAAAAATTTGGAACTAATCTGATAAAGAAATTGTACTCAAAATCGATATTATTATTTATTTACCTATTTAGTCTATTGGATCCAAATCCTTACAGACCAGCAGTTGAAATCTAATTACAAAATTAATTTATTTAATTGTTTTTTAATACATTTCTGAACCACTAATATCTAGATATTTATAAAGATTATTAAATAAACTTATTGTTTATTTAATTATGGTAGAAATGAACCAATAACAAGTTCATTTCTACCAATAACTTGTTCATTTCTACCATAATCAGTTCTATGTGTATCAATAATGAAAGAGATTGAATATTATTAATTGTCTCTGATGAACAGATATTTTAATACAATTGAGAAGGATTGTACAATCAATATTGCCTGAAATAATTCCATGAAATTTGTCTTCGAATTTCTAAGGATTTCATTGATATCCAGATATATCTATTTTTATAAGATTTAAGGGATATTGAAAATTTTAAAAAAAGAAAATACAAATTTTAAGAATTTAGTTTGGACTTTTGACGATTTTTTTTTTACGATTTAGTTTGGACGAAACGATTAATGCCAATATTAGAATTAGGACTGCAAATAAACGATGCATATTCTAATATAGATCGGACAAAAGTAGAAAATTATATATTCTTAGTGTGATAATTAAAAATTGGTGGAATTTCGTTTTGTAAAATTTGATAGAGTAAGATCGGGGAATAATATAAATTTAAATGATTTACAAAAGTAAGACACCAGGGTCTAATATATTATCTACTAATTTTAAAATTTGATTTTTCATAACATTATTGGGCAATTAAAATGTGTCGGCATCTATGAGAAATTATATGACGGCACTTTTTAAAATTAAAAAGAAGACCTCTGACCATATAACAACTCTATTGATATTCTCTTGAAAATCTATTAAATCGGGAATAGTATAAACTGGTTTAAATATTTTAAGATCATCAGCAAGTAGCAAATAATTAGAATATTTAAAACAATGATACGTAGCATTAATAAAGATAATTAAATGTAATAGGCCCAAGATACTACCTTGCGGTATACCAGAAGTGGGAATGGGTATGAGTATTCAAGTGTAATCCATTAAAAGAAACAGTACAATATAATGACGATACCAACACCGATTTTTTACAAAATTAAAATAAATACATTATTTTTATTTAATTTCAGTTAACAATAGTTTTGCTCCATTAATTTTCATTACTTGTGAAAAGTAAGAAATTGTAAGAGAAACAACAAAGTTGTCAAACGTGAAAAACTAACAAATTTTCAAAAATTCGAAATGCAGTGCAAGCTCGATTTTTGCGACTAATTAAAAACCAGACCTGTGGCGAAAACTGAATTTTCGCGATAACAGAACTCAAAATTTTATCGAAAAATCTTATGTAATTTTTAAAACTACAATTGCTTTTGTTGATATACATTTACATTTTAAACATTTTTAAAGAAATTGGAGATTTTCAGTTCCTTTTTTTTGCAAATTAATTTTTAAAATAACAGCTTAATCACATAGTTCATATAGTGAGTGCTTTTGTCGGTTTATCATTTTCCAAAGCCGATGTTATACAATCAACCACTTTAATTTAGTTTTTCTCATGACTACTATCGTATAAATCCTCCGATTCCGTATCTGATAATTCCATTTGCTCCTCATTACTTTCCACATGAAATTATTTTTGAATCCAGTTGTTTATATCAGCATTCGTGAAAAGATGTTCCATACCAATTTGAGCTACAACCCAGCAAAAACTTTGTACCTAAATGAAAATAAAAATAAAACAAAAAAATTTTGCCGCCAGTGAGATTTGAACTTGGATACAAATTAACCATTCCTTTTTAACGACTAGCGCCTTACTCAGTACATCATCTCGCACTTAATTTTCTAAGCGATAAAAACTTTTTTTTAGTATAAAATATCATTTAGACATTTTGTTAAAAACAAAAACTAACAGCATCAGAATGGGGTTGAACCAACAAACTTTTAGTTGTTATTCCAACGCTCTAGCCAACTGATCCACGTGATTGCAGTATTACTGTGCTATTATACTATTGAGTACTTATTTATGTAATATAGAGTAGGCAAATAATAATAACGAATCATTACCAAGAAACTACTTTAATAAGCAGTTGCATTACCGAGAACCAAAAAGTTTTTGCTGGGAAGTGTACTAATAGTTGAAAAATCTTCGTTTTCTTTCTTAATTATATTTTGTAAAATATTTAAGAGCGTATTATCTTTTTCATTATGTTGAACTTTTTCCATATTAAGAAATGTATTTACACAACAAATTACACGAATAAAGATCAAATTCATCCAAAAGACGGGGATTTCCCTTTTTTGGTCATAGATATTGTAATTAAATGAAAGAAAAAAAAAAACAGATAAAAACGCGAAAATAGAACGTATTTTTCGTAAACTGTCGCGATTATAGAACCTGCAATTTTAAAAATTAAGAAGTCGCGATAATGGGTAGTAGCGAATACCGAGCTTGCACTACACCAAGTAAATTTTGATATATTTATAAAAAAAAAGAATCGATGATAAGTTGATGTACTAAAGATATCATAGCTGTCTAAATTTTAAGTCAATTTTGAATTTAATTAAATGAAGAAAGCAAAATAATGCAGCTTTTAAACTTTGAATAAAGTTTAATGTAGTACAAATATATATATATATATATATATATATATATATATATATATATATATATATATATATATATATTGTAGTAAATATACAAATATGTATATATATATATATATTGTAGTAAATATACAAATATGTATATATATATATATTGAAGTAAATATACAAATATGTATATATATATATATATTTGTATACTTACTACAAATAAGAAACATATATTTTTTTTCAAGTCTGTGAAAAATAAAAACTTAAAATTTATTATCTATACATAAGAGGAGTTTAAATTTCTAAAGCACTTTCACTTCATAGATATTATCTATTACAACTACCTGTTTATTACTCACTACAATAGTAATTTAAAATTTTCTAGTTATCTATATTTTGCTTTCATTGAAATCTTTTTTATCCTTTTAATTATTAAGACCTGACTTGTATTACAAAACGACCAAACACTATTAAAAAGCAATGAAGCTTTATAAATGAGACACGCATACGAATGTATTTAATAGCAAAATAGCCAGTCAACATAAATAAGATCCAACAGTTCTGTTGACTTCCTATGATGATTTTTCTAGCTATTTTTTTGGTCTAAATATTTTTTTCATATTTTCTTTAAAAAAGGAACACAATTTTTTGTTAAAGCAAGGCAAGAGATAGTAAAACAGCTGATTTCAATTACACAAGTGCCAAATGATAATATTCACAATTCTTTCTGTAACTAACTGTAGGGTAGAGCATATCATTGACTATGTAAGTGTTATGACTAACGACCATACTTAATTATCACTGCATACTGTCATTGTACTAAATACGAGTGTTTAATACAAACACCAGTTTTATAGACAAAAGAGAAAAATTTAAGTGCAAATATGCTTGAAAAGTAGAATATTCTTTCAAGCACGTTATACCATGACTGAAAGTATATAATGTTAATGTTTTGACGCCGTTCTAATGAGATATACAAAGGCAAAAACGAAACAAAAGAAATAGTTCTAGGAGGCGACTAACAAGAGGATATTGTTAGTAGAAAGAAAAAAAAGCTGCATAATAATGACGTTTTAACTCTGATAATAGCTACAAGACAAGGATTTACCATCACTATGAAAAGAGTGTATAGCAGGACTTTGTTAATGACAATAACAATGAGAGTGTATAAAATTAAAAACCACCCATTGTGTTGTTTACAACTTTTTGCTAAATAAAATAAACAAAAAAAAAAAAAAAAAAAAAAAAAACAAGCACACACACACTCAAATGTTAGCATATTTACAAATAACACATTGACTTTAAGAGAGTAATGTATCAAAATAACCCGTTTGACTAAGAGACACTTGTATCAGTGCAATGGTGAAAAGAGTGTGGTGTGGTATATATTCCGATGAGGAAGCGGAGGTATAGATATTACACAAGTATGTCTTTCATAAGTTTTATTTATATTTGTCATTGTATATAAAATTGTGTATGTTATATTTATTAAATACCAACAAAAATTACAATATTTATATAGTACACATACAGACAAATACAGATTTATTATAGTCTGTATGTAAAATATTTAATAATGTCTATTAGGAATGTGTGTTATAAAAGTTCCTAATAAAATAACATGTTGGTTAACTATAAGATATAGAATAAACTATATACTAGACTACGGAATAGATTGCGACTATGAACTAGATCATGAACTAAGCTATGAATTATGAACTAGATTACGGCCATAGACTATATGATTTACTATGAACTAGACTATGAACCACAATATGAGCTAGATTATGAGATAGACTATGAACCAGACTACGAACTAGTTTATGAATTATACTATGAACCAGACAGTGAACCAGTCTATAATCCAAACTTTAAGGCAAATTATGAAGTATACTATGAAACAGATTATGAACGAGATTATAAGTTAGACTATTAACCAGACTATGAACTAGACTTTGAAATGTACTAGGATCTAGACTATTAACTAGACTATTAATAATGACTATGAACTAAACTAACTATGAACGAGACTATAAACCGGACTATGAAACGGACTATGAAACGGACTATGAGCTAGATTATAAGCTAGTCTGTGAACCAGATTACAAACATAACAGTAAATTCGATTATGAACCAGCCTATAAACGAGACTATAAACTAGTCTATGTACCAGGCTATGCACCAGACTACAAACTAAACTATGAGCTAGACTATAAATCAGATTATATACCAGACTATAATCCGAACTATAACACATATTATGAAATAGACTATGAAAGAGACTACGAACTAGACTATGAGCTAGACTATGAAAAATAATACGAACTAGACTATGAGGCAGACTATTAATCAAACCTTGACATATACTAGGAGTTAGACAATGAACCAGATTATATACCAGACTATAAACCAGACTATAATCCCAACTATAACAAATATTATGAAATGGACTATGAACCAGATTACGAACTAGACTATGAGCTAGACTATGAAAAATAATACGAAATAGATTATGAGCTAGACTATTATTCAAACCTTGACATATACTAGGACAATGAACCAGATTATATATCAGACTATAAACAAGACTCCGAACTAGACCATGAGCTAGACTATGAATCAGACCTTAACATATACTAGCAACTAGACTTTGAATAAATACTATTAAATAGACTTTGAATAAAGACTATGAACTAAACTATGAACCTTGTACTATACTAGACTATGAACCAGACTATAAATTGGTGTATGATCTAGATTATGTGATAGTCTTAGAACCAGAGTGCAAAGTAGACTATAATTGAGATTATGAACTAGATTATAATCCGGACTATAAGACAGATTACAAAGCAGATTATAAACTAGACAATGAATCGGACTACGAACTAGACTATGAGTTAGACTATGATGAACCAAACTATAATCAGGACTAGGAATTATATCGCGAACTCGACTATGAACCAGACTGTGAATCAGAATATGAACTAAACTATTAACCAGCAGACCATGAACCAGATTATAATTTAGACTATAAACTAAACTACGAACTTAAGTATGAGCCATACTATGAACCAAACTGTAAAGCAGACTATGAACACACTATGAGCTAGACTATTGAGCAAACTATGAAATATAATACGAACCAGATTATAAACCAGACTAAGAATTATAATATGAGGTAGGTTATGAATCAAACTATTAAACAGACTAGGAACTATACCATGAACCAGGCTATAAATTAAACTATGAACCATGTTATGAATTTGACTATGACTGGAATAATCAAACTATTTAATTAATATACATTTCGCATTTCCCAACTCTAGTTACAAACAAAATATTAAAGTTATAATTTCTATTGTAGAGTATATAAAAATAATGCACAGTAACGTCGGGTCTATACTAGACAAATTTATATCAAGACAAACTTAAAAATTTTATCAGGATAAAAGTTTGCCTTGTATAGACAGAATTTATCAATATTATTGCAGCGTCAAGACAAAGTTGTCAGAGTTCGAGTGCTGACAACTTTTTCTTGATGTTACTTGATTTGGCTTGATTGTTGTTGGTACTTTTTACATTGTTTATTATGACATACATCTTCGCCTATAATTTGTCGTTTGTCTTGATAAACATTTGTCTAGTATAGACTCGACGTAAAAATTTCTATTCATTTTGTTCTTTATGTCTTAACTGTCATTATTATTTTAATGTTGTAATACTTTATTGTATTTCCATTTGTAGCATTTTTCTCATTATTAATAATAATAATAATAATAATAAAATATTATTTAACGAAACTTGTTATAAGTTAAAACAATAACAAATATCAAATAAAATCCGCTCAAGTCTCAAAAAAGGAAATATTCATGTTTGCAGATAATTATTGTGAATGAATAAATTGGAGAATGCTTGAGTTAATAGGCTTGTGAAAAGGATTTATAAGAATCTTAAATTAAAGAAATGTACATATGTTAAGAAATGTTTTGATAAAAGTAAAACAAAAAGGTCGTATTTAGTTGTATTTAAATATAACTAAGAGGCTTGTAGGAAAATAGTTCTAAGAATTTTGTTTTATTTTTTGTTAATCAGGGAATCATTGCTGACTTTTGAGTTAGTGATTGTAAAAAATTATTTTCGCTAATGACAGAGTAATAAAATGTCACCTAGGTAATGATGTTTCATAAAATACTTCAATAATTCTATTTTCGGGTTTGTCATTTGATAATCATCTTGAGGTTATATTTAATGTCATAAACTGAAATTTATTATGGTCATAAAAATTAATAAATTAATAAATTAAAATACAATGCAAAGTTGTTGTAATGATTTCCCCAAAACATATATTAATAAATTTTATACATTTTAACTATAAATGAGATATTTTTTGCTGCTTAAGAATAAAATTAAGTTCATTGAACCATTAAATCTAATCCCCTTTAAAACGAGTTATCGTTCCATTATCTGGAAAAAAATATTTCCGTATTTATACATCACACCACCATAGGTGGTTGGGGTATTATACGTTTGTGCCGATGTTTTTAACGCATAGAAAAAGCTATCCAACACCCACCTTAAAGTATACCAATCGACTCAGAATCACTTTTGAGTCGATCTAACGATGTCCGTCCGTCCGTCTGGCTGGCTTGCTGGATGTCCATGTAAACCTTGTGAATAAAGTTTAGGTCGCAATTTTGAAGATAATTCAATGAAATTTGGCGCATAGGACTTTCATGACACAAGGACGAAGACTATTGAAATTGGTTATATTCGGTTATATTATATTGAAATTGGTTATATTCGGTCCATTATTTAACGACCATAAATGCCTTAAATATATCAATATTTTAATGAAATTCGGTATGAAGAAGTTTTTGTATAAGTGTCAATCGTTATGCCAAATTTCATGAAGATTGGTACATAACTGACCATAGTTGCCATATAAAACCCTTTTCCGAAAATCACTTTAACGTGCATAAATCACATACACATGTTAGTAACAAGTTTATATAAATAAAATAAACTTTATATAAGTCCATAATTTACCATAGCTTTCATATAAGCCCACTTTCGGGAAACACCCTAAAGTGCATAAATTCATATAAATGTTAGTATTAAAGTAATATTCTATATTCGTATATTTTATTTTACACTTAGTAAAAGTATCGGTCCATAATTGTCCACATGTCTAATATAAGGCCCCTCTACAAATTTTGATGGATATACACAATGGTGTGGGGGGTGTCATATGTTTCTTACTTGTTTTTTAATATGTATATATTTTTTTTTTTTTTTAAATGCCACATCATACATATTTACTTTGCACTTTATTTATAATTGTAAATAGTAAATGCATTTTAAAAATAATAAAAGAACATGACTTTCTAACCAACAAAAAATCAATAACATTGTTTTTTTAATAAAATTTCTAATTCTAAGTATCAGTTATAAACATCTTTAACTATTTACTAGATAAATAAAATTTCATTTAAATATTGTTACTCTACAATAATTTAATAAACAAATATAAAAAATAACTGAAGAGAAAAAAAAGAACAGTTGAATAAACAAAAGACTTTCGCATAAATAAACTAATAAAAAAATAAATGGCATGTGTATGAGCATTATAATATTTTGAAATAGCTTTTTCTCTTTCTTGTTACTAAATTTTATATTATAAAACTTTTTATTCTTAGTTTTCTTCTAGAAAAGTACATTATTTTATGCTTGTCTTATTTGACAATAAATAAAAAGAGTTTTGCGCTAAAAAAAAACACGTTTTGAAAATAATAGCAAATTGCATTTAAAAAGTTTGTTTAGTGTAGCATGATATGAGATGTATTATTGCTACATATAATGGAAATAACTGTCATGTTATATTAGACTATCCTAATTATAAGAAAATAATATCAATAGCTATACTATGAAATATACCAGATTATAAACTGTACTATGAAGCGGAAGATAAGTAGCCATAGCTAAACTACAAATTAGACTACAATTAGACAAAGAACTAGACTATGAGGAAGACTTTTAACTACATTGTGAAGTAAACTTAGATTCGCTTAATATTCTACTATGAACTTAGTTTTCAAGTTAGATATGTTATTGACTGAAGAAGACTATGAATTAAGCTAAGAGGTAGTTTATGAACTAGAAGGCGAACTAGACTGTGAAGAGGACTATGAAAAAGACTGTGAACTAGATTATGAACAAAATCTTAAAATAGACAATGAACTAAACTATTGACAAAACTGTGAACTAGACTATGAATTGGACTATGAATTGGACTATGAACTTGAGTATAAACAATAGCCTATGAATATAATTCATGAATTGGACTATGAATTATACTGTGAATTGGACTATGAATATGACTATAAACTACACTATTAATTAGACTACGAACTGAACTATAAGTTAGACTGTCAACTATAACACGAACTAAAGTTTTAAATAGACTTTTAATAAGACTATGAAGTAAATTATGAACTTGAATGCGCAATAGGCTATTAGCTAAATTATGAAATGATAAACCACTCTTATATCTAAACTTTAAGCTAAATTATAAACTTGCCTATAAAGTAGTCTATGAACTGCACTATGGACATGACTATAAACTACTCTATTAACTAAACTATTAACTATACTATAAAGTAGACCATAAACTGAACTATTAACTGGACTACGAACTAGGCTGTTAATCTACAATAAATTAGGCTGTTAACTAGATTTTGAAGTGATCTATGAGCTAAACTATGAACAATAGTGTTAACTAGACTCGACTATAAACTAAATGATAAAGTAAGCTAGGAACTAGAATATGAACTGAACTATGAAGACTCTAAATTACACTATTAAATAGATTACGAATTGGACGATGAGCTAAACTACGAACTAGAGTCCTAAATAGTATATGAACTATAATTTATAAATGACTTCGAACTAGAGTATGAAATAGACTATTAAAAAGACTACAAATTAGAATATGAATAAGATTATGAACTAAATTAAGAACTAGAGTTTTAAATAGACTTTAAACTAGGCTATTAGCTATACTATGAACTAGATTATAAAGTAGACTATGAAGTAAACTATGATATGGACTACGAACTTGACTATAAATCACACTATTAACTAGACTATGCTATAAACTAAAGAAAAAGACTAAAAACTAAACTATGAATTAAAGTGTAGACTACGAACTAGAGTATGAAGTATAAACTGGACTACGAATATAATAATAATATACACTATTAACTATACTACGAACTGGACAAAGAACTAGATTATAAAGTAAACTACGAACAAGTAAAATATGGATTGGACTATGAAGTAAACTGTGAACTGGACTAATAAGTAGACTATAAACTATATTATTAAAAATACTGCTGACTAGATTCTGAGTTAAACTACGAACTAAAAAACGAACTAGAGCTTTAATAGACTTTGAACTGAACTATAGACTAGAGTACGAACTATGCTATTAGCTAGACTGTGATGTGGACTACGAACTTGACTATAAAATATACTACTAACTAGGCACTAAACTACATACACTATCAACTAGCCTACAAACTAGACTATAAACTAAACTACGAAATAGAGTATTAAATATATTGCGAACTGGACTATGCACTAGACTACAAAGTAGACTACGAACTAGAGTATGAAGTAGATTATGAATTGGAGTTTCAACTAGAGTACAAACATTACTATAATCTACACTATAAAGTAGACTTTGAACTAGATTTTGTATTTGATTATGAACTGGACTACGAACTGGAGTATGAAGTAGACTATGAACCATACTACGAATATGACCAAAAACTACATTATTAAATAGACTACGAACTGGACAATGAACAAGACTATGAACTAGAATACGAACTGAACTATTAACTAGACCATGAACTTGACTATGAAGTATATTAAATAGGAGCTAGACTTTGAACTAGTATATAAATTAAACTTCGAACTAAAATATAAAACAAACCATATTGCAAACTAGACTATGAATAGTAAATGACTAGGCTATGAAGTAGTCTATAAATACCTTATAGCCAGACTGTTCTCTGCACAGCCTTAATAATTTGTTTTTACTGCTATTTCACTGATACTAAAATTGCTATTTTCAACTATAATAAATCTTAAGAACTGTAGTCAGCAATTTTTCTTTTTTTTTTTATAGCAGCGTTTATGATATTTTTGCTTGTTTAGTGTCAAATAGAGCTTTCAAGAAGGTTTATAAAAATAAAAATTTTTTAGAAATTTTAAGTATAAAAGCCTTTTTAAAAACAAGTTAAATAAAAGTTGTGAATCTTATAAAATTTATGTTACTTTCTAAGCTTTTAGAGGTTGTACGTAATTTCAAAATTGTAAAGATTTAATTTAAATACGCAAGTAGCAACATTTAAAAATATAGAAGTATTATTTTATATATGTCTGAATTGAAACTTGTACTAAATTCATTTAATAAAAATTGTTAAAATTTATTCTTTTAAAATTGAATTATCTATGAAAAATTTAATAAACTTGTTTTATATAATGTCAAAGTTCAATTTTGTTTTACAAAATTTCGAGAAATCTATAAGATTACTTCATTCGTTTATACAAATTACCCTTAATCACAGTACAAATTTTCTCTTTATACTCATACTCAGTTACAAAATTGTTGTTTATTAAACAATTTCCTTAACAAATTAACAAATTTGTTATGGTATAGAAGAAATGTAAAACAGAAATTAGTCTTATTATATTGTTTGTCTACATAGGATATACATACATACATACGTATGTAGAAAGCAAAAATTTATTAAGACAATTTTTCATAATTTACTTAATTTTCAAATGACTACTGTGGGCGGTTTTTTCTATTAAGAAATGATAGAAAATGCTATAAAGGAAAAACTCTAAGAAATTAACTGTAATAAAACCAATATACACACACACACACACACACACATATATATATATATATATATATATATATATATATATATATATATATATATGTTATATATATATATATAATTTATTTTCTTTATTTGTAGACATTTTCTCCTCAAATACTTTATAGAATTGTTATTTGAGAAATATTCACAGTTTTCGAAGTATTAACTGTTTTTTGAAAAAGCACCGTCGTTAGAAATAATTAAATAAAATTTATTAACTTTTGGGTTTCTTTTCTGGTAAAATCAGATAAAATAGAAGTCTGGAAAAAATGTTGTCAATAGAGAATAATTTTATTTATTTGATGAAATTTGTCGGATAAAACATAGGATTATCTGGTTGGACTTTATCTTTATCTGAATAAAATTTTTATGCAGAAATTAGGAATTTTAGTGACTCATTGATCAGAAATAATATTGCGCTAAAAAAAAAAATAAAATAAATAAAAGTTGAATTTCGTTGGTGCTGACCCATCATTTCAACTTTCATGGTTACTGGCTTAGTATGCCATTCTAGAAGTTAGCGTATTATGTTACTTAAGGAGTACAAACAACATATAAAAGTGACAAATGGTATTGCTTTTATTTATTTACAAATCCGAGAGAGAAATCTTTATGCTCGACATCCAAAAAAAAGTCACTACGTTTAACATACGACATGCTTTTATAAACTTAGAATTCGTAAAGTCCCTCCTACACTTTTTAATACTAAGGTAAAATAAGTCATAAATAGTTTAATTTGAAGACAGGATATCACATTGATATGTAAGAAGGACAATGTTATCAAATATATATAGATTTTTTTAAAAAAAAAAACGAAGCGAGGACAGTAGTTCTCGAATACCATGACTATTTCTATATCTCAGAGCTCACTAGTGAAGAATAACTTTGACGTATTCCTCTGTATAACTATAAATAATCTGTAGAATCATAATTTCATAAAACTTAAAGGAAATGCCGTTAATATAGGTGCCAATAACCCAAAACACAAAAGGTGATTGGCATAAAAACGGTTTTGAAGATCCTTATGAGGACATGGCCACTCCAAGCCCCAGATGGCGAAATAATTAAAATCATATGATCAGAATTAAAGAAAAACTTATCGGAAAACAAAATATTGCCAGAAAGGAATTTTGGCTA
This sequence comes from Protocalliphora azurea, assembly GCA_932274085.1. NCBI lineage: Eukaryota > Metazoa > Arthropoda > Insecta > Diptera > Calliphoridae > Protocalliphora > Protocalliphora azurea. The sequence goes on along the minus strand of OW026522.1, from coordinate 23,234,789 downwards.
ATGTGTGATGGTATTTTGAATAGGATTTTAATCTAAGATTTCTAAAAATTAGAAAATTTCAGGCCATAGGGTAATCAAGCATTAATGCTATTAAGGGATAATTATTTTCTTTCAATACTAAAATATTAACTTTGTAATCAAACTTAATAGCATAAATCAATTCAATTTTTTTCTTGATATATAGGTGCTATTTTTTTGACTGCCCATTTTTAAAGCATTACAAATATTTTACAACTTTTTAACAAAAGTTATGTGAAATTTTAATTTATTATTTTATTTATTGTTAATTTATAGTGCATAAGGTATATTTTCGTAAAAAATATGGAAAAAAAGACAAAAGATTTTGTATAATATTTGTTTAAAATAAAATATATCATGTGATGCTATATTATTGTCCGCAGCTATATATATATAGCAGGCTTTTTTCACTTACTTCTTCATTCATCAAATATTATTATTACACAAGTTTCTAATAAGTTGACAAAACAAATATGTTGCGAGGAAGAGAGAAAATAGACAAACATTTGTAATTTGCAAGTACCAAAGTAATTAACTTTCTTCTATGGAATTTTGTTTTATTTTCACAAATTCAAATTTAATTCTCCACATAAAAGTTTGTTTTATAGACAACAAGTGTCTGAGTAAATTATGAATTGTCAAAGGGATGTTTGTGTGGTTGAGAAAGTTTGGTTGCATTTGCTGTGTTATTTTTGAGTTTTGAGAAATGTGGAACATAATAAACCACATATATTATATCCCGCCTGACCTGTGTTTCGATATTGGCGAATGGTCGCTAAAAACGAAAAATTTTCGCAACTAAATGTTGGAGAAAATATCGACAATTATATTAAATATTAATGTTCGTAACATCGAACTTTTCCCGATAATTTCTCGGTAGTGAACATTCGTGTAATATTCCAGAATTATAATAAAAATAGATATCGCAATATTATTGTGCATGCAAAATACTTAAACATGTTTGTGCATGCAAAATACTTAAACAAAGAGGATCAACTGCCACATATATATATATATATATATATATTTGTATATATATAAATATATATATATAGCTATATAGCTATATATATATATATATATATATATATATATATATATATATATATAAATGTATATATAAATGTATATATAAATATATATATAGCTATATATCTATATATATATATATATATATATATATATATATATATATATATCACATATATATATATAATCACAAGTCGTAAGGAATATAGATTTTCAATATTTTTCAACATTTTTTGATTTTGAAAATGAATTACTAAGGAATATTCTTACATTTCACAATTGATATCGCTAAAGTTTCACTATTAATACGATAACCGAACCTTTGAGAACGAATAAATATCACAAAGTGAGTGAGCGCATATTCGGAATAGTCGTTCTTGAATGTTTTGTCAGAGAAATGTTTATTATCGAAATTTGTGGTCAACTGGGATATAGAGAAATACAGTGAGAGAAAATTTAAACAAATACGTTTTTTAAAGAACTATTAAAAATAGGTTTTGAAACAAACAAAAATGATTTGTTCAATAATTTGCCAAATTGAGCAAATACTTTTGATCAACACTGTGCCCACACATGTTAGTGCTTACTAACAAATAGTACTAATATTTGTTGTTAAACAAACAAAACAATCATTATTTAATAGTTAACTGCATGAGAAGAAAAATTTATAATAAAAACGAAGTTAAAGAAAAAAATATATAATAATAAATAAAATAAAATAGAAAATAGTCAGCATAAGTATAAAAGGATATATTACACATATATTTGTCATATATATTTGTTGTGTAAAGCTTATGTGTGGGTAGATATTGCAAACAGATAATTATAAACATGTTTTGCATGCACGCATATAAAGACACCCAACTTTACATATGTCCCTTACTCACAGACTGAGGAAAGAGTTAATAAGGACATCATACTGAAATACAAAGGATCATAATTTTAAAACATGTATTTTATGAAAAGGATTATTCAAATATATATTAAGGGAAAATTGTTATTTTCTTATTTAAAACATTTGAAGGAATGTAAGATTGGGTATTATTATAGGGTAAGATAATTTTTCTCAATGCTTATGTCCTTTCCTACGATTTTTCTATACATTTGAATTAAATCCGAACTATAAAATACGTAATACGGATTTATTAAAATTTCTTCATGTCTAAATCTCTGTAAAATGGACTTCAAAATTTCGAAGAATACACAATAAAAAAAGTTTCGGGTGCCCGGTAGGTAGACTCTGGATTATTTTATTACAATGGGCTGATGGCCTTCATTACCCCGTTCAGGTAAAACTAGGTTAAAATATAATTTTTAATAGTATTTTATTGCATTTATTAAATAACTAAATAAGTAAAGAAGTAAATAAAGAAATACATAAATAAACAAATAAATAAATATGTAAATAAAGAAATACATAAATAAATAAATGAAAAATTAATAAGGAAATAAATAAACATATAAAAAGATGAATAAATAAATGAATGAATAAAAAAATAAATAAAGAAGTAAATAAAGAAATACATAAATAAATAAATAAAAAAAAATAAATAAAAAAAGAAGTAAATAACGAAATACATAAATAAACAAATAAATAAATGAATAAATAACGCAACGAATTGGCATTTATTTGGAATTCCACTTGACTTTATTTGTTACACGTAAAAATATTATTTTCTTTACAAAGTAACTCCTCTCGAAATAATTCCACAAATATTTTCTCAATATTCTATCTTTTTAGTCTTAAAAACCCTTACAGTATCAACAAAGCTGTAGGGTGGGTATAATTTTGCTTGATTTCTATAAAATTTATTTTAAACCAACACTCAACAGAAACTTGTTTCATACATTTCATTAAAAATAAGCGAAATGTGTTTTATAATAAAATTAAATAAAAAAAAATATATATTAAAAACCTGAGCAGCTTACAAAATGTTAAAAAAAGGATACCTAACGATGTAGTTGTGTAGGTACATGCAGTATTTTTATGCACACATACGAATAAGCTTATTATGGGACAAAGATATTACTGTCATACGTTTCACATATATAAATAAAATTTTTATTTATTTTTTTTGTTTAGTATCGAAATTAAGACAATTGTTTGACTATAGAGGCAAAAGTAATATTAAATTAAGAAATGAATTCTGCAGGTACAATTCGAAGGAATAAAATAACAAAAGAGTTTTTAACATTTAAAAGGGTTTATTTTACAAAATGAAACCTTTATTCTTGGAAATGATAAAAAAAATTTAAATCATATTTATATTTAAGTTTTATATTTAAGAATATGGTGAGTTAATAAAAATAAACTAAGCAGATTTTTGTTTTAACTTAAATAAATTTTAAGTTGAGCGGGCTGAGGCCCTCCTACACTGGTGGATATTATTATAAACTCACATCAATTTTTTTAATCACCTAAATTTCGAGTGCCTTTTTAAGCCAATAATAATCTAAAAATACTCGCTACAATAATCCAAAATTTCACACTGTACTCTGCATTTTATGCTAATATTTATATAATAAGTAAAACATCAATACTCAAAATTTAGGTTTTGGTCCATCTACACTAAAATAGAATGCATATGTGCCAAATTTTATTGATTTATAAAAGCTACAAATACTACTCCATAAAATAATAAAAACCGTTGCTAGGTCTATATTAAAACGCATAAAATACATGAAGGACTCAGAAACTATTAATATGACGTTTATACCAAAACAAAAACTAATTGGTTTTTGAAAAATAAAATTTCAAAAACTACATCGTTTACATACCTTATTTCTTCCCAATGTAGTTTTTGTTGACATTCATATTTCTTGAAAATTTTTTAAATCTGCTCTATTTGCTATTTCTTCGATCAGAGAATACATAATTTCAATATTAAAACATATTTTAACAATTTTTAATAAATTATTTATTGTAATAATTTCATAAACAAAACAAACAATTTCTATAAATTTGAAATTTTATTTTTCTCTTTATATATAAAAGCTACAGTTCTAAAATTTGCTAAACGGGATGTATTATAAATAGTTATTTTAGTGGTTTTTATTTGGTTTTCAATAAAAACTAGTTAAAAATGGTTTTTGATTTGTATGGAAAAACCACTTTGCTTTCCTGATAAGCTAGCAGGTATAATTAGAATCAAAAATAAGCTACTTATTTTTTGCCTGAATATTTTTGTTCGAGTTGTCCACAAAATTCATGTAGTTATTTTTTGACTCTAGGGGTACTAAAAAATATGTACCCAAACGAAAACAAAAATAAAAGAAACAAAAAAATTTTGCCGTCAGTGAGACTCGAACTTGGACACAAACTAACCATTCGTTTTTACTGACTAACGTCTTACTCAGTACACCATCACGCACATAGCAGCCTAAGCGACAAAAACTCTATTTAGTTTAAAATATCTTTTTAGACATTTTGTTATAAAATACCAACAGCTTCAGAATGGGGTTGAACCAACAACCTTCTGGTTGTTAATCCGGCGCTCTAGCCAACTCATCCACGTAATTGCAGTATTACTGCGCTATTATACTATTGAGGACTTATTAATGTAATACAGAGTAGGCAAATAATAATGACGCCTCATTACCAAGAAACTACTTTAATAAGTAGTTGTTATTACCGAAAACCAAAAATTTTTTGCTGGGTAGTTTTTTTTTTTTTATTCGAAAACCAAATAAAGCCGAAAACTACTAGTTTTTGTTTGGTGTAAATGACATATAGATATATTTATATATTTCCTTAAAGATATTTATTTAAACTCGTAACAAAATCAAATAAAATAAATAAAAACAAATGTAAAAACACATTATATACTAAAATAGCCATACATGAGTTGGAAAATATAAACATTTTGCATACACAAGAAATCCCGGGAATTTCCTTATGATTTCTCGAGATTACTGAAAATTTTGAGGAAGTGCTTCCAAAAAAAATTTATTCATATATTGATTTCTCATTAAATCCAATCCGCATTAAGAGAAGTATTTTTAACTTAGTTAAATAATAAGTTTTTATTATTGAAATTATGAAAATATTTTATTGTAAATAGCTTTAGAATAATATATATGCTAGCCTGTAAGAAATTGTAATTGAATTGGCTATTTAATAAATAAATAAATAAATAGATGAATATTGTAGAAATTACAAGCGGAATCACAAACTTATATATACCCTTTATTCCTGTGGTGAAGGGTATAGTAATTAATACTGTAATTTCTTTAGGATTTTGTTTAAAATATTAAATTATGTGTTTCAGCCTCCAAAAAATTTCACAATGACTAAAATTAATTTTATTCTTTATTCCATTGTATCTTTATTCTCTTAGAATTCTGTTCCATGTTTTCCAATTTTATTTTTAATGAGAATCACACACTTTAAAATAAGTTTTAGTCAGGGCTATTTTTCGACAAGTTTGAATAAGTAAGTACTTGTGTTTAGACTTGAGTTTGGGATCAATATTATGCTGTAATGCAATGTTTTCAACCAGAGTTTGGAATTAAAACTAAAATATTCAAAAAATTGCAGCATTTTTCATATTTTTTTTTAACGAAAATTATAGTTTTAATCAATATATTTTGTTTGAATATTTTATTTCTCAAAATATATTTTTGCCTAAAAATATGCAAGACAAAAAATATATAACATGATCTGTGCGAACTACGAAAAATATGGCAGCTTGAGAATTTCTTACTACGAAATAAATGTGTAGGAATAAACACACATTTGCGAAGCTAAAAAATGTGAATATATGAGTGTGAAATATGTGAAAAATATTCATGTTGCAAAAATGTGCCGTAAGTTTGAATAAGTAAGGACTTGTGTTTAGAGTGGAGTTTGGGATAAATATTATGCTGTAAAGCAATGTTTTCAATCAGAGTTTAGAATTAAAACTAAAATATTCATAATTTGTAACGATGATCATATAGTTTTTATTATAAAAATATTAAAAATATACTAATATATAATAATAATAATAAGAAAAAATCACACATCAACATATTTTACATTAGCTTTTGTATTTTAATAGTTGAACATTATCAATTTTCTAGTTCTTCAACATATTTTGTTTGAATATCTCAAAATATATTTTACCCAAAAAATATGCAGAACAAATAATATGCAATATATGTAATATGCGAACTAAGAAAAATATGGCAGCTTGAGAATTTCTTACTACGAAGTAAATGTGTGGGAGTAAACATGTGTGAAATATATGATAAAATATTTATCTTAAAAAAAAAAAAAAAAAAAAAAATATGCGAAAAAAAAATGGGGAAAAATATTTTGAAAAAAATATGCTTGTTTGTGCATGGACATTTCTAGTAATGTACAGGGAAACCACAAATATGCACTAAAGAAGTGTTTTATGCGCATTAAATATGCAGTAAGAAATTAAAATTATGCTCTAAAAGTGCAAAAAAAGCCCTTTTAAAACAGAAAATGAATACAATCTTTAAAAAAAAAAAATTGTTTCTTGATTATTACAATGAAATGAAAGCTATCTTGCTCTTCCATTTGGTTGTCAATATATTTCCAACTATATGTATATGGTCTGAAATTATTAGAAGATTCATATATCAATTCATAAAAAAAAAAAACTATTTAATTGTTTGCAATATACATTGATACAATGTGGGCAGGTTAAAAAGCTAATACGTTCCCTACATCATATTTTGAAAATTTTGATCCATTATTCTATTTCTAAATATTCGAGACTTTCTGCTATAAGTTTAGTTTCTCCGTATTCTTTCAAGTTTATTTAAAATACTAAATATTTTTGGAGATCTTATTTCTTTTTGCGATAAAATAATCAAAAATTAAAAATGAACAATTTAGAGATCAAATCTGAAAAGAAAATTACATAAAATTTTAACAAATATTTTCAGAAAGTCAATATATGTTTTAAAAGAGTTAAATATGCTCGAAAAATAGTAAAATATGCCATAAATGCGAAAATATGCCATCAAAGGTGAAATATGCAAAAAATAAGCACTGTTCTCAACCGCATAATTATTTCATTCAGCACATAGGAAAAAAAATGCAATTGCATATGGAATGGTAATGTGTAAGCATACATAAAATGAAGTAAAATATTAACCAGAAATAAAGAAAATTCGTATATCTAGATAACTTTTATATTTTAAGTGTTTGTAATTATTTACTGATTAATTATTAATATTAATTATTAATATATTTGTGGTTATAGTATTAATATATTTTTTTGACTAATAAAATACAATATATGATTTTTAAAGATAGATGTTTAAATTGGTTTACTAATAATAATTTATGGGGACATAAATACATGTTAGTGGTAATGAGTATGATCGACAGGTGTTAAAAATAATAAAATATAGAAAATACCTATTTTTGTCTTTTATTATATTGTAAAATAGAAAAATAATATTGTAAATTTTAACATTGTGTTGCCATTGGAAGGAAGTCATTTTTAGGGAAGTACTTTTTCATCACTACCAAAGTTTCAATAAGTGTAAGTTTTCTTGTGTCCAAAAATATTAGTAAAATTTTCAAATGATGAATAGGTATCAAAAAAGAGAACATTTTCCAATGTCAAGCCTATATTACATTCATCTTTTTTTGTTGGGATAGAATTTTTAATAAAATTTATAATAAAATACTTAAAGTGCTGACAAAGAACTGCAGAAGTTCTTTTTTTACCCCATGGTTATCATTGGTAGGATGTCCCTCTTTTATGCTTCTTGTTCATTGCTTTTAAAGCACTTCTCTTAAAACTATATTTATAAAAATGTTTAATAAAAATACGGGTTTAGATTTGTTAGTATATAATACATTTTCAATTTGAGAAATTTTTATTTTTTTAGGAATTATTCACCTTTTTTTCTGATAAAAATACATTTATTTTCACTGTTATTGGAAGTAATTTTTATTAACTCCCAGTTAGTTCTACTTTTGAAGTGGTGAGAAAATTCTTTTTTGGAAGCACTTGCCGTTTACTAAATTAATTACAAATGAAATATTCATATATTTTCTCCTACTTTCAAGAGTAGGGAGATCAATAAGCTGTAATCGACTTTCATATGATGGTAAATTAATATTAGGATTCCATGGAATATTACGTAGACAAAATAAGAGAAATTGTTTCTGGACCGATACAATTTTCTTTATATGAACTTCGTATTGAGGATCCCAGACTAGGGAAGCATATTCCAGGATTGGTCTTACCAGAGATGTTAATAATTGCTTGGCAACGTAAAGATCTCTACCTCAGCGCTTGAAGAAACCTAGAACTCCTTTTGTCTTATAAACGATTTGCGAAACGTGGGAATTAAACACACCCAGATCAAGAAATTCTTCGATTAGATCAAGTTTATATTCATTTATTGTGTATCTACAGAGTACTAGACTTCTTGTGTAGAGCATCATGTGTTTACACTTTCTTAAATTCAGATCCATTAGATTCATGATACACTAATCATAAAGATTGTCAAGATCTGATTGGAGTAAGGAACATTGATAGGAATAGTTAAAGCTATGGATCAGCTTTACATCATCAGCATACATTAACATTCTAAAATTCTTAATGCAAATCAGTTATAAATATTAGGAATAATAAGGGGCCGAGATGATTACCTTGTGGAACAACAGATAAAACAGAAATGGTTTTTGATATACATTCTGTGAATAATACATATTGGCATCTATTTTTAAGATATGTGGAAATCCATTTAAGGAAAACTAAAGAAAATCCGAGTTTATCCAATTCGAACAATAGGAGATCGTGATTTACTTTATCGAAAGCTTTACTGAAATCTGTGTATATTGCGTTTGTCTGTAAACCGGAATCAAATGCAGTTATAACTGAGGTTGCGAACTCCAAAAGGTTTCTAAATCTATACTGAAATGGCGAAAGATAACATACAACTTGATGTGAAAGGATTTCAGTAAATATCTTTTCAAAAAGTATAAAAAGGTATAATATAAGATTTCCTCCAAACTTCAGGAAAGTAACCACTAAATATTGATATGTTGAATAAGTAGGTTATTGGAGATACAAGAGAATGTAAACATTTTATAAGAACACAACTTGGAACACCGTCAGGTTCACATTTATCAGAATGTTTTAGATTCTGTACAGCTCTCAGTACCATCGATTTATCTAATGTTGGACAATTTATTAGGGGTGCAGCAGGAATTGTATGTGAATAATTGGAAAGTTGATGTAAATCTTTATCAGAATAGGCAAACATATTGCAAATATCTGCATCGTTTGAGGACTCTTTATCTCCAAGTTTCATCATGGACGGATATCCAGAGACTAGACGCTTAGAATTTACGAACTGATAAAAATATTTTGGATTATTTTTAAAGTTTCTTTTCACCCTAAAAAGATAATTATTACTTAAGACCAAATAAGTATGTATTTAAATATTAGCAAATTCCTTAATAATATATTTTTTTATATAAGAAATTAAAAATGCATTATAAAGTATTTTCCATTTTGGATGGTCCAAAGTGCTTTTTATCATTTTTGAAACGTTATATAAACGTTATATGAAAAAACTAATGATACCCATTTAAAGGTTATTATGTATACTTTTGACCCAAACAAAAATTAATTTGGAATTGTTATCTACTTTGGAATAATTTGTGATTATATCTCATAACCTCACTTTTTAATTTGGACACACACTAATGTATGTGCTACGCAGAGGTTTTCAATTAAATTCTAAATTGCGTCATTTAGAAATGATCCCTAATACACTAGAAAATAACCATTCGAAAAGATACTAGCTTTTTAAATAATTAAAAAAAAATATGTCCAAATATATCTTGCTCTAAATAACACAAAAAACTTGGGCTATCATGCTTAGAATGATTTTTGTGTATCAGGTTTTGTAATACTTTATAATTTATTGATCAATTATGTTCAATATTTAGAAGGCATTCAGATGATCATTTTTTAGTATACAAGTGTATACGGTTTTTAAGACAATTTGCTCCTATTTGTGTTATAGTGATCTCGTGATTATGTTTTAGTTCAATTTTGTGCAAAAATATTACGCAACTCTTAATTACCTAACAATATCTGTGAAAAAAATTTAAGAAATTCTACATGAATCCTATAAACTTGTATAATCAATTAGTCAAATACACAATTATTTAGAACGAAATACTTTTTTTCCATTTAGTTTATCGCAAAATTGAAATATATAATTATTTCTCCCAAATGTATACGTAAGAATTATAGTTGGCTCCATTTTAAATTACACCATAATTTTTATACGCAATGTTCAAATTTTTTATCTTCCTATTTTGTTTATAATTTAATAAATACAAGTCCGACCAGTATAATAGTGTACACACATATATATTTGGACTTATATCAGTTAGGTTGTGAAAGAATTATGAAAATATATTTATTGGTTTCTGAGTTATTGCATTCTGAAAATGACAAAAAAAAAACACTTTGGACCAACCTTTTTATACGTCAATGATATAATTTTTATACATAGTATTTAAATTTACAAAAATGCGGTTAAAAATAAAAAATTACACATTTTACATGGAGCGTTAAAAAGTTACGAAAAATATAACAAATGTAACCCAACGGCAACACTGACAAGCATGTATCTACATACAAAAATATGTATATAAATTTAGTACTCATCAGAAGCTATCAGTGTTGTTTTTTTAAGGAAGCAGTACCTGCTATGATAGTATAATTTGGTATTTACATTTTTGTAGTTAGGAAAAAATTGAGATTATTTTTTTAAGTATAAATGTGAAAATATGAAAGCATACTTTAAGGCATAAATTTTATTATTTGTCGTTGAGATTCGGCACAACCGAAAATAGCACTCTTACATGTTTTTGCATTACTTTACTCGTTTAATCCAAAAAATAAATAGTCACAAGAAAAGTGAACATTCCACAGTGTATGTTTAAAAATACCATTAACACATGTTAAACAACTTCTTATTGAGTCATTAAAGTTATGTTCTCAACAAGTTTTGTATTATGTTTACCCATACGTATACTAAGGAAGTTTGTATATAGTTACTTCATTAAATGAAAGCCTGTGTATTTGTAGATATTTGTGGGGGTTATATGTGTTAAAGATAAATGTATTTGAAGTATTTTTTGTTATTGTTATTTCTGTATCTTTGTTACTGTTTTATTGGCTTTTTAGTCCAATGGCTATTTATGGTGCATATGTGTGTGTTGTCTTTCCCAACAAACACGGAGACATTATATTTTAAACGTTTGAAAAATTTGATATGAAAGGTCAGTTCAATTCTTAATTCAAATCTGCATCGAAATTGGAGAAAAAAGTTCCCTTTTTGTTGAGAATGCTATTATTCCCATATCGTTCTCAAACGTTTACATTTGAGAAAAAAAAAATTGGTTTTAAATCACTCTAAAATTTTAAATAAAACTTTTGGTTTGCTGGATTGTTATTCTTGACCATTTCTTTTGATTGTCTATATAAGATTACTTGTCTGAGTAGGTTTATATTGGTTTAGAAAAGAAAAAGCAGAAAAGCCATCAATAGCAAAATAATTGTGCTTTTAATTGGAGACTTATTTAAGGTTTTTTATAGTTTTCTTTCTTTTTTTTATTAATAAACATAGAAATCATTAAAATTTAAGGTTTCTTAAAACAATGCCATATATTTAAAGCATTCGTTATGATTTACATATATTTTTAAAAAATTAATGTTAAAAAAAAGAATTTAAATCCTGCTGAAAATCTTTAATACATTTATAGTAATCATTTTTTATTTGTTATTCATTATGTAGCTTTAAATTTATTTTTCACATACCACAATATGCTGTCAATATTTATTAAACTCATGAGAAGGGAAACCACAAATATGCTCTAAAAAAGTGTTTTATGCGCATTAAATATGCAGCACAAAATGAAAGATGTGAAAATATACTCTTAAATTCATTTAATTTTTTAATAAAAAAAAAACAAAAAAAAATTCAAGAAATCGAAGTGTTTTTTTAATTGATAATATTTTAACGAAATAAAATTAGGTAAAAATAAAATTTATCTGTCAACTGTTTCAAAAGCCTTATTTTTAATTTTAATTTATAACATAATAGCTTTTCCCGGTGCGCTCAGCTAACCCTTTTTTACGATAACTAAAACATACTATTGAACTAGTACACTCCGTGTACCTAGCCTAGTCCATTTTCACCCTAAACTATTTAGGAAGTTATTCATATAAAATTTTAAGTCTTTTGCTGTAAAAGTTCTTAAGACCAACGATATTTAATTCTCATCGTATGGGGTATACTATTTCCCAAATCTTACCCGCCCATTTTTATTCTAAATTATGGAAATTGTTGAGAATATTATTCCTACAAAATTTTAAGACCTTACATGTAAAAACTTTTTAAGTATTTAATATTTTCGTTGTATAAGGGGTCCCATACCCAAGGTCCTACCCGTTATATTTTCATCTTAAATTATAGAGGTTGATAAGAATGTTATTCCTACAAAATGTGAAGACTTTTGCTACAAAAGTTTTTAAGATATACGATATTTAATATTTTCGTTGTATGGGGAGTATCATTTCCTCTAGTTCTATCCGTTCCATTTTCATCTCAAGTTTCGAGGTTAATGAGAAAGGTATTCCCATAAAATTTTAAGAATTTTGGTGTAACAGTATTTTAGTTATCTGATAATTAGTAATATCTTTGTACTGGGTAATAGTATTCCCTCTGGTCCTATCCTTTCAATTTTCATCTCAAAAATAAAAGTTGTTAAAGAAGTTATTTCCTGAAAATTGTAATCTGCTTGTACATCTTTATGATTACTTACTACAAATCAAGCTCCTCTGAAATTTTCAACAAACTTTAGCGGGATCCACTAAAATTAATTTTAAATACTAAATATTTTCGAAACTCTTATTTTTTATACATCAATAATAAAATTTTAAAAACTTCACTTGAGTTCATCTTCAAAATGTCTAACTATGCTTTAAAAGGGTTAAATATGCTCTAAAAATCACTATATACAAAAATATGCCGTTAATATTGAAATATGCAAAAAATACATTTACAAATCGATGCCAAATTGCTTAATTAGTTCTGAAAAAAGTTAAAAATTTTATCGTTAGCTTCATTCAACGCACACAAAAAACATGCAATAGCATATTTGTGGTTTCTCTGGTCATGAGCCATAAATAAAATCCTATATTAACACATAAGTAAGAAATGATATACAGCAATCCCCAGCCAAATATCACCCTAAAGAAATGACAAATCCTCCATGCAAGATTATGATAAATTGTAGAATGAAACCCAAACAATAAAAATATTACTGTTGAAAGAAAACATTTGTAAAACTATGTACAGACTAGTCAAATATTTGACGACAAAGACGTAACCGCTAAATAAAATAACTCTTAATTTCTTCTTTCAATTTGGAAAATGTTTTTTACTTATCGTAAATCACAGCTGACGTTTTATTGAATTTTGTTTGACGCTGTTTTCTCTTAAAAAATATTTGCAAGATCAAACAACAGCAAACAATTTTTATGTAAAACTAGTGGTCACGCAATTTTGATCAAATATTGGCCAAACAAACGCACAGTGGGGCCGATAGCAAAAGTTTTGGTAATAAATCTGTATCTTCTAAAGAAAAAGCTTGCACTATATAAATAAATATAAATTTCTTTTAAAAAAATTCACCATTTTTGAACAATGCTGGACATAAAGTGCAAATCTACATCAATTAAAAATTTCTTTATTCTGAAGCCTTGTATTTTGAAATATGTAAAGAAAAAAAAAATGATTCTGTTAACAAAACTTTGACAAAAAGTGAAAGAACTGTACTATATTCTTGTAAAAAAGCCATTTTTCATATCAATTTCAGAGTGCTGACTTTGAAAATTTTTTATGGCTAGACGAGTTAAGACAATTCAAACATTTTTTCAGTATATTATTTCGGAATATATTAGAAGTTACAGAATATTTAAAAAAAAAAATTCGCTGAAAAAATACCCTGTACTCTAACGAGCTTTTGTATCATTAGCTTTGCTGTATAATTAGGAAGATAAAAGAAAATTTTGAGAGATAGTGAAGAGTGCAGAGTTGAAGATAAATTAAAAATTAGAGAGTTATAAATTTAATTTTCTAATATACAACTCCTGCTTGCCAGAGCCAATTCGAATAAATCAAAAATATCATTGAAAAATGACCTACCAAGAATAATAAATCAATAAATAAAGAATGAAATCCCGTGATACATCAGGCAATTTATCATCCTTTTAATAGCCGAATTACCTGAGAATACTACAACCATTTGGAAGTGTAATTGATACTCTTGTACCCATAATTTCGGTTTTTCTTACCAATTATAATTTTTTAATAAAATTCCAACTTGTGGTATCACCTCGGGAGTTAACATCGTTTAATGAAATAAAATTGAGGCAAAAAATTAAATATTCCAAAATCAAGCATAAATATTTTTTTAAATATAAGAAATACCTTAGGTGTGTACTTTAAAGAAAGCACTTTATAGAAATATAAAAAATCTCTAAAAGCGGACTTGATTTGTAGAAGTTAAGATTTTTTGAAAATTTTTCATATTCGAGATGGTCAACTTTGTTACCCTGTAGCTAGGGCATTCATTTTACTCGAATTTTTCATTATTCCACTAATCAAATAACTCGAAAATGCAGTTTCTAAATTACTCGACTAATCGCGTTAATCTTTTAAATTACTCGAATTATTCGAGTAAATTATACCTTAAAATTTTACTCGTTTTTTTCAATGTTTATTAAAAAATAAAACAAGCATTTTGTGTTGTCTTAGTGTTTCATTAAAAAATAAAACAATAACAATAGTTTAAAACATCAAAGATATGAATACATTAATTAAAATCACTTAATTAATAATATGTAATTAAAATTTGTTAACATTTTTCTCTTTTGTTTTCATAAAGCTTTTGTTTCTAAGTAGCTATGGAGTAATTCCATTTTAAATTTAAAAATTTTGAACTTTGCAATTTTCTCTGTAGCAAGTATATAATAAGGCCTCGTGCCAAAAAAAAAAAAATAAATTGATGGACAGATGGACTTTTTTCGATACACCTCACAAAAGAAAATTTTTACAAAATAATGTGTTAATAAAAATATTTTTAAAATGTTTATATGGCATTTTAAAACAAGAGCTTTGACAAATCCACTGCAAACAAATTATTTTGATATCTTTAATATAACAAAAGTTATAGCCATTTAAATATGTTAATCACCTTCAAAGCTGTAGAGTTGCCACAGTTCTCAAAATAAAAATGAGAAAAATTCATTTTGCATGCTCCTGTATCCTCCTCTACACATGCACCAAATTTTATCTAAATCGGTAACCAAGGTTCAAAATTGTTTAAATTTAAAATGGAATTACTCTATAGGAGAATCACAATTTGACGTCAAGGAGGGAATGGGTACTCGAGAAGCGCTACTCGGTATTCAAGTACTTATTCGTGATATTCAGAAAGATCCTCTGCTTTATTGACTATGAAAAATCCTTCGATACTGTTTAATATTAGATTGGAATAGGAGAGAAAAGGAAAAACGATGTATAAAAATTTCAATAAATAGGTATAAGTAAGTAAGGCAGTAAGACAGGGTTGTATCGCCCCTGCTTTTCAACATATTCCAAGAATCAATTGAAAGGGAAAGAATAGGGTAAAAAAGGAGTAAAAGGAATGATTAATAATAACATACGATATGCTGATGACACCACGTTATTGGCAAGCACTATAACTGACCTACAGAAGCTGACAGATAAACTTACCTTTGTAAGTGAATCATATGGCCTTGGACTCAATATTAAAAAAAAAAAAACAAAATATATGGTTGTTAGCAGAAAAAAAAAACTCATACGACAACACGACACTAAAAATAAAAAAAAGTGGAAATCGAACAAGTGAAAAACTTTAAATATCTCGGAATCCCAGTAAATGATCAATTGCATCAAAGGAAATAAAATGTCGCATAGAGATGGCAAGAGATGAATTTTTTAAATACAGCAAGGTATTTACCAGCTATGATATTTGACTGGCAACAAAGTCACGGTTTATCAAATGCTAGGCGTGGTCCGTGTTATTATATGCAGTAGAAATATGGACAATTAAAGCAATGAACAAGAAAAGATTAGAAGCTTTCGAAATGTGGATATACAGACGTATATTAAAGATACCATGGACTGACTGACCGCGTTTCAATTAACGAAATATTGAGAAAAATGAACCAGGTCCGACAACTAATTAAAATTGTCAAGAATAGGAAATAAATAAATAAAATATTTTTTTTTCAAAAAATTCTCAGAGCCAGAGTTGAAGGAAGACATGCGAGAGGCAGAAGAGAACTTTTCTGGTTGAAAATTATTCAATAATGGACAGGATATTGTGAGACCTAAATCTACTAAATGCTGCAAAAAAATGGGCAACTGATTAATTTCCGAATTTATGTAAAATAACAAAATTTAAAAAAACAGAAAAATATTAAATCTAAATGTTTTGTAAAAATGTATATTGCTATTCAAAATTGTATTTGTATGATCGCTTATATCCAGAAACCGGATTTACAAAAGAAGAAAAGCTGAAGTAGCGTTTATATATTTATTTGACCTAAACTACGTGTTGTAATTTAGACATAATTTCGGTTATATTTACCAATTATAATTTGTTTTAATAAAATTCCAAATTGTGATATCATATTTAGATTTTACTTATTCTATAAAAATTTTGCAGTAGTTGTTTTCAAGCAAAATAAAAAAATAAAATTAAAACATATTTAAATCTAGTTAAAAAAGAAAATATATAAAATATTGTTTTGCTCGAACTATTCGATTAATCGGCTAACTTACTCGAATAAATTTTTACTTGAAATTCTTGATTTTAATTAAATCGAACAATTATTTGATTTCAATTTGTCGTTTAATCGAACAAACAATATTCGAGAGTATACCCCACCCTGTAGCTCATCTCGTATTATTACATGGTGACTACAACATGATTTTTCTAAAAGCTTAGGTCTTTCCTTACAACTTTCCCAAACATTTCAATTCGATCCGACTAGATTTATTTGCAAAATTTTTGCGGTCGGCCCCATTATGAAACGTTTTTTTTTCGAGATATGTATAAGATCTAAGTAAAATTATTAATATAATAGTTCCCTTCCAATAAATCTTAACAATTGCAAACTTCAGTTAAGCTACAATAGATCAAACCAGAAAATTATTGTAACAATACTCTACTTTGATATGACGATGTAGGGTATAAGGAAAACATATATATAAAACTAAATAAACAAAAATGTGTATACGAAAACAATTTTTTAATTATTATCTTTATTATTTCTCGCACATTATTGATGCGTATTTAATGTTTACGACTGAAATAAATAAATCATTATTAATTTTAAAATATCAATTACCAATTAAATTGAGTTTATACTCGTGCGTATCAATAATCCATTTAAAAGTGAAATAATATGAAAATTTATTAAAGCTGAATGTAAACAACTGAAATGAATTTATTAATTTCTTAGAATTTTGTTAATTTTATATTATGATAATATAAACATTTTTCTTAAGTTAAAACTGAGTTTAATCCAGCAACTACACGCAGAGAAAAAATATAGTTGTAGTTATCAGTATGTTTGGAACATATTGTCATAGCTAAAAATATATATAATTATAAATAATATTATTAATAATAATTATAATTCCATTTTATCATATGGTGTCCGATTTTATTTGTCGTTTTTTTTCATGTTATTCATATTATTATACCATTTTACCACATTATTACAATATTATTATCCATTATCATATTATGATTCCACTTTATCATATTATTATTCCATCTTATCATATTATCCCATTCTACCATATTATTATTCCTTTCTATGTTATTCAATTCTATCATAAAATAAAGTATATTTACCCAATTCACAAATTATGCTATTCGAGTTATTGTGTTATATGTTATTTAAAATAACTTGTTAAATAATATATTTTTGGGAAAATTTGTATGGAAACTTAAAATAACATTATAACATTGTGAAATCTATGTTTATTAATTCTGTTAAAAATTATTTTATTTAAAAAATTTGTTGATTAGTTATAAAAATTTAATTTTTTATTTAACGGTGGACAATCGGACTTGATTTGTAAAAGTTACGATTACGAAAATTTTACACACTCGTGGTCGTCAATTTTGATAACCTATAGCTTATCGTATTTTTACAGGGTGACAACAAGATAATTTTTCTGAAAGCTTAGGTTTTCCTCTACAATTTTTCTATACATTTTAATTCGTTTCGACTAGTAATTTAAGAGATATAGATTTATTATCAAAAATTTTGCTATTGACCCCACTGTGCATAGTTAATCATAGCTTCCATATAAGGTCTATTTACTGCAATCACTTAGAAGTCCAATATACATTTTGTTAAAGATAATATTATACATAAGTGAGTTTCATAAAAGTATAAGTTAAAAAGTACAAGTTAAATATTAGATTGTCTCCAAAAATGTCTAAAGTCATTTTAATGAATGTACACAAATATGTAGGGTATCACATGATCGCGCTTGATCGACTATAACTTTCTTACTTGTTTGAAATTGAAATAAAGGGGGCCCCTTTTTATATTTTTGAACTTATCTATATTATTATTATCAGATAAATCGAATATTATAATTATAATGAGTTAATTATATTATAGAGCAATATAAAATCCCCTTAAAAAAATATTACAATAATACAAACTCAAAGATTAATGCAGCATCATTAGCAAAAATAATTAAGACTAAAAATTAAATAAACGAAATACATTTGCATCAACTTCATCATCTAGATTATAATTTTATACTGAAAACAACAAAAGTACCAAAAATAAAACCCAATAAATAATGGATTTATATATTTTTTCTTATTTCTTTTCTTTTTTCTTCTTAGTTATAAGAATCTGCCATTAAAATGAAATAAATTACAATAAATATATTCAAGAGCTAAGGAGATTTGTTCAAAAAGTAACAATTTCATTTTCACTTTTAATTGATACTAAAAAGAGTGGAGGAGTAATTAGCGATATAAATTGAGAAATTAAGAAAATTCTAAATTTAAGTAATTGTATTTGTATAGTAGAAGGTATAAATATTTTAATTTAGCAAATAAATAAGAAGGAAATTATAATTTATAGCGTTTATTATTCTGCTTAAAATGTTGCCTTTATTTTGCCTTTTGCTTTGTATAGCAAGGGGCAGAATAAAGGCAACATTTTAGGCAGAAAAGAAAATATTCAATATTAGTTTTTAATATTAAGAATCTTAAATTTTAAAAACATATCTTTTACTCAAAACAATATTGATAAGGTAATTAATTCTCTTGTTTTTGAAATAAACATTTCAGAAACAAGTGTTTTTTATTAATTTGCCTAGACTACTGAGTCAACATTAGAGCAGAAATTAAATATGTACAACAACAAAATATGTATACTTTTTTTTAATAAAAAAAAAAAAACATTTAGAATAAATATTCATCTGTTTTATAAAAGTATAAAGAGACACGTTGTTTAAAAAATATCATTTAGTTCGCGAAATATAACGAAAAGTTAAACATGAGTTTTCATTTAAAATTTTTATTCGCTTTATTTTTGGCATTAACATTTGTAAAGGCAGATTCTCCAAATGAAAATGGAGAAAATCCCTTAAGAGAGACCGTTGATGTGGATGAAACATATAATGGAGATGATGAAGAAACATATAATGAAGATGATGAAGAAAACGATGATGATGATCAAGATGTTGTAGTAGTACATGACAAAGAAAAGGAACATAAAGATAATGATGATGAGGAAGATGATGAACATAGTAAAGATGATAGAAACTGCGACGATTACGATGACGATACTGAAAAGGATGATAAAGTTAATTCCGTATCCACTGAATCCAATGACTCGGAATGGAAATTTAAAGCCAAACCCAGAACTCTACCACCACCTAAACGTAAAAAATTCTGTTAAAAAAACACTACAAAATTAAACGTTAACAACTGTTTAGAAATTTAACTTTAGCTGACAAATGTTAAAAGCAAAAACAACAATTAATTAAGTAGCAGTTTTTTAAGTTAAAATATATAAATTTTTAAGTTAAAAAATACAAAAATTTAGTAAAATAAAATATGTAGACTATATTAATTGTTTCAAATTAAAAAGAAATTGGAAAAGACTTGGAAATTTATATAAGATCACGTTGAAGGCTCAGATATATTTTTTATAAATAAAAATGTATCAACAAAAATTTTAAAAAATATTCAATAAAAGTTTTTGGGTACAAGAAAAAAAAAAGACAAAATAATTATATTTATAAATATAAAATATTTTAAAAGTGAAGTGTCAGTTTGTTTATTTTTTTGTATGTTTGTTTGTGCATCAATCACGTCTAAACGGCTGAACAGAAGTGATTATAGGCTATGTTAAATCTTGATTAGATGTCACGCCCACATTTTACGCCTACTTTAAAAAATATATTTTCTCAATTTTGCACGTTATCAATGTAGCTATTTACATGAAGTTTTACACACAGATAGTGCTCACACTGAAGAATTTTATAAGCTATGTTGGATCTTAATCGGATGTCGGGACCACCCTTTTAAAACTCTCAAACTGCTAAATTTATTTACTTAAAATTTTCACAGAATGATCCCGTTTGTCCATAAATTCAAATAAGTATTTTATTTTTCTATAGAAGCAGGGGAGCAAAGCAAATATTCAATATGATATATATATATAAGGAACTATAATGGTGAAAGCCCTATAACTTCATGTGAACATAATATTGCACTGATAAAATGAAAATAAGACGTATAGGTCCAGAGGGAGAGGTAGTCCCGATACAAAGAAAATATTAATTTTCGCATAACTAAAGCATTATTACAATGAAAGTCTTAAAAAGTTGTAGGAGTAATTTTCGTATTAAATTTCGAATAGGATGAATAAGCCCAGGAGGAGTATTAGCCCCCATATAAAGTAGTTATCGCATCAGATGGGGTAGCGAAGGGCACTGGGAAAAGCTAGTAACAAATAAATAAATTAATAAATAAATCGAAAAATTTCTATAAAAAATGTCTGGAAAATGTTCTTTAAATGAAAAATTTATCGACACTTTTCTCAAAAAAAAGTTATCGAAAATTTTCTAGAAGTAATAATTTAACGAAAGTTTTCTATAAATAAATAATTTATCGAATATTTGGTAGAAATAACATATTTATAGAAAAATTTCTATATATGGAAAAGTTAACGAAAATTTTCTATAAATAAAGAAATTAACAAAAATTTGCTACAAGTAAAAAATTTGTTGAAAATGTATAAATATAAAATTTATCGAACATGTCCTGCAATCAAATGTTTATTATTATATAAAATTTATCGAAAATTTATTGAAAAATTTATATAAAAAAAAAAATTTTACGAAAATTGTCTACAAAGAAAAAAAAATAATCGAAAAGTGCCTTAAATAATAAATTTATGAAAAAAAATATTCCTTAAAAAAGTCTATTGGTGATATTTTATAAATACAAAATTTGTTGAAAATTTTATAAAACTAAAAATGTATCGTAAAGTTTCTACAAATAAAAAATGTATCGTAAAGTTTCTATAAATAAAAAAAAAAAATAATGAACATTATAAATAAAGATTTCATCAAAAAGTTTCTCTAAATAATTTATACAAAATATTCAATAAATAAAAAATTTATTAAACATTTTAAATAAATACAAAATTTTACGAAAATTTTTTATCAATAAAAAAATGATCGAAAATTCTCTATATATAAAAAAATTACCGAGAATATTCAATAAATAAAAAAAACCAAACCAAAAACTGTATCGAAAATTTTCTGTAAATAAAAAATATATCGAAATAAAAATTTATCAAACATTTTCTATAAATAAACAATTTTACGAGAATTCTCTGTTTAATAAAAAAATTTATCTTAAATTTTCTGTAAATAAAAAAATCTGTTGAAATTTTCTATAAATAAAAAAAATATGGAAAATGTTATAGAACATTAAAATGTATCAAAAATATCGAAAATTTTCTATAAAAAAAAATATATCGAAAACTCTATAAATAAAAAAAAATTATCAAACATTTTCTATAAATAAACAATTTTACGAAAATTCTCTTTTTAATAAAAACATTTATTTTCTATAAATAAAAAAAATTATGGAAAATGTTATAGAACATTCATCATTATCGAAAATGTTCTATAAATAAAAAAATTATCGAAAATATTCTATAAATAAAAATTTATTAAACATTTTCTATAAATAAAATATTTGTCGAAAGTTTCTATATTAAAATCAAAAATCAAAAATTTTCTATAAATAAAAAATATATCGAAAACTCTAGAAAAAAAAATTATCAAACATTTTCTGTAAATAAAAATTTTACGAACATTTTTTATTTAATAAAAAATTTATCTTAAATTTTCTGTAAATAAAAAAATTTGTCGAAAATTTTCCATAAATGAAAAACTTATTAAAAAATTTCTATTCATATAAGACTTATGGATAATTTTGTCGGAAATTTGAGACAATCGAAAAATCTTCAAAATTCACGAGAAATTTATCCTAAGGTAAATATTCTATCATGACTACTAAAAACAAAA
Source organism: Protocalliphora azurea (assembly GCA_932274085.1). NCBI lineage: Eukaryota > Metazoa > Arthropoda > Insecta > Diptera > Calliphoridae > Protocalliphora > Protocalliphora azurea. The sequence goes on along the minus strand of OW026522.1, from coordinate 23,212,058 downwards.
TAAAATAAAAAATTATTATATCATCATTTTGAAATATTTCTTTCAAGTAAAAAATTAGAAAACAATTTAAACCTTATTTTTTTCAACAAGAAAAAAAAAGAAAGCAAACAAGAACAATATTATCATATGCAACAATATTTCTATTAAACTGCAGACATCTCAATTTCAGCAATCATCCATACTGCTGCTGATAAATAATCGTACTTGGTTGACATTGGCAATATAAACTTATTATCACTCCTACTTGTACTCTCCTCATATGTAATACAGCTTTCATATGAATATTTGTTATGTAAATGTATGAATGTATTACAAACATATGAAATTAAAAAAAAAAAAAAAAAAAACAACTGTGAGATATTGAAAAGAAAAAAAAAAAATGAAAAAAGAAAAACTGCACAAAAAGGTCGTAGGTCGTAGATTTTATTATGTGAGAAAAACTAGTGCATACAAATAACATTCATTGCTTCCAATGAAGCCATGGTAACATATGTGTATGTATAGTCTCACCATAGTCTCACCATTATATTGTTTATCAATTTCGAAGATAAAAACAGGGAGAAAAAAATATTCTAGTTAAATTGCAAATTTTTTAATAGAATAAAATGAAAAATTATATGGCAGCAATCATTAGGAGGTGTAGAATGGGTATTTTTAATGGTTTAGGATAAACAAATTAAAAATAATTATTTTAATTATATCTAAATATGTAAAAGTAGATTGCATAAACCAAAAAAAATTATATTATATTAATACAAGAAATTAAAAAGAAATGAAAGACATGAAAAGTCAATTATCACGATATTTTATAGATAAAAATTGAATTCATTTAAGTCATACATGCAGAGAAAAAATATAGTTGTAGTGCCCATAATCCAAGAGCAACATATTATGATTGGAGCATATGGTCACAAGCAAAAATAGATATGCTTATAAATAATAATTGTCATGATTCTATTTCATCACATTGTGACCAATTTTATGGTTCCTTTTTTCATGTTATGATTCGAGTTTTTCATACTACTACATTATTATCAGATTATGATTTCAGTATATTATATTATTCCATTTTATCATATTATCCCATTTTAAAATAATATTGTCCCATCTTATCATATTTTATTCCATTTTATAATATTATTGTCCCATCTTTGATTTCATTTTATCATATTATTCCATCTTATCATATTATCACTCCATTTTATTAAATATATTAAAGTAAAACATATTAATTAAAAATTATTTTATTTTTTATAAATTATTTACTTAATCCATTTAATTTGTTTCAAAATAATAGATAATAATTTTATTAATCATAAACAATTATTTCCATATTATTTGTTCATTACTTAATTTTATTTTTTTGTACCATCATATGTTGTACAAGATAATACAATATATTTTTTATTAACTAATCCCTTCAATATCTTATTTTGCTTTAATCACAACAAGTGTAACAAAACTTTGTCGTCTTATATTAATTCATATATGAACTAAATGAGAATTATAATGAAGATGGAAAACAAACGTTAAAAACAAAATATATTCAAAAAACAACAAGTTATGAATTTTTCAGTCATATTTGTATAAAGCATATTTATTTGTGACATTTTATTGTTATGGGAATAAAAATATTAATATGTTCTGAAAACAAAATATGGTTTAAGAACAAGGGCTAATATTGATAATACTTAATGGTTGTAGAAATCATGATATTTTTTATATAAATATTCAAAAACAAAAAATTTTTGTAGTCAACTATATTAAATTTTGATTGAATGTAAACATTGAATGATGAAACTTAAACAAAAACATTGTTATCATGAACACAGTATTATTAAAATTAATAAAAACTAACAATGAGAATATAATATTGTTGTAGTGACAATGCTGTAACCATGTTTTCTCTCTGCGTGTATATGAAACTTTTTGAAAATATGTACTAAATTTTCATGGGTGAAAAGGGCGGACAAAAAAGTTACCAAATTATTGTAAAAGTATATTTTTTATTTATTTTATTTATAACTATTTAGAGAATTATGTTAAAATTTCAATTAAATAAAATCTATATTTGAAAATATATGTATATTTACCTCAACAAATATAAACACATATCTATACTTATTTAAATTATTATCAAAATGAGGAATGTTTAAGAGCAAATGTAGCAAATTAATAGTTTTTTTTCTTCTTTTGGTACTTTTGAATATTTCTAACTAATAAATAATGGTACTTTTTTTATTTCTCAAAATAATTTTATAGTAGTTTCTGAATTTTCTAAAGTAAAAAGCGGCATACAAAATGACCCAGTAAAAAATAATTTACAAAACTAGAAAGATGCAATTATAAAAATCTACATTTCTTTGCAGATACTTTTCAGAAAAGTATAAATATTTTATATGCATGATTTTAAAGAAAATTTCATTTTAGAGGAAAAAGTGAGCTTTTCGCAAAAAGCTACAAAAAATTCTAACTTTTTTTAATTTTCGAATTCAAAATTGTTTATTTTTGGACTCGGAAAATATATCGATTTAAAATTGTTTTATTCGGTATTTTATTCTTTAACTAATTACAGAAAAATCTATATATCTATATATGGAAAAAAACTGACCAAAATCATGAAAAATTAAGACAGTTGAAATTTCAAATGTAAATAACTCGAAAACTGTAAGAGATAAATAGTACATACAAGCATGTTTTTCATAAAAGCTTTAAGATATAAAAAAGATATAAAATTTGGCTAACGGTAAAAATTTTCTATGTTAGAGAAAACCCAATTTGAGCCTCCTTAGTTCCGTTCCTAACAGTACTTTAGAATACCCCTTCCAAACTTGCACACTCCTCTGCTACGCCTATATAAAATTTCATGTAAATCGAACTAGCCGATTAGAAGTTATAGATTTTTTTTCCAAAAATTTTTGATTCTGACCCAATGTGCATTGAAAACATATTGCTTACATTATTGACAAATAAAAATAAGTGTAAACAATGATGACCATGTCACACAAACAACGACGATGTAATGATGGGGGTGGGAGAATGTCTTGTGGTGAAAACTAATTTGTTCAAGTTTAATCCCCCTTTGTATTAGAAAGTAAACAATTTAGTGTATGAAAACAAACTATGTTAATTATTTTAATTAATAATTTATGGTTATAATGGAATTAATAAATATTTAAATTCATAGCTTCAATTTTAAAATTTTATTTTATTATGAGATTTTACGAAAATTCTTAAATTATAATTTCTTAAATAATATAAATTCAATTTACATTGTAATTTCTCTTTTATAAATTACTGTTAGTTTTAAGCTTTGCGAATTTTTTAACAACTTAATTTAAACGTATATTTTAATTTTTATATTAAGTTTAATATTTTCCATAAATAGGAGTGAGATCGAAAAAATGTTAACATATATATATAATATTCAATTATTTGGAAAAGTTTTATCTTAGAGTTTTGGATTTTTTTATTTAATTGATATTATATTACAGATCACAGAAAAATATAACTTTTATAGTTCTAACCACTACTTATGAACTCGTGGACCTTTTTTGGTAACCCTTCCATAAGAGATTTGATAGTTCTTTTAGTCACTTTTTTGGAACAGTTTTCCCATCTCCTTTTTAAAGCTTTGATATTTTCGGACTCCTTTTTTGTGCTCTTCAATTTAACAAGAGCCCAATATCTCTCAACTGGTTTTAGCTCCGGACAATTTGGAGGATTGACCTCTCTTGATATAAAAACTATGTTATTGTTTTGGTACGACTACAGAGCTTTTTTCCGTACTGACATGATGCCAAATCGGACCAAAAATATGTGGACACATTGTGCTCTCTTATGAAAAGAAGAACCCTTTTTTGCAAACATTCTTTGATGCATATGTCGGTATTTATAGAGCCCACTGTAACAAATGGCTTGCTTCTTTGCTCGAGCATTAGCAATATAAATATTTTGATCCGGAAGCTCCGGAAAATCTGCCAATACATACGTTTCGTCGTCTATTATACAATATGAGTATTTTTGTATGAAATTTGATTTCATAAACCAGTGCTAAAAGCACTGAGTTGACAACGCTAGGGAAGAGTTTAATAATTTGAGACGTAATCCCCGGTACGCTCATATATATATATATATATATATATATATATATATATATATATATATATATATATATATAATTTCTAAAAATAAACCATAGCACACTTTAAGTCTTTAATAAAATAATTTGATTCCAAAGTGATATAAATCTTTTCATTAGGGATTTAAAACACAAAACCTTCACTATAAAGGAGATTAAAATAACCAAAAAAATATGTTTAAAATAAATTAACTCTACTGAAATAATTACTGTTTTACTTGTCAATAAATTTTGTTAGAAAAAAATCCTTTAACAAAAAAGGACATGAAATAAAATAAAATTAAATAAAAAAAGGACTGATTCAATTAATTGCACATTTATAAAAAAATACGTTTTATAAAAAAGTGGAGAAAAAAAGACATCAGATTAAAACAAATTTAAAAACGCTCAAATAAATTTATCAAAAGTTTTCTCTTTGCTAAAAAAAATAACATTTCCCGATAATATTTAAACATTTCTCTCTCTTTATTCTTCACAAGATTTTTATTTACAGTTTAAACGTTAGAGACAACCAAACGAAGTGAACGAAAAACTACAGCAACACTTTAACTCCCTTAATAATTTATATTTGTTGTTGTTTTCATTCGTTGTAAAATATTGCCGCCCAAAGGAAGGTGCTGTTGGTACAAAACGTGGCAAAAACACAAGCGGAAACGGAAAACAAAATTAAAAAAAAAAAAAAATAGACAAAAACCATAAGCAGCAACAATTATATAAATTTAATTGACTCTTGAGCTGTAAATTTGTATTGAAATGGTCATGGTTAGTTCAGCGGTATTGGGAGCTGCTGTAGGCAGTGGTCTGGCTCTTATGGTGGCTGTAACCATAGTGATGTATCGTTATTACCTGTTACGTAGACGTGGCAAAGAATGGGATGAATTGGATCGTTGGGAGGAAACACGCATTATGCGCAAATTACAATTAAAGGTAAGTGAAATTGAATGTATGCATGAATGAGCGAATGAATAAATGTACAAATAAATATGTGATGTCGAAAAAAAAAACAAATGAGAATGATTTATTCGGTTTGGCCGAATCAATAAACCCACCATCAGCAACTTTTTAAAATTTCATCTCATATGGAAGGTAGATGGTAAAGTGGACGGGCCACACCCATTTTTTGTTTCCGAGTTTTTATTGGTCTTTGAACTATTTGTACCAAATTTCATTGTTGTTACACCTTATATGGAAGATGGGCGGTTAAGTGGGCGGATGACGCTCATTTTTAATTTCCGAGTTTATATCGATCCTCGAACTATTTATACAAAATTTCGTTGGCGTACATACTTTTATTTAAGTGATATCAGCCGAAAAGTAAGAATTGAAATTATATGAGAGGTGGGCCGATTACATCCATTTTTGGTTTTCGATTTTATATCGTTCCCCTGTTTAACAGATATCAGCCGAAAAGAGTGAACTGAAGTTACAACGGAACCTTGTATTATAAGTATTTAGCACATAACTTTTTTTTAATTATTAAACGATTTTGTCCATTTTCAATACCAAACAAACCTTATATAGGATAAATATTTGATAAATTTCGTTAGGTAGTACCCCCCGAACCCTATCCTGCACTCAACAAACAGACGGACGGACATAGCTAGATCGACTTAGAATCTTACCAGGACCCAGAATATATAGACTTTATGGCGTCTTAAATGATTTTTCGATATGTTACACACAAAATGACAGACCCAATATACCCAACATCTATTTGATGGTGGGTATAAACCAGGAGAAAGATTACCACAATAAAATTTATGTACCACAACATTTAAGCCTTAAAGTGTTTATCGTATTTGTAAATGTTGTAAAAATTAAGTTATGTAAGTTAAAAGTGTGCTAGATTGAAAATACTGTAAATGACATCTTCATAATATTTTAAAATGGTTGTGACAACAACATGTACATACACTTTTTTATATGTATGTGTCCTATGTTAAAGGTCTTTTCGTAATCAAATGAAAAATTACTGTAAAATGAACCCTTCCAAACTTATGTATGTTTATAGGAACTCCCGCTGTGATTTGTGATTTTATTGTGAATTTTAATACGAAATTCTTTTTTAACGTTTATGCAATAAAAGTAGAATACACGTCAGAGACCTGCGCCGAAGAATTTTATCGGCGGCGGCTTGCGTTAAAATGCTTCGGCGGAGGCTTAAAATCGGCTGTCAGCCGGCTGATATTACAAACATTTTTCTAATTAAGAATTTTATATTTTCATGCCCCCTTGATTAACATTGTTCATAAGGACGAGATTTTTTCCAGCGAAAGTATAAACAGAATTATTAATTTATTGAAAATACGACGCAGATCAATAAGTCTGTGACTTTTTGAATTAAACACAGTTTTTTTTTGCAAAACAAAAATTTTCTTTTCAACATAATCTCCTTTTAACTCAAATCCCTTCCAAAAAATAGGATTTTTCGAGGTCCCTTAAATAGGCATTTGTTTGGTCAATAATTTCATCGTTGGAGCTGAATCTCTTTGGAAATAGGAAGTACTCACTAGGGGCTAAATCCGGAGAATATGGCGGATGAGGTACCAATTCGTAGCCCAATTCATAGAGTTTTGCCATTGAGACTACACACGTGTACACCCGTGCATTATTTTGATGAAAAGGAACTTTTTCTTGGCCATATGGGGTCTTTTTCTTTTTAAATCCTCATAAAATCGGTCTAATAAGTTGGCATAATATTCGCCGTTTATTGTTTTTCCCTTTTGAAGGTAATCGATGTGGATTATTCCGCGTGCATTCCAAAAAACTGTTGCCATCACCTTATTGGTCGACAAACTTACCTTGGCCTTCTTCAGAGCAGGTTCACCCAGAGAAACCCATTGTTTAGACTGCTGCTTGGTCTCCGGGGTACAGTAATGGATCCATGTTTCATCCACAGTTACAAAACGCCGCAAAAACTCATTCGGATTGCGGTTAAACAACTCCAAACAATCCTTTGAAGCTGTCACACGTTTACGTTTATGGTCAATTGAGAGCAAACGCGGCACCCATCTTGCAGGCAACTTTCTTAGACCCAGCTGATAATTTAAAATCGAAACCTCACTGCCATATGAAATGCCTATGGCATCAACAAACTTTTACTCTTCGGTGGGCCAACACCATATCGTGGATTTTTCGACATTTTCGAGTGTACTAACCTCAATTGGCGGTCCAGAACGTTCAGCGTCATTTTTACTTGTGCGACCACAACGAAAGTCAGTAAACCACTTTTTTACCATTGAAATCGATGGTGCAGAGTCCCCATAGTATTTCTCGAGCTTATCCTTGGTTTGATTATTTTTTTCGCAAAAAATAGTGTTTAATGAGCACTATAAATTCACTTTTTTCCATTTTTAGAAAAATATACTAGGTTGTATGTTTTGAACAGCTGTTAAACGCAAAGTAAATGATGACACTTGCTCAAAATTTGACAGTAGTCTATTAACAGGTGGTACTTGATGGGAGGAGTATTGCATTTCATATAACGAGGGAAGTTCGAAAAGTCACGGACTTATTGATCCGCCTTTGTATATAAGAAGAAATATGGGAGTGATCTAAGGATGTTTTTGGATTTTTGCATAAAAGATTAGAATATTTTTTTGAATATTAGAATGAGAAATGGTCTGATTCGATATAAAAACATATAAATTATTAAGGTATGCTAAAGAAATAAAATAGTACAATAAATAATGGAATTTATATCAATTATTTTGATAATTCCCAACCACATATCGCTAGTGCATATAAGTGATTTATTACCTGACAATCTTGTGTACGATTTTTTTAGATTTCTCGCAGGATGGCAATTAAGGCTCATTAAAATTTATTAGCAACTGTTAATATTATTTTTTCACAAAAAATAATCAAAAAAAAAAAAATAAAAAAAAAATAATAATAATTATAAGTCATCAATAATACTTGGTTGATTTAAAATTATTTGAAGTTCAAAACGTTTCAAATATTTTTCTTTCATATTTAATTCAACATAATATTTGCCATTTATGTTGAATTAAATATGAAAGAAAAATATTTGCATTAAAATAATAAAAAAGATTTTCGATTTTAACATATTCTTCCAAAAAGAATTTAAAAATGGCGGCTGCTTTTAAGCCGAGTTAAGCCGAAAATTTTACAACAAAACAATTATTTAAAAATATTTTATAACAACACATTTGACTTCTTTTCCAAATTTAAAAAAAAAAAAAAAAAAAATAAAAATGTGTAAATATATATTACTACGACTGTATAAGCTAATGCAAACTTTCAACAGTTAAATACAGGGCAGTCGTGTTTGGATGACAAAATTTTGTATTATTTTTTATTTATTATTTTATTTATTTTTTTTTTTTGCAAAGTCTGTGCGTCCCTCAACGGAAAACAATTTTTGAAACAAGGATTGATACTTCTTGCCATTATGAGTATTTTGCGATATATCTCGTTGATGTGCCCGAAATAGTCAACGCAGTAGATAGTCTCAAAGTTTGGAAAAGAAGAGCGAACATTTTTCAAAAAGCCATTTTTTCGCGAAGCACATTCACAGTTCCATATAAAATAGCATGGATTACTGCGTGAACTTAATTTTTTGTCATTTTACACAATAAAATTGAAGGATAATTAAAAATAAATTTAATAAAAAATTTTTGTGGACTTTCGAAAAATTACGCATTTACGTATTTTTATATAGCAATTTGCAATTTGTAAAAATCTTGCATATATAGATATAAGAACGATGATAAATATTATTGATCAGGACTATAAATTTAAGTGAAATGATGTTTGTAATGCTTAACGAAAATGTAGAGAATCATTAAAATTTTATGGACCACAAGAAAAAAAAGTGTTCTTAACTTAGATTCGATCCCCATTTTTCGCAAAAATTTGTAAAAATCGCGATTTTTATTATAAAATTTTTTAAAATTTTACTAGGAAACCCTAAAATATGCCGCTCTCTATACCATCAAACAATGAAAATATCATGAATTTTATTTGGATAACTCATTCTGTTTCTACATGCATTCCAGTCACTTTATATTTATACAAATTAATTTTAATGTGCCATCAAAAAGAAATATTTTTTTTTTTTTTTTGAAGGAATGAAACCAAAAATTTTTTTGATAATGGTCCATATTTCAAATTTTTTTTTTAAATTTTGTTAAACAAGTTCAATATTTTCTAAAAGATTGGACCTTAAAAAAAGTATAAGTGAAAATTTGGAAAATTTTGAACGTGAACCCTACATCCAGCAGTGATTGAAAATTACATATTTTTTTTAACAAAAGTTAAACTTTTTAAATCTGTCAAAAATTTTGTTATTTAAAATTTTATCTTTTTTTGCTTCGAAGATTATTTAGTTTCGAAAATTATTTATTATTATTTTTTTTTTATTATTAGGGATTAAAATATTATTTGAATTTGATTTTTTTTTTCTTTGGGAAAAATATTCCTTGAAAAACTTTTACAATTGAAGCATGAACGGTTTCTTACCTTTTTTCGATATCTGGTAAAATGTATTAATTATCTATCAGTATGCAAAGTATCACTAAAAAAATTCGGATAAGAGCATGCTAAATTTCGCGGAAAAATAGCTTAAATTGCAATAAGGACTTATATCAATGCATTTTTATAGAAAAATATTAGTAATGAATTTTTACAAATGTTTTATATTGATCACGATTTCATTAAAATTCAAACTATTTGAACTGTATATAAGCATAAATCAGTTTACAAAATTTCACGAAGATCGGTAGAAAACTGTCCATGGCTCCCATACGCAAAGAAAAATATAGTTGTAATGACCATTACACCAAATTTTACGAAGATTGGTAAAAAAAACTGTTCATGGCTCCCATACGCAAAGAAAAATACAGTTGTAATAACCATTATCTAAGAGCAACATATTATGATTGGAACATATAATCACAGCTAAAAATATATATGACTATTAATAATAATTGTTATTTAATTATATTGCGTCCGATTTTATGATGCGTTTTTTCATGTTATGGTTCGAGTTTTTCATATTATTATATCATGTTAACACATTATTATCCCATGCTATCAGATTATGATTTCATTTTATTATATTATTATTCCATCTTATCATATTATGATTCCATTTTATCATATTATTATCCCATCTTATCATATTATGATTCCATTTTATCATATTATTCTATCTTATCATATTATATTATTATCCCATTCTATCATATTAGTTATTCTATTTTATCATATTATTATCGAATCTTAACATATTATGTGTGTTATTAGTCATAAAAAATTATTTACATATAATTTTATTTATTTGCATATGTTGTGCAAGATAATGCAAGATATTTTTTATTAACTAACCAATATCTTATATTGCTTAAGTCCCACCAATTATAACAAAACTTTGTCTACCAATATTAATTCATGTATAAACTAAATGAGAATTATAATGAAGATGGAAAACAAACTTGAAAAATAAAATATATTCAAAAACAAACAAGTTATGAACTTTTCAACCATATTTGTAAAAAGCTTATTTATTTGTAACATTTTATTATTATAACAATAATAATATTAATATGGTTTGAAAACGAAATATGTTTTAAGAACAAGGAAAAATAATAATAATATTTTTGTTTGTTGGAGAAATAATGATATTTTTTATATTAGTAAAATTTTGTTTCTGGTAAAAATACTTTTTGTAGTCAACTATATTAAAATTTTGATTGAATGTAAACATTGAGTGATAAAACTGAAACAAAAACAATATTATCATGACGCAGTATTATTAAAATTAATGAAAATTGACAATGAGAACATAATATTGTTGTAGTGAAAATGCCATAACCATGTTTTTTATCCGCGTGTATATACCATTTTACTTACTCTTTTTTCTATGAATTAAAACTCAAAAGATACAATTTTTTTTGCAATATGAGTAAATATTATATAAATTTTAAATGTCTTCTTCGTATTCTAAAGTTTATGTGTCATATTTCTCAATTTATTTTCTAAAGATCAGACATTAGTTACGACTTGCTATTTCCTTAGTTCATATTTCATAGTTTTTCTTTTTGTAATGTCTCCTTTTCTTATTTGTTATTAAATGAAAATTTGAGCATAAAATGTCGCTTACATAAGCATTTTACGCAACTGGCATTTTATATAATTTACAACAAAATCACATTTAATAATTTTTTGGTAACTAAATAACTTTTATCTGGTTTATTCCTTTTAAATATGCTATATTTATTATTCGTTGCCCTTAAGGGTAAATTATATAATATTTTAATTAATTGTTGGAAATCTCTCAGATGTAATAAATTTTGTAAGACTTTCACGTCAATCTGGTGATATAAGCGACAATAATAGGTATGTATGTATTCTTATATGTACCTTCGGCTTTTACTTATAGAATGAAATTTGTTTATTTTTTGTGGATGTTATTTAAGAATTATGCATTTGACAGATTTTAGGCATTCGTTAGAGGCAATTTTGAGTTTTCTTTTTTTTTTTTTATTATAAAATCGCGTAAAGTACAACCTATAAAAATAATATTCACAACATTAAAATTTCTGTGACCTTTGACCGCAAGCAACTCTTTTGGCGGACAAGTTTCTGGCATTGGTTTTTGAGATTTTGTTATACAATTTGAAATTTATTATATATTTTGCTACACTGTTTTTCATTACCAGATGAAAGTCTTCACCTGTGTTTAAACTTAAAAAAATAGGGCTTCAGTTTGTAAAACGAAACTTTTTCAAAATTTAGAGGAATTATAAATTTTTAATTTTTTAAATTAAATTTTTTCAAATATTTTTTTTACACAGAAAAAAAAAATGTTTTCATTACCCAGAAATAAAAAGATGTCCTGATTATGCTGTTCTTATAAAAACATATTCATAATTACTTGGCAACACTTTTTCTTTTGTTTCCCCCTTATAATACCAGTATTTCATTAGCTATTAATTTTAACTGGTTATTGTCTTTGCTAAAACATATTAGATGCTGTTCTTGCTATTGTTCGTTCCAATTGGAATGTAAAAAATATGTAGTATTTGGGAAACAGTGTTGCCAAGAGGTGAGAAAAAAAGGCTAAATTAAATTTTAAAAAAAGGTCAAAAAAGACTAAATAGTCCCAAAAAAAAAAAAAAAAATAAATAAATTAGCATATATGCATTTTTTTTAAGTTTAAAATTTATTTTTGATTTTTTTAAAGATATTGCAGTAAATAAACAAAACATAAAACGGCTGCTTGCAAAATGACTCAATGAAAAATCACCCAACAAATTCCCATACAAATTTGGCTTATATTTTTAAACAAAAACGACCCAATATTTCAAAATGATTTTTTGCAATTTTTTAAATCTTTTTTGATTAAGCATTTCCAAATTTTTGGGCGTATTCTCGCTTTTGTTATATTTTTTTAATTGTATTCGTAAATATTTTCTGTGGTTAAAAAAATGTATGTATATTAATACGCTGCTACAGTGAAAAATCTCACGAGAAATGACATACGTTACAGGACTTTTCGAGGACTTTATAATTCAGTTTTAAAAATTTGCAGTGCACGCCAAAATTTCGGGTTTTGCTAATCTTTTTTTAGGTAGGTCCTAGTACAAAAAATGTGTCCAAAAATGTGTTTTTCTTTTATTGATTTTTTCTTTTTAAACTTTTTCTGAAGCAAAAGGATTTGGCTTTTCAACCGTGTATATTTTTTATATTTTGGTCAAATATTGAAAGCAAATTTTTAAACAACATACAGAAAAATTAAAATTATTTTCACAATTTTTCGAGTTTAACTGCGATTTATAATATTTTTTCTATAAAAACCTATACAACGATACAATAATTTTTAAAGACATTTATTTAATAACAATATTTACTAGTATTTTCAAATCAGACAGAAAGTGTAGAACTTATTCTATATTATCTAAAATCATTTAATAAAACGTTACATACATATCCCATTTTTTCTTAAAATGAAATATATGAAGTATTGTTTAATAATGTTTGGAAAATAATTAATAAATTTTTGAATTTTTAAGCGATTATGTATATATGGGGATATCTCGTTTTATTCTAAACGAAATAGTATTCAAAATTTTGTATATAAATATGTTTAGTCTTAAAGAGAAAAAAATTTATATCAAAGGCAAATTTCGAAAAGGATAAGGAAAAGTAAATTTAAAAATATTGAATATACGTATCATTACTTATTTGGCGTGTACATATAAAAGCTTTTAATATAGTTAAAAGCTACGTTCTTTTACTTTCTAAGTCAATTCAAAAATCATAAATTTACTTAACGTTATCAAACGACAGAAAAATTTCCCAGTATTCTTTATACAAATTTCAACGTTTGAAAACATCTCGTTTTACAAAATAAGGTCTTTAAAATTCTAGAAGCTGTGAGATATTTAGTACAGGAACTACATCCAAAAGTTTTTTTTTTTTTTGTCCATATCTAGAAATTAAAGGGGTGTTTTGAAAATTGTGATGACCTCAAGAAGATTTCGAAGAAGAATGAAAAATGCCCTTTTGTAGCAGCGTGTAATCCATTTAGTAAATCCATAAAATTAGCTAAGTTATTTTTGATTTAGAGAATGAAGCGCCGCAGTTAAAATTTCTTGTTAAATATAAACAATATTGATTTTTTGTGCATAAAATTGCTTAAATGGATGATTCTGTGAAAATAAAATTGTTAATAATGAAAAAATTAATTAATTTCTGCGATGTTGAAATAGTAACATTCTTGCATTTTTATATAATTTTAAGAATCAAAAAACTTAGAATTTAAAACGAAAAGTAAAACGCTAAACTGGCAACACTGTTGGGAAATTATTCTATATATAGGGAAACAAATAATTTTATTCTAGACAAAAACCTAAACATAAAACATGGAAAATAAAGGGAAATATAATTTTAAAGCGGAAATAGGTATTTTCTATGTTTTGTGAATTAAACAAGAACAATAAGCAAAAATATTTTGATGTATAAATATTATGATGTTTAAAATACTCAAACTTTTCTTTTAAAAAAAGAATCGAATAACTTGAAGAAAATATTTTTTAAAAACTCTTAAATAAACTACAAAAAATGAACAGAAAAAGTCATGACTTTAACATTGTCATTGGAAGGGAGTACTTAGTGCTGAGAAGGAGCTGCAGATGATGTTTTTTTTAAACACTTTTGTAGAATTTTTATTTTTTTAGTTTAGTTAAAAGATAATAAAAATACTTTTATATTTGAGAATTTTTTTCTTTTTAGAAATTTTTTCATTTTCTCATGCTAAAAATACATTTATTTCTACTTTTTTGGAATTAATTAATAACAACTTCTAAAAAAGTACTAAACATGCACTCAGTTATGCATTTTGCTATTTTTCGTCTGATTTAGATAAACCTTGGTTAGTTTTTTTATTGCAATATCTTTAAAAGATATACCAAGATAATTCAGTTAAGAATTGCAAGAATTTTTTATTATACCCTACAACACCATAGGTGGTTGGGGTATTATGCGTTTGCGCTGATGTATGTAACGCATAGAAAAAGTAATCCAACACCCACCTTAAAGTATACCAATCGACTCAGAATCACTTTTTGAGTCGATCTAACGATGTCCGTCCGTTCGTCCGTCCGTCTGGCTAGATGGCTGTCTGTCCATTTAAGACTTGTGCACAAAGTAGGGCTCGCAATTTTAAAGATAATTCAATGAAATTTGGCATGTGGTACTTTTATGATACAAGGACGAAGCCTATAGAAATTGGTTATGATCGGTCCATTACAAATGCCTCCCAGAATAGAATTTAAACTCTCAAAAATGCCTTAAAAATAAGAATATTTTAATGAAATTCGGTGCAAAGACGTTCTGTATAAGTTCTTGTACCAAATTTTATGAACATCGGTCCACAATTGACCATAGCTCCCATATAAAACCCTTATCCGAAAATAACTTTAAAGTGAATAAATCCCATACGAATATTACTATCAAGTAAATATTCGACACAAATAAGTTTTGTGTAAGTAGAAACAACATTGTCAAATTTTATTAGAAGCGGTCCATAATTTACCATAGCTCCCATATAAAACCACTTCCAGGAATCGCCCTAAAGTGCATAAAATCATCTAGATGTTAGTATTAACGCATTATTCTGTATTTGTATATTTTATTTTACATTTAGTAAAATTGGCCACAGGTGTAATATAAGTCCCCTTCCCGAATTTTTATGTTCGCACACAATGGTGTAGGGTATCATATATCATATCTATCTTTCCCGTTCTTAATCTAAAATTGTTTATTTTAATTACATTTTTGGTTATTGTTAAGTTTTTAAAATTAAAATTTATGCAATCTTGAGTTTAAAATAAAATAAAATAAAATAAAATAAAAACAACAAAAAACTGCTTCTTATATCTTGTCAATTCATTAGTTACTTGTAACATAAAATATAACTAGTTCCTATTTCTTTTACTAATAATGACTTCAGAAACACTTTGAAATCAATGACTTATTGAACAACTTGGAAATAATTAGTTATTGTAATGACATCCAAGTAATAACCTTCTGAAATGTCTCCTAGTAATAATATATGGTTGCCTCCAATGTCATGTTAGAATAATGAGTTATTCAGCTAATATGTAAGTAGTGAAGTGTTATTATATGGAAACCATAATTTTTGCTTCGTACATTACAAAATTTGGTAATTCTTTTAAAACTCGCATTTTTCGAAATTCATTTTGTATTTTTATAACCATCCATCATTAATACATCATTAATACTTGCATAAAGAAATAATGTTTTATAATTTTAGCAAAAGTTTCAGAAGTGTTTCAAAGTTCAAATGTTTCTAAGCTGAAACATTTGAACTTTGAAATAGATTTCGAAATTTTCGAATAAAAATAAAATAATGTTTTAGTAGGGTGTGCGTTCAAATAAAACAGAACATCTTTTTTTTAATAAAAGATGAACGGCATGAGTTTGGATTAAAATTAAATCAATTACTTATGGCATTTCTTTCACAGATTTTTCTGATATATCATTTTATATAAAAATTAATTGTTAGACATGACTTCTGAAAAAAAAATTTGAAGTAATTTTACGAAATTTTTCGCGGTAGCTCCCTATAAGAATTTAAAATTAATAACCACAATTGAGCACTGCTGGGGCTTGGATCCAATTCCTTTACAAATTCCAAAATTCTGGGTAGTTTTAATAACTAATACCCTGTGGGACTAAAGTGACATTCCCAATTCTGTGTGCTTTTATTGTAACGACAATATTCTAAATCTGGCCATAAAATATTAAAAACACTATTGCATATCACGAGTGTCATCAAGGTCTTTTTATGACACTCTTTGTTATGATTATTCGAGGTTATTCAGACTAAAGAAGCAAAAAAAAAATCACACATCTTGTCGCATTCTGAATAAACTTGTCATACGAAAAATTGTTTTGTAATTTTTTATTGTTTTTAGTTTTATACTATTCAGGGCCACTTTCTCGATTATTCGGTATACAAAACTTGTACCTTGGAACATGAGAAAAGTCAGCAATAAAGTATGTTTTCCAGTCTAATAAAAAATATTGAATATATGTTTAATATTGAGGAGCTTTGATCATTCTGTGCCTCAGAGTGCTTCACAGCTCTGTTATTTAAATCTTTTTTTTATTTTTGGTTGACTAAAGCTTAAGCATAGCTTTAACATGGCTCACATTTTATTTTGAAGAAATGAACTCAATGTGCCGTTACGTGGCCGAACATGTTTGGCATAGCTCTTAGGAGCTTCTTTACTTTTTGGACGTACAATTCATTCTTGTAACTTTTTCTTTTTCTGAACCAAGTTTCATCTCATTATTAAGGTCCTTGATACCTAGTTACCTTGAAATGTAATACTTTTGTTAAAATTTACTCAATCAACATTTTCTACTTAAAAAAAAAAAAAAAATCAAAGAAAAATGTACAAATTTCTTTAACATCCGGATCAAGACCGGATTTCAAGAATTCTATCTGCTGTTAAATCTGACATGTCTCTAGAAGTTATTGTAAAACGATATTTAAAGTTAATGGCAGTAAGAGTTATTACGAAAATTTTGTGTTATATTTTATTTGAGCGCACACTTTATGTAAAAAATTTTTCTGTTATAGCATAAGTAGTTTTTCTTAAAATAGAAACAAAATTCATGCAAACGCATAATTCAAATTTATACTTAAAACACATGTCAACCATATAAATTAAATGCTAGGAGTTAGGTGAGTCGGGAAATTCAGTTTTTTTGCATCATAAAACATATAAAGAGTTCATGATCACCGAAAGCAACCATGATAACCGTAGAAAAGTTGATTTACAGACTTTAGGATCGCGGACCAAATAATACGAATTTTTAAAGAAAATCGTTACATCTCCGGATAAAATGTGACCTTTTCGAGGATTCATAAAGCAAAAAAGAGTGCCTTTATAGGGCAATATAAAGTACGTACTGTCGAACTTTTTACAACATCCTCGTCAGGACTTCCATATTACAGATGTTATAGGAAATGTAACAGATAAATGTCGTGTAATAAACTCAAAATTGTTGGATACATTTTTGATCTGGCAAGCCATTTGTACGTGCGGGAAAAAAGTACTTTATTCATAACAAATCGCACTTTTAAAAGAGAAAATGTACGCAAATCAGTGCTCTCGGAAAAGATTCCTTTCCATCAGTAAAAAGCACAACGAATTCTAATTTTTCTGGCCTGATCTCGCATCTCATCAGTACAACAAAAAAGGAGCTGAGTAGTATCAAACAAATGTTGCTGTTATGTACCTTGGGAGGCCAATCCACTAAACTGTCCAAAACTTAGTCCATTTGAGATCCATTTGGTCATAGTAAAAAAAATGTTTAAAGAAGATTTAAAGCCGAGTAAAAAATAAAATAGAGTTTAAAAAGAAGTGGACTTTTATTCTGTAATAACCGGAATAAAAAATAAAATTTTCTTTAAAATTTAAAAATATAAAACGGTCAAAACAAAACAAAATTTCAAAAAGATTAATCCATTGGTTTCATTCTTATAAGTTGAATTGTGTGCACTCATTTCTTCTTGCGCGGTCCTTATGTTTTCCTAACATCTATTTATATCTTAAATTTTTTTTATACGTTCTAAAACATTTAAAAATTGAAGTTAAAAAGTTAAACTCAAATATCAATAAAACGATCTTCTTATATTCTTTGACAGATTTTGCTAACATCTTGAAAATGATTATTTTACAAAATTAAAAAAAAGTCCTTTATCATTACTTGCGTAATAATCTTAGCAATTAAAATTGTCACTTTAACAATTAAATTCATTTATAATTTTTTAATAACAATTAAAAATCTACACAAAAAGAGATCACCCAAATATCTGAAGGAAAAACACACACATACTAAAACTTCAAAACCAAAAAGCCGCGCTTTTTATAGAGAGAGAGAGGGAGAAAAAGGATCAATTTATTACAAATAAAATTAAAAAAAAGTAATAATAATTGTAGAAAAAAAACCTAAAATCTTAAAAAACACAAGAAACAATTGCAAAAAACTAACATAAAGAACATGAATTAAACTGACAACAAAAGGACACCCAGGATTATTGAAGGATAAACTGTAGTAAAGGACTTCGCTAACTGACAATTGAATTGAAGAAAAATAAGAAAATAAATGCACTTGCAGTGATCTTGCAGTTTCTTTGTAATGTTGTTAATAGTCCTAGGCTATTGTTTATTCTCCCTCTCTTTACGATTTCTTGCTCATGGTCTTTCATTGTAGTTGTGTTTTTTGCTTTGTATTCATTCAGTTTTTTTTTTGTCCATTCATTGATTCATAGTTTGAAGTACCTTTGCATTCATTACCAAAAAAAAAAAAAAAAAAAAAAAAAAATGTTACTATTTTACTATTGTTTTATTTCTTACTTGGTTTACGTTACTCTATTCTTATGAAGTTTTTTAAAGGAATCTTTAAAGGAGAATGTTTTTTTTTTTTATTAATTGTTATTTTGAAAAATATTGTCGCATAATAAAATGTCTTAAAAATAAATAAAAAAAAAAAATTATTTGGTCAAAAGTCATTTTATTTTGCACTGACCACAAATGTTATTTGTTAAGCAAAAAGGATCTCTTCTAATTTATGGTTTGTTTTGTTAACACTTATGGTCAATATTTGTGGTTTTATAAAGATGCGTATTATTTTCAAGATTTCGTTTAGATATTAATGTTTCATTATTTATCAATTGAACAAGTTCTGTGTGAACAAATTATGGTTTAAATGGGTACAAAAAAAATTTTTTTAAGATGAAATATTATAGTTGAAATAATATTGATGAACTGAATACAAAAAATATAATAAAAAAAATTAAATTTATTTTCTGTATTCTAACAGCGCACTATGTACATTTTTGGGGTGTTAGTGATCAAAAATAAGTTAAAACAAAAAATCAATGTTTTATGAATAATTTTAATTTTAACATTTTCTAAATCTATTTTTGATTTTATTGTATCGTTTTTAGTTACAAAGATATTTTGTTTTGAAATTAACTAAATTTAGTCAGAATAAAAAAATAATTTTTGATAGGGAAATTTTTAATATTTAGGGGCGCATAATTTTCAAATGCTTATATACTTTTGTTTTTTTTTTTTTTTTTATTTGAACGATATGCACATTATTTATCAAGTGCCACTTGAATTATTAATTTTTAAAAATTTCAACATAAAAATTTTTGGTTTTAAAAAAACATATTGTGCAAATTTTTTTGTCTTTACTAAATATTTTGCCAAAATCAGCAAAAAATTCTACTTATACTGGCCTATAATGTAAGAAATTTTGCATTATTCTATATATGATTTAGCTGCAAGAAAGTGCAAGACCTAATGTAGGAATGCTTTTAATTAAAAAAAAAAAAAAAAAAAAAAAAAAACAATATGATACCCCACACCATTGTGCATGTCCATCAATATCCGTGGATGGGCGTTATATTAGACATGTGGACAATTGTGAACCGATACTTTTACTAAGTGTAAAATAAAATATAATAATACGGAATATTATATTAATACTAACATTTTTATAAATTTATACACTTTAGGGTTATTCCAGAAAGTGGGCTTATATGGGAGCTATGGTAAATTATGGAGCGAACCTCATAAAATTTGTCACTATCATTTCTACTTATATAAAACTTATTTGTGTCGAATATAAATCTGATACTAACATGTGTATGTGATTTATGCACGTTAAAGTGATTTTCGAAAGAGTTTTATATGGGATGCAATTTGGCACAAAGATTGATACTTATAGAAAACTTCCTTACACCGAATTTCATTAAAATTTTGTTATATTTAAGGCATTTATGATCGTTAAACGCCTATTCCGGGAGGACATTTGTATGGGGGCTAGATGAAATAATGGACCAATTATAACTAATTTCAATAGGCTTCGTCCTTATGCCATAAAAGTCCTACGTGCCAAATTTCATTGAATTATCTTCAAAATTTCGAGCTGTACTTTGTACAGAAGTTTACATGGACAGCCAGCCAGCCGTCCAGCCAGACGGACACCGTTATATCGACTTAAAAAGTGATTCTGAGTCGATTGGTGTACTTTAAGGTGGGTGTTGAATGATTTTTTCTGTGCGTTACAAACATCAGCACAAACGCATAATAGCCAACCACCTATGCTGGTGTGAATTTTAAAAAACAAAAGTATTATTTTTTTATTTTATAAAACAAAATACGAATTTACCTTTGCTTAAGGAAAATAATGGGAACCTTTTAACAGCCCATAAAAAATTACATAAAATCAAAAACAACTAAAAATGTATGTTAAAATTGCATCTTATCTGAATTTTCTGATTAAACACCTCATGTTCACATAGGATCTGTGTGAAACGATGGAAAAGCATGTTTGTTAGTAAATTTTTGATTAGTATGAGGGGAACAAAATTTTACCAGCTCATAAGGCTAGTAGAATTTTTGACAAACGTATATAAATTTTTGATGTTTAAAAAGTATTAGAAAATGTTTCAATAACAAAAAATATTTATAAAATATATATTTCACAATACATTATTTAAGATGCTTAATATCAATCAATGATTATTAAACATGACCATAATGGAGTTTTTCTTTCATAAAGGATTTCAAATAAAACATTTTTTATTCTTTCAATTTCATTTTTTTATGTTTATGTTTACACAGTTATTTAATTTTTTTATAATAAAAATTAAATTTGTCAATATTTTATAGTTTTTATTTCACACAGTAGAATGAACAATTTATCTCACCATAGAAAAAAGATTTTTTACCATGGAACTTTTCTACCACAGAATATAACAAGAAATTTATTTGAGAGACAAAATTCTAATTCAGTTGTCAAAAACATATTCATGCAACAACAAAATACATGTAGTCACATATATTTTGTTTTTGAGTGTTAAAAAAAAAAAAATGAAAACTTAGTTTGAATCGCTCTCACATAAACTTCTAGTTGCATTCTATGTTTTCTACCGTTTCATACACGCCCATAATGGTAATTAGAAATTTTATTTAAATAAAATATTTAATTTTATTTAAGTAAAAATATAAAATCTGTATTACAATCTTTAATTTCGTAGAAACATTTTGGTTATAATTCAGAAACAAATTAAGAAAATATTATGAAAATTAATAGACTTTATGGATAATAATAGCAAACAATTTTTTAAATATGTTCGTCCGGACGTCCATCCAAAGTTTAAATATTTGATTTCATCCGTTAGCATTGCTTATATTGGTTGAAATTTTAAGTGTATAAGTCACAGATTCAAATATACGCATATTACACAATTTTTGTTATAATTTTACTAGAAAAATATCTAAATTTGTAATAATTATTATATTGTGTGCGATAGCTAATTTTGTGCACAATAACATACAAAAATGTCAACCCGTTCAAAAGTTATTGATTTTTGATCACTCATACACCAAAAAAATGCATTGTGCGGCGTTTGAACATCGTTTTGTTTTAATTGTTTATTTATTTATTTTTTTAATTCTTTTTCTTTTCTTTATCTTCTGGAAAAAGGTCTCAAACGAAAAGTTGTTTTGAATTTGTTTAAAAAATTTATAACATATCTTTTTGCAAAATATCAAGGAAAAAATGTATTTTTTATATTTTTCTGAAAATTTATCGTTTATTTCATGAAATACAAAAAAGTGACAATTTTTTGACGGAGGGCCATCATTTTTATGCATATAATCTATGGAGCCTTGTTGTCTTTCTCATTATTACATTATATTATATTATATTATATTATATTATATTATATTATATTATATTATATTATATTATATTATATTATATTACATTACATTATATTATATTATATTATATTATATT